>JAHLJT010005437.1:42389068-43053142 GCA_031308135.1 Acheta domesticus | reverse complement strand
CGGCATCGCAACGGTATACGCACAGAGAAAGCCCCTGTGGTCGCGTTGCTGAGATGCGAGAGGTTTGATTCGTCGCTGGTGCGGGCATCCCGCGTACGCCAGCGTTCACGTTCCCCCGCGGAAAACGACCACGAGACCCTTGAGGGTGCTGGTGATACCGGCCAGCGAACTCTGTCCACTTCGATGTTGTTCAGTTCATAAGCGTGCGTCGCCACAGATGCGCGAAGGCGTTGGTCACCCATTTGCACGGCGTCGCCTGAGCGGTGTTCGCGGTCTTCATGGCTTTGCCCTCGATCACGAGCACGCTATCGCCGGGACCGTGTAGCCATCATTGTCTTGTATAGGGATACGTAACGTGTCATTGTGGTCGAAGGCGTCGTTGAAAGGTCTATAGACGTGTATTTCACTACCGATGATGGCACCTTGTTGTTCGAGCAAGTCGAACGTTGAGCACGTTTTCTACATTGACGGACGGCATGATGAAGTGTCCCGCTGCTACTGCTGCTGCTGCTGGTGGAAAGGAAGGAGGGTGGGGGGGTGCCTCGGTGATGTGAGCGCTATCGCG
Organism: Acheta domesticus; assembly: GCA_031308135.1. Lineage (NCBI taxonomy): Eukaryota > Metazoa > Arthropoda > Insecta > Orthoptera > Gryllidae > Acheta > Acheta domesticus. Next base: position 43,052,577 of record JAHLJT010005437.1, on the reverse strand, counting down.
AGTCACGGCACACTGTGACGCGGCTGCGCACGAGCACGACGTCTTATACATGAAGAAGTATCGTCGCGCCGACCATGACGCGGCATTTCTCCATGTTGACCGGCTGCTATCGTTCAGGTCGCGACAGGCATCGAGTAGGAGGAGGAGGTGGAGGTTGAGGAGGAGGAGGAGGAGGAGGATGGTGAAACGAGGACGAGTGACGTACTATACATGACAGACTACACGCGTGTGTGTCTGGCGATGCGCGTACGTGTTCGTCGTGGCGCGCGCGTGCGCCGTGGCCGTCCGTCACGGCGTGTCCGCTGTTGTTGGTGTTGTTGATCCGCTCTCAACACGTAACCGAGCTCTCGCAGGACACGTCGACTCACCGACGTGAGCGCTATCGGGGGACACGGTACTCTGTGGCGCGGCGGCAAGCGAGCTCGCATGCTGATACGCTGATCAACCTCCACCACGCACGGCCCGCACAAGGAGTGTGCAGCGAAGAGGACTGTCTTCTGACAGCGGATAGGTTCTCCTCGGCGTTGACCAAACGCAGCGTCAGCTCCTCGATGCGCGTCCGCGTCACACGACGATGGAAGACGGGATGGACGGGTGTTTCCGTGACCACGTGGCCCGGAGGGTCGACGACGTGGAAGTGATGAAGCACGTGCGAGGGTTTGTGGTTTATATAGCCGCTCTCTACGACATTACATTCTATGAACCACTCGAAATCGTCGATCAGCGTTGCGCGCGCCGGTGCTGTCCCGTTGTCGACGTCTACCGCCTTTCCTGTCTTCTCATCGTCGGTTTTCGGGCTGGTCGTGCCGCTGGTCGGTGGTAGAATCGTTTTCGGAAACCCAAGCAAAGCACCGATCGAATCGGCTTCGTCGAAATGCAGGTACAATGACGTTTCCACTGTGCAGCGTTGTGTGTTGATGTTGCCTCGCAAATGAAACCGTGACTTGCGCCTAGGACGCTTGCACGCAAGGCCGACTGGACGAACGCTTCGATGTCGTCCAAGGTGTACGTGCCCGTGGGGAGGGTCACGCGGGTCCTCCCCGCCTGCTCTCCCGTGGCGGAGAACGTCAAGGTGTTGCACCCTGTCGCACGTTCTCCCCGTTGTTGACCGTCCGAAGCGCAGTGAGCGCCATTTCGTGGGGCACGTTTCCGAAGTCGAGCGGCGGCGCGTACCGCACCGTCAACGCCGATCCCTCCCCTACCAGTGTCAACGTGAGCGTCGTCATACTAGGAGTGGGCCTTGTCCAGTTCTCGTGACGTCTCATATATAAACTGCAAACACAGCCGTCCGCAATTCTCGCTGTCAAACTCCTGCACACGGTTCATGTTGTAACGCATCGTCACGTCGGGTCCGACGTAGCGTACGAACGCCCTCGGCGGTGGGAGTCCGAAGGAGTCAAAGTAGCGCACATGTGTTCCTCTTTTGACGTAGGCCACGTAATGCGTCCCTTCCCCACGCACATCATCCAGATTGATGACGCCGGACTCGCGTCGTCGCGGTCGCGCCGGCAGCTGTTCGCGCATAAACACGCCTCGGAATACGGGAGACCACATGCTTTTGCGTAGTGCGTCACTTCACGATGCGTGAGGACACGCTCCGGAACACGTTCAGTCACCTTCAGCGCAGATTGTTTTTTTTTATTTATTCTTCTTCTTCTCCCTGTTGTGTGGGCGCGTCGACGCGGACGGAGCCCTTTGCCCTCCATCACTTTGTTGTGTCGTATCGCCTCTTCCAACACCTTTTTCGCGTGCTTTGCGTTGTTGACGGCATTCGCAATGGCCGACGCGCCGCCCGCGAGCGAGCCGATCGCGCCTAGGGCGGCCAACAGCGGGAGAAACCCTCCTCGTTTTGCGATGGGAAGCACACGTCCTCGTCTCTGACGACTCTTGCTCTTGCGTTTCCGGCCTCCTCCTCCACCGGCACCAGTGCTCGATGGTTCACTCGTCATCGTGGGGCGGTTCCGCATGGGACTCGCTCTCTCTCTCTCTCTCTTTCTCTATTGAACTCACACTCCTTCCTCCTTCACACGTGTGCGCCTCCCTCGCGACTGACCACTCCACCCGTCACGGTCCAACCTTTATACCAACACATCCTACAACGCACGTGTGTCCAACGGTGACGTGAGCGGAAGCGCCATACGATACTCGAAGAGAAGGTACAAATGGTAATCGTCCATATGTGCTGTGGGCGACTCCTGCAGAAGACGAAAGGCGAGCGTCTGTCCCTTCTTCACCCGGAAGGGTGTGTTCATCGTGAGTTTCAACGGCGGGGGGAGCTTGTTGTAGTCGTGCACGTCCACGTACACCGCCAGCAACATGAGTAGGGGTGCAGCGTTGCGCAGTGCAAGCGTGCCGTCGCACGGTATCACAAACTTGGTACGACCCGTCGGCAACATGTACCACTTTCCCGGCAGGGATGGGTTAAGGGGTGGGTGCGGGTACAGGCTTTCGATGGTGAGGAGGGAGACCGGCGTCAACGCACTGAGCGCGGGTGACGAGGGCCTGTTGCATGTACGACAGGGTCACTGCATCTTGCGAATCGGTCGGTTGTGCCACATTCATGAGACGTCGGTTGTACACTTGCACGGCGTCTGGATGATGCTTTTCGTCTACCGACATCATGTTCTTCTTCATGAAATGGTCTTCTACATACTTCCTCGTACACGCATCGTCCTCCTCCTCCGGCGGCAACACCTCCGCGAGTCGCCTCTTCCCCATCTTCATCACGTTCGTCTGTGTCACGTCAATGGGGCTGTGCTCCGTCATCATGCTGTCGACGTACGCTTTCGTGCACGCGTCTTGTGGCTCTTGCGGGGTCGCCAGGTCGACGAGGCGTCGCTTTCGCACGCCCAACACGCCCGCCTTTTTGTAGTCCATCGGTACCACGTTGTCCGCGTAGGCTTTGTTCACAGCGTCTTGCGGACCCTGGGGCAACGCCACCGTGAGCACGCGCGCCCCTTTCATGTCCACGATGAGTATTTTATTGTCTCGTTTGAACATGGGCACGCGGGTCGTGAGGGAATAGAGCGAGCACGCGTCCGTCGTGTTCACAATGGCGCCGACATTCGTGATCCGTTTTTTCTTCGCGTCGAACACGTTTCCGTTGAGGGAGAGGGCGGTTTTCGCCGTATGTGCTTTGCACTCTTGCAGCGCGTCGGCGGTCCTCTTATTCACGTAGGCCTCCGGCGCCCCGCCTTCCCCCTCTCGTCTCCTGCGTACGACACGTTGCGCCCGTCCGAACGTATCCATTATGGGTGCAACGTGACGGAATGACACTGCTTATATATATATATATACATGCGTGGTCCCCACGGGGAGGCGCAGGCAGTCCGCGACGACGACCCCTACGCGCACGCATCATGGTCTTTCTGCCGCAACCGGTGTCGCTGCCCGTGCGTAACGTGATGCCCGTGTTAGGCGAGAAACCGCCCGACGTGGAAGGGCGCCACGGTCCTCTGTTGCCGGACAGCGTACGCGCACTCCTCATCGGCCCTTCGGGTTGCGGGAAAACGTTAACGACGTTCACGCTCCTCACCATGCCGAACGGACTCAAGTTCGAGCACATCTATCTGTACGCGAAAACCGTCGATCAACCACTCTACACGTTTTTGCGCGCTGTATGCGAGGGTGGGGGCGCGGGTGTCTCGTTGCACGTGTACACCGACCACGACAGTGTCGTCTCCCCGGAGGAGGCGAAACCGAACAGCGTCTTTGTTTTCGATGATGTCGCCACCGAACGACAGGATTGCATCAGAACCTACTTCGCCGCGGGTCGCCACAAACATCACGACGTGCTCTACCTCTGTCAGACGTACACGAAGGTCCCTAAACAACTCGTGCGAGACAACGCTAATCTCATCATCGCCTTTCGTCAAGACGACACCAATTTGGATCACATTTACAGGGAACACGTCGGCATGGATTTCCCCTCCTTCGCCGCTTTCAAAGTGATGTGTGAAGAGGTGTGGCGTGAACCGTTTTCCTTTCTCGTCATTGACAAGACACGCCCCGTCGACAAGGGTTGCTACCGCGCCGGGTTTGATCGGTTTTTCGTCGCCTCCCCCGTATAACACGTAAATACACCTCGGTGTCCGCGTTTTGCGTCAGTTGCCCCGCAACGATGCCTCCGCGACGCAAACAACCCCACGCTCGTGGGCTACTGGGCAACCTCTTGAATCGGGCCATCGATGCGCTTCCCTTCGAACTTCACATCCCGGGCTACCAGTTCTGCGGGCCCGGCACCCGCTTGCAAACACGTCTGGCGCGCGGGGACCAGGGTGTCAACCCTTTAGACGCTGCCTGTCGCGACCACGATATCGCCTATCACAACAACAAAGACACGCCCGCGCGTCAAGCGGCGGATCGGGTGCTCGCCGATCGAGCGTTTGACCGCGTGCGAGCGCGTGACGCCACTCTCGGGGAACGTGCGGCGGCCCTCGGGGTGGGTACCGTCATGTCCCTCAAAAGCAAGATCGGCGGTCAGCACGCCACACCGACACTCCTTCGTGCTGCTCTCCGCACCCGGGAAGCCATTCGCAAGAAGGTGCGTCGCGCTGCGATGACTACCTTGCATCGCGCCCCCCGCCGTCGTCCGCCCATCCATGCCGTGCCCGACGAGGACGCGACGACTTCGCTTCCCCGAGCCGAGCGTCTTGGTGTCGAAATCGAGAACGCGCGTCGTGCTATTCGCGACAAGGTTAACGCTCTACGCCGAGGTGAGGTCGAACGGGAACGCCTGCTCGACATCTACGTGAAGGAGCCTCTGAAACAAGTCCTCACTCACACCAATGATGCACCGTTCCCGTCCGACGGTGATGCCACGACCTTTGGTGATGCATCCCCTACGCGTGAGCGTCCTCTTGTCGACGCCTTCCTCGCCGGCGACGAAGTCGGCTTGGACACGCCACACTTCGCCGCGCACGACCCCGTGTCCACCTCCACGCCGCAGCGGCCCGTGCCCGGTCCGTCCTTTCTCTCACCGACCTCGCTCACCGCAGGCCCCGAAGAGGTCTTCGGGGACAGCGACGGCGACGATGACGGTCACGTCGTGGGCGACGCCACACGGTACCTGCAGCGGCGGCCCATTCGCGATGACGCTCTCTACCGCACCTACTTGAGTCGTATGGTCTCCCATTTGACCGACCCGTGGTTCGGTCCACGTTTTGTGTACCAGCACGGTGATCCGCATCCTCAGCTCTATATCGGTAACATCCCCATTCACCTCGATCACGACACGCTCACGGTGGCGAACCGCGTCTACCCTGCCACAGAGGGTTTACTGGAGCTCCTCTTTGAGAAGCGACCCCGCGTGACGTCGATTAGCACAGAAGACAGACGGGCGTACAAAGCCATTTTGGAAGACAGCAACGTCCTTCGCACACAGTTTCAAGGGCGACAAGCTTTGCGTGGACGTAACACTGTCAAGTTCCGTGACTACATCGCCCCCTTGATCTTTCGTCGCCAACACACAGGTCGCGGCTTGCGTTTCGGCTCACGACCGTCCGTCACGTACTGGCGTGATCCCAACACGCTCGTCCGACGCCTGCGGGTGCTCCACGCGTCACGTGCGGCCGGCCACGACGCGCACGACGGTGATATTTATCAAATAGAACAGGAGCTGCGCGCTGCAGGCATTCTGCGTTAAGCATGGTGCGTGGCGCGTCGGTCAGCCACGTGCGTGCCGGTATCGCACGGGAACTCCATGCGCCCGCTCGGAAACGCTACCGTCGTCGCAGGGTGCTCACGCGCGGCCTGGACGATCTATGGCAAGCGGATCTCGTGGACATGCTGGCGTACGCGCGCTTCAACCGGAACAAACGTTACATTCTCACTGTGATCGATGTCTACTCCAAGTTCGCGTGGGCGGAGCCCGTTGCACGCAAAACAGGCGAGCTCGTGACGCAAGCCTTCGCGCGCGTCCTCTCACGCTCCGGGCGCTGTCCGGCGCTCCTCCACACCGACGACGGCAAGGAGTTTTTCAACGCATCCTTCACCCGTCTCATGAAAAACCGCGGGATACGTCACTATTCCACGTACTCCGCGATGAAGGCAGCTGTCGTCGAACGCTTCAATCGCACGCTCAAAGGCAGGATGTGGCAGCGGTTTTCCGCACAGGGCTCGTACAAATGGCTCGACATGCTGCCCGGACTCCTCGCGGACTACAACAGCCGTATCCATCGCTCGATCGGCGTGGCGCCAAAGACGGTCACGAACGATGATCTCATGCACAGTGTCTACGCGGCGGTCAAGCGTAGCGATCCACGGTGGCGGCGCCTGCGCGTGGGCGATCGCGTACGTGTAAGTAAACACAAGACGGTTTTCGCGAAAGGCTACACACCCTCCTGGAGTACCGAAATCTTTACGGTCGACCGCGTCCACCTCTCCAACCCTGTCACCTACACGCTGACCGACGCCTCCGGCCAGCTGGTGGCCGGTAGATTCTATCTCGAAGAGTTACAACGGACCCGATTCCCACAGGACTATTTGGTGGAGCGCGTCTTGCGCAAAAAGGGTCCTTTGCGCTTCGTGAAATGGCTCGGCTTTGACGCGCGGCACAACTCCTGGATTCCCGCCAAAGACATGTACACTTAGCCACACGCCGTCATGTTGACCGCACGTCGCGTCAGGCTCACGCTGCACGTACCTGCCCCCTCCTCTGCCTCTCCCGTCACGTGGTGTCCTCCCACCACCGCTTGTGTTATAAGTCCCTCCCTCAGTGACTCCTCACCGCACTGTCTCTCCGACGTCTGCACCGCACACGTCCACCACAACGCTGCGCTGCACGCGATACGGTATGTCCCACGCCAGTCATGTGGAACTTGCGCGTTGCGTCTTGCGCAGCACGCTGCTCGTGGACGTCCAGGGTGTGCAGACAGGGAAGAAGACGTTCACCTTTAAAGAGGTGGGCGTCGTGCCGCTCTCCGCCGACCCGTCGCCCACCCTGCCCGTCGCCACGTACATCTTTCAGGAGCCACGAGCGGTCTCACCTTGGATCAGCACGACAACGGAGCCCTTCACGGCGTATGGCGATGAGGTCGACCCCATCCCCTACGAGCACCTTCGCGTCACGCTCACGGACGCTCTGCGCGGGGCCGCCTTCATCTGCGTGAAGGGCTTGCAGAAGGTCGGCTGGCTGCGGCCGTTTGCGCCGCAGGCGTGCATCTTCATCGACTTGGAGAAATGGGGCTGCCCGCGCCTCGAGACCTGTGTGGAGCGCTCCTTGACACCGCACCAGGCGGCGGTGTCGCGCATCACCACGCGTCATCTCATCGCCCTCTTTGACTGGTGTACACATGCTATGCTTTTCCAACGGTTCACACCGTTGGAGATTATCTTGGTGCGAGCTTGCCTGCACAGCGGCGCTGACGCACGAGAGACACGTGAGGCGGACATATGAACCGCCACACCGACCACCACCGCCTCACTTCACTTCTACTTCTCGTCCTCTCGTCATCATGACGCAGCAACACGTTCACTACGTGCAGGGCCGCAAAGACGCCAGTGACGACATCGATCGGGCACTCACGGCGTACATACAGTTTGACAAGGAGAATCTGCCCCTCTCTGCCGTTCCTTCGAACATTCTTCGTCATTTGCCACCCTGTGTCTTCCTGCTCCTTCGTCCTCAAGAAGTGGACTCGGTGTGGAAACGACTACCTGTGCACCTGCCTGCGTCGGGAGACCTGCTTCCAGGAGTGTCGCCCCTGTCGACGTCATCATCGGTCCCGTCTCGCTGACGTCTCGGATTTCGTCGCGCCACCTCTCGTCCGTGACTGTCAGCAGTGCCACGCCGCGACGTTGCGCAAGCGCACGAAACGTTCCCACGCCGCTGCCAACAGTGCCACCACCACCACCACCACCACCACCCCCACCACCACCACCGTCACCGCCACCACCGGTGCCGCTCCGCGTGACGTTGTGCAACATGGTGTTTTGTAGTGTGTGTGTGTTCCCCCGACCCTACCACGTGCCGTCCTTTTCGCATGAGACAGTCATCATTCAGCCTGCGCAACACGCAGTGTGTGTGTGTGTGTGTTTGCTGGTCATGACACATTGTGTGTGTGTGTGTGTGTGGACATGTGTGTGCTCAGCTCACAAAAAAAAAAACTATTGTATTGTATATTGTTTGTTTATGATTTGTATATATAAGACAAATATATTCATCATCATATTCATTTCATTGTGATTTTTTATTTGTCTCTGGTGACACCTCTCTGTGCAAAGACATCCCTCGGCTCCTCCGCTTCCACTGCATGTCTTCCTTTTCTCATTCTCCTTCCCCTGCCGTCGCACGGTCGCATGCCCCCGTCCGCACACAGGGCGCGCCACCGTCGCACGGTCACCTTTCCCTGCCCGCTCACAGGGCGCGCCACCGTCGCGCGGTCCCCTTTCCCTGTTCGCTCACAGGGCGCGCCACCGTCGCACGCGCGCCACGCCCAAGCGCGCGCACCTTCCCATCCCCTCGCTCGCCTCCACTTCTAAGCCTGCTGCCGTAGCGCAGGGCTAGCGTGCCGGCCTCCCACACCGCACCTCGCTGGTTCGCGCCCCGGCCGAGCGGGCTTATTGAAGACCACCTCCCCCTCTTCCTCCTCCCCCCACCCACCCCCACAGCCACCCACGTGCGCTCACACCCCCCGCTGTCGACGTGTGTGCAACAGGCACCACTTCAGCCACGCGCACATCGACGCTACTTCTGGACCAGTGCTGACGTCCTCCCGACCATGACGTCCCCGGTCATGACGTCATGGGGTCATGACGTCACGGGGTCCTGACGTCACCCGGGCATGACGTCCTCGGGTCCTGACGTCACGCGGCCATGACGTCCACGGGTCCCTGACGTCACCCGGTCATGACGTCATGGGGTCATGACGTCACGGGGTCATGACGTCACGGGGTCATGACGTCACGGGGGCTCGTGACGTCATCACTGGTCCAGAAGTAGCGTACTTCTCCTACTGTTGACAGCCGTGTTTCTAGATTAGCTCGTATTTTTGTGTAACGCGTAGTTGCCAGTTTTTGCCATTTTGGCTTCAGTTGTCATCAAAGTAACCATTTCCACAATGTTCCTAGAGTGAGAAATAGTATTTCACTCAGAACGAGCCTTTTTCAGAAAATTACAGAATGGAAGATTCCTTTTGCGTATGTACGGACATCAATGGCCTGATGAATGAGTTAGGAATCCAAAGTAATCCATCTGATTGGTGTCTTTTCATAGATTCATCTATGAACAGTCTGATAGCAGTTTTGCTTCATAACGGAAATAAGCTGCCTGTGGCACACTCTGTTTTAATGAATAATACTTACGAGGATCTCGCATTCATTTTAAATCGTATCAAATACAAAGATCATGATTGGCAAATTTGTGGACATGTAAAAGTATTTGCAATATAATAATGTCCAATGTCTGGACCAGACCAATGTCTGGAAGGTGGATTTACAAAGCACTTATGTTTTTTGTGTCTTTGGGACTCAAGAGCTACAGGAAAAATATCTCACGAAAGGAATGGCCCCCAGAGAGTCATTTAAGCCCGGTACCAACAATGTCAAGTATAAGTCTCTGATCGATCCAGACAAGGTACTGCTTCCAACTCTGCACATTAAGTTGGACCTCATGAATTTCTTAAAGGAATAGACAAAGAAGCTGAAGGATTTAAGTATCTTAGACAGTGTTTTACTAAGTCTGTATACATCTGTGAACAATATAACCTTATAAACTATTCTGAGTATGTAAATGCTAAAGTATAGTGCTAGTAAACTAACTGAATATATAGTTTTTAATTGCTTAGATTTAATAAATTAATTTATAGAATTTTAAAAATTGATTGTCTTTGACACAAGTACCAAAACGAAATTGATTCCCTTTTTGCAGTCAAAACAAACTCACTCTCCGGTACTTTCAAGATAGCTCATTATGCCTATTATGGTAAATTTGGCAACTACGCGTTACACAAAAATACGAGCTAATCCAGTAAAACGGCTATCATATTCATATTCAGCGACCCAAAATTGGTCAGAATCAGTGAGTTTTGTTTCTGTAACTTTTCAAAAGTTTAAAAACGTCGGCCAGTGTAATTGTTTCACCCAATTCAGAGGCTATGGCGGCTTACATCAACTGTTACATAATAAATTGTGCCCAGCGACGAAAGGACATTTTCACGTAGGGAAGAACAGTACCTATCTCAATTGTTTTGCATATGCGTTTTCATTTTGTAATGATGAAATTAATACCAAATGTTAAATGTGTTTAATAAATATGCCTACATTCGAATTCGTAAGAAACTTAAATGACATAACAATAGGTATGAAATGAATTATTTTCCCCTTAACACATATTTTTTGTGCTTTCATATGTAATTCTGAAATGGAAACTTTTATCATTACTTTCTCTGCTTACTTGAAAATGAACTTCAGGTCCAATTACATTATAAGAGATTCCAATTTATAACCTTGATTACAATGTTGTGTAGTAATTCACAATGTAAAAACAATTGATGAAAATTATTTTAGTTTTTATTTTTATTGTTTTATTGATATTGCTAAAATGTTGATTTTAAATTATTTTTTCACACTTCTTTTGCTTTTATTTTAAAAATTGTATTATTTGCTCTCTAAAATAATTTGCAATTAATCGAGTGATTGTACTTTTCAACCAATAAATAGATAAATTGAAATTGTATTTTATTGCGATTATAATTAATAAATTGCAATTAAATGAAAGAGTTCTTTGACCACAATACGTGGCGACCTTAAATCCCGCAGTTGCCGAGCCTGCGCCGAGCGCCCGGCGGCGTCCGCTTCTGCCGAGACTGCGGATACCAGTTGATACTGACGAGAACAGCCGAGAATGGAGCGGTTCCGATAGTTTCGATTCTTGAGGGAGACCTACGTGTAGATTTTAACAGGCAGATATGAGCGCGCGCGACCTTCGAGGCTCCGAGACTGCGAATGCAAAGCTACCGAGACCGAACGATGATAGAATGCGTTTTGCCCGGCTCTAGTATACTACGGAACCTTTGAAGAACATGATATGAATACTTTCCATCTTTTGTGCTGTAACGAAATAGATCATTCGTACATAAAATAATCAATAAACTATAGAAAGAAGTAATAAATATTATCTATGTAACGGTTTAAAATTGATATTCTGTAAGTATATCCAAAAATTTTAAAATGTTTTAATTGTTTTAAAAACAATTTCAAATTATCATTGCAGTGTGCGCGCCGACTACACAAACGGCGCGCCCCAGCAAAACGCAAGACTCGGTCAAGAGGGCGCAGCACAAACGCGCTGCGCACTGACCGTAGCGTAGAACTCGATTTCCCATTGGCCCACCGGGGTATAAAAGCCCGGTGGACAACGGGTCAGCGGAAGTCAGCTACCAGTCGTCAACCTGTCAGCGACGAGTCTGCCACGCGTCTGCCAGAGATCAACGGAGGGCCAGCACACGCAACCGCCAGTACGAGCCAACCGACCGAGTCTACCGACTCGTCACGCCGAGGCAACAGCGATCCACAACGCCACTGCCTCGCCGCCCCGGGCGCCGACCCCGCCGCCGCCACGACGCTCTACCAGCGACGCGGCCACGCCCCGGCCTCACCACTGCCGAGCGGACGGCCCCGCTCCCGTCGCCACGTTCGGCTAGCGGCGTTTCCGCCTGGCATCGCCCGGGTGGTGCTACGGCCTCACGCTGCCGCGGGTTCTACCTGCCCCCGCGCTCCAGCCTCTCGGCACCTGGGCGACGGCTCCGCCGCCGCCACGACTCTCAACTGGCGACACTACCTGCTCGCCGCGGCCGTTGTCACGGCCCCCACACTACCACTCACCACGGCCGTCGGCCGTAAAACAGAGCCTTCGGCTCACCCAGCTCGCCTACCGGCGACCATTTGTATATTTGTTGTGAAAAATAAATGTTGTGAGAAACGGAGTTTTTCTTCTGATTGCAAAGACACAACAATCATAAGTAATATCACAGCACTTCGAGTGATGTTTAGTGTCACTATTTCACGAATAAGTACATTACATGAATTGAATGGATAACTTAAATCATAGGAACTACGAAAAAGGAAAGTATTACTCAAAATTGCTACCGGAATATGTGAAACTTTCATTTACCTCCGGGTTATCACTGCCTCCTGGAATAACTTATAATCAAAAGACATATGAATAACGTTTTTTTTTCAGAAAATGATTTCAAATACATTTAGATTTTATAGTAATAAAAGTTTCAAAAAACAATTATCATAAAGCTGCTTATTAAAGTTGTAGAAAGTTGAGTTTTCCAAGTCTTGATCTTCCGTGTATTTGAAATGGAAGACGTACAAGCTGAATTAGCAGCGTAATTCGTTGATTTCGAATAGATTAAATACACGTGTGTACGCATTGAAGTATTTTCCTGAATAATCTTGGTTGTAACGTTCCACATTGTTTTGATAGCATATTCTTTGTACTTTTCACCATCTAATCTTTGCATTTATATTGCCAAAAAATATGTGTAATTTCTTCATGTGTAGTTTTGTGCTGTCCATTTGTATTTTCTTTCTTCACAAAATTCTTGAAATGGCTTCCAGACACTTCTCTGCTTCTTATGCTCGTTTTGGCACTAAATCTTTATAATAACACTGCTCAACAAAAAGAAACTTTTTTCACTTGTCCAGGATTTTACAACGAATTTATACTAAATCGGGTATGCTGAATCTAGATATGTCATTAGTTTTGCTGAATTGGCTCTAGTTTTTTTTATAAACATTGTAATGAATGATACTATCACAAAACTCACAGCATCTGATGAAAATATCTATCTTTATACAAACACTGTTTTTTTTCATTTTAAACACTGAATATCGCATTATTTTCAGGATACTTAATTGAGCTTCGTTTTATTAATACATTTTCTTTTGTTTCAAAACAATGCGTTCTTCAAGAAGAGACCTTGTTTGAACGACTTTAATGTATTTGACTACATTTATGGGGAATTAACGCTAAAAACAGAAAAGAAATATTACAAACTTTGTAGAAAAATATATGAAACATATTTTGGTATAAAACTGGGTGATCAAGATAAGTTTTATATCTTTGAATAAAGATATATTCAAATTAAATCTCAGATGTCTTTCGCCATATGATAATCACTTTTGTTTACCTTTTGCGCTCCTCTGTAATCACTGTTTACATTTCTAAGATAAAGATAGCAATTGTTTTAGGTCCATAATAGCTTGTGCGCATTAAGATAATATTAAAATGCTTCGTTTTGGTAATGTTTAAAACTCTAATATAATCTATTACACTGGTCAACACTCATTTTCTTGCCAAACAATTTAAAGCCATTTTAGGATATGTTTAATGCACAGAATCCAACTATGGCATTGATTTTGGTAGATTGGCTCTAGTTTTTAAGATAATTAAAATCGCATCGAAAAATATTATTTTATTTTATTGAGTACAGGATATTCGTAAATTGCATAAAACTTTATCTAAATGTAACTAGATATGTGTATTTATACAAAATTAAACTCTTGAAATATTTAATATTAATATAGTCAATATATTTATATTTACAGCCGCAAAGAATCACAAACCATTGTATGATATCCTTTTAGGCAGCAAATCAGGGCAATCACGTTGATGGCTCCGGTAGTAGTCTGCCATTGTGTCTATCCCATCTGCCGTGATATATAACTTCCATTACCGTTATTTCTTGATGAAACTGCTCTCTTTGTTCCTTACACATATTGCCAAGATTTTCTGGAAATTTGTCTAGATGGTTATAGAGAAAGTGTACCTTAATGCTCACAGTTGCACCCAAATTTTGAAAGTTTAAAAGCAAGTCTGGCACCAGTTTCGGATAATTTTCTGCTTTATGATTACCCAAAAAGTTCTTGACAACTATGACAAAGTCTGTACCAATAACCACTAAAGTGTTATTTTCGCTTCAGTGTGCATTAAATTGTTATACATATTTTATTTTATTGTAAGTTATTCCAGGAGGCAGTAATAAGTTGGAGCTGAATGAAAGTTTTGCATTTTTTGGTAGTAATTTTGAGTAATATTTCTCTTTCTCGTAATTCCTGGGATTTAAATTATCATTTCAAATCATGTAATGTGTTTATTCGCGAAATATTCACACTAAATATCACTCGAAGTGCTGTGCTAGCAGGTAAATTCAATCCTCGCTTCGCGAGTTGTGAATTTGCCAGCTAGCACAACACTTCTCGTGATATTACTTATGATAAAATTCTTCCATCTTCCTTCAGAATTATATTTTAGCTTAACAATACTATTTTTAACGAACGAAAAAAGGAAAGACAAAATCCAGTGCAAGTGACTTTGTGAAGTTTCATGAAGGAACTAGTAAGTTAATAGGTAATAGTGCCTTTGGAGCCCTTATTGTCAGTGTCCGCCTCGAAAGAAAACTTCGTTCTAAGGGACGCAATTTACAGAAAAATGTTTCCAAAGCTTATGGCCGGAGATGTCAGGCATTTCGCTCCAACCTTGTAACGGTAATATCACTGAATTTTGAGCAGCGAAGAACGGATGGGTCGTTCAACATATTACACCAGTGAAGGTCAAACAAATTCTGCAACAACAATATTAACAGCTTTTTGGCATTATTAAATACTACAAGAACGTCACCAACTCTGCTACAACTGATGCCACAGTTGTGAAATTTTCTCTTCTTAAAAAGTTGCTTCACTCTTTAACTGCTACTGGTCGGCCGACACGCGTCTTACGTCATGCTTCTCGCTTCGGGCCCCCTTCTGAGTTGTATGCAGAAGTACACATGGATACCGCGCAAGAAATCTCAGAAGTCAGTAAGTCCTACCGACAGCCAAAAGCGCATCTGTCCGAGCGAACTCGTCCAGATGCTCCCGGGCACGATGTAAGATATATAGGTGCGTCAACTAGCCGCCTTTTGGACAAAATTTTTGAAGCCAGTTTGAGGCTAGTTCCTCGCTTATCCGTACGGTGCGCACGATCGAGTTGGGCATTCATGATGGCGTCTCGCGATTTAGTGGCTTCCACCAGAGGTTACAAAACTATTAAATGGATCACCATCTTGTCCCAAAAATGCCCAAGTCGTTCACAGCGCTTACATAGCGAGAACTGTGAGAACCAGCCTCACATTAGCATCAGTTGTAGACCGGGAGTGAACCCACCTACATCTCTTACACCGTGTCCCGGGGACATCGCGGTTCCGCGTACGATCTCGTGCAGAGACTCCCAGCGACAACCGGTTCTTCGGTTTTTCTTTCTTGGCGCACGGGGGTGTGTCATCAAAATGGAATATCTCACGGTATTTCGCGTCGTTCTCCGTTGTGCCGCCAGGAATCGCATGATCACCGGCAGTGCTCAATACAGTCGCGATCATGCGACTCCTCGCGGCACAATCGAGAACAACGCGAAATACCGTGAGATATTCCATTTTATTGACACCCCCCCTGTGCGCCAAGAAAGAAAAGCCGAAGTATGAGCGTAAGAACACGTCTAGAGACCACCACGCACGGAAAGATTTTGCGTACAAGCGCGTGTAGAGCAGTCAAAGGGTTATGCGCGAGAAAGTCAAATCCTTTTCTATCAAGATCCTCTTTACCTCAGTACTTTTTTTTGGCGCATAACTGTTCCACTACCGCATAAGAGGTAGCAAGAATGTAAAAACTGGAGCCATTTTTTTAGAACAAATTGAAAATGTTCGTGAGGCTACATGTAAAAGTTCTCCCAAAATAAAAACAAAGGTTTCGAATGCAAGGAGCCGCGACAAAAGTCAGATCGATTGGAAAATATAAATTTTTGTTAAAATCCTGCTTACGGTATAGCCAATAGCGTTGTTCGCAGAACGATGTATTGCCATAAAGCAATTTTTCAGGATCAAAAAGCAACAAAACGTGAATTTTTTCTACACAGTGTGTTAGAGGAATTAATTTAGTACTTTTAGGGAAAAGAATAATCCACTTTTTGGTATCAGGAATCTACAATACGAATAATGTTGCCAAAAAATCGCTGTTTTTATTGGAGCATTACATAACTTCCTCTATATTAAGCATGAAGTACTATGCGAGAAAGTAAAAATGGAAAGTAGGAAATGACATTGGACAATTATTATGATATTCCGCAGAAAACACGATTCTTACCGAAAATACCAACGCCATGTTTACACAGAGGGTCGTGAGCCAAAACCAGGAAGCCGTCAGCAGGAAGTACATAAAGAGAGCTACAAACAAAAAAAATCATTTATTAGTGAAACAATCACGCAATTGGCTATTTCATGTTGTTTACTTGGAACACTCTTGTATTCTTTAATACAAAATCACATTTCTTCACTGCAATTTTTACTTAAACGTCCGTCTGTCCATCTGTGGTCAACGCTAGTGCCTAAATCCTACAGCCGATTTTCTTCAAAATTGATATTCCCCAATCATTTTTACTAATGTCAAGGCAACTGGAAATTGAAACCGATATTTTAATTTCGTGGGGTACTTTACACGAAGCCCGTCGGAGATTTTCAAAGTTAAAAAAATGGGTCCAAATTTTTTGATTAAATTTTGTCGTGGAATAGTGCGAAGGACGTTCAATGGAATGACGTAGGTATCATTTTTGTTGATATCCCCAATTTTTCGAAAATCGCAAAAAACATTTTTAAAACCACAAAACTGGAGATAGAGATCTTTGCGTCAAACAAAGTCGGTTGTACAAAATTAGCACCTTAAATAAGGTCGTGTACAATATATTGTAAAAACGAGTAATTTTAGCGTAAATTGCGCTTCAAATTTACAAAAACTATTTTTCTTATAAAACACTCCAAATTATCTTCACTTATGTAATGAGGGACGATAAAAAATATTGTCTTAGTCATTCATCCGGGAATTACTTGGTTTTTGAAAATTCTGTGGACATAGGTTGTAAATGTTCTTAAGTCATTTTTTGACGAAATTGGGTTAAGTACTTAAACTACAAGTTAAGTATCTATACTTTAGTAAAACGACGGAATTCAAATGTTTCCTCCTTAATGAAAAAAAGCGTTGGGAAATAGCGCTGAGCGTAGATAAGTGAGTTGTCTCAATAATTCAACCCTAGTTTTCTCTAAATTAAGATTTTTGACTTAAGAACTTGTACCCCGTGACCACAGAATTGTAAAAAATATTTTTAAAACTACAAAATTTTTTTATAGAGTTTTTTACATCAAACAAAGACTATTGTATAAAATTAGCTCTTTAAACAAGTTTATGTAGAATTTCCTGAAAAAGAGTAGTTTTTGCGTAATTTTCGCAACGAATTTACAAAAAAATTTTCTCAAAAACCGCTTCAATTTTTTAAAATTTTCTCCACAAGTGTAATAAAGGTCAGCAAATAAATAAACTAGTGGTGCTACAGAATGGCAACAAATTTCTTGCAGTACTTCTTTATCTAATCTCGTTAGTCGGATATAGGATATGGAGTAAACCCTGCACAGCTGCCTTTCGTTGTCACCGAAAAGACTTTTTCGCATGTTGACTATTACCGACTTCCTAGTGCCACAGCCGATACTATTACCTTTTGATTAATATATAAGTATTCAGGCCACAACTCGCGTGCGTTAAAGCGTGCCGTGACTGAGCGCTTCACTTCGGAAGATACTGGGTTCAAATCCCAGACATGGGTTTTTAATATGATAAATGTGTTGTTGCAGAAAAAAAAAGCTATTGGAGAGTGTAGAAACTTTATTGAATATAATTTGAAGTATTTTATGATTATAATTTGCAGATAAATATACAGAACTTGTCTGTGTTTTCACAAATTGCGTTCTTTAAACATTTTTTTCAACTCTGTTATTCCATTTCTGAAATGTATGTCATATTAAATCAATCGTTGTCTTGTGTGCATCTGTATGAACAACTTTAAGTAAAATTATGAGTATTTTAACCTTAAATTGAAATACAATTTAACCAGAACCCATGCGATTAACTTACATATCCCTAACGGTTCCGAAATTGTTATTACTTTCTCGCCTTACGAATACTTCGTAAGAAGAGAAAGTTATGTATCGTGCGCCGGAAAACGATCTATCCAGCGCACTGCGCTTGTGTCGCGTAGTGGTATCTGCGCCAGCACGTTAACTCTGAGGAACTGTGTTTGTGTGATGGAATGGAAAAATAACTTGCTGGTTGAAAACACTTTTGCTGTTTTATGTAGGTGTGTGTTTTTGCGGAGCATTTTAAATGCTTAAAAATGTACGTGCTTTGGTAGCACTTCGTACCGAATTTGACCTTGTGAATATGTATGAGAAAGGAAAAATGTATGTGTAATGGAATATTTTATACTTTGTCCTGAATTATTTGTTTTTTTTTTACATGGACAATCGGACACTTACGTGTTTATGCATTTCCTCAAGTTCTGTCCAGGCGCGCTTATGTGGCATAATGGCATGAATGCGAGCAAGTTAAATGTGTGGATTTGAGATCGTGTCTCGGAGCGGAAAAAGATTCGCTGGTTTATGTAGAAATATAATATTGAGGAGCATTTAGAAACAATGCGACAAAGTATGCGCATTGGAAAAACCACTAGTTCATTATAAGCCTTAGTCGTAAGGTCGTGATGAAGATCTACTGAAATTAGATTTTTTTCTCTTAGGGGAGCTATTAGCTGCGAGAGAAATTGCCTTCAACTTTCTTTTCCACCTGCGTAATCCATGAATGTAGAGTTTAGACTAAGAAACTAGTGTTGCTGCAGAATGGATCAGTTTCTCTTGTACTAGTTGTTTTCTAATCTTTTAGTCTAGGCTAGCTTTCCGGAATTGCTACATTCTCTTTTCAGGTGCTATCGGCACCAAAACATTTTCTCGTATTAACTCAACTTTTCGATCGACAATATATATTTAAGAATATAACATAAGAGTAAACCAATCTTACATGCAAATATTCAATGAAACATCTGGAGCCATATTTGAGAAAATGTTTGAGTGCTTTGAGTTTCAATTCTTCACGAAATTGTTTTGAGTTTTCAACAAATCTCATCAGATTTCTCGTAGTATCCCACCAGCAACTACTTTAATTGTCAATCTGATAGTCTTGTTCAATCATCAACACTTCAATTCAAAAGTGACTCAAGAAAAAGATGGCTCTTCATTACTTCAACAACAAGATAAAAGGTCTACACTTTTTAATTCCATTACGACTACAACTGGAGTTCCACTACAAAATAAATATGGACTGCTAGCAGATCTATGATTCTGATGAACTTTTAACTGTTCCATTCCTTCAATAATTGTTTCGAACATTTATAAATTTAATAAGATACTAGAAGACAAACTATTGTTCAAAATAATTTCACAACAAAAACTATTAAGAATAATGTCAAAATTAACTTTCAAACAATTGAAGATTCCAGAAAATATACAACATTTTGTGAAAATTCTCACAGTTTTATGAAAACTCTTACAGTTTTTATTCAGAAATATACCTATTACTTACTCAAATTAAAGTATTTTAACGAATTAGTAAAACTTAACTATCTAGTTCAAAAGCTATACAGATTATTTAATAAAAAACACGAACCTTTAGAAATTTGTTCAATAGAACTTACTAAAATTCCTGAAGCTTCTAAATTCTTCAAACTAGAAATCTCGTGGTGCTAACCAAGGCACATACTTTCTCGCACTTTCTAAATGCTCCTAAATGCTAAACCAGCAAAAATGTTTTCAAACAGCACTTTTTCGCTGCGAGACCCGAACTCAGATCTTCAAAACTAACGTGACGGCACGTGTACCACTACGCCACACAAGCGCCACGTGGATCGGAATCGAAGAGAGGAACAATATGGTAAATGCTGGGTACGAAAATAATTGATATGATGGTAAATACATTGTACAAATTCAAGAAGAGATGTGAAAAATGCATTAAAAGTTGAAAATCGAAACTCACATACAGTTTATTTATGGTTATTAATTCTATTTGTGATTAGAATGGCTTCAAATAATTTTCAATAAAGATTCTAAAATTCTCAATAATAATAATAATAATAATAATAATAAAAAAATTGTCTTTATTAGTGGCGAGGCTCAGGCCATTTGGCCTGCTCTTCCGCCTAACCACATTAAATATATACATTATTTCATAAACTACGAAGAAAATCTAGGGGGGAGGATACTTTTACTTTTATATCCTGGAACAATTATATCCCGGAACAAAAGAGAATTGTGACAAATAATACCCTCCGACCAAGACTCGAACTAGTGAAGCTTCCCTCCAAAGAGCTGAGACCGTGCTCGCCAATTAGCGACCCCGGCCAGCCAGGTAATGGCATGTTGCTCTATTATCTTGTTTTTGCAGAAACTACAAAACTGTAATATTTTGACTTTGCTCTCACTTCGTTAATATTTACATTAGCGGCCATTTTTCACATTAATATATTTATGAGTACATGTACCTTAAATAATGCCGTATAAAGTTTCTCGAAAACAACAATTTTCTGTGAAAATGAACTCAAAATTCCTCATTTTCAGAAACTCTCAAACGTCATTTTCTCATAAAAGGCTCCAAATTTTTTCTTCAAATTTTTCGAAAAGATAGTGAAAATTGCACTCTTTAATATGACGCACAGTTCAATTTGGTGCAGTTTTTTCTTTTTTATCTTCCACAAATGTATTTTTTAAGGAACTCTCACACCGTTCATATGCACATTTCCAGCAATTTGCTAACGATCTTGTATCTGTGAGTTCAAGTGCTTCAAATGACTTGAAGTTTTTCGAAAACTTATGAGCCTTTGAAAGCCTTTGAAAATGAGGATTAAATTTCGTATTTTCTATAGCGCTTAAACGCCATTTTGTGAAAACGGCTCAAAATTTGTCTAAGAAAATTAGCATATAGGACGATGTTTTACAGTTCTTTAATATTCATAAAGTAGAATTTTCGTTCTACAGTTAGGAAACCGAAAAATTAAGGAAATATTTTAAAATACTTTGGGCGGCGATAGATGGCAGCTGGCAAGAATACGTATGCAAGTCCGTATAGCTAGCCAAGACCAAAGAAAATAGAAAACTAATACGGGAAAGTCTGTGCCATTCCATAACATCACTAGTTACTTTCCGTATACATACGTATATATACGAACTAATACATATGTAATGCTGCGGAAAATCAGTTTCTGGATTTCAACGGAAATACACGTTTTATGGTCCCCTGATACCGAAAAAGTGTTTTTTTCGAAACGTCCGTTCCTCTAATTGTCCATCTTTCCGTCCATCCGCCCGTCAATCTGTGAACACCACTATCGCCTAAACCATAAATACCATTTCTTTCAAAATGGATATTTCAAAATTTCCTTAATAATAGTGTAAAACACACTTGCAAAGGTGGCATAGGTCCGATTTTCACGATCAGAAAAACTCAAACGTCATTGTCTCAAAAATAGCTCCAATGTTTTCTTCAAGTTTTTCGAACGGATAGTGCTAATTGTACTCTTTAATACGACGTAAAGTTCACTTTGGAGTTTTATTATGTTTTTTCAAAAATTACACAAATGTAATTTTTTTCATTTCACACCGTTAATATACACATTCCCAGGAATTTGAATACACTATTGTAAGGGTGAGTTAATGTGCCTCAAATGACGTGAAATGAAGGTTTTTAAAAACTCAAAAAAAATTCTGTGAAAAGAGCTTCATTTTTCGAATATACAGTAACGCTAAAACGCCATTTTCTTAATGTAGAAGATGTACTTCAATGTTGACCGATAAAGTAATGTCTCCAAAACGCAAAAGTTTTCTGTGAAATAGAGCTTAATATTTGCATTTTCAGAAATGTTGATAGCAATTTCTTAGCAAACGGTTCTAACTTTTTAATTAAAATTTTGCCAATAGAACCAGGTTTTACTCGTCTATTATATTCGTAATGTCGTATTAAAATTCTACTATTAGGTAGTTGAAAATTGAAGAAATATGAACAAATGACAACTATAAAGTGGATGGGACAAAACCGAATAAATAGCACTGTCTTAACAGATAAGGAAACGAGCCAATACGAGATTGTGTGTGCCATTCTATAGCACTACTAGAAATTTTTTCAAGTGTATTTAAAAGTAACTCACACAACAGCGCATACTGTTCTCTTTTTAGTTAATATGCTAATACCTCGCTGCATTTGCAGTCAGGGAGAAAATCACAATTTATACGACAAAGAGCTTTTGGGAAGAGATTAAGTTTAGCGCTCTTTGTATTCAAATTGAAATTTAACGCTTGCGGGAAATTGGAAACATTCAGCTGTGCTTATATTTTTACGCCCTTATTATTTTGACAATCAAATGAACAACTTAGATAATAATTCTCCAATTATCATTAATTAACCAAATAAAATCTCGATAGGCCCTATAAACATTTGTACATAACAATAAAAACAATAACAATGTAAATACCACCACCTCATCTTACACATTGCCTTTTGATCACGATTATTTAAAAATACTTACCAAAATGTTTGCAGACACTCTCAAATTCTGGCGATATGTTTTGTTTTCCTTCTTCGTCCAAACGGTCACTAAGTGCGAAGTAATACACAACCTGCTCGATATTAAAGCCAAATAAACAGGCACCGTGACTAGCAAGACAACGTCCATGGATGTTTTTCCACACGCTCTTGTCGCATGCTTTAGAAATCAGAGATGCCATCAACAGCAAAGCAGAGAGAATGCATAATGGACGGAGTAGCCAGTACACGCCTCGGGTGACACGTGGAAACTCCTAGTAGAAAAGTCCTTCGTCAGAGCTATTGTAAAAGTCTAAACAAATTTCCCAGGTGGAGAATAAAAACTGCAGAGTATCTCTGCTCTTGGCCCGTTGGGCATATTGGTCCACTGACGGGGAAAGACGGAGACCCGT
This sequence comes from Acheta domesticus, assembly GCA_031308135.1. Classification (NCBI taxonomy): domain Eukaryota; kingdom Metazoa; phylum Arthropoda; class Insecta; order Orthoptera; family Gryllidae; genus Acheta; species Acheta domesticus. Next base: position 43,029,736 of record JAHLJT010005437.1, on the reverse strand, counting down.
ATCCATACACAAACTTGCCTTGTGAGGAAACTCAGGATCAAAGAGTGTGAGGGAGGTCTTGTTTGGGTTCCAGAAGCGTCCTTCATTGTCATCTACGCACTGCCTAACCCCTCCAATATTCTTCATCAGTTCCCCGTCATAGCAGCACTTAGTGACGCACTCCTCTTCACTGCAATGAGTTCTAAACCGCATTGCAAATGGACCCAGAGGGGGCGGCGCAGCGTCTACGCAGTAGGCAGCCTGTCTGTGTCCTCCTCCTGGTTTGGGCCGTACGATGTATTCATCTTCAAGGAATGAGATCTTATTTTTCCAGAGGTCCTCTGTTTCATTCAGAGTTGGATCCCAAAAGAATGACGCGTTCACCGGCATGACCACTCCATTTTCAACCCATCCGTCACAAGACACAAAGGAGATGCGGTGTAGCGGGATGTCTGGCGGTGCCCATTGCCGCACCCACTCGCTGTTTAGACGTTTGACGATGCCGTTCAGGTCGGTTTGAATAGAGGGGTTAGGAGGCCAATGTGCTTCGATACACATCGTTCCATTTGCTGCGAGCATCTCATTAACGCCGCAGCACTTATGCAATATTATCTTTTTATCTTCTTGAGCACTGTCTGCAGACATTGCCAGTGACGTCAGAATTAGCGCGATGTGAGCAAGCAAAGTCATTGTGGACACTTGGCGCTGATGCTTGAGCGAATCTCTTCTGGTAGGACCTCGAGCAGTGGAGTGCTCTAATGGTGTGCTCCTCACACAAATACGGCATACTCGATCCGTGACTTTGGTTGATAGACTCTTCAGTGGCATACGAATCGAATAAAATTCGATGAGCCAAAAGTTAACTAACAAATTGGCGGTTGCTTTTGCAAAAAAATTGAGTTGTTTTTCTCTAACGAATGGTGTCTTCCTCACACGAATACGGCAAACATGATCCGTGACTTTCGTTGATAGAATTTTCAGTGGCATACGAATCGAAGAAAATTCGATGAGTCAAAAGTTAAAAAACAAAATGGCAGTTGTGAATGCTGCAGACACAGAGCAAAAGGCGTTCGCTATCGAGGGCGACTGTTTTCTTCTGCAGCAGACAGCCGTGGTATGCATCGGTGGTATTGAGAGCCCGTTTTGTCCCTTCCGCCCGTTGCCACAGCCCTTCCTTTGATGCGTCCTTTGATGCGGTCACCTTATCACAACAGGACCTCTTAATAATCCAGCTAGAAACCACAGATGGGAAGGAAAAAAAACTGATGCGTTCTATATTTGTAATTTCCGTATACATACGTATAAACGGAGTAATATTCGTAATATAAGGAAAGTTATTTAATGCTGCGGAAAATCGATTTCGAGATTTCAATGGAAATACACGTTTTGGAAACCTCCGATACAGAAAATGCGTTTTCTTGAAAACGTCCGTCCGTCCGTCCGTGAGCACTACTAGCGCCTGACGTATTATACCACCATACGAATTATTTTACAAATTGAAGAAACCTGTTCATCTGACTCGAGTACAAGATTTGAGATTTTGAATAACTTTCTTCAAAGTTTGGGGGTACTTTACATGAATCCCCCCGGACATATTCAAAATTTTCTCAAAAACGACTCCAAATGTTTTTAAAAATCTTTTGGAAGGGATAGTGCTTAAAATACTGTATGAGGTGACATAAATGCCATATAGCTTTTTTTCGTTTTTTTAAACTAATATACGAATTAATATTTTTGACTTGTCTCTCACGTCGTTAGTATTTACATTAGCTTGGATTTGATTAAATTTTTATATTTGTGAATACATGTGCTTGAAATAAGGTAAGAAAACGTTTCGCGAGAACATAACCGTTTTCTGTGGAAACGAGCTCAAACTTCCACATTTTTAGAAACACTCCATCGCCAATGCTCCAATTTTTTTTGAACTTTTCGAACAGATACGTATACGAACGGATACGAACGGATTCGAACGGAATATGACGTAAAGTTCATTTTTATTGTTTTTCAAAAATTACAAAAATTTATTTTTTTGAAAGGTCTCTCACGCCGTTAATGTGCACATTTCCAGCAATTTGTAAACACAGTTGTATTTTGCGTTAATGTACTTCGAATGACTTCGAATGAAGTTTTTCGAAAACTCAAAAATTTTCTGTTAAAAAGATCTTCAAATTTCGAATCCACATCAGTGCTTATTCGGCATTTTCTTAACAACGGTTCCAAATTTTACTTTCCCGGAAAATAGTACAGGGGAAGTTATGTAATGTTGCGCGAAAAAACGGTGGATTTTCGACAGAAAAACTCTTATTACAGGGCCCTGGTAACGAAAAAGTAGATAAATCCAGTTGCTATATTAAGAAAAAAAATCTTAAACGAGGAAAAAAAACGAGCATATTCTAGATCCATCCAAAAGATGCTGAGAGATTTCTTGAAACCAACCTGGTTTTTGAGCCTGTTCTAAGGATTATAATATCCAAAGCTACCGCCTCTATTCATTTGAATTCCAAGGTCGCCTACTAGAGCGCGAAAAGCGCATCTAGTTCGACTCCCAACTCCTAGATGCGCTGTCTATTTCTTTACGGTCGGATGCAATAGCTAATTGCCCGACCTGTGAAATCATATAAAAGGTGACGAGTGCTCTGGCACGGTGAATGAGTCCCTCTAATTAGCAGACTCGAAGACGCTATCAGAGTATTTGTGTTATAAAAACAGTCTGCCAAGCAAGCATTTAAAATTTTACTTTTACAGAACTAGCAACTTATGGTATATGAAGATATAACTGTGCTTTTTATTAATATTGAAAGAGGCGTCGATGAGGCATCACTCCTGTCAAACGTGTTAAAACCCATGTAAGGTAATTTTGCATTATCAATTAATTAAATATTGTTAATTTCAAATGCCAAATTATTATTAACCTCTTTCGACAACTTGAGAGTAAAAGCATTGGGCACCCTTTCCCCAATCGTAAATAAGATATGAAAGTTATATTTACAGTCACTCCTGAGCACGTGAAAAGAATTTCGTAAGAAACAAAATTGTTATCAATACCTTTTCTTTTAACATTCAAAGATGGACAAGCCAGGCAACCGTATTATTCTTAATATTTCTTTATGTTATGAACATTTGTTAACATGTAAATACTTGCCGGAGGCTCCACCACAGGCTAGGTGTCTAATTATTTACTAATTTATCTAACTATTGCTTGCACATTAATGTTTTCAACTTTAACGTAGATTCAATCAGAAATTTCCTAGTCTTCATTTGGAACTGCAGTTATCTGGAAGTGTAAATTTCGTTACTTCTAAATTGCAATGAGTCTCCTTGACCCATGCATGGTGCGACTCCTCTGTCACGCCAATTCATCCTTGCGATGCGTTCTGCGAATTTGTCACACTCTCGGACGGCATAGACGCGCGGCGCACCTCCTCCCACCTTCACAAAAGGCCTCCTTGGCACAAACGCCCATCCAACAAATTTGTAAAATGTTACTTCAATAAAGACGCACGGGGAACGAGTATGAATCGGGTAAAGGAACTGAAACAAAACATTTCTTCTTGGGGGCTGCTACCAAAGATATTAAAAACACCAAAGAAGCTAAAAATCCTACAAATATCAACAATACAACGTGTACAAGCACACGAACTACGCTAAAAACAAAGCACATAAATTCGGAAGACCGAATAAGTGCTATAGAAACTGAAAACCGCGACCACCTTCAACTCCCATTTAACGTGGTGGAGACCATTACAGTGGCACGCTCTCCTCTAGCACCTTCTTACCGGAACTAAAATACGAACGATTAAATTCGATAGAAAAGTTTAAGTCCCAAGTAAAATCTTTTCTGGTGCATAACTGTTTCTATACAATTCGAGACTATACCGAGCATCAAAAAGTAAAGTAGCATTAATTTTAACAATGATAGTTAATGTAATTATTATCATTTGGACTGTATAATTCTAAAAAACCTTTAACAAGTATTGTACCACAGTTTCTGGGTTGATGGCCCCCATCTCGATCAGGTTGTTCGTCCAGTTTCCCTGATCCTTGAGCAAATGCTGAGATGGTCCCTTGTTTTGCTTCTGGACATAAATGTAACTTCACTATTTGTGCACGTCTTCTAAATTTCAGTGGGAAATATAGTTATTCAAATTATTGTTTTTCATATTATCGCGGCAAAAAGTAATATTCTTTCATGAAGAACATGAGGGTTCAGGGCAGGAATTTATAGCTAATTTACCTTTGAAAATATATTTTATTATAAAGGAGCGAATATTTTGTCAACAAAATTTGAAAAAAATCTCTCTTTTCTGTATTCAAATTTCGACGACAAAATGGTTTAGGATGGAGACCACAGAATTATGAAAACGTGCACAAAATTCACTTCTCCCCATAGCTCGTCATACGCAGTTTTTAACTGTTTTTGACGTAAATAAAATAAAATAAAATAAACCACTGCCAACGATACTTCAAACGTGTGTGGCTGCTACGTAGGTTTGCATTACGCGCAAGCAGACGCGTAATGTTACAAAAGTTGGCGTTGATGTTCGTGCTTTCTTCAGCGGTTTCTTATATGAATATATTACGAATAATTGAACATTTTGAAGGCACTTTTCGTATTTCTCACAATTTAGCCAATTTTTAGGTGCGGTTATTGGCGATCCTGTACCCGGCGGCATATTAGCATTCTTTACCTTCATCCGGAACCAGAGGAAAATTACGGCCCGTGATTGGTTGACATCTGCGAATGGCCAAGCGCGGCAGATTCAAATAAAATACACAAGGACGGACGACAGCTGACTTTCGTTGTTACGATCTTCTATTTTCTTCGATCAGCAAACCAAAATAGTGCAATGAAAATAATGTCGATACTTCGTCATTCTGTATAAGTCCTCCATTACCTTGAATTCTAATTGCCAAATTAACATAAGTGTTCTAAAATGTTTGCCACTGCAGGGTGGTATGTTGGTAAATCTTGACGAAGCTGTATTCTGGCTTGTTGAAGTTCTTGATATATGATGTAGTGGGTTAGACATCTTTGATATAGAGTTACTAGTGTATTTGGAAGAAATTGTAAGGTATGAATTGTATCAGGTTACAATATGAAACATCACCAATGTGTTAATTACAGAAAACAGACTTCAATTTACAGTTCAATTGACTAATTGTTAGATCATGGTGGCAAAACTATTTGTATTTCAGAGTTAACATTGTACATTCATTTTTGTGTCTGTAATTTGTTTGATCACATTTTTTGCACTTGTGTAAGTGTATTTTATCACTCAAACACTTTCGTAAATGTGCGTGCTTTCTGTATTAAAGAAACATTATTTTTTTGTAATCATTGTTGTTTTAACTAATTCGACTTGAATGTGTAATAAAAGAAACTAAATTTGTTATGAGCCACGATAAGGTCAATTAGGTATTGTTGAAAGATTCGCAGCACTAGAAAGATTTTAGAAATAAAGCAAATATTTCAAATGCCTAGAAGAATTCGAAACTTCACTACTGTGCTATGTACTAATACGTAAAATATTAAATTATGTTAGTAATGATATTAAAAGCAAACATACATAGATAAAAGTAAAAATAATAATTTAAGTTTGAAATACATTCAACACATTTCTTATTATTAACCAAAATAAGTGAATTGAGAGATACCGATTTTAACTAACTCTTGTAACTAGAATTAATACCATACTATGGATCAGTCTCGCAGGTACCCGAAAAGTAACCAAGGGCGTGCAGTCCGCTCTAACGACTGCGTAACGCAAGGGGTGACGTGTGACGGCCTCACCTTGCGCATCGGCATCGTGGCCCCTCACATCGGGAATGGTCGTGGAGGGCCGCTGCTGATGTCCCAGGCCTGTGCAACGGAAGCGAGAGATTCTTCTAGGCTTCGTCAGCCGTGGTTCTTCATTTATTTATTTACGGCAAAAAACTGTGTGTGACAAGCTATGGGGAGAAGTGAAATTTGTGCACGTTTTCATAATTCTGTGAGCTCTATCCTAAACCATATTCTAGTCGAATTTGAGTACAGAAAAAAGAGCGTTTTTTTCACGTTCTCTTGACAAAATATTCGCTACAAATATAATAAAATTTATTTTCAAAGGTAAATTAGCTATAAATTTGTGCCCTTAACCCTCATCATGTTCTTCATGAAACAATAATACTTTTTGCCGCTACAATATGGAAAACGATAATTTGAATAACTATATTTCCCATTGAAATTTAGAAGATTAGCACAAACGATGAAGTTACATTTACAGCAAAACAAGGGACCATCTCAAAATTGGCTCAAAGGATCAGGGAAACTGGACGAAAAATCTGATCGAGGTGGGTTCGGTTTTTCGGGAGCTCACAGCCGGAACTGACCGGTAACTGCCCGCGAGCGTGCAATCTATTTATTTTTATTTATTTATTTGTCAAAAAACAGTAAAGACTGTATATGACGAATGGGGAAAGAGATTTATTTGCGCACATTTTCTTGAGGGCCAGAATGTAAATAAAAAAAAATTGAATTTAGAAAATAATTATTTGAGAAAAATAAAAATATTTGAAAAATGTTTGTTCCCGAGTTATAGAAAATCAATTTCAACGGTTAATGAACTACAAGCAAAAGGAGTGCTCAACAAAACGTGCGCACAGTGAAGATACAATCCCACCGAAGTGAGGTAATGAAATCATCACTATCATTTTTTTGTGTAATCGCTCATCGTCATTCAATTAAATAGAAGTTCTGGATTGGATAGTGTAAAATTAAGAGTTGCAACAGTGACTTTTTTAAGCAACCCAGATAATTAAAACGTCCTTCTGGGAGAATTCGGCCGCTCATTATTGAAATGATGTATTTCCGTGAGTAATGCATTGTTGCAATGGACAGCGACACGTATTTATATAAAGTACATTAAGTCATAAACACATTGCAACAGTTATTTTCACGCTATCTTTTAAAGTTATTGAGAAATTATGTCTCGAAAATAAGTGCAATTTTACAATGGACAACTTGGCTGTTGGTGTTTTTGATAAGTGAGTATATTTTCTTCCGTATGGTGTAAATAACTCTAAAGCTGCTAATATAACACCTTAAAACAATGAACTATATTGTATATGGGGTTATATTAGAATAGAAAATTTTTGTCAATTTTTATTCAATGTTATTTTGAACCGTTCTTCAAGAAGGGCGTCAGGATAATATGTGGTCATTTTATATTTAGAGGGAACTACGTATACTGTTGGAGCTTTTGGATATTTTAGAAACAAACGACGATGAAATACTAAAATTTGATGAAACATTACAGCGGAAACTACGTACACTGTTGGAACTTTTGGACATTTTAGAAACAAACGACGATGAAATACCAAAATTGGATGTGAATGAAACATTACAGCCTCCTCTAAATTCAATTGATGACGTAACATATTGTGATTCGGGCACAGAACAAAAGCCAAGTGTAAATTATTTACTAGCAAGTCGACTAAATTCTATTGCGGTTAGTGTTTGAACTTTTCCGCGACATATTCAGACGATTTGCGTCTCATTTGCAGTACCATTCTGTTGATGAAACAATGATGACGAACTTTAGGAGACACGTCTGCAAATAATTCACAAAACGCAAACCAATCCAATTACGGATTCAAATTTTGGTATAGAAATACCAATGGTGGATATACTTTCGGCTCGAATCCTACCAAGGAGCTGACTCATGTAAAGTTTATGTAACCAAGGTACTGACTACAGCGTGGTAGTCACCATTGAAAACTAGTCACTTCGTATGTTCCCTATCGAATTTTCTTTGGTAACCGGTTTATCGGTGTTGAACCACACGAGATAAAGAAGGGCATGGAATCAACTGGAAAAATAAGAGTAAAGAAAGTTAACAATTGTTCTCTAACATCTCTAGATAAAATTATAACAGAAAATAGGGGATCATATGAAGTTTGTTCTGACTCAGTATCAATTCGTTGCAATGATAAATATTGTTACTATATTCTCCAACTTTGTCAGAGTTCAACCATTGCGTTCTGTAGATAGATTTGCCGGTGAAAAACGACAAGGATTAACGTGCCTGAACCTAAATTATTGAATTCCTACAAAGCTCATATGGGGGACAGAGATCGAGATTATGAAAATGTAATCTTTTATAGTTGTTTCACAAGAGGAAAAAAGTGGTACATTTCATAATCAATGCAGAGCAATATTCTTGGGATTTTTACAAGCACAATGAAGTCGCAGTACATCATCTGACATTTTGTCGCCAAATTGCTACTGCAAGATGAGAAAGTAACAAATGAGTGACTACTAATAGAGAGCACAACAAGATTCTCTATTTGATGGATGGGAACATTATGTTGCTGAATTACCAATTGCCGAGAAAACTCAAAGAACAAAATATCGCCCATTATTCTATTTCAGTGTGTGTGAAATGTGATAAACCCCCTTCGTTTTTGTTGTTTATACATACAGTAGTATAAAACAAGTTTATAAGATTTTTTAATTAAATATTGCAACAAACTAATTGTTATTTGTGGTTGTAACCCCAAAATTCACTTTTCTTTACGTTTATTTGAAAATACCGATACCCGAATTAGTTACTTGTTCCAAGTCTTCACATTCACAAAAAAAAAAAAAATGCTTATTGTCCCGACGTCCTTTTGAAAGACGCTAGTTATATCAATCCTAACAACAATACAAACTCAAAATTCATTTTACTTTCTTCCTTATAACCTCATTACAGATTTCTAATATATTACTCAATTTCCAACAAAAAATAATTCAGGATTATGTGGGTTAATAAGCGTGTTCCCACAACTTCGACGGGCCACAATTTTTCAAAGTACCATATCTGTTTATTATTACAATAACTAGTTTACAAAACGCATTCCTTCAACGCAGACTCTGTGGTTCTCAATGCCGCAACAGGATGGCAGGTGAGACGCACGCTTGGCGCACATTAAACAACTTTAGCGTGTGTACCCTGCTGTTTGCAACTCACCGGCGCTCTCCATGGGTATCGGTACCCCCCTCTTGCAGTGACTCATCACCGGGTCGTTACATTACAATATCTAAAAAGGCTTTGGAGGATCAAAATTGTCTAATGATATCTTCTATATATTAAAACAATATCTGCTACCTCTCACAATATTCCATGAAATGTTCAGTATATTATTATAGGAGTGAGATTGAGATCTAATACATTCCACACAAAAAATACATATAATTAAAAAACAACAACAATTGTCTCCAAGTGTTTTAAAACTCTCCCATTGCCGTTCTTGCTGTGCACTCGGGACCACTGTCTCTTTCGCTTGAAGCGGTTGGCGAGGGCAGCTTTCTACGGCCGTTGCGCAGAGGGGTAAGTGAGTGTGTGCCCTCGTGCTCGCCAGGAGGCGTCCTGGTCGGGGCTCTACGCAACGTTTTGCTTCCTTCTGCCTCCGCTGCCTGCTCGCGCTGATTTCTTCTCTCTCTTGACTAGACGCAGCCCCCTCTTGACAAGGGCCAAGTAGCCCCCTTCAGGAGCGGCCAACCACGTGACGATCACCGCCCGGAAGAAGTCCGTGACGTAACCCGCTGACCGGTAAGACAATTCCAGGTCAATCTCAAAAAATTCCCCGTTGTCATAAAGTGTTGTAGACCACATTATGACCTCAGACACAAGTTCAATACCTCCTGTCATAAGTAGCATTTTAATGTAAATTTTTATTCTGTAACAGAAGACACGACATTTTATCTTATAAAGATTCTCTTATTTTCGGAAGATTCATCAAATCTTGTGCTTACGTTTTCGCGTCGATTGATGTGGTACTCCTGCTTCTGCCCTCGCGGGTCTTTTCACTGTCCGTCATAGAGTGTGCGATGGAAACATTGTTTCCGTGCGTCTGTCTTTGGCCCAGAGATATCTGGTCTTCCTCTCGGCGAAGTACTGAATTGCCTCGCTTAAGGTAGAGCACTTTTTTCAAAGTCAACGCAAGGCAGACAACGTTGCACAGTACTAGACAGCACACAGGGCCAAAGTAGAAAAGCGAGGCTCCAGATTTTACATAACCTCTCTTGAATACTATCGCAGTTTCTGAAATTTAAAAAATCAGATTTAACTAAAAACATTAAAATAAACAGGTGTGAAGATTTTTCTTACATTCGTCCGTAAGAATGTACTTACGTAAGATCGTAATGTAACGTTACGTCACATCGTTTGCAACTACATAATTTCCGCAAATTATCTATCAGAAACTATGGCATGAAGACTTTTCAACGAAATTGAATTTCATGGCAATAGAATGTCTCATATCATTTCAACTCACAAAAAATATGATAAATATCTTTGTGAAAACTAAAGAAGAATTAGTGGTATTTAATATGTAGCTAGACTATTTCATCTGCGGCTAGACTAAGTACAAAAGGAAAAACATTCTACAACAGAACAAACTGTTTTAGAAACTGGAGTTCTTATTAGATAACATTAATTGTACACGCGTTAACTGTTTTAAATATATTTTCTTGTGTTGAAAATTTGTCATTCATAGCTTTGTTCAAATAAGTCCATATTCTCTGGCATTGAACATACCAATGAGTTATAGTAAGTGATAATGTTATACTCGCGTTCGAAATTTCCCAATAACCAATGCCATTGAATGTTTCGTCTATATGGGATATACACGGATAATATTGCAATTTAAACGTTGTAAACACCATAAAAACCTTACAGTTATGGATGATGCAGATAGTTAAAATTTAGTTCAGCCTCATTTTGTGTGCTTTTTTTGTTCTAATACACATAATGCACATAAAATCAATGCACATAAATGGCAGTGACGTAGCGTGGCTAGCACGTTTGGGAATGCTCAACAATAACGCGAACTGAACACATCATGATCTTTAATATTTTCTAGAATCTATGTTATCAAACAAATGTTTCAGTACTTCAACAATCTTTGTCAGGCTATACACGAAAGAAGAATATTTTTTATGAATTCTTAGCAGCATTGGGACACGTAATGAAAGTTTAAAGAACATATTGACTATATTGTAAAACTAATGAATTAATAGATTAATTATTTTCATGGTGAAGAAAAACTTATCTTAAGAGGTGCGAAGAAACTAGCAATTAATACAACATAAATTACATTATCTTGTAAACCGAGTCAATTCTCCTATCCTTCTTTTGTGAAAACACATTAATAATTCGCTCGATAAACTGAGGATTTGTTGTAAGTTCCCCCGAGAAGTCTCTTTTCAATTGCTAATGAACTTAAAGAAGACAGCTTGTTGTTGCTTATTGTATTTCTTAGATGCGTTTTGATCCGTTGTTTTGAGAGTACTCATAATCCGTTCACAGGTTGCTGTTGATAAGGACATGGTTAACACTAAACGAAGTAGTTTCGTAACTTCTTCATGCACATTTTCCAAACCACTCTCTACGAAATATTTTAGTAGCTCATGAGGAGGTAAACATTTTTTATCACTAGCATATACTGTATGAGGTAGCTCTTTGTCAAAAAAACAGATATTGTTTTGCCAATGCTGATAAAGTGGTTCCGGAAATTATTTGGTATAATCACCAACCGTTCTCTCATTTACTAGCTCTACAAATTGAATGGAAGGAAAATCTTCATATCTACATTTCATCTGGATAATAAGAGAATAATTTCGAAAGTAAGAGCTCTAAGAGAGGCAATTTGGGAGCTATGATGCGCCAAATTCTTATTGAGATTCAAACACTGTTTGACACAGGTGTCTACAAATGTATGTTTTCTCATGTTTTCCAAGTTTCTGATTGCGAAAATTACTTCATGGTGACTTATTGATATATTCCCTGAATTTGATCGAAACATTTTGAACAGATGGTCTATGTACAAAAAATCAATTTTTATAAACATAACAAGAACACAAAAACGGGGTCGTCCTTTAAAGACTTACAGCACAATTCACAGTGTGACAGTCGCATTGCATATTCTCGCTATTATTCGGTTGAAAATTTGGTAAAGGTCAGAAAAGTGTGTTTCTGTTGTTGAAACGGCCCGAGAGTTAAAATTCCAACGCGTAACTCTGGTTTGGGGCAGTTTAAATTCCCGCTCAGTCAGCAAAAATGTTCGTTTCGGTGATTTGTTGAAGGAACTGTGAAATGCTGTTAACGCACGAACAAAGAGACTAACTTTCTTGATGATTTTGGTGCCACGTAAAAGCACCAGATTTAATTGATGTGCATAACAATAAATGAGCAATGCATGAAGGCAAAATTGCTTGACCAGTTCTTGAACACCCCCATGTTTGCCTGTCATAACTGTCGCACCGTCGCGATGGTGCGGCAAATAAGTCGCGACTTACGACGCGTCGTAAGTCTAACAACTTTTCCACTTTCTACATTCAATTTCTCTAGGACATGACGTAAAATTTCTGACAAACCAGCAGCAGTTTTGTCTTTAGATACGTCGAAAAAACCATTGAATCTCTCTTCGTTTTTGTCTCTTATACACATTCTAAAAATTACTCATTTGGCTCTTACAAGACACATCTAATGTTTCAACCGCCTGAATTGAAACAAAAGTACTTTCCTGAATTTCGAATTTATTTTTCTCATTTCAATCCGTTGTTACGACCTCTGTTATATCGTTCTGAATATCCGGTGATGTCTTCTTGAAGATTTTAGACGATAACAAATGATCTCGAATGATTTACTCATTTTGGGCTAGTGGAAAAATTTCAAATAGTAGATCGTAGTAGATCGTAATTCCAAAACATTGCATCTATTTTCAGTGCTTTCAGTTTCTCTGTGACCACGAAAAGGTAATTCCTGACTACAGAAAAAAAACTATTGTTTAAACAAGCCATCCCAATAATCGTCTGTTTGCAGATACTGGCTGGTTAAATTTTATTGCCTGAAGGCGAGCCGCTTCCGACAATACGTCTAATTCTATTCTTGTTTTGTCGAGAAAGTGAGATTTTTCTTTGTTAAAGCAAATGCTGCTTTGAAGACTGATGTTTTATAATGTTCTTAATGAAGTTCCCTAAATCAGACACAACACCAGTGCACCAAGTGGTATCTTTATTTCCAAACATTATACACCCGTAACAGAACATTTTGTTTGTTCGAGTACATCCACTAAGCCACGAAAATATCTCAAACCAAGAATGTTGAAATTTTGTAAATTGTTTTCGTGCACAAGGAATGTTCAAATGCAGAGTGAGACGCTTTTTCTTCAATGAACAATACTGCTCTTTCGATAACACATTAACTTAAAAACTGAAAAATACTCAACCATGCAAGATATTCAAATACGTTTGTAGACAGAACCAACGAGCACAATCGAACCAAACCAAGAATATATATAATACACATTATATACTAATTGTTTACCACAAACACGAATTAATTGCCATTGCCGTTTATGGAAAAATAATTGTTAAAAACTGAATCATATTCAACCATGCCAGATATTTAAATACGTTTGTAGAGAGAACCACCGAGAACAATCGAACCAAACCATGAACATAATTAATACACATATACTAACTTTTTATAATTAACACAAATTAATTGCCGTTGCTGTTTATGAGAAAAAAGTGTTAAAAACTGAAACATTCGCGTCAAGTCAGCTCACACCCGTTTTCGCCCTGAAGATACGTGGCAATTAATTCGAAATTTTGGCAATTAATTGGCAAATAATTAGCAATAAATCATTAGACATGTTTCATTCCGGTGAGCTGACATGGCTGTTCCAGCTTGACGTACCACGTTTCTTCCGAGCCAGCCTGCGCTCGCTACAGCCCTTCAGGCGAGAAAACTGATTTTTTTGTAATCAGAATCATAAGCTATCCAAAATTCACAATGTTTTCTCAATTAAGTGTAATAGCAAAGGACGTTTCGTGGCCGCGCTTTGGCTCTCAAGAGAACCAGCGAAAATATAGTTAAAAACCACTAGATTTAAGGGTATTTTGGGGGACACGAGCTCGTGAGTGAGGTCTTTTCATGATAAATTTTTCATGTTATTTTATTCGAAATGAAATTCTAGTTTTTTATCAGACCTCAACTAAGTCTTTCTTATTTCATTCGCATTCAACGTCACGTCCACCATCCATCAGTTCTGTTTCAGCCGAACCATCTGCCATCTGAGCTAGCCCGGCAGGTAAGTCCGCCGCCCCCGGTGTTGCGCAGAGCGACTGGCGTTGCAATAGATAGAGACTGCCAGATAGAGACTGAACAGATAAATAGAGACTGACCGATAGAGACTAACAGATAGATAGAGACTGACAGATAGATAAAGATTGAAAGACGGATAGATATTGACAGAGAGAGATTGACAGATAAAGATTGGCAGATAGAGATTTACAGATGGGTAGAGATTGGCACAGAGAATGACAGAAAGATTGAGACTAATAGTTAGATAGAGATTGACAGATGGACAAAGATTGATAGATGGATAGAGATTGACAGATAGATAGAGGTTGAAAGATGGATAGAGATTTACATATAGATAGAGATTGACAGATAGAGATTGACAGATGGACAAAGATTGACAGATAGATGGAAATTGACAGATGGATAGAGATTGACAGATAGATAGAAATTGACAGATGGATAGAGATTGACAGATAGATAGAGATTGACAGATAGATAGGGATTGACAGATAGATAGGGATTGACAAATAGAGATTGACAGAGATTGGCAGAGATTAAGAGGGAGATTGACAGATTAATAGAGACAGACAGCAAGAGGTCACATAACAATGAATATTTTCAGAGTAATCACGTTGTATTTTATAAATATCAACATTAGAATATTAGACATACGTTTCTCAACTGTTAAAATCCTTCTCTATCACGAAAATATTTCTTACTTTCCTGAAAAATTTTGTTTCAGTGACTCATGCCTCTTACGATTCTGCAAGGGATACGTAATTTACATATTTATGATTCAATTCAATATTTTACTTGTTTTTATATTTACTTGTTTTAGATCTAGAATAGGTGACATAGTCGTTGTAGCACACTCTTGTTTCCACCAGCGACGGGTTGTACCAATATACCTCTCCCATTCCATGTACGATTAAAAAAGAGCATGTTATCGTGAGCACTGCAGGCAGCCCCCAAGCGAAGGCCGAAAGTGCGAGGAATCTCTTTCTGCTCTCTTTGGTCCGATGTCTCACCTGAAAACTAATGAGGAGGAAAATGAAAAAGTATTATTAAGTACATTAAAAAATGTCTAAACAGTACTTTTCAAGAACATTTTAATATGCTTTGGTCCTTACTGACAATGTGCAAAATTTGAATCTATGGTGTAATTCAAGGCGGAATTGGGGCCAAATGCTCAACAGACCACAGGGAAATATAAACTAAATAAGATTATTCCATTTTGCTTAATAATTTATTACTTTCTCGTATACGTACGTAACCACGGAGTTATAGTGTAGAGAAAATGATGTTATGCTGCGAATAATCGATTACGAGATTTCAACGGAAATACACGTTTCGGAGTTTCCTGATGTCAAAAAAGCATATGTTTTCAAAACATCAGTCCGTTTGTCTGACTGACCGTCCGTCCGTCTGGCCGTCCGTCTGTAAACACAACTAGCGCCTAAACCATAAGTAGGATTTTTTTCCAAAATGATATTCCCCGATCGATCTGGCTCGACTCGAAGCGCTGCAAAAAAAAATTCTTTCAAATTTGGGTGTACATTATATAAAGCCCAGGCGCGATTTCTAAATTTTCTCAAAAACGGATCTAATTTGTTCTTTAAATGTCTTGTAAGAATAGGGTGAAATGCACTTATAAAGGAGGCATAGGTCCGAATTTCACTCTTAACTCTAATTTTTTGCAAATTGCAAAAGTTTTTTAGACATCTTCCTACAACTACAAAATTGAAGATAGAAATTTCAATTTCAGGTATCATTTTTTCACCAAAAATTGGAAGCTCCTTTTCACAGAAAATTTTTGACGTTTCAAAATACATCATTTGAAGTCATTTGAAGCACATACACTCAAAAATATAATAATCTTTACAAATCGCTGGTACTGTGCGTATTGAAGATGTGAGAGATGTTTCAAACAACTTAGATTTGTGCAATTTTTGAAAAAACAAAAATGCCTCAAAATAAACCTTACGTTGTATCAAAGAGTGCATTTAGCACTATCCGATCTAAAAGTTTGAAGACATTTTTTCTAGCCATTTTTGAGAAAATGGCATTTGAGCATTTCTGAAAATGCGGAATTTTGAGCTACTTTTCACAGAAAACGTTTGTTTTCGAGAAACTTTACTTGACATTTTTTAAAGCACAAGTACTCATAAATATAATAATGTGAACAAAGCGCCGCTAATCTAAATATAATCGACGCGGGAGACAAGTCAAAAAATTACATGTTTGCAATTTTTGAAAAAAAACAAAAGAATACAGCGATATGGATTTTATGTCATCTGATACAGTACATTTACTATTATTCCTACCAAAAGTTTAAAGAAAAAATCTGGAGCCGTTTTTGAGAAAATCTAGTTTTTGTAATTTTTTAAAATTGCACATATTGCACGCAATATTGCGCGAAAACTATTAAAATTTTAAAAATAGTGCATATGACCTTAAACAAAGAACTCACTTTGAAGAACACATTTTATTTAAAGGAAAATCTCTATCTTCCATTTTGTAGTTGGAGAAAGACGCCGAAAACAATCCAAACTTTCACAATTTTCGAAAATTCAGAGTTAACCGTGAAAATCAGACCTATGCCATCTTAATAAGTGTATTGTATTATCTTCTTACAAGAAATTTAAAGAAAAAAATTGGAGACGTTTTTGAGAAAATTTGGAAATGTCGGGTGTTCTTCATGTAAAGTACCCCCAAATTTTACAGAATCTTTTTCAAAATCTCAAAGCTTTGACTAAAACCAGATAGACCGGGGAATATCCAATTTGGAAGAAATCGTACGTATGGTTTAGGCGCTAGCTGTTTTCACAGACGGACGGACGGACAGACGGACGTTTTCCTTTCATTTGGTTTTTCGGTATCAAGGACCCACAAAAGAGGGGTTCTGCCTAGACCATGTGTTAGGGGATTTTTTTCTTAATTTAGCAACTGGTTTTATCCACTTTTTCGTGGATATCAGCGCCAGGCAACAAATTTTTTCTGGCGAAAATTGGCCATTTTTTCGCGCAGCATTACATAACTTTCCTTATACTACGTATATCACTCCTTGTGTACGCACGTATACGGGAAAGTAAAAAGGCTTCCATTGCAGAGTGTCTGACTGACAAACGAGGACAACAAATCAACCTTACGACTTCTATCAGACGGTGGGCGGTCGGATTCATAGATTCAAAAGATGTTGTTCCATGGTTGTTCTGACCGGAAGTAGGTTCAGACACCACATTGGAAGTTGAACCCTTGCCGTTAGGTGACGAACAGATGTTTTGCCGTATACCAGTTTTTCGATGTCAAGGACTAACAAAACGTGGATTCTGACCAAAGAGCGTGTTAAACATGTAAGAATTAACTACATGAAAGAACAAGAATAATTCACTTTTCGGTATCAAGTATCTACAATACGATTTTTTCTGCCGAATAATCGCCATTTTCCTTGCAGCATTACATAGCTTTCGCTATACTACGTATGTAGTATGCGGGGTATGTGGTAATGACATTGTACAATAATGATATTCCGCAGAAAACTATCTTCTTACCGGAAGCCGATCGCGATGTTTAGACAGAGGGCCGTGAGCCAAAACCAGGAAGATGTCAGCAGCATCCACAGAGCTACAGACAGAAGAGTCATTTATTACTGAAATTTCGTTTGAGCATTTCGGGAAATGCACTATTTTGAGCTCTTTTTCACAGAAAATGTTTGTGTTCAAGAAATCACATGTGCAATAATACAAGGGGGTTCCAATATGAACGGGACTGATTTTTTTTCAAATACCCCGCCATGCGCAGTAGCTGCGCCGCCTGGTGAGAATTTAGCCACAACCCCCCACCTCCCTCCTTTGCAGGTTAGAACCTGTTCAGTCGAGTCTGGGTCTTGCTAGATCGATAAGTGAACAAAAGGTGCCGCGGAGCGTGAAACAACGCATTATCATCAAATTTCTCGTTGGAGAAAACGTGCAACCGTCGGAAATTTTGCAGAGACTCAAAAAACAGTACAGGGAAAAGTGCCTCTCACGGACCCGTGTGTTTGAATGGTGTAAGTGTTTCAGAGAGGGACGAGAGCGCGTTGAGAATGAACCTCATAATCGTCGGCCGCGAACATCCATAACCCCAACAAACATTGATCGTGTTAATGCGATTATTTGTGAGAATAGGAGCATCACTATCAAAGAAGTTGCATCAGTAATTGGCATCAGTGTGGGTAGTGTAGAAGACACGATACAAAATCACCTAAAATATAGAAAAGTGAAGTGGTTGGGTTCCACGCAAATCTGATTAGCTAGCCGGAAGGAAGGGAAATAGAAAACTAATACGGAAGTGTCTGTGTCATTCTGTAGGGAGGAGTAGTTAGTTAATACGCTAATACTTCGCTGCATTTGAAGTCTTGGAGAATCACAATTAAAACGACCAATAGATAGCATTTCGGAAGAGAATAACTGTTGAACTCTGTGTATACAAATTGAGATTTAATGTTAATAGAATATTGCAAACAAACAGGATTTCTTATTTTGACTCTCAAATGAACAACCCAGATTTTAATTGACCAAAAAAAAAAGTCAGAAGGCATTACATTGTTCTATGTAACAGCTTCTTCTCATTAAGTGTTATTAGTGGAATGTTATTTAAAAAATACTTACAAAAATGCCTGCAAACACTCGCATATTCAGGCGGTATGTCTCGCTCATCTTCGTTGTGCAAACGGTCACTAAGTGCGAAGTAATACGCAATCTGCCCGATATTAAAGCCAAATAAACAGGCACCGTGACTAGCAAGACAACGTCCATGGATTTTTATCCGCATGCTCCTGTCGCACGCTATAGAAATCAGCGATGCCATTAACAGCAAAGCAGAGAGAATGCAGAGTGGTCGCAGCAGCCAGTACACACCTCTGGTGATACGTGGAATCTCGTAGTAGAAAAGTCCTTCGTCAAAGCTATTGTAGAAGTCGAAACAAATATTCCAGGTGGAGAAGAAAAACCCTAGATTACCTCTGGCCTCAGCTGCCCGATGGGCATATTGTTCCTCCGAGGGTGAAAGCGGAGTGACTTACTGGATTTGACAAATATTCTGTACTCTATGGAGGCAACGTAAGGAAACTCGGGATCAAAAACTGTGAGGGAGGTTTTGTTTGGATTCCAGAAGCGTCCTTCATTGTCATCTACGCACTCCCAAACCCCTTCAATATTCTCCAGCAGTTCCCCGTCATAGCAGCACTTAATGATGCATTCCTCTTTACTGCAAAGAGTTCTAAAGCGCATCGCAAATGGACCCAGAGGGGGCGGCGCAGCGTCCACACAGTAGTGAGCCCGTCTGTGTCCTCCTCCTGGTTTGGGCCTTATGATGTATTCATCTTCAAGGAATGAGATCTTATTTTTCCAGAGGTCTTCGGTTTCATTCAGAGTTCGATCCCAAAAGAATGACGCGTTCACTGGCATGATCACTCCATTATTAATCCATCGGTAACAGTGCACATAGAAGATTCTGTGTAGCGGGATGTCCGGCGGTGCCCATTGCCGTACCCACTCGCTTTTCAGAGGGGGTTCAACGATGCCGTTCAGGTCGGTTTGAATAGAGGGGTTAGGAGGCCAACGTGCTTCGATGCACAACGTTCCATTTGCTGCGAGCATCTCATTAACACCGCAGCACTTACGCAATATTACCTTCTTATCTTCTTGAGTACCGTCCGCAGACACCGTCATCGTCAGAATCAGCGCGAGGTGAGCAAGCAAAGACATTGTGGACACGTGGCGCTGATGGTTTAGCGAATCTCTCTCGATAGGACCTCTAGCGGTGGAGTAATTTTCCTCTAAGAATGGTGTTCTTCTCACACAAATACGGCTGACTTGATATGTGACTTTGGTTGATAGAATCTTCTATGGCATAAGAATGGAAGAAAATTCGATGAGTCAAAAGTTAAAAAACAAAATGGCAGTTGTGAATGCTGCAGTCACAGAGCTAAAGGCGTTCGCTATCGATGGCGACTGTTTCCTTCTGACCCAGAGAGGAGGATTATCCATCAGTGGCAATGAGCGCCCGTTTCGTTCCTTCCGTCCGTTGCCACAGCTCTTCCTGCGTACTGACCTTGTTGAGGTTTTAGGGATGCGGTCACCTTGGCACAACAGGATCTCTTGTTGCTCAAGCGAGAAACCACAGAAGGAATGGGGCAGGAACCGACGTGTTCTACATTTTTAAATTTCATCTATTTGGTAAAACTAATAGAGTTGAAAATCGAATGTG
The DNA here is from genome assembly GCA_031308135.1 of Acheta domesticus. Taxonomy (NCBI): domain Eukaryota; kingdom Metazoa; phylum Arthropoda; class Insecta; order Orthoptera; family Gryllidae; genus Acheta; species Acheta domesticus. The sequence goes on along the minus strand of JAHLJT010005437.1, from coordinate 43,009,397 downwards.
ACACGAAACAATACCATTTGAAAGATTGCTTCCAATTTTTGCGCGTAACTTTTGAGTGGCCAAGAATCAAAAATGGCATAGTTACCATCCTTGTTATCATAAAATGTGTCGTTAAAAAATAAGCGATGGTTTTTTAGTGATTACATAATTTAAATATTCCCATCATTAAAATAAAATTATGAAACAAGTCAATTGAAAGCACTTGCCCATTAGAACATTCTCAGAAATTGAATAAAGTTTAATAAATGGAATAACTGAATACTAGCTGAACCCGTGCGATTACATCACACATTACGAAGTGCTGTAGGGAAGTTAGGACAGAAAATACTTCATTTCCGCGAATGTACATTATCTTTTATATTTACATACATTTTTAAGGTCGTAAATATAGACAGTACAGTTTTCGTGCCGATCGGACTTACAGAAAACCCACAGATTTGACGATTTCTGACAAAAACATTTGAGTAGTTCATAATTTTCCATGGAGGAAGCTTAGTTTGACTGAAGCGCCTCTAGTTGCAAAATCTTTCACTAACGTATTTGTTTCCCGGACTCAGTGTTGCCAGAGGTACCGCATTTGCTGAATTCTTCAAGATCTTCGACGTTCAATGAACAACCCTCATCGAGCAATGCGGATGAATAAAAATCCTCGTATTTACGATGTTTTAAAATTATGTCTTTTAGTTGGCAATTTGGCGGGTTTTGTTCTTGCTAAGTGTTGAGATGGAGTAATTGTAGATTAGAGGAAGAGACACTGTGTCATGTGTCAGACGATGTACTCACGCGGAGGTTAGGTTGGGTTTCTTTCTCTCTGTCTTAATAATACACGCAAGTAGACTATTACAGTCGTTTAGCTGACACTGATTACTGTCCTTTTCCATCTCATTACAAAGATTACACAATCTCTCCCCGCCCACTTAATACCTTTTTTAATTTATAATTATCAAAAAAATGTTTCTATAAATCACTGAAATAGAATGCGTATGATTGCACGAAATAATTACGGCAAATTTAACTGAAAATTATAAATAATATATTATAATAACATTTGTATAGCACTTTAATTTTATATTATTAGTTTTATGTTATGTATTTTGAAAACATAGTATTAGAAATTAAATTAAGAATTATAAATAATATATTATACTTTTAATTGTATATTACTGTATTTTATTTTATTAATTTTATATTATGTATTTTAAACATATAGTTTCTTCAATTTAAAAATTATATTCTAAATAAAACTACAATATTACCATACAAACATACATTTATCTTCCCCCTTTTTTTCTTTCTAATTAGTATTTACTAAAGAAAGACAAGCACCGATCAAAGTTCTGTACATGTCATAAGAAAGTAGAAGTTAGTTTTGTAACAAAAGTAAAACAAAGAACGACGTCTAAGAGAATTGCGCATGCATATTTCAATTTCCGAGTGGAAAACGCATGTGCATTTACTACTCGTTCACTTTACATTTGCAGAGGAAGCGCTGCGATCTGTTTACATGAGGTCACCGCCAACTGAATGAGAAACGCGCGTCTAGAGTAGATATTGACCGTTTAATATGATATGGATGGCGGTGAGCAGCACACACAACCCCAGCGTGGCAAGAACATAACCATTAAGCAGTAGATACGTGGAAAGAAGTAATAAAAATATTGTACCTGAATGTTGTGAATAACGTGTGGTGTGATCTATTTTATTGTATATTACCTTAATCATTTAAGGGCGCGACTCCAGCTCACTGTCAGAAAGGCATAATTCGTCAGCTGTGTCCGTGGCGCTTGTGATGCCTTCGGAGACAGCTGAATGGTCAGATGCTGATTGACATCGGGACCATTCGTGAATTCTCGGTTGTGTGTTCGGGCCTTCACTTTCAAAACAACATTAGTTCCTAATGCTGCCGTCTGCAAATGTTAAGTGAACGAGTAATATATCCACATTCATATGCGCATATTTAGTGTCTAGCTTCCGCAAAAATCCGCATCGTAGCGCTTGAGGTCCCACATTCGGGAAATCTACCTCTGGCAACATTGCGATGCAAAGATTATCGTGCATTTCGATTTTGTGGTTATGTGTGTCAAGGTGCGATTGTGATAAACTACCTCTTTCTCTATTCCCACGTTCCTATTTTTCTTTTCTATGCTCCTCGTGGTTAATTAATAAATTATAAAGATCACAAGAACGCACACACAGAAATAACGACTCTGAAAGTACTCGGACGGCGCAATTCAGTTGTTTCCCGGTAGACCTCCTAACAGCGCCTTGTGGCAATTCGTAGAGAATTCATACAGAAAACATACAGACCGCACATGCACGTTTGGCTTTTGTTCTTCTAGGGGTAACAGCAAGTTGCCAAACGCAGTGTACCCCAGCTGTAGTAGCACACTTCAATTGTCAGGTGTCGCCGAGAGACTTCCCTGAAGATACGGCGCGTATTCAAGGTGAAAAAGTGATCATTCCCCCAAAGTTTAAAAAACGTCCTCAAAAACTCCACCAGCCATCTATGACTTCCACTGAGACCCTTACCGAAATCGTTGCCAAGCAGATACCGCCTCCAAAAAAATACGTCATCAAAGTCCCGTCCACCTCTTTCTGTTTCCGAGATTCACATTGGACGATCCTCCAGGCCCTGTAGATCTCTGTAACCTGTGGCAAAAAATCGGGAAATCCCCCCTACAAAGGCGACAATATCCAGCAGCAGTCAGGATGACTCTGCTGTTGATGAGGAACACCACGAGAGTTCCTCTACAACCCTTCAGAAGGTGAGAAAGAAAAGAAACCAATTAAATAATTCGTTAAAATGGCTCTCTCATGGAATTTAAATGATTTTCGAACCCACTCAGAAGAATTAAGATTGATAATTTTTTGGCAATAGACCATCTATAGTCTGACTTCAGGAAACACATCTTCCACCTCATCCCCAGTGTCTTCACGGTTTAGGCATTTATCGTTTCGATCAAGACGACGGACTTTGCGCTCACGGCGGTGTCGCGGTACTCATCTGTGATTTCCTGTTCTCTGAGGAACATAACATTCCAACCGACCTTCAAACCTCCTACCGTCCTTTTCTTTACGGTGTGCAATATATACATTCCTCCTGGCCAAGTCGTGTCACAAGAGGAACTCGAAGATGTGTTTTCTCAGTTGCCCGCTCCTTTTCTTATTGTGGGGGACTTCAATGCCCTCAATCCCGTCTGGGGTGGCACGAGTGCCTGTCCGAGAGGTTCTATCCTCGAAAATATTATTGACCAGCAGAACTTAATTCTTCTGAATTCCGGGAATCATACTTATTTCTCTATGGCTTCAAACACCTTCTCGTCAGTCGATCTGGCACTCTGTAGTCCATCCCTATCTACCATCGTTGAGTGGACTGTTCTCGATGATATGCATGAGAGTGTCCATTTTCCTACTGTGGCTCACTTTAATGTCCCTAATTTAGACATCCACCCATCTCGCTGGCTAACCCATTGAGCTGGGATACATTCAGCGAGAAAATTATAATGCCAGATAATTGTTCAAATAATACCGATGCCTTGGTGGCCCAATTCACCGACGCCCTTCTTCATGCAGTCACCATTGCAATCCTGACGTCTACATGTCGGACACGACGCGACCCTGTGCCTTGGTGGAATGCTGACTGTGCCACCGCGGTGCGTGACCGAAAGCGAGCACTCGCGAGGCTTAGTAGGTTCCCTACCACCTCCAACCTAATTGATTACGAAAGAAAGCGAGACAGAGCTAGAATAGGAATACGCTTCCTGGAGAGCCTATATCCTGGAGAGTATTCTCTTTCCTGCCATACCTCGCCTAAAGTAGTATGGCGAAAGATCCGATGTATTGGAGGAAGATTTTCGCCACCATCTGTCCCAGGACTTCTTATCAATGGAAATCTCTTTACTTCTCCAGAAGAAGTAAGTGAGGAATTGGCCTGTCACCATAAAAATATCACCAGTTCCTTACACTACTCCCCTACCTTCTTGAAAACTAAGAATAGAATGGAGAAATGCAGATTGGGCTTTTCAGCGTGCCTAGAGAATAATTGTAACGTCCCTTTCTGCGTGGATGAATTTTCCTCCGCCCTCGTCCGTGCGATTCTGCTCCAGGACAAGACAAAGTTTTCAATGGCTTTCGCACAATTTTCTTAGCAATAAAATTCGAATTACGAAAAATTCTTATTACGAAGAAGATGTGCAGGAATTGCTAAGTGCTTATCAAGTCATGGGACGCCGCATGCAACTGAAACTTCATTTCCCGCATTCACATTTCGACTTTTTCCCATCCAACCTAGGTGATGCTAGTGATGAGATGAGAGAGAGGTTTCATCAGGACATTAAAGTTACGGAGGAGAGGTATTACTCGTTCAGTTTACATTTGCAGACAGAGCGCTGCGATCTGTTTATATGAGGTCACCGCCGACTGAATGAGAAACGCGCGTCTAGAGTAGATATTGACCGTTTAATATGATATGGATGGCGGTGAGCAGCACACACAACCCCGGCGTGGCAAAAACATAACCATTAATCAGTAGATACGTGGAAAGAAGAATTAGAAGTATTCTACGTGAATGTTGTGAATAACGTGTGGTGTGATCTATTTTATTGTATATTATCTTAATCATTTAAGGGCGCGACTCCAGCTCACAGTCAGAAAGGCATAATTCGTCAGCTGTGTCCGTATATAGCGCTTGTGCTGCCTTCGGAGCCAGCTGATTGGTCAGATGCTGATTGACATCGGTCCATTCGTGTATTCTCGATTATGTGTTAGGGCCTTCACTTTCAAAACAACATTAGTTCCTAATTCTGCCGCCTGCAAATGTGAAGTGAACGAGTAATACCAAGGCTTTTGGAATCAATCCATGCTTCCAGATTATTGTTGGATGCTTTGCCGCGATGACCAAAACATTCACACAAGAAAATCAACATCTGTGCATTTTTATTTGGCAAATCAGTATTTATTCAACATGTGAATTTACTTACTATTCAATCTATTCAGTTTTATACATAAAGTATGTTAATTGTATATTAGAGTAAATTTTGCATTTGTAGCCCTATAAATTGAGTGTACGAGTATTTATGAAAATGCGTTTTATTTCAACAAAGGTATGTTACGGACAAAAACCCAAATCAGATTCATAATTAGATCAAAAACTGATATACAAACATCTACTTTCATCTTTGGCTTTTAAATTTAGTTTCAAATTGTCGACCTATATAATAACGTCATGAATGGCCGTAAAATACCATAAAAGGGGTTTGCTCCTTGATATCTCTTATTCAGCTTCATAATGAGGAAAAATCGTCTCAAATATATATGCTGCCCAACATTACCCTTCTTGGAACTGCCAATATTTATTTTATCAATCTCGATGTGAGAGATGCTCTCGATTTTCTCCGTTTTGCTATCATTTCGAGATTATAACACTGCTGGTGAAAAATCAATTATTAAATTGTAAATTTTTGTTCGTTAAAATTACATAAGAGATTTTGAAAAGTCAACACTGCTCATTGTTCAAATGAGCGAATGTTGCCTAGATCGCGCAGCGGAAGCGCTTTGCCCTACACCTGCAAGCAAAGACGCCAATATTACAGTCTGTTTAACTTCATTGGGCGAATCTTAGGCTGATTCGTTACAATAATAAAAATGATCAAAAATAAATTAAAAAAATAAAAATATATCCATACACAGCAGTGCACAGAACATGAGCAGTGAAATACGACATTTGAAGCTTGAAATAAGGTAGATTGCCCGTTTAAATAAGAGGGCAAATCATTTCACAGCATGGATCATTGAATTACACAACCAGGCACTCAATCAACGCACCGCGTCGATCCTGCTATGGCTTCTGCCGTCCCCAAAGGTGCCTACTCCCACTACTTGCACTTTCCTCACTCTCGCGGGCAGACGGCGCTGTCGCGGGAAGTGGAGAATGCCCGCTAGGGGCGCCGCGATTTTGAAAAACTTTCTTCAAATTTGGAGGTACTTTTCATGAAGCTTCCCGGACGATTTCAAAATGTTCTCTAAAACGGCTTCACATATTTTCTTTAAATTTCTTGTAAGAATAGAGTAAAATACATTTATAAAGGTCGCATTGGTCCGATTTTCACGGTTAACTCCCAATTTTCGAAAATTGGAAAATTTGAATTTTTTCGGTGTCTTACTACAAAATTAAAGATAAGAGATTTTGCTTCAAAGGGTGACTTGTGACGGCCTTACCTTGCGCATCGACATCGTGGTCCATCACATCGGGAATGGTCGTGGAGGGCCGATGCTGATGTACCAGGCCTGTGCAACGGAAGCGAGAGATTCTTCTAGGCTTCGTCAGCCGTGGTTCTTTATTTATTTACGTCAAAAAACAGTTAAAACTGTTTGTGACGAGCTATGGGCAGTAGTGAAATTTGTGCACGTTTTCATAATTCTGTGAGCTCTATCCAAAACCATATTCTAGTCGAATTTGAGTACAGAAAAAAGAGCGTTTTACTTTCCCGTATACGTACGTATACACGGAGTGATATACGTAGTATAGGGAAAGTTATGTAATGCTGCGCGAAAAAATGGCCAATTTTCGGCGGAAAAAAATTAATTGCCGGGCCGTGAAAACGAATAAGTGGATAAAACCAGTTGCTAAATTAAGAAAAAAATATCCTCTATCTCGTGGTGTGGTCAAAATCCATGATTTGTTGCTTCTTTATACTTAAAAATCGATTGACGGCATTCCGTCCGTCTGTCCGTCTGTGGTCAACGCTAGCGCCTAAACCGTTCGGTCGATTTTCTTCAAAATTGATATTCCCCAGTCGATCTGATTCTAGTCGAAGCTTTGTGATTTTGAAAAAGATTCTTTAAAATTTGGGGGTACTTTATATGAAGCCCCCCGGGGATTTTCAACATTTTCTCAAAAACGGCTCCAAATTTTTTCTTTAAATTTCTTGTATGAATAAAGGAAAATACACTTTTTAACATGGCATTGGTCCGATTTTCACGTAGAGCTCTGAATTTTCGAAAATTGTGAAAGTTTGAATTTTTTTCGGCGTCTTTCTCCAACTACAAAATTGAAGATAGAGATTTTTTCTTCAAATAAAATTGGTTCTGCATATTGAGTTCTTTAATAAAACACAATGTTCGCGATTACCACTGACCAAATTCGGTTACATTCCAAGACGTCAAGCTGTTCTTCTGCACTTTTCTCCTCTTTGCTCTATCGCTGAAATCCCTAACGCCAAGTATGTTACATGTACTATATAATAAGTACTAAACGCATTTTCAGTCTTTGTATTGTATGATCTTTCTTGGTATGTAGTATTTTTTCTTGTACATCCGCCTGCTTTCTGTTTACGTTTCTTCTTCTGTTACAGATTATCTTCTAGTCATCAGCCATTTTCTGTGTCATCTAGAAAACATATATGTATGCGAAAAACTTTGTAATAATATTATCATCGTTCCCCCTTCCCACTCTCCTTAATCTCATAATCAACTCTAACTCCCTCTCTCTTTCTCTCTCTGCTTCTCTTTTGCCTTTACCCTTTAACTCCCTCTAACGCACTCTACTTTCCTTTTGTCATTTACCCTTTTCCTTTAAGCTTTCCACTTTTTCACACTGATTTTTTTCTTGTGTTACGGCCCTAAGCCGCCATCCTGATTGAGATTTTCCTGGGTTTACTCAATCGCTTAAGGCGTATGCCGGGATGGTCCCTAGTCTTGCATCCCAGATTTACATGTAAGATCTGCCCTCCTTTCTTCTTGAAATTTGTCAACAATTGAGGCATTCGGGTGTAGGTAATAATTTCTGACCTTTTGCGAAAGTAAAATTATTAACATTCCACATCCTTCTTGAAAGTGAGAAACATGTGCTCTCATGGGCATGTTAGTTCGAACGAAAATATATTCATATTTTGTTTCATTAGTTGTGTGCAGTACATTTCTATTACGTAATACGATCATTGCACTTTCGTAATTAACGTGAAATGTCAGCTATCATTGTTTCCACCCGAACTCCTCAATTGTACTTATTGTAAATGTAAATATTTTAGTGGTTAGGCGGAAGAGCAGGCCTTATGGCCTGAGCCTCGCCAGAAATAAAGACATTTTATTATTATTAATATTATTATTATTATTATTATTATTATTATTAATAATAATAATAAAGGTCATGTAAATGTTTTTCACAATTTTGGTAGTTTTCGTGCAATATTGCACGCAATATGTGCAATTTTAAAAAATTACAAAAACAAAATTTTCTCAAAAACGGCTCCAAAGTTTTTCTTTAAACTTTTGGTAGGGATAGTGGTAAATGTACTCTATCAATGACATAAAAGCCATTTTGGTCTATGGGTTGGTTTTTTCAAAAATAACAAAAATGTAAATTTTTTTCTTGTCTCTCACGTCGTTAATATTTACATTATCGGCGATTTTTTCACATGATTATATTTACGAGTATATATGCTTTAAATAATGTCAAGTAAAGTTTCTCGAAAACACTACCGTTTTCTGTGAAAAGTAGCTCAAATTTCGGCATTTTCAGAAATGCTCAAACGCCATTTTCTCGTATATGGCTGCAATTTTTTTCTTGAAACTTTTGTAACGGATAGTGCTAATTACACTCCTTAGTATAGCGTAAAATTTATTTTGAGTTATTTTTTGTTTTTTTCAAAAATTATATAAATGTAAATTTTTTAAAGATCTCTCACATCTTTAATATGCACATTATCCGCAATTTGTAAAGATGATTATATTTGTGAGTGTAAATGCTTTAAATAACTTCAAATAAAGTATTTTGAAAACTCAAAACTTTTCTGTGAAAATGAGCTTCAAATTTCGCATTTTTAGTAGTGCTAAAACGCCATTTTCTCTTAAACGGCACATAATTTTTAAAAGAAAATTGCCATTTACGGGTAAGTTTTTGTGTTCTTTAATATTCTAAAATTAATGTTTATGTTCTACCAATAGGAAACCGAAAAATTAAGAAAATGACAAAAAAATGTACTTTTGGCGATGATAGATGGTAACTGGCAAGAAAGAGTATGTGGCAATTCCGAATATCTAGCGAAGACCCAGGAAAATAGAAAACTAATACGGGAAAGTCTGTGCCATTCTGTTTCTGTTTTTGACAAATAAATAAATAAAATAAATACGGTCATGCTTAATTTTCTCAAAATACGAGTAGTTTTTCTTTAATTTTGTGACAAACGTAATAGGTCGCTGTAAATTTACTGCGCTTCGGACAGCTGGATGCGTCGTAAATTAGAATGTGCAAGTTTGTATATTATTTCTTTCTTCGTTTCTTACATTCGAACTTTGTTATAGACTTACACATTAATATTTTAGAAATTGTTTATTTCGAAATATTTGAAATAAGTAAAAAGAATTAATAGCTCTCAGAATAGCGACAATGCAGGGTCTGCAACAATGGAATTCACTTTGCGCTCGCGAATATCTGTGAATTAGTGTCATTGTTGTGACCTAATGGAGCTGTATGAAAAGGAGTTATAATTGTCTAATTTATGTTGATATTTGCAGGCAAATATTTAGTTTTGCACCAAATGCTGTACCATTTGTAGTGAGTAGAGAATTTGTTGCATGGTTTTAAAATACTCTTCCCTAATCATGGCCCAATGGAAGGCATTTCTATATTTCCAGGGTATCAGGCTTCTTTTTCCAATACAGGGTTACAAACTTTTGCATTCTATTTTTGTGAAGTTGTAGAATTCACAGTTCTGACAACACTGCGATGGAAATAGTGAGTTCCAAGCCAAGATTTTAGTAGCGCATAAAGTGCAATATTACAGTACTACTTAGCTGTTTCCTCTAATACGGGAAAGTAAGTGCTGTTGTAGCACCACTAGTTTTCACGTTTTGTTGACAAAATATTCGCTCCTATATAATAAAATATATTTTCAAATGTAAATTAGCTATAAATTTGTGCCATTAACCCTCATCGTGTTCTTTATGAAAGAATAATACTTTTTGCCGCTACAATATGGAAAACGATAATTTGAATAACTATATTTCCCATTGAAATTTAGAAGATTAGCACAAATGATGAAGTTACATTTATGTCCAGAAGCAAAACAAGGGACCATTTTAGCATTTGCTCAAGGATCAGGGAAACTGGACGAAAAACCTGATCACGATGGGTTCGGTTTTTCGGGAGCTCACAGCCGGAACTGACCGGTAACTGCCCGCGAGCGTGCAATCTATTTATTTTTATTTATTTATTTGTCAAAAAACAGTAAAGACTGTATATGACGTGTGGGGAAAGAGATTTACCTACGCTAATTTTCTTGATGGCCAGAATAAAAATTAAAAAAAATAAATAAAAAAAAAATGAATTTAGAAAGAATTATTTTAGAAAAATAAAAATATTTGAAAAATGTTTGTTCCCGAGTTATAGAAAATCAATTTCAACGGTAAATGAACTACAAGCAAAAGGAGTGCTCAACAAAACGTGCGCACAATGAAGCTACAATCCCACCGAAGAGAGGTAATGAAATCATCACTATCATTTTTTTGTGTAATCGCCCATCGCCATTCAATTAAATAGAAGTTGTGGATTGGATAGTGTAAAATTGAGAGTTGCAACAGTGACTTTTTTAAGCAACCCAGATAATTCTATCGTCCTTCTGGGAGAATGCGGCCGCTCATTGTTGAAATGATGTATTTCCGTGAGTAATGCATTGTTACAATGGAGAGCGACACATATTTATATAAAGTACATTAAGTCATAAACACACTGCAAGAGTTATTTTCACGCTATCTTTTAAAGGTATTGAGAAATTGTGTCTTGAAAATAAGTGCAATTTTACAATGGACAATTTGGCTGTTGGTATTTTTCATAAGTGAGTTTTTTCTTCCGTACGATGTAAATAACTCTGAAGATGCTAATATAACACCTTAAAACAATGAACTACATTATATATGCGGTTATATTAGAATTGAAGGTTTTTATCAATTGTTATTCAATGTTATTTTGAATCGTCCTTCCAGAAGGACGTCAGGATAATTAATGCGGTCATTTTATATTTAGAGGAACCTACGTACACTGTTGGAGCTTTTGGACATTTTAGAAACAAACGACGATGAAATACCAAAATTTGATAAGAATGAAACATTACAGCCTCTCCTAAATTCAATTGATGACGTAACAGAAGGTGATTCGGACCCAGAAGAAAATCCAAGTGTAAATTATTTACCAGCAAGTCGACTAAATTCTATTGCGGTTAGTGTTTGAACTTTTCCGCGACATATTCAGACGATTTGCGTCTCATTTGCAGTACCATTCTGTTGATGAAACAATGATGACGAACTTTAGGAGACACGTCTGTAAATAATTCACAAAACGAAATCCAGTCCATTTACGGATTCAAATTTTGGTATAGAAATACCAATGGTGAATATACTTTCGGCTCGAACCCTACCAAGCAGCTGACTCTTGTAAAGTTTATGTAACCAAGGTATTGACTACAGCGTGGTAGTCACCATTGAAAACTAGTCACTTCGTATGTTCCGTATCGAATTTTCTTTGGTAACCTGTTTATCGGTGTTGAACTACTATCCGAGGTAAAGAAGGGCATGGAAACAACTGGAAAAATAAGAGTAAAGAAAGTTAACAATTGTTCTCTAACATCTCTAGATAAAATTATAACAGAAAATAGGGGATCATATGAAGTTTGTTCTGACTCAGTATCAATTCGTTGCAATGTTAAATATTGTTACTATATTCTCCAACTTTGTCACAGTTCAACCATTGCGTTCTGTAGATAGATTTGCCGGTGAAAAACGACAAGGATTAACGTGCCTGAACCTAAATTATTGAATTCCTACAAAGCTCATATGGGGGACAGAGATCGAGATTATGAAAATGTAATCTTTTATAGTAGTTTCACAAGAGGAAAAAAGTGGTACATTTCATAATCAATGCAGAGCAATATTCTTGGGATTTTTACAAGCACAATGAAGTCGCAGTACATCATCTGACATTTTGTCGCCAAATGAGTGACTACTAATAGAGAGCACAACAAGATTCTCTATTTGATGGATGGGAACATTATGTTGCTGAATTATCAATTGCCGAGAAAACTCAAAGAACGAAATATCGCCCATTATTCTACTTTAGTGTGTGTGTGAAATGTGATAAACCCCCTTCGTTTTTGTTGTTTATACATACAGTAGTATCAAACAAGTTAATATGATATTTTTAATTAAATATTGCAACAAACTAATTGTTATTTGTGGTTGTAACCCCAAAACTCACTTTTCTTTACGTTCATTTGAAAATACCGATACCCGAATAAGTTACTTGTTCCAAGTCTTCACATTCACAAAAAATATGCCTATTGTCATGACGTGGTTCTGGAAGACGCTAGTTACATCAATCCTAACAACAATACAAACTCAAAATTCATTTTACTTTCTTCCTTATAACCTCATTACAGATTTCTAATATATTACTCAATTTCCAACAAAAAACAATTCATGACTATGTGGGTTAATAAGCATGTTCCCGCAACTTCGACGGGCCACAATTTTTCAAAGTAGTACCATTTCTGTTTATTATTACAATAACTAGTTTACAAAATGCATTCCTTCAACCCAGACTCTGTGGTTCTCAATGCCGCAACAGGATGGCAAGTGAGATGCACGCTTGGCGCACATTAAACAACTTTGGCGTGAGTACCCTGCTGTCTGCAACTCACCGGCGCACTCCATGGGTGTCGGTACCCCCCTCTTGCAGTGACTCATCACCGGGTCGTTACATTACAATATCTAAAAGGGCTTTGGAGTATCAAAATTGTCTAATGATATCTTCTATATATTAAAACAATATCTGCTACCTCTCACAATATTCCATGAAATGTTCAGTATATTATTTCGGAGTGAGATTGAGATCTAATATATTCCACACAAAAATACATATAATTATAAAAAAATTATTATCTCCAATCAGTGTTTTAAAACTCTCCTTCTGCCCTTCTCGCTGTGCAATTGGGACCACTGTCTTCACTGGTAGCGGTGGGTGAGGGGAGCTTTCTACGGCCGTTGCGCGAAGGGGTAAGCGAGCGTGTGCCCTCATGCTCGCCAGGAGGCGTCCTGGTCGGGGCTCTACGCAACGTTTTGCTTCTTCCTTCTGCCTCCGCTGCCTGCTCGCGCTGATTTCTTCTCTCTCTTGACTAGACGCAGCCCTCTCTTGATAAGGGCTAAGTAGCCCCCTTCAGGAGCCGCCAACCACGTGACGATCACCGCCCGGAAGAAGTCCGTGACGTAACCCGCTGACCGGTAAGACAATTCCAGGTCAATCGCAAAAACTTCCCCATTGCCATAAAGTGTTGTAGACCACACTATGACCTCAGAGAGAAGTTCAATACCTCCTGTCATAAGTATCATTTTAATGTATATTTTAATTCTGTAACAGATAACATGACCTGCTATTTTACAAAGATTCTCTTATTTTTGGAAGATTCATCAAATCTTGTGCTTACGTTTTCGCGTCGATTGATGTACTCCTGCTTCTGCCCTCACCCTTTTCACTGTCCTGCACAGTGAGTGCGGTGGGAACATTGTTTCCTTGGGTGCGTTTTTGACCAAACGCGATCTGGTCTTCCTCTCGGCGAAGTACTGAGTTGCCTCGCTTTAGGTAGAGCACTTTTCTCAAAGTCAAGGCGAGACAGACAACGTTGCACTGTACTAGACAGCACACAGGGCCAAAGTAGAAAAGCGCGGCTCCAGATTTTACATAACTTTTAATTAGATATCTTGCGGGGTCTGAAATTTAAAAAAATCAGATTTAATTAAAAACATTAAAATAAACAAGGGCTAAGATTTTTCTTACATTGGTCCATAAGAATGTACTTACGTAAGATCGTAATGTATCGTTACGTCACATCGTTTGCAATTACATAATTTCCGCAAATTACCTATCAGAAACTATGGCATGAAGACTTTTCAACGAAATTGAATTTCATGGCAATAGAATGTCTCATATCATTTCAACTCACAAAAAATATGATAAATATCTTTGTGAAAACTAAAAAAGAATTAATGGCATTTAATACGTAGCTAGGCTATTTCATCTGCGACCAGGCTAATTACAAAAGGAAAAACATTCTACAACAGGACAAACTGTTTTAGAAATTGAACTTTTAATTTGATAACATGAGTTGTACACGCGTTAACTGTTTTAAAAATATTTTCTTGTGTTGACAATTTATGTCATGCATAGCTTTGTTCAAATAAGTCCATAATTTCTGGCATTGGACATACCAATGAATTAAAGTATGTGATAATGTTATACTCGCGTTCGAAATTTCCCAATAACCAATGCCATTGAATGCTTCATCCAAATGGGATATACACGGATAATATTGCAATTTAAACATTGTAAACACCATAAAAACCTTACAGTTATGGATGATGCAGATAGTTAGAATTTAGCTCAGCCTCATTTTGTGTGCTTTTTTTGTTCTAATACACATAATGCACATAAAATCAATGCACATAAAAGGCAGTGACGAAGCGTGGCTAGCACGCTTGGGAATGCTCAACAATAACGTGAACTGAAGACATCGTGATTTTTAATATTTTCTAGAATCTATGTTATCAAAAAAATGTTTCAATACTTTAACATCGTTGTCAGGCTATCCACGAAAAAAGAATTTATTTTACGAATTCTTAGCAACATCGAGACACGCAATAGAAGTTTAAAAAACATATTGACTATATTGTAAAACTAATGAATTAATAGATTAATTATTTTTATGATGAAGAAAAACTTATCTTAAGAGGTACGAAGAAACTAGCAATTAACACAACATAAATTACATAATCTTTAATTCAGTCAGTTCTCCTAATGTTCTTTTGTGAGAGCACATTAATAACTCGTTCGATAAACTGAGGATTTGTAGTAAGTTCCCCCGAGAAGTCTCTCTTCAATTGCTAATGAACTTAAAGAAGACAGCTTGTTGTTGCTCATTGTATTACTTAGATGCGTTTTGATCCGCTGTTTTGAGAGTACTCATAATCCGTTCACAGGTTGCTGTTGGTAAGGGAATGGTTAACACTAAACGAAGTAGTTTCGTAACTTCTTCATGCACATTTTCCAAACCACTTCCTGCGAAATATTTTAGTAGCTCATGAGGAGGTAAACATTTTATATCATTAACACATACTGTACGTAGTTCATTATGAATCTTTCTTAAAAAAAGGTATTGTTTTGCCAATGCTGATATAAGTGGTTCCGGAAATTATTTGGTATAATCTCCAAACGTTCTCTCATTTACTAGCTCTACAAATTGAAGGGAAGAAAAAATCTTCATATCTACACTTCATCTGGATAATAAGAGAATCAAGAATTTCGAAAGTAACAGCTCTAAGAGAGGCAATTTGGGAGCTACGATACGCCAAATTCTTATTGAGATTCAAACACTGTTTGACACACGTGTCTACAAATGTATCTTTTCTCAACTTTTTCAAGTTTCTGATAGCGACAATAATTTCATGGTGACTTCTTGATATATTCACTGAATTTGATTGTAACATTGAACAGAGGGTCTATGTACAAAAACAATTTTTATAAACACAACAAGAACACAAAAACTGGGTCGTCCATATGCCTTTAAAGACTTACAGCACAATTCACAGTGTCACAGTCCCATTGCATATTCTCACTATTATTCGGTTGAAAATTTGGTAAAGGTCAGAAAAGTGTGTTTCTGTTGTTGAAACGGCCCGAGAGTTAAAATTCCACCGCGTAGCTCTGGTTTGGGGCAGTTTAAATCCCCGCTCAGTCAGCAAAAATGTTCGTTTCGATGATTTGTTGATGGAACTGTGAAATGCTGTTAACGCACGAACAATGAGATGTACTGTCTTGATGGTTTTGGTGCCATGTAGAAGCACCAGATTTAATTGATGTGCATAACAATAAATGAGCAATGCATGAAGGCAAAATTGCTTGAGCAGTTTTTGAACACCCCCATATTTGCCTGTCATAACTGTCGCACCGTCGTAAGTCTGACTAGCAACTTTTCCACTTTCTACATTCCATTCCTCTAGGACGTGACGTAAAATTTCTGACATACCAGCAGCAGTTTTGTCTTTAGATACGTCGAAAAACTTACTTACTTACTAGCCAACGCCCACCTTTGGCAGGTTAGCCATTTGGTGACGTGCTGACCAGTATAGACGGGCTGTCTCTCTGCGTAAGTCGTTCTCTGCCGAGTTTGTGTTGGCACTCAGGGCTGGCACATCGGAAGGTGTGTTGCATCCATCTTTGGGCCATTACATAGCACACAGGATTCGATTTCGAAGACTCCTATGCGGTGCAGGTGGCTGGCAAGGTAGTCGTGACCTGTAGTTGTTCGAAACACGGCGACACTAGTGGCTCGAGGTAGATAGTGGGGGATTGGTGTTTCCGTCAGGCTGGACCAAAGTTTTCCAGCGGCGCTTTTAATTCGTCGTGCTTTTATCCCGACATTTATAGAGCGCTTTATGCAGAATTTGGCAGAGGAATACGACTGGCGGCTTTGTGGCTGGTCAAATGTTGTGCCTTTCCTGGCCAGCTCGTCTGCTTTTTCATTCCCTGGAACACCAACGTGGCTAGGAATCCACTGTAGGACTATTTGACGGCCGTCTTCTATGCGTTTTAGATACGTCGAAAAAAAACCTTTTAGATACATCGAAAATCTTCGATTTTGTCTCTTATACACATTCTAAACGTTACACATTTGGCTCTTACAAGACACATCTAATATTTCATCTGCCTGAATTGAAACAAAAGTACTTTCCTGAATTTCTAATTTAATTTTCTCATTTCAAACCATTGTTACGACCTCTGTTAGATCGTTTTGAATATCCGGTGATGTCTCCTTAAAGATTGTAGACGATAAAAATTGATATCGAATGACTTACTCATTTTGGGCTAGTAGATCAATTTTAAATAGTAGATCATAGTAGATCGTAATTCCAAAAAAGTTTCTATTTTCAGTGCTTTCAGTTTCTCTGTGACTACGAAAAGGTAATTCCTGTCTGCAGAGAAAAGAATTATTGGTTGAACAAGCCGTCCCATTAATCTTCTGTTTGCAGATACTTTGCTGGTTAAATTTTATCGCCTGAAGGCGAGCCGCTTCCGACAATACGTCTAATTCTATTCTTGTTTTGCCGAGAAAGTTAAATTTTTCTTTGTTAAACAAAAGCTACTTTGAAGACTGATGTTTTATAGCTTTCTTAATGAAGTTCTTTAAAGCAGACACAACACCAGCGCACCTAGTGGTATCTTTATCTCCAAACATTATACACACGTAACAGAACATTTTGTTTGTTCGAGTACATCCACTAAGCCACTAAAATATCTCATACCAAGAGTGTTGAAATTGTTTTCCGGCTCACGGAATGTTCAAATGCAGAGTGGGACACCTATTCTTCAATGAGCAATACTGCTCTTTCGATAATACATTAACTGATATCGACCGAAGGAAGTCGATAAAATTGTCGACTGGAATACTTACATTCCTCATTTTATACTTTTTGCGGTTCACAAAACGTCTCTATCAACTACTTCATCTAACAGGTGAACGCAACATAAGACAGATACACCGGAACTATTTTCACGATCTCGATTACTTTCGACGGAGTAGGTGCTTCCCACAAAATCCTCAGAGCAGTCAAGACGTCTTGAAAGCAAATTACATAATGGCTCAGGTTTAATTCTCATGCGCGAATGGCAATGAGACCACTTGTGACTTTATACATTGCAGACTAAAATAATATGTAATATATTTATGGAATAATTCAATTTTTTGGATATTATTTAAGAATTAGTAGACAGGGACTATTTCTACTGTTTGTGCCCACGACCAAGCGGAGACTCTCAGGTGAGAGAGAGAGAGAGAGAGAGAGAGAGAGAGATATTCTGTTGACCGCCTGAAGTGTGCTGCGCTCTCGTGCACAAACGAGCAACTTGCTTATTAGCCTCTTTCCGCAGTGAAGCTAGCGTACAGCAGTCGGATTTTTCTGGGCCAGAAGTGAAGAGGAAGAGGGGAGAAAGGAAAGCTCGCCGTCTGCGCATGCGTCATTGCTCGTCGCAATCTCGTGACAGACGCTACAAGCATTTTAGCTTCCAAGCAATCACAGGCCAGCTTCAACAACCCGCCGAATTCAATCATAGGAAATCAATTTAAAATTTATACAAAACGTGTTTCGTTCCACCGACCACTTGTAAGATTATCAATACAGTATTTAAGATTCCTTATTAATATTATATATGGGGATGCTCAGCATCTTAGCGTCGCCTGACGCATGCCACAGCGTAAAAGATCACCTTTAAACTGTACACTAACATGACGTAGGCGGTTGAGAGAGAGAGCGAGAGAAACATAAAAGGAGAGAGGGGAAGAGAGCGAGATTGAGATACAGATTGAGAGACAGAGATTGACAGATGGATAGAGATTGTTGTGGCAATATGCGCACCCTTAAAAGGCTCGCCAAAAGAGCGGTGCGAAACCAAGACTTCGCGAGAACGCGGCACGGCGGACCGTAACCGACGCGACGCCGGCCTATGGAAGAAGAGAGGCTAGCGAGCGAAGCCGGTGCCAGCAAGCGAGTCTATGGGTACAAACACGTAGAACGCTGGGACGCCGACGCCGGCATCTCCTGCTGATAAGCAGCGCTGCTCGACCAGCAAGGGCGGACACATAAGACGCCGATTCGACAGTGTCGAGATCTAGCGGTTCATCCTAGTACTTCACTTCATTGATTTATCGAAATTATATCCAGTGACTGCCAAGAAGAAAATACACTGTTTTTGTGAATAACAGTAAATGGTGTATGGAATAATAGAATTATTGAACGCTGATTTCGACCATTATATTCAAAATAGATATTAAGCTGATGAAGACTGATGTTAATTTACGAGAATTATGAGGTGCATGTGTGTTTTACAAAACGATATTATTGATAAATATGGATTAGATAACTTTCCCAATAACGCTATTCAATTGGATTCACGTAACGTTGCAAGACAGTCTACAGAACGATCGTCCAATTCATCAATTCTGGGAGATACAGTTTTGAAATTCGTGTATAATCTAATTGTGTACACTCGCATAAACTGATAAATGCTTCTGAAATTGTCTTTTCATTTAGTTTCTGTTTAGTTGATTAATGTTTCACTCAATGTAACTTTTAACATTACATAAACAAATATATTTGAGGTTATGTAGATGTTTACTTGTTCATATACGAAGAAATTTCTTTCCAGCACTTTTCCACATTACTTCGCGTGTCTTTTGCCCCTCTATTACACACAACTAGCCTCACAAACAACATCAAAACCAAAAAAGTACTCAATCCCTTTTGAATCTTGTGATCAGACACTTCAAAGCCACGAGTCGACTGAAAACCAGCGAGTGCAGCCAGCGCGCCGAAACTCCCAAGAGTTCCGGCTGCTGGCCGGCGCTGGCGGATGGAAGCCGATAGCGTTCGTTGTGTGCGCCTCCATTTGATAACATGGCGCAATCCAGCTGCCGAGTGACGTCATTCGGCGCCGGGCCCTCCCGCGCGAGCAACAAGCGTCTTACGTGTGTGTACCCTATGTCGGGGCCCGCCATATAAGCGGCCGGCGGCACTGAGACAGAATTCGAGTTGGAGAGTGAGCCTGCGTGTCGAGCTGTCAAGAGCCTCTCGTGAAGTGTGAGAAACTGTGCTGCGTTATTGGACTTCCTCTGGTTTTGTGGTTTGACTTCGCGAGTTAGTGGACTTCTTCTGGATATTTGGAATTGCTTGGCTACGACTACGGAATTATTCTTTTGGAGTTTGGGAATTGTGCTCACTCGCCTGTATTGTTACTTGGAAGTTGTAATAAACAAAGTGGTTGGAAATTTGAGTTTCTCTGAACTTAACTGAGATTAATACATAGAGACTGACAGATAGATAGAGATTGACAGATAGATAGTGACTGACAGATAGATAGAGACTGACAGATAGATATTGAAAGATAGAGATTGGCAGATAGAGATTGGCAGATAGAGATTGGCAGATAGAGATTGGCAGATAGAGATTGGCAGATAGAGATTGGCAGATAGAGATTGGCAGATAGAGACTGGCTGATAGAGATTGGCAGATAGAGATTGGCAGATAGAGATTGGCAGATAGAGATTGACAGATGGATAAAGATTGACAGAGATTAAGAGAAAGATTGACAGATTAAGAGAGAGACAGCGAGAGGTCACTTAACAATAAATATTTTTAGAGTAATCACGTTGTATTTTATAAATATCAACATTAGGATATTACACATAAGTTTCTCAACTGTTAAAAATCCTTCTCTATCTCGAAAATATTTCTTGCTTTCCTGAAAAATTTTGTTTCAGTGACTCATGCCACTTACAATTGAATTGTAAAAGAGACATTCAGATTTTGCTCGATTACTTTCCAATCTTTCTTAACATTGTAAAAGTTACAATTTTTTGTAAACATTTGAACTCTTAGTACCATACTACAAGGGATACGTAATTTACATATTTATATTACAATTCAATATTTTATTTGTTTTTATATTTACTTTTTCTAGATAGAAAAACGGTGACATAGTCGGTGTAGCACGTTCTTGTTTCCACCAGCGACGGGTTGTACCAATATACCTCTCCCGTTCCATGTACGATTAAAAAGGAGCATGTTATCGTGAGCACTGCAGGCAGCCCCCATGCGAAGGCTGAAAGTGCGAGGAATCTCTTTCTGCTCTCTTTGGTCCGATGTCTCACCTGAAAACTAATGAGAAGAAAAATGAAAAAGTATTATTAAGTACATTAAAAAATGTCTAAACAATACTTTTCAAAAACATTTGAATATGCTTTGGTCCTTACTGACAACGTGCTAAATTTGAATCTATGGTGTAATTTAAAGCGGAATTGGGGCCAAATGCTCAACAGCCCACAGGGAAATATAAACTAGATAAGATTATTTCATCTTGCTTGATAATTTATTACTTTCTCGTATACGTACGTAACCACGGAGTAATAGTGTAGAGAAAATTATGTTATGCTGCGAATAATCGATTACGAGATATCAACGGAAATACACGTTTCGGAGTTTCCTGATGTCAAAAAAGCATATGTTTTCAAAACATCAGTCCGTTTGTCTGACTGACCGTACGTCCGTCTGGCCGTCCGTCTGTAAACACAACTAGCGCCTAAACCATAAGTAGGATTTTTTTCCAAAATGATATTCCCCGATCAATCTGGCTCGACTCGAAGCGCTGCAAAAAAAAATTCTTTCAAATTTGGGTGTACATTATATAAAGCCCAGGCGCGATTTCTAAATTTTCTCAAAAACGGATCTAATTTGTTCTTTAAATGTCTTGTAAGAATAAGGTGAAATGCACTTATAAAGGTGGCATAGGTCCGATTTTCACTCTTAACTCAGAATTTTTGCAAATTGCAAAAGTTTTTTAGGCATCTTCCTACAACTACAAAATTGACGATAGAAATTTTAATTTCAGGTATAATTTTTTCACCAAGATTTGTGGCAGATATGTGCATTTTCAAAAATTATAAAAAAGACACGATTTTCTCACAGGCAGCTTCAAATGTTTTCTTTAAACTTTGGTAGAGATATTGATAAATATACTCGATGAGATGACATAAACGGTATATTTTCTTTCTTTTGCTTCTCACGTATAGGACGTGTCTCTCACGTCGTTAATATTTACAATAGCGGCGATTTGTTCGCATTATTGCATTTGTCAGTACACTAACGGAGCCTGGCAGATGTTCTGCTCTCCATCTCCCTCTTCGTCCGCGTCTCCTTTTTCGTCTCCCTCTCGCTGTCTTTCTCTCCTTCTCTCTGTCCGACTCACGTGAAAATTGAGTCAGAGGACCGTGTAAACTGCATTGAAGTTATTACTTTAACAGTTGAACGCAAAAACCTAATCCTAAATGACAATTTTCTTTTTAAAAAAATTGTGCCGTTTTGAAGAAAATGGCGTTTAAGCGCTACTAAAAATGCGAAATTTGAAGCTCCTTTTCACAGAAAATGTTTGTTTTCAAAATATATTATTTGAAGTCATTTAAGGTGAGACGGTAGGCCAATTTTTTTAACCCTAGGATGCATATGCAGGGCCTCCGAGGCCCTATCGGTTTTTATTTCTCTTGTTACTCTGCAATGCTGGAAATATGAGAACTGGTCGGATGTGTAATCTTCAATTGATTATTCTACTTTCATTTGATCTTCTCGCAAAGGAAGAATTCTTAGAAGTTTTATAGATAGTTACTAAAATACAATTCTACTACGTCAGTGCATATGCAGGGCCTTTGAGGCCCTATCGTGAAAAAGTCAGATTTCGAAGCGTGGGGCGATAAGCAGGCTTCTACAATGCGTGGTTCATTCTGAGAAACAAAGTTATCGTGTTTTTCCATTGTTGACAAGCAATCTTGGAGAATCTTGCGTATTGTTAGTAAGATTTCAGCTGCGAAACAGTTTGGCAAGGAGTGGGAATTGCGCCGTGTGCTTTCAATTTGAAGTATGGCTTTTTCACGTGATAGACGTTACGTCTCAGCTTCAGCTGGTGATTTTGAACCTACGGTGGAAGAATGGTTGATTGAGGAGGAAGTTCTTGATGATGTAAACAGTGATGATTCAGATTTAGATCCAGAATATCATCCTTTAGTGGCAGATATTGAAAGTGATGATCACAGCACAAGTTCTTGTTCAGAAAGCGACGCTGATATTTCGGTGAGTGTTACTAGCCCCCCTACTGCTGGAACATTTATAAGTAGAAATGGTACTGTTTGGCAACATGATTCTCCAGTTTCTTCTCGTACACTTGCACATAATATTATTACATGGACTTCTGGCCCTAAAAGAGGAATAACTACTTCAACACCTAAACAGGCATGGGACTATTTTGTTACTCAAAATATTATTGATGAAATATTGCTATGTTCGAATTTAGAGGGAAGGCGAATTGCAACAGAAAAGGGTAAAACTTGGAGACAAATTACCGTTGATGAAATCAATGCATTTTTTGGATTATTACTTCTTGCTGGTGTGGAGAAAAGCTGGGATGTACCAGTTAGGGAACTGTTTTTAGATCAAAAGCAAAACCCTCTGTACAGAGCTACTATGTCTGTAAATAGATTTGAAGATATTAGAAGAGTTATTAGATTCGATGATCGGCGCACCAGAGCGTCACGTGCCCAAACAGATAAACTTGCTGCCTTTAGATATGTTTGGGAAATGTTCATTGGGAACTGTCAAAATGTTATGACTCCTAATGCATATCTTACTATTGACGAGCAGTTGCTCTCATTCCGAGGTAGATGCAGTTTCGTACAATACATGCCCAAAAAACCCGCTAAATATGGCATCAAAATTTTTTGGCTTTGTGATTCAAAAAATTCTTACGCAATAAACGGAACCATTTACACTGGAAGAAAGCCAAACGAGCCAGTACAAAAGAACTTGGCAAGAGGAGTTGTAAATGATTTGGCAAAGATTGTTGAAAGTTCATCACGGAACATCACATTTGATAACTTCTTTTGTAGTGTTCCACTTGCTGAAGAAATGCTTCAAAAAGGAATCACAGTTGTCGGGACTCTGAGACATAACAAGCCTGACATACCAAAAGAAATGTTGCCATCTGCACTGAGAGAGATAAAGTCTTCCCTTTTTGGATTCAAGGGAAAAGTAACAATGGTGAGCTATGTGCCTAAAAAGAAAAGAGCGATAATTCTGATAAGCACAATGCATCACGACAAGGCCATTGATAGCAACAATATGAAAAATAAACCAGAAATTATATGCTTTTACAACGAAACAAAAGGTGGTGTTGATCAAATGGATCAGAAAGTGAAAAATTACACGTGCAAGAGACAAACTCGGCGGTGGCCTTTCGTCTTGTGGATGAACGTTATGGACGTTGCTGCACTAAACAGTCAAATTATATTTTCAGCTCAAAATTTAGAGTTTTATCCAAGAAGAAATGATACAAGAAGATTATTCTTGAAAGACTTGTCGTTTGAGTTAGTTAGAAACCTCATGGAGAGGAGAGCGAATCAACCAAATTTACCCAAATCATTGCAACATGCTCTTTCATTGTGCGGTATAGTGCGTCCAGAACCCACCCCAGAAACATTTAGATGTGTGCAACAAAGAAGAAGATGTTCTTTCTGCCCATATGAAAGACAGGAAAAGCACAATGGTATGTGAAAAATGTAACAGATCTGTGTGCAAAGAACATAGCCATATTGTTTGTTCCTCATGCTTGTAAAGATATTCTACAAAAATTCACAATGAATAAGTGTAATATTATGTGTTATATTAACAAATATTGCAATAAATAAGCATTTGTTGAATGGTATGGGTTTAATTTTATTTAAATGTATGCTCTAAAGAAACGAATATTAAAAAAATTTGCATTTTTTGAGTGAAAATGTCGCAGGGCCTCGGAGGCCCTGCATATGCATTCGTGTAGTTTCATAGGCCCATGCATCCTAGGGTTAAAAAATGGAATTTTCTTTTTTTGAATAATTAAATAATATGTTCTTTTATGAACATTTCTAGACCAAATTCATTGATGTATTCCGTCTGTAAGTGTAGGAAATTTATTTTTAAAGATTCCACTGACAACTGTCAGACTGCAATATTACTGTACTTCCGCGCATACAACGTCTTATATCTCTTGTTATAATTTTGTCAGAAAGCTAGTTTTTGTTTACTTTTGTAAAGGAATTTTGTCTGCAGGTGCTGATAGAACAGTCTGTGCGATAGTCCAATTTTTGTAAATGCATTATTTAGTTAACAATTTTTCCGCACGTATAGAAGCTTGACTTGATGTTTTTGTTGTATAGTAATGTTCAATTTATTAACAATTATGATGTGTTATAGTCTAAAAAATTAAAATAAATGTCTCATATGTTCTACAATGGCGAAATGTAAAGGAATCTTTAAACAACGCATTTTCAAAGAAAATCAGCATATCAGATCAAATCCTTTGCAGCACGAAAATAATGATAACATGAGTCCGAATGCATGTGAAACTCTTCCTAGTGAGTCTAAAAGGAAAAAAAACGTAGTGTAAATACCGAAGTTGAAAATAATACAAGTGAAGACATTACTTTTCAGAAGATGGCTACATGGCAAAATACAGAATGTGAGGCATTCAAGAACACCATTTGTATAAGAATACCAAAATATATTTTTGTTGGTATCAGAACTTTACAATTAGGGAGTGTCTGAATCTGTTGTAATAAAAAATGATAGAAATTGTGCCATATGAGAAGTTATGAAAAACTTACGTGTGTCACGTGGAAAAACCCATGCTGATATTTGTAGAGAACTTGACAGAATACGCATTGCGAAGGCAAAATATGATGACCAACAAATGCCAAAGGAGGCAAGAAAGAAGAAAAGAAAAACTCAGGCTAGTCTAAAAGATAGTGAAACCTGTTATTATGATGTAGGCTGCCTGTAGTTACTCTCTAGTGAAAAATATTCTAGGTTTTCCTAACATATGCTTCTCTGAAAACTTTGAGTGCCATTTTCTCAGAAGTTAAAATTTTGAAACGTTTGCCCCATTATCTCCGAAACGATAAAAGCTATCTGCATAAAATTTTTACTGATGATAAACCACGTTATACTAAGAATGTGGACCCTCAATCGTGATTATTACTTCTCTAGTCCATGTGTTAGGATTTTTTTGCACATTTTGTTGAGGAAAAAATTCGTTTCTTGGAAAAAAAAATTAATAAATCGCTTCAGAAAAGAGATAACAACTTAACTGAGGATCAGTAATCTCTTCATATATCTCTTAATAAGTAGTGCAAAATCCACTAAAATTTATTCAGTAGTTTCTGAGAAAATGGGTCACGAAGTTGCTCTTTTAACATTGATGGGATAGGGCCTACCGTCTCACCTTAAGCACATACACTCAAAAATATAGTAATCTTTACAAATTGCTGGTACTGTGCATATTAATGATTTGAAAGATCTTTCAAAAAAATTATATTTGTGTAATTTCTGCAAAAACAAAAAATATTCCTCAAAATAAACCATAAAAAGTGTCTTAAAGAAATAATTAAAATCAAAATTTAATATAAAACTTTATAATAGGTAAATAATACAAAACATATTGATTTGAATTTGAAAGATAAAAAAGAATTATTTGATTTCCAAAATTTAATTTATAAAATCAAATGTCAAAATTGTCCTAAAGTGTATATTGGACAAACCAAAAGGAAATTAAAATTAAGAATATCTGAACATATGAGAAATATCAACGAAATTTCACAAAAACTAAATTCTATTTTGACACATAGAATTGAAATGGGTCACATGATAGATTTTATAAATGTTGAAATTTTAGGAATAAAACCATCACAATTTTCGAGATCTAGTCTTGAAACTTTATTTATTAAAACTCATAATTGTTTAAATACTCAGGTTGAATCTAATGTTTTCACAAATTTATACGATTCACTCCTCAAAAATTTTTATATAGATTAGATTAGTAAGATTGTTTATATCCCCAAATCATTCCTAAAAACATATCCATTTATTGATGATACCATAGTTCCCTTCCTTGGTTACAAATTGTTTATGTAATAAATTATTTTGTCTTGAAATTGTTAATGCTTGTGATTTATAATGAATATAAGGTAAGCTCCATATTTTTATATTGAGTAATAATGATTTTGAAGAGAAAAAAAATCAAAATTGTTTTAAAAAATTCTTTTCAGTTAATCAAATTTCATTAATTTGTATTCTATTCTGAAGATGAGGTAAAGAAACCTTAAAACTGTTGCTACTTGATGTATTTACATTAAAGTTTATATTTATTAAAAAATAAGTCTGTTTCAATCATAATTGGACCAAGTTAAATACAATTAAATAGATTTAAATATATACAGACTTAATATGATAAATAAAAAGGTTCTATCTTTGTTGGTAAGAAAATTTGACTGGTACATTACTCATATAATTGAAAATATACATGTAACTGTATCATGTATTAAATTTTAAAGAATTCAAAGAAATGTTATCATATTTTAGTAGAAATCTTATTTGGAGTACTCAATTTTAATGTCATGTTATTACATAGACTTAGCCAACTAGAAGTGGAGAAAAGTAACCTATTGTAAATTACTGAATTACACTTAAATTTGAAATGATATATTACAATCATATTAACGTAAAATGTCGCGTAGCTATAATATTATTTTTGTCTAAGCAATTCTATGAAGTAGGTTTGATCCAGAGTTGGCATCCATTTCAACATGTATGCTAAATAGTTTACCTTTTCCTTATTTAAAAACTTCTCTTTCGCCACGTACGTTTGCACAGGCGGATAGATGGAAGAAGAACTTTTCGCCACACATCTTGTAGAAATGTACGGTCGCACATTTACGTTCGAAAATTGTGAATCAGAATGTTTAATTTTATACTCTTCTTTCAGCTAGTCTTTGAGTGAATTTTAATTGCGAAACTTGGGAGAAAGGTATATATTGAAATGATGTTTGCTGCTTTTATGGAAATCCTTAAAATGCATTGTTTTCATTTGAATAATATTAAGTGGCATTTTTATATTTACTGCAAAATGTATCCGCATGAAAAAAATCGATGACCAGAATTTACTAGCTCTCAGAGCTTTCTCTATCTGGTAATGAACATTGTGTACTTCCTGAATACACAATGTTGGTGTTTTTTAGAAAGTTCTTCATTGCCATAGACATCATCTGATTATTGTTTTGGGGTACACAGCTGTCGCTCCACATTATAATATGTTTTACCTTAGGTGAGTTTTGAATTATTTTTTCCAAAATTTGGAAAACGGCATTTGCAATGTCATTTCCAAAATGGCCTGTGTCAATTTCTGTCCAAATTGCGCAATATACATCTTTGGTTGGGAAAACATGAACTGTCAAGTTAAATAAATTTAATTTTCTCCTGTAGAAGAAAATACTTGTTTGCTTTCGGAATTCCAATCACATTTTCTAAATAAGAGGGCACTACAATTGTATGTTCATCATTGATCTTATGATCTTACTCTCTTTCCTTTTACTTGTTTTCCTTGTTATGTACGTTTTCAGTGATTTTACTTTTAAATCATTAGAAATATTATTTTCCAACTCATTAATTCTGTATTCGCATTTGTCCGCTTTTGGCTGAAAGAAATCCAAATTAAATTCTTCATTAAAAATATTTCGATATATAGATAATTTTACAAATTGACATCTTTCGTTTACACAACATTCCTTGTAGAGGTCGTACGTTTTCGTGATATTTAAGTTGGAGGCGAGGCACTCCTTAGTAGTACTAGGTCTACAATAGTGACTCTCTGTTTTAGGGAAAGATTTAATGTGTGCTCTCACTCTGTCTTTCACGTCTTTTGGTATTTTATCCTTAGTTTTGCTACCTCGATCGTCTAATTTTGGTGTTCCTCTTATTTTATCTTTGTGTAAATGTGCATTGTTTATCATTTTCTGGCTTATAGAAAGTGTGTTGAGGTAGAAATTCTTACACACAATAATTTCTTTATTTGAAACATAAAACTTGTAAACGAATGTATTCTTCTTTCGAAGGTTTAGAATATTTTCAGTAGGATTTCTTTTTTTCTGGAAAGGATCTGATGTCCTCAGTATGAGCTGACCTTTTTAGAATGAGTTTCCAATTTGTAAAACGAAATAAATAATCTCTCTTGCTCTTCTGGAGTGACATTTAGAGTTCAGTTGTGACGAAAAAAATGTCCACAATTTGTAGTTTTGTTAAATTGTTAAGCTTGATGAACTTGCCTCTGTAATTTAAATGTTCTAAGCCAGCTTGATGTTTCTTCGACCCTTGCACTTTTTTCCAATTCTTTTTATTACACGATGCCACTAGATTGCGAAAACTTACAGCCACAACACAGCGAGATATTGAGTTCTTAAAACGGATTGGGTCTACTAGATACATGCGCCCCTAACGAAGGGTTAACAATACATTTAAGCATTAACCGAAAAGAACTAAAAACCATAATAAACAGTGTTGTTAATAGGTTTTACAGGTAACCAATTTTATAATATTATATCAACATGTGAAGTGGAGTACAAATAGCTTGTGTCGCGTAACCTATAAATTCGTTGATTTAGCAAGACATTCACTCAGGCGTCGTAAGGAATATCCAAATGCCCCATTTTGCCGAACTATTATAAGTTCTGGATGGCTACCAATTAAACCCGATAAAGAATAAATAGTTCCATATTTATAAAAATATGTTTACCTTCTTGCAGAACTGTTTTGCTGTAACACAAACAGTGCTTATAGCACTGTTTTGCCTCGGTGTCTCGTCTTCTTCAGTACTGCTTGCCGCATTAGGATCGTATTCAGAACAAGAATGCTCAAAAACAGCATCTTCAATTTCACTTTCACACAACATTGCAATTAAATCTGCTTCTCAAAAGATCTTACAATACCTGGATACTTTGCGCAGCCAACAAGATAATGTCCATATATATGTAGGCAGATTGGTTTGCGTGGTGAAGCAGATAGAACCTTTTTTCCCGAACTTGAATATAGGTTTTGCAGATAGAACCATGTTACCTTATCTGTATCTCAGAAACTAAGCTTCGTAGATCAATATAACTTAGAAGTTATGTAAATGTCATCGCTACCATTACAAATATAACATAAAGTCGTTTTGGGAATAAATGTTAGATAGAACCTTTTTACTTTAAGGTCGTGATATGATGAAAACCCTGCTTCCGATATAGCCGCTAGCGTTGTTCACAGGCAGACGGTGGATGGTCGGACTGACAGACTGACGAACAGATGTTTTGCCATATACCAGTTTTTCGATGTCAAGGACTAACAAAACATAGATTCTGACCAAAGGGCGTGTTAAACAACATGTAAGAATTAACTACATGAAAGAACAAGAATAATTCACTTTTCGGTATCAGGTATCTACAGTACGATTTTTTCTACCGAATAATCGTCGTTTTCCTTTCAGCATTACGTAACTTTCACTATACTACGTATGTAGTATGCGGGGGTTTGTAGTAATGGCATTGGACAATAATGATATTCCGTAGAAAACTATCTTCTTACCGGAAGCCGATCGCCATGTTTACACAGAGGGACGTGAGCCAAAACCAGGAAGCTGTCAGCAGGAAGTACATCCACAGAGCTACAGACAGAAGAATCATTGCTGAAATTTCGTTTGAGCTCGTTTGAGCATTTCGGGATAAGCACTAATTTGAGCTCTATTTCACAGAAAATGTTTGTGTTCAAGAAATCACATCAGAAATAAATTTGAACCTCATGTGTTCACAAATGCAATAATATATAGAAAATGCTCGTGATGTAAAGACTAACAACAGTGAGTGTAAGTACTTCAAATGACTTCAAATAAAATTTTTCGAAAACTCAATACTTTTCTGTAAACGAGCTTCAAATTTCGCATTTACAGTAGCGCTTCAATGAGACGGCTTCAATTTTTTCAACGAAAATTGCCATTTACGGCAAGATTTAATTGTCTTTTTATATTCTTATAATAACAGTTTTGTTCTACTATTGGTTAATCGAAAACTTAAGAAAATGTCGAAAAAATTTAGTTTGGGCGGCGGTAGATGTTCGCTGTCAAGGGTATTGGCAAGTCCGAAACGCTAGCTGAGACCAAACGAAACAAAAAACTAATACGGGAAAGCCTTTGCCATTCTTAAGCACCACTAGTCTTCTTTAAACTTGTGTGGATACTCTCTCTGCAATCTCTCTCTGATTTGCATTGTGCTTACATGGAAACTGGATGTAATGTAATATTGTATTCAGGAGATTTTTGATATAGTTTTGGAGGAATTTTATGAGATTCTTATTCAAGGTTAAGCTGAACATCATAGTCATAGCCGGATTTCAGAAACTGGTTTTACATAACCAAGCAAAAATTGAAACTGTTCCATTGTTAGAAATAAGTAATATACGAAGTAAGTTGTGTATTTTTTTGTGGATTCTTGTTTTAATTTCGAAGCTATTATATTTTACGTGCATTGTGTTTTCTCCTTTTTGTATTATATATGAAACAATTATCGGTGAATATATGTGTATTTCATATGGAACAAAAAGTATATTGCTTTGTTCAATTTTCAATTCGATGGGTACCTACCACTAACCCTGCGAACACAGTGAAAGAGATTTGTTTTTTAGACGGAGTAGTCAGAACTACTGGCAAATTCAGTAACAGGGATTTGCCTAAACTACAATTTTTTTACAATCATCCGCACCAGTGCAGGGGGTGTGGATGGTTGATGGCACCTCACCCTGCGGACCAGCCGGGGGAATGGGTATTTACCCAGTTTATTTAATGAAAACTAGTGGTGCTTCAGAATGGCACAGGCTTTTCCGTATAAGTTTTCTATTTCTTTGGCCTAAGCAAACTCGGCTATTTGGAATTACCAAAACTTATGCCAGCTTCCATCTATCGCCGCCCAAAGAACATATTTTTGACATTTTCTTAATTTTTCGGTTTCCTAATGGTAGAACGAAATATTAATTTTAGAACATTAAAGAACACTAAAACCTCGTCTTAAATAGCAATTTTTTTAACAAAATTTGGAGCCAATTTTAAGAAAAAGGCGTTTAGGCGCTACCAA
Organism: Acheta domesticus; assembly: GCA_031308135.1. NCBI lineage: Eukaryota > Metazoa > Arthropoda > Insecta > Orthoptera > Gryllidae > Acheta > Acheta domesticus. The sequence goes on along the minus strand of JAHLJT010005437.1, from coordinate 42,977,796 downwards.
AATTGCAAAATGTCAATCTCTTTTTCACAGAAAATTTGTGACTTTTCGGAAAATTTCATTTGAAGCACTTACACTCACAAATTCAATAGTGTTTACAAATTGCTGGAAATGTGCATATTAACGGCGTGTAATTCACATTTGTGTAATTTTAGCAACAAAAAGAAAACAAATTGAAGTCACATTAAAGAGTGCAATTTCCACTATCTGTTCGAAAAGTTAGAAGAAAATATGTTGAGCCATTTATGAGACAATGGGGTTTGAGCGTTTCTAAAACGGTGGGATTTTGAGCCAGTTTTCACAAAAAATGGTTACGTTCTCGAAAACTTTGTATGACATTATTTAAAGCACATGTACTCATAAATAAAAATAATGTGAAAAAATCGCCGCTAAGGTAAATATTATCTACGTGAGAGACAAGTCAAAACACTTCCATTTTTGTAATTTTTGAAAAACCAAAAGAATAGAGGAGTATGGCATTTATGTCATCTCGTAGAGTACATTTGGCACTATGAGACAATGACGTTTGAGCGATTCTGAAAATGCGGAATTTTGAGCTAGTTTTCACAGAAAACCGTTGAGTGTTCGAGAAACTTTACTGGACAATTATTAAAGCATATATACTCCTAAATATAATAATATTAACAATTCGCTGCTAACATCAATATTACTGACGTGGGAGACAAGTCAAAAAAATTTACATTTTTGTAATTAAAAAAACAACCAATAGAGCATCATGACGTTTACATCATCTCACAGAATACGTTAGGCATTATCCCTAAGAAAAATTCAAAGAAACAATTTTGAGAAACGTTTTTGAGAAAACCTTGGTTTTCGTAATTTGTTAAAATTTCACATATGGCAAGCAATATTGCGGGAAAACAACTAAAATTTTCAGGAATATTCCGTACTGCCACGTACTCTTGCCAGCTGCCATCTTCTGCTGCTCAAGCTACATTTTTTTGAGATTTTATGAATTTTTCGGCGTCCTAACAGTAGATTGGAAATAATATTTTAAAAATATTTAAGAACAAGAGAACTTCGTCCTAAATTGCAATTTTCTTTGAAAAAATTGAAGCGCTTTTTAAGAAAATGGCATTTAAGTGCAAATAAAGTATTAAATACGAATCTCTTTAAAAATGTTTTTGAGTTTTCAAAAAACTTAATTTGAAATCGTTTGAAGCACTTACAGTCACAAATATATTAATGTTTCCAAATCGCAGGTAATGTGCGTATTAACTGTGTGAGAGATCTGTCAAAAAAATTATATTAGTGAAATTTTTGAAAAATCAAAAAAAAAATTGAACATTCCGTCATATTAAAGAGTGCAATTAGCACTATCCCAGTTGAAAATGTTTGAAGAAAAAGTTTAGGCCCATTATGAGAAAATGACGTTTTATCGTTTCTGAAAATGCGGAATGTTTTACTAGTGTTCTCAGAAAACGGTTAAGTTCTCGAGAAACTTTATCTGGCATAGTTTAAAGCAAATATACTCATAAATATAATAATGTGACCAACTCGCCGCTAATATAAATGTTAACATCGTGAGAGACAAGTCAAAAAAAGTTTTTTGTAACTTCTGGGGGTACTTTATATGAAGCCCCCCGGATATTTTCAAATTTTTTAAAAAAGGCACCAAATTTTTCTTTAAATTGCGCCATATTAAAGCCAAATAAACAGGTACCGTGACTAGCAAGACAACTCTTAGGGGTTTTTTGCCACATGTTCTTGTCGCATGCTATAGAAATCAGCGATGCCATCAGCAGCAAAGCAGAGAGAATGCATAATGGACGGAGTAGCCAGTACACGCCTCCGATGACACATGGAAACTCCTAGTAGAAAAGTCCTTTGACCAAAGGAAATCGAAAACGAATGCGGGAATGTCTGTGTCACTCTGTAGGGACCAGTAATTAGTTAATACGCTAATACTTCTTTGCATTTGTAGTCTTGGAGAAAATCACAATCAATACGACCAATAGATAGCAGTTCGGAACAGAATAACTGTTACACTCGATGTATTCAAATTGAAGATTAATGTTTACAAAAAAATGAAACAAGCAGGGGTATTTATATTTTCCCGGACTTCTTATTTTGACTTCAAATGAACAACCCCGATTTTAATTGACCGAAAAAATTCTCAATACACACTATAAATATTGTTTTGTGTAACAACTTCATCTTATACATTGTCAATAGTGGAAGGTTATTTTTAAAAAAATACTTACAAAAATGCTTGCAAACACTCGCATATTCAGGCAGTATGTGTCGCATATCTTCTTTGCGCAAACGGTCACTAAGTGCGAAGTAATATGCAATCTGCCCGATATTAAAGCCAAATAAACAGGCACCGTGACTAGCAAGACAACGTCCATGGATTTTTGTCCGCATGCTCCTGTCGCACGCTATAGAAATCAGTGATGCCATCAGCAGCATGGCAGAGAGAATGCAGAGTGGTCGCAGCAGCCAGTACACGCCTCTGGTGATACGTGGAAACTCGTAGTAGAAAAGTCCTTCGTCAAGGCTATCGTAGAAGTCGAAACAAATATACCAGGTAGAGAAAAAAAACTGTAGAGTATCTCTGGCCTGAGGTGCCCGATGGGCATATTGGTCCTCCGAGGACGAAAGGCGGAGAGATTTACCGTATTTGGCTAAGAAACCATACTTGCTTTGTCCTTTGTAAGGAAACTCGGGATCAAAAACTGTGAGGGAGGTCTTGTTTGGGTTCCAGAAGCGTCCTTCATTGTCATCTACGCACTTCCAAACCCCTTCAATATTCTTCAGCAGTTCCCCGTCATCGCAGCACTTAGTGACGCATTCCTCTTTACTGCAAAGAGTTCTAAACCGCATCGCAAATGGACCCAGAGGGGGCGGCGCAGCGTCCACACAGTAGTGAGCCCGTCTGTGTCCTCCTCCTGGTTTGGGCCGTACGATGTATTCATCTTCAAGGAATGAGATCTTATTTTTCCAGAGGTCTTCGGTTTCATTCAGATTTCGATCCCAAAAGAATGACGCGTTCACTGGCATGATCACTCCATTATTAACCCATCGGTTATATTGCACATGGATGATGCTGCGTAGCGGCACGTCCGGCGGTGCCCATTGCCGCACCCACTCGCTGTTCAGAGAGAGTTCGACGATGCCGTCCAGGTCGCCTTGAAGAGTGGAGTTAGAAGGCCAACGTGCTTCGATGCACCATGTTCCATTTGCTGCGAGCATCTCATTAACGCCGCAGCACTTATACAATACTACCTCTTTATCTTCTTGAGAATCGTCCGCGGACACCGCCACCGTCAGAATCAGCGCGAGGTGAGCGAGGGAAGTCATTGTTGGCAGGTGGCGCTGATGCTTCAGCGAATCTCTTCTGGTAGGACCTCTAGCGGTGGAGTGCTCTAACAATGGTGTCCTGTTCACACAAATGCTGCAAACTTGATACTTGACTTTGGTTGATAGAATCTTCAATGGCATAAGAATGGAAGAAAATTCGATGAGTCAAAAGTTAATAAGCAAAATGGCAGTTGTGAATGCTGCAGTCACAGAGCTAAAGGCGTTCGCTATCGATGGCGACTGTTTCTTTCTGACCCAGAGAGGAGGATTATCCATCAGTGGCAATGAGCGCCCGTTTCGTTCCTTCCGTCCGTTGCCACAGCTCTTCCTGCGTACTGACCTTGTTGAGGTTTTAGGGATGCGGTCACCTTGGCACAACAGGATCTCTTGTTGCTCAAGCGAGAAACCACAGAAGGAATGGGGCAGGAACCGACGTGTTCTACATTTTTAAATTTCATCTATTTGGTAAAACTAATAGAGTTGAAAATCGAATGTGACACGAAACAATACCATTTGAAAGATTGCTTCCAATTTTTGCGCGTAACTTTTGAGTGGCCAAGAATCAAAAATGGCATAGTTACCATCCTTGTTATCATAAAATGTGTCGTTAAAAAATAAGCGATGGTTTTTTAGTGAATACATAATTTAAATATTCCCATCATTAAAATAAAATTATGAAACAAGTCAATCGAAAGCACTTGCCCATTAGAACATTCTCAGAAATTGAATAAAGTTTAATAAATGGAATAATTGAATACTAGCTGAACCCGTGCGATTACATCACACATTACGAAGTGCTGTAGGGAAGTTAGGACAGAAAATACTTCATTTCCACAAATGTACATTATCTTTTATATTTACATACATTTTTAAGGCCGTAAATATAGACAGTACAGTTTTCGTGCCGATCGGACGTACAGAAAACCCGCAGATTTGACGATTTCTGACAAAAACATTTGAGCAGTTAATAATTTCCATGGAGGAAGCTTAGTTTGACTCAAGCGCCTCTAGTGGCAAAATTTTTCACTAACGTACTTCTTTACCGGACTCAGTGTTGCCAGAAGTACCGCATTTGTTGAATTTCTTCAACATCTTCGACGTTCAATGAACAACACGCATAGAGCAATGCGGATGAATAAAAATCCTCGTATTTACGATGTTTTAAATTATGCCTTTTAGTTGGCAATTTGGCGGGTTTTTACTAAGTGTTAAGAATGAATAATAGTAGATTAGAGGAAGAGACAATGTGTCATGTGTCAGACGATGGGTGATACGAATAAAAATAAGTAAGTACTTGAAAGCAATTGCTCACGAGTACAAGTAGGAACTACTACTTCTCATGAGCAATTGCTTCTTTTCATAAGAATAAAAAGTTTCGGGAAACTTAGAGTGTTTACTTCTCTCTGTGAGTAATTGCTTTCTACTGGTCTGCTGCGATTGATCGACTTTCATCTGTTTTGTAGAAACTCTGTGTTTTAGCGGGCGCCATGTTTTGACGTAGGTGATCGTGAGCAAGTAGGTTAGGTTAGGTTAGGTTAGAACTCCAGTTGTGTATGAGCACGTGGTTAGTCCGATGGTAGTCAGCAGAGTGTAAGTCAGTCAGTGGTGGTCAGGTTAATTAATTTATTTGGTCATGAGTGATACGGATCGTTCGGATGCGGAGGGCCCTGAAACCTGCCAGCAACAAGGCTTTATTAATATTTTAAAAGAACACAAAATATTATTCGATAAGTCACAATTGCCTTCAGCACGGCTGAAAAAGGCCGATGCTATCTCTGAAGTGCTTCATAAATATCAAAACAGATTCGGCAAAGAAATTACCGAGCGCCAACTCTCTAAAAAAATGTTTAATCTGAAAGATAGACTGAAGAGGAAAACCGATGTTACGCAGACGGGCAACAAAAAATGAAACTAAAGCAGTGGGAAAAAGATTGCCTAAAATTAATGAGTGGGGATACTAATCCAACGGTGGTGCGGATTGAAGGTAAGAACATAGAATAACCATTCTATTTATTCATTCATTTATTATTTATAGAATACAATAAATTAATGCAGTTGCATTTCAATTAGTAAATTACGAGTATCATTTTATTAAAAATACGTAATATGTACTTTTTTTCAGGAGCAATAGAGGCTGGTGTTACTGCAGGGAGTGATGCGGATATTACATTATCACTCCCAGTTGTAGCTACAGCGAGTGGCGCCGACTCCACAGCAGCACGAGGTGATGGTGTATCACTTATAAGTGGTGCACGAATTTGTGCATCACCTAGTACGTTGTTTTTTGAAGACTACACTTCGGAGGAAGTTACACCCATGCGAAAAAAAAGAATTTAAATAAACTTTCAAACGCCGAACTCCGAAAAATGGTATATATTGAGCAGTTGGAGGTGCTGAAATTAAAGAAAAGAAATTGTAGTGGCAGTTGGACAATATGGTGAATGTTGAAGAATTGGAACTTGCGCAATTAAAAAAGCGAAAATTGCACGGCAGTTAGATCAAATTCAATGAATGTGTAATACGTGAATAAATGTCCATGTGAAGAATGTTAGTTTCTCTCAACTCCTAACTCTGATTTGTATTATTTCACCCCACTTCTGTTGTCCCTGTTGCTTGTTATTAATGTCCATCAAGGATTTGCTTTTGCTCTTCTTCAGGTTTAGAATCAATGCTTATTTTGTAAGTTTTTGTTTTGTTTTGTTTTTGCTTTTTCGGATCATTTCATGTCTGTTCTTCCAGAAAAAAAATTAAATGGTTGCATACGTTCTGGACCTGTAGGATTGTGCTAAAAGCTATTTTATTAATGTTAAATTTAATTTTGTGCTGACTGGTGGCAGAGGTATTATGGTATTATGTGAGGAAGCTTGAAGCACTTATACCAGTGAAAATAAAAATACAAGATATTTATCGGTTCAAAATTGCATTGATTGGTACTATTCTAGCAATAAGATATAGTAAAAAAACGTTGAGTGGTAAATTTCCCATATTAATTCATAGATGATTCATGAATAATACATTTTGCTCTTGAAAAATAAAATTAAGATGCATGTTCAAAATTACTTACCCTTCTCAATCCATGAATGATTTGTGCTATTTCTTCTCTGCTGTCCTCTTTGTCCCACATTTTGGTCATTTACACCATCATCTTGGATTAGTTCTTCTTCGTCATCTTGTACTCCAGGTTCAGGAAAATCTTCATCTTGCAAGTATTTTGCTATGTTATGCAAAATATAACAACCTAAAATCACAGAAGGAATCTTCTTTGTGAACAATCTTATTCTACTTTGTAAAATAGGGAACCGTTGTTGTAATTGTCCAAAACACCTTTCTATTATCACTCTCTCTGTTTTAAATAATCGGTTAAAGGCTCTTTGTTCTGGTGTAGTGGGATTTTGATACGGGGTCATGAGCCATGGAGCAATAGGATATCCTGAATCACCTAGGAGGAGAGCATTTGCCTGGTTTGATATTACTCTGCTTACATTGGAGTTTCTCCATATTCTGGCATCGTGTACAGATCCAGGCCAGGACACAACAATACTTGTGAATTCCTCCTTTCCATTGCATGTAGCTTGAACATTCAAGCTGTGGTGACCTTTTCTGTTAATGTACTCATCTCCATGCCTTTGAGGCCTTTTAATTAATATGTGAGTGCAGTCCACAGCCCCGATAGCAGCTGGAAAAGAATAACGTTCTTGCCATTCCATCTTGGCAGAATCAAGACACTGCTGTAGTGGGGAATTTAATCCATTCGTTCCTTTTCTCCACAATTCTGTTCAGTACATTTGAAAAGGTTTTGGATATGGTGCTCTGATCTACACCTATATCCTTAGCCACTCCAATTTGGAAACCAAGACCCGCCAAGTATCGCAAAAATATTCTCATTTTTGTTTCATTATTTAATGCCCCACCCCTGTTTTCATTTTATTCGCCGAGAAAATAATTCGCCAACCACTGAACATTTTCCGAGTGAAAACGGTACAAAGTTTTATACTTCTTTTCTTCTGTAATTCTTCTCTCCTTGTATACCTTTTGTTGGCGACATCGAACGAATTCTTCCATCATTCACTCCAGATAAGTAACTCACTACTTAAAACACTCACTACTACTTCACTCACTCACTACTTAAAACACACAAGTCGTACATAACCTTTTTCTAACCATTCAATACGATTTGAGTCACCTACAGAGGTTGCTCCGAAAATTGGAAGTAAATGCTTCGTACTAGAAGGAAATTCTCGATTTTATTCATACGAAAAGTAAGCAATTGCTTCTCGGTCGAGTAGTTCCTCACCAAAGAAGAAATCGCTCAAAATAAGAGCAATTACTCACGTCCTTTATTCATACTGTTTGAAGCAATTGCTTTGAAAACTCGAGAAAGAAGTATTAGCTCATTTTTTTTCATATCACCCGATGTGGCGATGTGTACTCACGCTGAGGTTACGTTGGGTTTCTTTCTCTCTGTCTTAATAATAGACGCAAGTAGACTATTACAGCCGTTTTGCTGACAAGGATTACTTTCCTTTTCAATCTCATTACAAAGATTTTACAATCTCTCCCAGCCCACTTAATACCTTTTTAATTTAGAATTATAAAATAATTTTTCTATAAATCACTGAAATAGAATGCGTATGATTGTACGAAATAATTATGGCAAATTTAACTGAAAATTATAAATAATATATTATAATAGCATTTGTATAGCACTTTAATTTTATATTATTAGTTTTATGTTATGTATTTTGAAAACATAGTATTAGAAATTAAATTAAGAATTATAAATAATATATTGTACTTTTAATTGTATATTACTGTATTTTATTTTATTAATTTTATATTATGTATTTTAAACATATAGTTTCTTCAATTTAAAAATTATATTCTAAATAAAGCTACAATATCATGCAAACATACATTTATCTTCCCTCTTTTTTCTTTCTAATTAGTATTTACTAAAGAAAGACAAGCACCGATCAAAGTTCTGTAGATGTCATAAGAAAGTAGAAGTTAGTTTTGTAACAATAGTAAAACAAAGAAAGACGTCTAAGAGAATTGCGCATGCATATTTCAATTTCCGAGTGGAAAACGCATGTGCATTTACTATTCGTTCACTTTACATTTACGAAGCGCTGCGATCTGTTTACATGAGGTCACCGCCGACTGAATGAGAAACGCGCGTCTGCAGTAGATACTGACTGTTTAATATGATATAGATGGCGGTGAGCAGCACACAGAACCCCAGCGTGGCAAGAACATAACCATTAAGCAGTAGATACGTGGAAAGAAGAAATAAAAATATTGTACCTGAATGTTGTGAATAACGTGTGGTGTGATCTATTTTATTGTATATTACCTTAATCATTTAAGGGCGCGACTCCAGCTCACTGTCAGAAAGGCATAATTCGTCAGCTGTGTCCGTGGCGCTTGTGCTGCCTTCGGAGGCAGCTGAATGGTCAGATGCTGATTGACATCGGGACCATTCGTGTATTCTCGGTTGTGTGTTCGGGCAAGGCCGTCTAGAATAGAAGGCCTGCTCCTTCGCCGAATGACGTCACGAAGGGTGGCTGGAGGAAATGCATGCTGTCCAAGTTTTAAACAGAGATCTAGCGCTTAAAATCGCATGGAAACCCAAACCCATACTTGTTTAAAATAACACGGGGAAACATTAAGCCTTCTTGATGCTATAGGAATTTATTTTAGAGTTATTTATATTAAGGTATTCCGATATTGTACAATTTTCCTACACGTAAATGAACATAATTTTTGTACATGATACCTTATTTATAATATAAGATTTTGTATAATTCATGAAACACTTTTGCTGCCATAATTGATATTCATAAGAAATTAAGTACCTTCATGAGAATTCTATTTATTTATTTCCTGCTCTATTTCTTTCAATTTGTCTACTTTAATTTAATATGGAAGTTAGTAGTACAGTTAGTAGTAATGCATTAATCAGATATTTCTCTGATGGCCGTATTAGTAATTAATAATAATAGTTGATTATATTGTAAGAAACAGTAAAATATTCATAGGTAAGTTCGTGAAATTCTAGCTGCTGAAAAATAAGAAGAGGAAGGAAGGAAAGCAATATTTTATTCAAAAAGTACTCCAGCAGATTATGTAAGACTATGAGATTATTCAAGACACAAATCACATTGGAAATACATAAAAATTGTTTCGGACGCTTTAAATTGACTTAAGTGTCTTCCTATATTGCACTGAAGTGTTGTGACCTTGCGTCTTATATTCCTGATACCACTTTACTTATAACTGAACATTCCTAATTTACAGTGTTTATTTAACAAAATGTTTAGATACACAAAGTTCTATTAAAGTGAGCAGAATTTGTCCACAACTCCAAACCGTGTTTTCCATTAATCGGATCTCCGTCTCTCACACAAAGCCATTCAATAAAGTTCTTTGATTTTCATGCTTCAGGAACTTAATTTCAAAATTTTCGGATATCAATATCTGAAACACTTGGTGAGTCTTCGTCAAGTACTGAGGCTGTTCACTAAGACAGAAGAGTATGCATCTTTCACATTTAGTATGTATCTCGACACCATCTCCTCTTACTGCCTTGTTCTGGTAGAGAATAAATTTTGAGTCGAAGTGTTTTACACACACAGACAAGTTCTCTGAGAGGACAAAATCTTTCCTATTTGTTTTCATACACTTCTGTCACAGAGCAGGATTGTTTGGAAGTTTCAAAGTTGAAACGCCTTCCGTCGATCCATCATAATTCGATCAACAACACGGTACACTTCACTTTATATTTTTTCATATTTTCTCCTGCCTAATTTTCAAAACACCTTCCTTTTAGGATAGTTTGCCAGTATTCACTGAAACAAATGCAGGGTATAATAGTATAACCAACAACCAAGTGCAACAACAAAACATATTACATAAAATATTTGATAATTGCACCACATACTTAAATCACACAATATTGAAGTAGACATACCTTGCTTTCTCGAAGATAATGGACGAAGGGATTTTTTATGCAGGAAATAGTGCACACAATTAATACTGAATTATTAAAACATTTGTTCGCATCTAAACTTTCTTACAAGGGCCAATTAGCTAGAATATACTAACTCGATAACATACGGAAACGAAAAATGTTCAGCCACCGATTGTGACGTCAGATCACGTGACATTCACATTGGCTCAGGCCTTCTAATATTCTCTTCTAGACGGCCTTGGTTCGGGCCTTCACTTTCAAAACAACATTAGTTCCTAATGCTGCCGTCTGCAAATGTTAAGTGAACGAGTAATATATCCACATTCATATGCGCATATTTACTGTCTAGCTTCCGCAAAAATCCGCATCGTAGCGCTTGAGGTCCCACATTCGGGAAATCTACCTCTGGCAACATTGCGATGAAAAGATTATCGTCCATTTCGATTTTGTGGTTATGTGTGTCAAGGTGCGATTGTGATAAACTACCTCTTTCTCTATTCCCGCGTTCCTATTTTTCTTTTCTATGCTCCTCGTGGTTAATTAATATATTATAAAGATCACAAGAACGCACACACAGAAATAACGACTCTGAAAGTACTCGGACGGCGCAATTCAGTTGTTTCCCGGTAGACCTCCTAACAGCGCCGTGTGGCAATTCGTAGAGAATTCATACAGAAAACATACAGACCGCACATGCACGTTTGGCTTTCGTTCTTTTAGGGGTAACAGCAAGTTGCCAAACACAGTGTACCCCAGCTGTAGTAGCACACTTCAATTGTCAGGTGTCGCCGAGAGACTTCCCTGAAGATTCGGCGCGTATTCAAGGTGGAAAAGTGATCATTCCCCCAAAGTTTAAAAAACGTCCTCAAAAACTCCACCAGCCATCTATGACTTCCACTGAGACCCTTACGGAAATCGTTGCCAAGCAGATACCGCCTCCAAAAAAATACGTCATCAAAGTCTCGTCCAACTCTTTCTGTTTCCGAGATTCACATTGGACGATCCTCCAGGCCTTGTAGATCTCTGTAACCTGTGGCAAAAAATCGGGAAATCCCCCCTACAAAGGCGACAATATCCAGCAGCAGTCAGGATGACTCTGCTGTTGATGAGGAACACCACGAGAGTTCCTCTACAACCCTTCAGAAGGTGAGAAAGAAAAGAAACCAATTAAATAATTCGTTAAAATGACACTCTCATGGAATTTAAATGATTTTCGAACCCACTCAGAAGAATTAAGATTGATAATTTTTTGGCAATAGACCATCTATAGTCTGACTTCAGGAAACACATCTTTCTCCTCATCCCCGGTGTCTTCACAGTTTAGGCATCTATCGTTTCGATCAAGACGACGGACTTTGTGCTCACGGCGGTGTCGCGGTACTCATCTGTGATTCCCTGTTCTCTGAGGAACATAACATTCCAACCGACCTTCAAACCTCCTACCGTCCTTTTCATTTACGATGTGCAATATATACATTCCTCCTGGCCAAGTCGTGTCACAAGAGGAACTCGAAGATGTGTTTTCTCAGTTGCCCGCTCATTTTCTTATTGTGGGGGACTTAAATGCCTTCAATCCCGTCTGGGGTGGCACGAGGGCCTGTCCGAGAGGTTCTATCCTCGAAAATATTATTGACCAGCAGAACTTAATTCTTCTGAATTCCGGGAATCATACTTATTTCTCTATGGCTTCAAACACCTTTTCGTCAGTCGATCTGGCACTCTGTAGTCCATCCCTATCTATCATCGTTGAGTGGACTGTTCTCGATGTGAGTGACCATTTTCCTACTGTGGCCCACTTTAATGTCCCTAATTTAGACATCCACCCATCTCGCTGGCTAACCCATCGAGCTGGGATACATTCAGCGAAAAAATTATAATGCCAGATAATTGTTCAAATAATACCGATGCCTTGGTGGCCCAATTCACCGACGCCCTTCTTCATGCAGTCACCATTGCAATCCTGACGTCTACATGTCGGACACGACGCGACCCTGTGCCTTGGTGGAATGCTGACTGTGCCACCGCGGTGCGTGACCGAAAGCGAGCACTCGCGAGGCTTAGTAGGTTCCCCACCACCTCCAACCTGATTGATTACAAAAGAAAGCGAGACAGAGCTAGATTAGGAATACGCTTTCTGGAGAGCCGATATTACTTCTCTTTCCTGCCATACCCCGCCTAAAGTAGTATGGCGAAAGATCCGACAGATTGGAGGAAGATTTTCCCCACCATCTGTCGCACGACTTCTTTCAATGGGAATCTCATTACTTCTCCAGAAGAAGTAAGTGAGGAATTGGCCTGTCACTATAAAAATATCACCAGTTCCTTACACTACTCCCCTACCTTCTTGAAAACTAAGAATAGAATGGAGAAATGCAGATTGGGCTTTTCAACATGCCTGGAGAATAATTGTAACGTCCGTTTCTGCGTGGATGAATTTTCCTCCGCCCTCGTCCGTGCGATTCTGCTCCAGGACTAGACCAAGTTTTCAGTGGCTTTCGCACAATTTTCTTAGCAATAAAATTCGAATTAATAAAAATTCTTATTACGAAGAAGATGTGCAGGGATTGCTAAGTGCTTATCAAGTCATGGGACGCCGCATGCAACTGAAACTTCATTTCCCGCATTCACATTTCGACTTTTTCCCATCCAACCTAGGTGATGCTAGTGATGAGATGATAGAGAGGTTTCATCAGGACATTAAAGTTAGGGAGGAGAGGTATTACTCGTTCAGTTTACATTTGCAGACAGAGCGCTGCGATCTGTTTATATGAGGTCACCGCCAACTGAATGAGAAAACGCGCGTCTGCAGTAGATATTGACCGTTTAATATGATATAGATGGCGGTGAGCAGCACACACAACCCCGGCGTGGCAGGAACATAACCATTAAGCAGTAGATAGTGGAAAGAAGAAATAAAAATATTGTACGTGAATGTTGTGAATAGCGTGTGGTGTGATCTATTTTATTGTATATTACCTTAATCATTTAAGGGCGCGACTCCAGCTCACTGTCAGAAAGGCATAATTCCTCAGCTGTGTCCGTATCGCTTGTGCTGCCTTCGGAGACAGCTGATTGACATCGGTCCATTCGTGTATTCTCGATTATGTGTTCGGGCCTTCACTTTCAAAACAACATTAGTTCCTAATTCTGCCGCCTGCAAATGTGAAGTGAGCGAGTAATACCAAGGCTTTTGGAATCAATCCATGCTTCCAGATTATTGTTGGATCCTTTGCCGCGATGACCAAAACATTCACACAAAAAAATCAACATCTGTGCATTTTTAGTTCGCAAATCTGTATTTATTCAACATGTGAATTAACTTTACTATTCAATCTATTCAGGTTTTATAGTACATAAAGTATGTTAATTGTACATTAGAGTAAATTTTGCATTTGTAGCCATGTAAATTGAGTATACGAGTATTTCTGAAAATGCGTTTTTTTTCAACAAAGGTATGTGATGGAAAAAAACCCAAATCAGATTCATAATTAGATCAAAAACTGATATACAAACATCTACTTTCATCTTTGGCTATTAAATTTAGTTTCAAATTCTCGACCTGTGTAATAAAGTCATGAATGGCCGGAAAATACCACAAAAGGGGTTTGCTCCTTGATATCTCTTATTCAGCTTCATAATGAGGAAAAATCGTTTCAAATATATGTTTTGCCAAACATTACCCTTCTTGTAACTGCCAATATTTATTTTTTATCAATCACGATGTGAGAGACTGCTCTCAATTTCCTCCGTTTTGCTATCATTTCGAGATAATAACATTGCTGGTGAAAAATCAATTATTAAATTGTAAATTTTTGTTCGTTAAAATTACATAATAGATTTTGAAAAGTCGACACTGCATTAAAATATTGAGTTACAATAATAAAATTCATAAAAAATAAATTAAAAAAATAAAAATATATTCATACATAGCAGTGCACAGAAGATCACGAGCAGTGAAGTACGACATTTGAAGCTTGAAATAAGGTAAATTGCCCGTTTAAATAAGAGGGCAAATCATTTCACAGCATGGAACATTGAATTACACAACCATGCATTCAATCAACGCACCGCGTCGATCCTGCTCTGGCGTCTCCCGTCCCCAAAGGTGCCTACTCCCACTACTTGCACTTTCCTCACTCTCGCGGGCAGTCGGCGCTCTCGCGGGAAGTGCAGAATGCCCGTTCGAGGCGCCGCGATTTTGAAATACTTTCTTCAAAATTTGGAGGTACTTTACATGAAGCTTCCCGGATGATTTCAAAATTTTCTCTAAAACGGCTGCAAATATATTCTTTAAATTTTTTGTTAGAAAAAAGTAAAATTCATTTATAAAGGTCGCATTTGTCCGATTTCCACGGTGAACTGTCAATTTTCGAAAGTTGCAAAATTTAAATTTTTTCGGTGTCTTACTACAAAATTAAAGATGAGAGATTTTCCTTCAAATGAAATTTATTGTTCATGATTAGTTCTTTCATTAAGGTCATATACCTTTTTTGAAAATGTTAGTAGTTTTTGCGGAATATTGCGTGCAATTTTTATAATTTTAAAAAATAACAAAAACCAGATTTTCTAAAAACAGTTCATACTTTTTCTTTAATACGTATACTTTTGATATGGATTCTCTCTATTCTTCTCTCTATTCTTTTGATTTTTTAAAAATTACAAAAAAGTAATTTTTTGGCTTGTCTCTCGCCTCGTTAATATTTACATAAATTGCAACATTATAGGTGAGTGGTTAGTTGTACAGAAGGCGCATTAGAATATTACGTAACCGTCACCAATAATATGAGAAAGAATGCTGATGCAGGAGCACTAGTTTGAATTTGCTTTACAATGCATTTAATTTGCTTTGCATTTGCTTTACAATGCCTATTTCCTATAACACATGGATATCTCTTATTTTGAAAGAATTATGTCCTACACACAACTTTGTTGCTTCAAATAATTCAGATTTTAAGTATTACAAAGTCCAATGTTAAAACATAACATTCAATAATTTCCTGAAAAATGATATAATTTGGAAACCATTGATGCATTTCATTTCTATTTTCACCTGAATTTAATCATTAAAACTAAAATATTAGAAGACTTGTTACAGAAATGAAATAAGGATGCTCAAAACTTCAAAGGCCTTTTTCTCGAAAGCAGCACTACTCTACATACAACCTTACAACACTGAGCCAGCGACATGTAAAAGAAACTAGAATATTATTGTATACAAATATAACAAACGTCTCCACAATACTGATTCATTTATATGCTAACTTTGATTTAATCTTAATTGTTTCAACATCCGAATGGTAGAGAATAAAAACCCGCCCAGCCCACCCAGCGAGAATATAAACTGCGCCCAGTTGTCTCCCCCTTTCTATATTTGAAATGGTTCTAAACAAACAACTCATATACTCTCTTCCTCATCTTCGGAGATTTCTGATATGCCTTTTGTCTTTTTTCGACATATTTGATCTAGATCGTTTCTTGGAAACATAGCTTTTTGTCAACAAGCTTCTTTTTGTTTTCTTTGTTTTTTTAGTAAGGGCTTCTTCTCTAATCTTCCTTTTTGCTGCAATCGAATTCATGCTTTAAAAGGAGTGCTAGTTAAAATGGCAGATTTCAAAGCCCTTGTTCTCATACGGTTATTTCTCGAGGACTTGCAAGAGGTTTGATTTCTAAAGGACTAACCGCTGATGTGGGTAACCCATCTTCTACCACAGAAACAGCAATGTTATCTTCTCTGTCATCAGCAAACAATATTGGTTGAATAAGGGACACTGTTAAAACGTGTCCCTTAGAACCTGTCACAACTAGCCCCGAGAGACACTAATATGAATGTCCGTTTTTATTTCGTTTTAGTTTGCATTTCATATAAACCAGAAATACATCAAATTATAGCTTAAAAGTAAGTTTTCAATGATACTCAGTAGTTGAACATGCTTCCAAATTATTGTTGCTAAGGTTGACTGGAACAATCCGTTAGAATTTTACTTTACTATGTGTAAAACACAAAATCTTCGTAAACAAGCAAATCAAGCAACGGTTCCCGCAGCAACTCAAAGAGCAGACTAAGGCGATGGTCACAGTGCAGCCCATTTTGGCCGAAATTTCTGTCGTTCGACGTCTGGCTTTTTCGTCCGATATGCCCGATTCGTTCAAACACGTAGTATAGTGTCATAGTGCACCGGAACGACATCTTCCTACGGCGTCCGAAAATATCGGCTGTCGGACGAATATCTGTTTCGTTTGGATTTCTCGGTTCCAGTCGTCTGTATGTGCGTCAAGCTGGAACAGCCATGTCAGCTCACCGAAATGAAACATGTCTAATGGTTTATTGCTAATTAATTGCCAATTAACTGCCACAATTTCGAATAAATTGCAACGTATCTTCAGGGCGAAAACGGGTGTGAGCTGGCTTGACGCGAACGCCAGCACACACATCAGTAAAATTCGGGTCGCAGGTCCACGGAAACACCCAGGTAATTTATTGCCAAGTAATTGCCACAATTTCAAATTAATTGCCACGTATCTTCAGGACGACAACGGGGGTTATTTGATTTGGTTGGTTTGGTTTCATGGTGCTCCTTTGTGCTCTCTATAATCGTATTTGAATTTCTGGCATATGCTGACGTTTTTAAAAAGGTTTTCATCATAAACGGCAACGGCAAAATTCGTGTTGGTAGTAAAAAACGTGTATATAATGTGTATTAATTATGGTCTTGGTTTGGTTCGATTTTGCTCGTTGGTTCTCTCTACAAATGTATTTGAATATCTGGCATGGTTGAATATGTTTAAGTTTTTAACAATTATTTTTAATAAACGGCAACGGCAATATATTCGTGTTTGTAGTAAACAATTAGTATATAATGTGTATTAATCATGTTCTTGGTTTGGTTCGATTGTGCTCGTTGGTTTTCTCTACAAACGTATTTGTATATCTGGCATGGTTGAATATGTTTCAGTTTTTAACAATTATTTTTCTATAAACAGCAACGGCAATTAATTTGTTATATTTGTGTCAAATGAAGAGCGACAAATTTTTTTTGCGTAACAAATTAGCGACTAATTGGCAGATGAATTTCAATTTTTTTTTCACAACTTTGCGATTCCAAATTTACGGAGCTCTTGCTGAGATCATACCTGTCCCCTGTGTGGGTGCAGTCGCTTCCTCTTGGAAGGTCGTCGCCCTCCCAAGGAGCAATCCCAAGGGAGGCGGTTGCCACAAAGCAGGTCGCAAGAAAGGCGGCGACGGCGTGGCTCTGATGTTTCTTCATATTTTCGCACGCCGCGGCTGGGCAGGGCTAGTTGCGGTCGGTAGTCGGCCCGTCCGTTAAGCCTCCACATCCGGCATGTCTCACTGCGGTGAAGGGCGAGGCGAGTGCATACAAAAGACGGCAAGGGATACATCTGCACTGTGAGGTGGGTGGGTGGCCATTAGGTTCGCGATCTCTAGCCTCCCGCGTGAGCGAAGAAGCGTCGTCAGAGACAAGTAAAAAAAATATTATTTTGCATTTTTGAAAAAATTAAAAATTAAGAGCAATATGGCGTTTATGTCATCTTATTGCGTACATTTAGCACTATTCCTATCAAAAGTTTTAAAAAAATCTTTCAACCTTATTCGAGAAAATCATGTTTTGTAATTTTTTAAACTGCATATATTGCACAAAATATTGCGCGAAAACGAACAAACTTTTCAAAAGGTATACACGATCATAAAGAAAGGACCCACTATGGAGGACAAATTTTGTTTGAAGGGAAAATTTCTATCTTTGCTCTTGCCGTTTATGCATTTTATTGTTGCTGTTTATGAAAACAAAACCTGTTAAAAACCGAATCATAATCACCCATGCTAGAAATTTAAATACGATTGTAGAGAGAACCAACGAGCACAATCGAACCAAACCAAGAACATGATTAATATACATTATATATTAATTTATTACAACAAACACAAATTAATTGCCGTTGCCGTTTATGGAAAAAATAATTGTTAAAAACTGAAACATATTCAACCATGCCAGATATTCGAATACATTTGTAGAGAGAACCAATGAGTACAATCGAACCAAACCAAGAACATAATTAATACACATTATATACTACTTGTTTATCACAAACACGAATTTATTGCCGTTGCCGTCTATGATGAAAACCTTGTTAAAAACGTTAGCACATTTAACTATGCCAGAAAATCAAATACGATTATAGAGAGAACAAAGGAACCCGTTTTCGCCCTGAAGATACAAGGCAATTAATTCAAAATTGCGGCAATTAATTGGCAATTAGTTAGCAATAAATCATTAGAATGTTTCATTCCGGTGAGCTGGCATGGCTGTTCCAGCTTGACGCACCTTACGAAAGGTATAGTTCGACTCCCAACTCCTAGATGCGCTGTTTATTTCTTTACGGTCGGATGCAATAGCTAATTGCCCGACCTGTGAAATCCTATAAAAGGTGACGAGTGCTCTGACACGGTGACAGAGTCCCTCTGATTAGCGGACTCGAGGACGCTATTAGAGTATTTTGTGTGATAAAAACAGTCTGCCAAGCTAGCATTTAAAATCTAGTACTTTTACAGAACTAGCAACTTATGGTATATCGACGTATTTCGACAATTTGAGAGTAAAAGCATTGGGCATCCTTTCCCCAATCGTAAATAAGATATGAAAGTTATATTTATTGTCACTCCTGAGCACGTGAAAAGAATTTCGTAAGAAACAAAATTGTTATCAATACCTTTTCTTTTAACATTCAAAGATGGACAAGCCAGGCAACCGAATCTTAATATTCTTTATGTTACGAACTTACAGAGCACAAATAAACAATTGTTAACATGTAAATACCTGCCGGAAGCTCCTCTATAAACTAGGTGTTTAATTATTTACAACAATTCATCTAAATATTGCTTGCACATTAATATTTCCAACTTTAACGTAGATTCAATCAGAAATTTCCTAGTCTTCATTTGGAACTGCAGTTATCTGGAAGTGTAAATTTCGTTACTTCTAAATTGCAATGAGTCTCCTTGACCCATGCATGGCGCCACCCCTCTGTCACGCCAATTCATCCTTGCGATGCGTTCTGCGAATTTGTCACACTCTCGGACGGCATAGACGCGCGGCGCACCTCCTCCCGCCTTCACAAAAGGCCTCCTTGGCACAAACGCCCATCCAACAAATTTGTAAAATGTTACTTCAATAAAGAGATACGGGGAACGAGTATGAATCGGGTAAAGGAACTGAAACAAAACATTTCTTCTTGGGAGCTGCTACCAAAGACACTAAAAACACCAAAGAAGCTAAAAATCCTACAAATATCAAATTTACAACGTGTACAAGCACACGAACTACGCTAAAAACAAAGCACATACATTCGGAAGACCGAATAAGTGCTATAGAAACTGAAAACCGCGACCACCTTCAACTCCCATTTAACGTGGTGGAGAGCATTATAGTGGCGCACTCTCTAGTAGCACCTTCTTATAGGAACTAAAATACGAACTGCTGCCAACGATATCAAACGTGTGTGGCTGCTACATAGGTTTGCATTACGCTCAAGCAGGCGAGTAATGTTACAAAAGATAGCGTCGATGTTCGCGCTTTCTTCAGCGGTTTCTTATATGTATATATTATGAATAATTGAACATTTAGAAGACACTTCGTATTTCTCACAGTTTAGAAGATTTTTAGGTGCGGATGTTGGCGAGCCTGTACCCGGCGACTGTAGCGCTTCCTGTAGTAGCACCGAGCTTTGTCCCCAGTTTTGATGGAGAGTTGCAGGGCTCTGGCGACCACTCAATCAGCGCGCGGAAGAGCTCCCCATATGGGAGTAGACCTCAGGAAAAGTATACAATAACTTCGTGTGTGTGTGTGTGTGTGTGTGTGTAAGCCCATCCCAAGAGGGGTTCTTGGCGAGTCGCCTCCCCCTTCTTCAACTGCTCTGTACCTCTTGTTCTCGGGAGCTCCAAATGTATTACCGGAACCGTCTAGTTAAAGATATCGGTAGCACTCAGCTCGCCTAATCCCTAAGGGACATCGTAAACACAGCACGAACCCACCGCACAGCGCCAGCGCACGGTGTAAGGGATATAAGGTCCGTTCACTCTAACTTAACTCAGCACGTAAACAAATGCACGTGGTCGTCGCTTATTCTCATTGGCTGACGGACACCGCACTCCCCTTCAGGGCGTCGTGCTCTATAGGAGTTAGGTCCCTTTCAAAATTGATTTATTTCCAGAATTTTTACACAAACAGTCGAAATAATTTTCTCCTTTGCCTTGAAGTAAAATCAGACACCGAGCGGTACGTTAACTGCCAACCTTCAGCTGCCAACGGACATCAGTGAGATAACGTTCGTTCGCCAGGCCGTCGGCGCCGCTCCTGCCAAATTTTATCAGTAGCAGTTTCATTCTCGAATGAGAAAGTTCTAAAATAAAGCTGTATTTTTGTTTGGTTAATGAAAGGTGTGTTTGCTCATTGCGTTGATTTTTGTTTCCTCATCGAACACAGTAAGTGAAGCAGTTCCCGGGATAATCCGGTTTGAAACTTTCGCAGGAAAAATCCCTCAGAAGTGGTGAAAAGAAGGTTGTATTGATGTGTTTGAATAATTAGCGCCTAAAAATCCGTCAAAGACTTTGTGGCAAGTGGAAGAAACGACTGCTGAATTGCAGGTGTCGGTGTGAGAAGTGTTTGAAAACTGTGTAATGAATTAAGTCATCGGAAAAATAACTTCTCCTCGTAAGAATAGATGACGAGTAAAAGAGTTGGGAAGAGTGCGATGAATTTGTTAATCTGCCATTTGTATTGAGGTGCATATTTTTTCGTAGAAAAGAATTTCCAACATAAAATAAAATTCTTGATGTGGTTAATGAAGATTTGGGACTGACAAATTTTAAAAGAACGCCACTGTATGTTCTATTGAAATTCGTGCTTCGGGCGAAAACGTTCACTGCTACCTTGCAAGAACACACATAAATATAAATTGTGTGATATTTAAGAAAAATATCTGCGTAGTTTGGATAGAATTTTGGGCGTATTAAAGAAATACTAGTGAAAATAATGTGCTATGACAGTTCTGTCTATGACACGTGCGGGCATTTGAGTATTAGTCTAGTCAAATGGTAGAAAATAGGGGAAAGTTTTGGTGTAGTTTTGATTTTTGGGTCCTATATATTTTTGGGGTCGCTGAACACGAATATCATGTTTGTTAACAAACATTTTGCCCGGAAATACGTTTTTTTCGCAAAAAACATGTTCAAAATTCGACATTTTTCAGTTTTTTCAACATAACTCGAAAAGCATCCACTTTTCGTAAATAAAGGTCATATACAAAATTACAGAAGATAAAATTGCCTACATTTTATGTTTGAAGGAGTTTTTTCTCCAACGTACCATTTAGCCGCTAGAGCAGGGCCGTCAGACGATCGAGCACGCGAATGGCCTTCGCAAAGGTTTGGGGCACGCGGCGATATCAGCTTAGCGAAGTCACTCGAGTTACAGGCGGGAAGCAGGGGTGAGAAAACATCGTGCGAATGTGGCGAGTTGGGTGAAACACACCGGTTGGTATATCATAAAGAGACATTTATTAATTTTTACGAACTTTAAGTGGAAATTGTCATGTAAATAAAAACTGCAGTCATACAAGCATTGATCATTACACCACGGAAGTATTAACGCACGTTTCTACTTAGTGTTAGAGAAAGCAATATAAGAGAATTATTAATTCTAATGAATATTTGTGAGAAAATAAATATAAATCAATATAATATATATTAAATCAAGATAAATATTGTATATCATAATTTCAGAAAAGCACTGACGCTATTATTGAAAATAAACATTTAAAGAAATACGATGTGCATATCATTCGTGTGAAAATGAACGCAATAAAAGCACTTAAAAATTATAGAATAATGATGAATAGAGTCCGGAAAAATATGTAGATAGTCAAAAAACGTGTAAAAACGTTCATAAATATGTAATGAAAACAGTAAAAATATATAATAAGTATGTAAAATCGGATACATTATGTAATATTAAAATACACTAAGTTTTAAACACTTTTACCTAATACAAAATTGCATTTATGAAAACTTTCCTAAAAACATTTTAAAATAATACAAACGTTTTAAAAATCATTTGGAGAGCACAAGTTACATTTTGCAGTATATAAGAGCTCACTCGGACAAACTTTCTATACATCTTCTTGCGCCCCGTCACGACTGCCTTCTGTGCATCCCTGAGAAATCGGAGCGCGAGCTTCCCTCGGCCGCGGGCCCTGCGTGCCCTAGCGGAGCGCAAGCGCGCTCCGAGCACGTACGTGCTCCGTTTGACGGCCCTGCGCTAGAGCAACGTGAAGTTTCGTGTTTTTATGAAGAAAATTGTGAAAATGGGATTCGTCGCATTTTATCACAATCTAGCTCAGAAACTACGCATTTTTCGTAAATATTGACCTTATATGAAATGAAAGATTATACAATTGTCTACACTTTAGGACTTAGAGGTTCTTTGATAAACTGTTGCGCCGCTACCGCGCGTTGAACCCAAAGACAAAAAATAATTGGATGTTACTGTGAGAATGGCACCTCACTTACCCTCCCTCACTTACCCTTGCAAGCAATATAGTTGCCTGTTACTAAATATGAGGGCTGTTGAATCACTCCAACTGAAAAAAGCAAAGTTGGTAATAAACAAGGTAAAACGAAAATTAAATATTTTCGAACCCGATGCACCTCATCTTCATCGACGCTTCTTTTTGTTTGACAGCCTGGCCCTGGCTTTTCATAGTCATCTATTAAATAGAAATAGAGAAATGGAATTTTATTACTCTCGGCATTGTGTATTGGATTATTTCTTAAGGTTTGGTATGAACTATTACCTTGTGGAATGTTCTGCTCCACTTCCACCCTCTTCGTCAGCTCCATAGGTTGGGAAATCTGGCTTAATCTCGTCCTCCAATTCTAATTCATTCTCTAGGTCATCATCAGAAACCACTGTCGTATTATCAGAACTCTTCTCGCAATTGAGGCACTAATTTGAGCATTTAAGCTCTGCCTTCTGGCTGTCACAATTTTTTTGACAGTTCTTGGAGCATTTGCTTGAAACAAGTTTCAACTAAGCTAAAGGTTCGGATGGAAACAATGTTGTCACAGGCGCAAGGCCTGTTTAGTTCCTTTCCATCACCAATCTTCAGGTAGTTTTTTCGACGCCTAGCCATTGCTCGACCTGATGGTCGACTCTTAAAGTGTGCCTGTAATAAGTGTAAGACAAACAATTTTACAAAAATTTCAATGAAACTTATTAAAGTTTAACTTTACGCGCGTTTTGTTTCGCCAATAGTTTGATTAATTCAGTTACCGTGAAGTGTTAGTTACCATTAATTCAGTTTCCACCAGAATTGTTTAATTACTGTACCAAATTTGCGCCCCCCTGAGGTTTGCGCCCTAGGCCAGGGCCGCTCGACCATTTGCTTCGAGGAGGACCGGCCGGTTGCTCTCTTCTCTTTCGCCGCAGAAAGAGCAAATGACGTCATCAAATATCGATCGGCGGCATGTGGCACAGTGGGTCGCGTCGTATTTCTACGGGGTATTTTCCGTTGCTCGGAATGAAAAAATCTCACAGCTCTGGGAAAGGATATTACGACAGACAAAACAGTAAGATACTTTTGTAACATTAATTGGAACAGTTACTAGATATAAACGTATTAATGTAATTTGGAAATTTAAAAAACGATAATTTGCAATGCAGCATGGAAAGAAAGGTATATTTTTGCAGATTGCGCCGGCAATGCCAATTGTTTAGTTGCAAAAAAAGTGCTCAATAACATAAATTTAATAGCGGTGACATTACACAGTTTATCACGCTACTGAATATGAAAAGTATTATAAAGGTTGCACAAAAATGTGATTAAATAAACTAGTGATAAAAATACTAAAAGTAAAGGAAATTAAAATTAAACAATGAAGTTGATTGCAAAATCAAATATTCTTATTACACCTTTTAAGTGTTTTTTTCTCGTAATATACTTTCTATATTTGGAAGAGATGACACGGTGCTATTGAGCCGTAACATGCATTTCAGATTGTGATCTGTAATTGTACTTCTCATTCGAGATTTACAAATTTTCAAAGAAGCAAAAAATTGCTCACAGTTTTATGATGATCCAAACGTACTTAACAAATCGAGCAGCATTACGATGCGGTTTTGGAAAACGGTTTTTTGGGAAGTTCTTTTCCTAAACGCTCACGTTGTAGTATCGGTATGCAATAAAATTAAACTCTTTTGTATTGTGTTATTTTACTGTCAAAACAACACAAGAACATCAAAATATATCCAAAACTTACTTCTAGTGAGGCATTGTTTTTCAGAACACTGAAAACTTCCTTTTGTTCTTCTTCAGCGTACTTGTCATTTTCATCAGCATTATTAAATGTAAAATGTCTTTGCAAATTAAACTTCTTCACGTGATTGAACCCTTTATGTAAACTAAACATTGGGCATAGCAGCCGTAGTCGGCGAAAAGATACTTTTCTTCCCATACTGCATTGAAAATTGTCGGTGTAGGTACTCTGGTCTGTGAAGTGCTCGCGTCGACCTCCATGTTTCCGCGAATGGAGTTACCGGGACACTGTGACAGTGGTTATCGCAAGGCGCGCAACGCTCGCGCTCCGGTGTCCCGCTCTCCGCTGACAACACGGCTCCGCGCTGCCGATTTGCTCTGCTTGAGCGGCCCTGCCCTAGGCGGTCGCCTACTTTGCCTATAGGTAGCGCCGGCAGTGGCTGAGAACTTGTAACGAAAACTTCATAGCAGACGAGACGGATTTTAATGATGGAGTCAGTTCTGAACCGCCGCATGACATATCCAGCACTTGCCGGCCTAATTGATTCGCTGGTCTATCACTCTTGTAACTAGAATTATATTATGGATCAGTCGGGCAGGTGCCCAAAAAGTAACCAAGGGCGTGCAGTCCGCTCTAACGACTGCGTAACGCAAGGGGTGACTTGTGACGGCCTTACCTTGCGCATCGGCATCGTGGCCCCTCACATCGGGAATGGTCGTGGAGGGCCGCTGCTGATGTCCCAGACCTGTGCAACGGAAGCCAGAGATTCTTCTAGGCTTCGTCAGCCGTGGTTCTTTATTTATTTATTTACGGCAAAAATCTGTGTGTGACAAGCTATGGGGAGAAGTGAAATTTGTCCACGTTTTCATAATTCTGTGAGCTCTATCCTAAACCATATTCTAGTCGAATTTGAGTACAGAAAAAAGAGCGTTTTTTTCACGTTTTCTTGACTAAATATTCGCTCCTAATATAATAAAATTTATTTTCGAAGGTAAATTAGCTATAAATTTGTGCCCTTAACCCTCATCATGTTCTTCATGAAAGAATAATACTTTTTGCCGCTACAATATGGAAAACGATAATTTGAATAACTATATTTCCCATTGAAATTTAGAAGATTAGCACAAACAATGAAGTTACATTTATGTCCAGAAGCAAAACAGAGGACCATCTCAGCATTGGCTCAAACGATCAGGGAAACCGGACGAAAAACCTGATCGAGATGGGTTCGGTTTTTCGGGAGCTCACAGCCGGAACTGACCGGTAACTGCCCGCGAGCGTGCAATCTATTTATTTTTATTTATTTATTTGTCAAAAAACAGTAAAGACTGTATATGACGTATGGGGAAAGAGATTTACCTGCGCACATTTTCTTGAGGGCCAGAATGTAAATAAAAAAAAATTGAATTTAGAAAATAATTATTTGAGAAAAATAAAAATATTTGAAAAATGTTTGTTCCCGAGTTACAGAAAATCAATTTCAACGGTTAATGAACTACAAGCAAAAGGAGTGCTCAACAAAACGTGCGCACAGTAAAGATACAATCCTACCGAAGTGAGGTAATGAAATCATCACTATCATTTTTTTGTGTAATCGCCCATCGTCATTCAATTAAATAGAAGTTCTGGATTGGATAGTGAAAAATTAAGAGTTGCAACAGTGACATTTTTAAGCAACCCAGATAATTCTAACGTCCTTCTGGGAGAATTCGGCCGCTCATTATTGAAATGATGTATTTCCGTGAGTAATGCATTGTTGCAATGGACAGCGACACGTATTTATATAAAGTACATTAAGTCATAAACACATTGCAACAGTTATTTTCACGCTATCTTTTAAAGTTATTGAGAAGTTATGTCTCGAAAATAAGTGCAATTTTACAATGGACAACTTGGCTGTTGGTGTTTTTGATAAGTGAGTATATTTTCTTCCGTATAGTGTAAATAACTCTAAAGCTGCTAATATAACACCTTAAAACAATGAACTATATTGTATATGGGGTTATATTAGAATAGAAAATTTTTTTCAATTGTTGTTCAATGTTATTTTGAACCGTCCTTCAAGAAGGGCGCCAGGATAATATGTGGTCATTTTATATTTAGAGGAAACTACGTATACTGTTGGAGCTTTTGGATATTTTAGAAACAAACGACGATGAAATACCAAAATTGGATGTGAATGAAACATTACAGCCTCCTCTAAATTCAATTGATGACGTAACATATTGTGATTCGGGCACAGAACAAAAGCCAAGTGTATATTGTATACCAGCAAGTCGACTAAATTCTATTGCTGTTTGTGTTTGGACTTTTCCGCGACATACTCAAACGATTTGCGTCTCATTTGCAGTACCATTCTGTTGATGAAACAATGATGACGAACTTTAGGAGACACGTCTGCAAATAATTCACAAAACGCAAACCAATCCAGTTACGGATTCAAATTTTGGTATAGAAATACCAATGGTGGATATACTTTCGGCGCGAACCCTACCAAGGAGCTGACTCATGTAAAGTTTATGTAACCAACGTACTGACTACAGCGTGGTAGTCACCATTGAAAACTAGTCACTTCGTATGTTCCCTATCGAATTTTCTTTGGTAACCGGTTTATCGGTGTTGAACTACTACACGAGGTAAAGAAGGGCATGGAATCAACTGCAAAAATAAGAGTAAAGAAAGTTAACAATTGTTCTCTAACATCTCTAGATAAAATTGTAACAGAAAATAGGGGATCATATGAAGTTTGTTCTGACTCAGTATCAATTCGTTGCAATGATAAATATTGTTACTATATTCTCCAACTTTGTCAGAGTTCAACCATTGCGTTCTGTAGATAGATTTTCCGGTGAGAAACGACAAGGATTAACGTGCCTGAACCTAAACTATTGAATTCCTACAAAGCTTATATGGGGGACAGAGATCGAGATTATGAAAATGTAATCTTTTATAGTTGTTTCACAAGAGGAAAAAAGTGGTACATTTCATAATCAATGCAGAGCAAAATACTTGGGATTTTTACAAGCACAATGAAGTCGCAGTACATCATCTGACATTTTGTCGCCAAATTGCTACTGCAAGATGAGAAAGTAACAAATGAGTGACTACTAATAGAGAGCACAACAAGATTCTCTATTTGATGGATGGGAACATTATGTTGTTGAATTACCAATTGCCGAGAAAACTCAAAGAACAAAATATCGCCCATTATTATATTTCAGTGTGTGTGAAATGTGATAAACCCCCTTCGTGTTTGTTGTTTATACATACAGTAGTATAAAACAAGTTTATAAGATATTTTTAATAAAACATTGCAACAAACTAATTGTTATTTGTGGTTGTAACCCCAAAACTCACTTTTCTTTACGTTTATTTGAAAATACCGATACCCGAATTAGTTACTTGTTCCAAGTCTTCACATTCACAA
This sequence comes from Acheta domesticus, assembly GCA_031308135.1. Lineage (NCBI taxonomy): Eukaryota > Metazoa > Arthropoda > Insecta > Orthoptera > Gryllidae > Acheta > Acheta domesticus. Next base: position 42,949,749 of record JAHLJT010005437.1, on the reverse strand, counting down.
AAAAAATACCCATTGTCCCGACGTCCTTCTGGAAGACGCTAGTTATATCAATCCTAACAACAATACAAACTAAAAATTCATTTTACTTTCTTCCTTATAACCTCATTACAGATTTCTAATATATTACTCAATTTCCAACAAAAAATAATTCAGGACTATGTGGGTTAATAAGCGTGTTCCCGCAACTTCGACGGGATTTTTCAAAGTACCATATCTGTTTATTATTACAATAACTAATTTACAAAATGCATTCCTTCAACGCAGACTCTATGGTTCTCAATGCCGCAACAGGATGGCAGGTGAGACGCACGCTTGGCGCACATTAAACAACTTTAGCGTGTGTACCCTGCTGTCTGCAGCTCACCGGCGCACTCCATGGGTGTCGGTACCCCCCTCTCTTGCAGTGACTCATCACCGGGTCGTTACATTACAATATCTAAAAAGGCCTTGGAGTATCAAAATTGTCTAATGATATCTTCTATATATTAAAACAATATCTGCTACCTCTCACAATATTCCATGAAATGTTCAGTATATTATTTCGGAGTGAGATTGAGTTCTAATATATTCCACACAAAAAATGCATATAATTTTAAAAAAATAATTGTCTTCAATCAGTGTTTTAAAACTCTCCTTCTGCCCTTCTCGCTCTGCACTTGGGACCACTGTCTTCACTGGTAGCGGTGGGTGAGGGGAGCTTTCTACGGCCGTTGCGCAGAGGGGTAAGCGAGCGTGTGCCCTCATGCTCGCCAGGAGGCGTCCTGGTCGGGGCTCTACGCAACGTTTTGCTTCTTCCTTCTGCCTCCGCTGCCTGCTCGCGCTGATTTCTTCTCTCTCTTGACTAGACGCAGCCCTCTCTTGATAAGGGCTAAGTAGCCCCCTTCAGGAGCGGCCAACCACGTGACGATCACCGCCCGGAAGAAGTCCGTGACGTAACCCGCTGACCGGTAAGACAATTCCAGGTCAATCTCAAAAAATTCCCCGTTGTCATAAAGTGTTGTAGACCACATTATGACCTCAGACACAAGTTCAATACCTCCTGTCATAAGTAGCATTTTAATGTAAATTTTTATTCTGTAACAGAAGACACGACATTTTATCTTATAAAGATTCTCTTATTTTCGGAAGATTCATCAAATCTTGTGCTTACGTTTTCGCGTCGATTGATGTGGTACTCCTGCTTCTGCCCTCGCGGGTCTTTTCACTGTCCGTCATAGAGTGTGCGGTGGGAACATAGTTTCCTTGCGTGTGTTTTTGACCAAGGGCGATCTGGTCTTCCTCTCGGCGAAGTACTGAGTTGCCTCGCTTGAGGTAGAGCACTTTTCTCAAAGTCAACGCAAGGCAGAAAACGTTGCACACTACTAGACAGCACACTGGGCCAAAGTAGGAAAGTGCGGCTCCAGATTTTAAATAACTTTCAATTAAATATATTGCGGCTTCTGAAATTTAAAAAAATCAGATTTAATGATAAACATTAAAATAAACAGGTGCTAAGATTTTTCTTACATTGGTCCATATGAATGTACTTACGTAAGATGGTATGTATCGTTACGTCACATCGTTTTCAATTACATAACCGCAAATTGCCTATCAGAAACTACGGTGTAGAAGACTTTTCAACGAAATTGAATTTCATGGCAATAGAAAGTCTCATATCATTTCCACTCACAAGAAATATGATAAATGTCTTTGTGAAAACTAAAAAAGAATTAGTGGTTTTTAATACGTAGCTAGGCTATTTCATCTGCGACCAGGCTAAGTACAAAAGAAAAAACATTCTACAACGGGACAAACTGTTTTAGAAATTGAACTTCGTATTAGATAACATTAGTTGTACACGCGTTAACTGTTTTAAAAATATTTTCATGTGTTGAAAATTTATGTCATGCATAGCTCTGTTCAAATAAGTCCATAATTTCTGTCATTGAACATACCAATGAATTATAGTAGATGATAATGTTATACTCGCGTTCGAAATTTCCCAATAGCCAATGCCATTGAATGTTTCGTCTATATGGGATATACACGGATAATATTGCAATTTAAACATTGTAAACACCATGAAAACCTCACAATTATGGATGATGCAGATAGTTGAAATTTAATTCAGCCTCATTTTGTGTGCTTTTTTTGTTCTAATACATATAATGCACATAAAATCAATGCACATAAAAGGCAGTGACGTAGCGTGGCTAGCACGTTTGGGAATGCTCAACAATAACGTGAACTGAAGACATCGTGATCTTTAATATTTTCTAGAATCTATGTTATCAAACAAATGTTTCAATACTTCAACATCGTTGTCAGGCTATACAGGAAAAGAGAAACTGAGGATTTGAAGTAAGTTCCCCCGAGAAGTCTCTTTTCAATATACTGAGATAGAGACTGACAGATAGATAGAGACTGACATAGATAAAGAATGACAGATAGATAGAGACTGACATAGATAAAGAATGACAGATAGATAGAGACTGACAGATAGATAGAAACTGACAGATAGATAGAGACTGACAGATAGATAGAAACTGACAGATAGATAGAGACTGACAGATAGATAGAAACTGACAGATAGATAGAGACTGACAGACGGATAGATATTGACGAATGGAGATTGGCGGATAGAGATTGGCAGATAGAGATTGACAGATATTAGAGATTGACAGATGTTAGAGATTGACAGATGTTAGAGATTGACAGATGTTAGAGATTGACAGATGTTAGAGATTGACAGATGTTAGAGATTGACAGATGTTAGAGATTGACAGGTGGTTAGAGATTGACAGATGTTAGAGATTGACAGATGTTAGAGATTGACAGATGTTAGGGATTGACAGATGTTAGAGATTGACAGATGTTAGAGATTGACAGATGGTTAGAGATTGACAGATGGTTAGAGATTGACAGAGATTAAGAGAGATTGACAGATTAAGAGAGAGACAGCGAGAGGTCACTTAACAATAAATATTTTCAGAGTAATCACGTTGTATGTTATAAATATCAACATTAGGATATTAGACATAAGTTTCTCAACTGTTAAAAATCCTTCACTATCACGAAAATATTTCTTGCTTTCCTGAAAAGTTTTGTTTCAGTGACTCATACCACTTACAATTGAATTGTAAAAGAGATTTTCAGATTTTAGTCGATTACTTTCCAATCTTTCTTAACATTGAAAAAGTGACAATTTTTTGTAAACATTTGAACTCTTAGTACCATACTACAAGGGATACGTAATTTACATATTTATGTTACAATTCAATATTTTACTTGTTTTTATATTTACTTTTTTTAGATAGAAAACCGGTGATATAGTCGGTGTAGCACGTTCTTGTTTCCACCAGCGACGGGTTGTACCAATATACCTCTCCCGTTCCATGTACGATTAAAAAGGAGCATGTTATCGTGAGCACTGCAGGCAGCCCCCAAGCGAAGGCTGAAAGTGCGAGGAATCTCTTTCTGCTCTCTTTGGTCCGATGTCTCACCTGAAAACTAATGAGGAGAAAAATGAAATAGTACATTATGAAACGATGATGTAATGATGGGTATTAATACACGAGTGTGATATTACGATACGAGCGAGGTACGAGCGAGTATCGTAAACTTCACACGAGTGTATTAATACCCATTACATCGAGTTTCATACGGTACTTTTTCTACGACTTATGGTAACTTTTATAAGTTAAACCTCCACTGAATCGTTTCGTGGCAGTCGACATGCGAGATTCAGCCAAGGCCACCTAGCGGACACCTCTCTACCCTACATCCGCAGTTGGCTTTGTTTTACCACAGCGCTTGCGAGCGATTACAAAGGTTGCGGCAATAATATTCCCACGTCACCATTTTCGCATTTTCTCTCATTTCTTGGAAACGTCAACACCACAAGAAAGAACTACCATTCACTAAATATTTTAAACTAAAGAATTGGCCGGTTTTTAAGGACAACCACACGGCAGCAGCAAATAACACAAAACGGGTTGCGTTCAGATCATAACGTCACTCAAATGTTCTCTGCAATAACAACCACTGAGCTAGTCAAATAGGATTAAAGTGAAATTACGATCCAATTTATTTTAAATAAAATGTCACGTAAAAATTACTACTGATAAAAGAAATTAAAACTGAGAAGCATAATATAATATTAAATGCAATTTTAATGGACACACTCGAATGAAACATTTACTGCACCTATTCTTAATGATGAATGAAGTGCCAATACTTGGTTTGTAAGCGTCTCAGTTATTGGTCAAGAACCTGTATCATAATGAAATCTGTATCGAAATGGCTATCATTATGCAACTGGTTGCAGCCAACCAATGACAGCATTATACAATGGGAGTAGAAAAAAGTATTATTAAGTACATTAAAAATGTCTAAACAATACTTTTCAAAAACATTTTAATATGCTTTGGTCCTTATTGACAGTGTGCTAAATTTGAACCTATGGTGTAATTCAAAGCGGAATTGGGGCCAAATGCTCAACAGACTACAGGGAAATATAAACTAAATAAGATTATTCCGTCTTGCTTGATAATTTCTTATATACGTAATAACTTTCTCGTATACGTACGTAACCACGGAGTAATAGTGTAGAGAAAATTATGTTATGCTACGAATAATCGATTACGAGATATCAACGGAAATACACGTTTCGGAGTTTCCTGACGTCAAAAAAGCATATGTTTTCAAAACATCAGTCCGTTTGTCTGACTGACCGTCCGTCCGTCTGGCCGTCCGTCTGTAAACACAACTAGCGCTTAAACCACAAGTAGGATTTTTTTTCCAAAAAGGATATTCCCTGATCGATGTGGCTCGACACGAAACGCTCCGAAAAAAAACATTCTTTAAAATTAGGGTTTACATTATATGAAGCCCCAGGCGCAATTTCTACATTTTCTCAAAAACGGCCCTAATTTTGTTCTTCAAATTTCTTGTAAGAATAGGGTGAAATGCGCTTATAAAGGTGGCGTAGGTCCGATTTTCACTCTTAACTCTCAATTTTTGCAAATTGCAAAAGTTTTTTTAGGCATCTCCCTACAACTACAAAATTGAAGATAGAAATTTTAATTTCAGGTATAATTTTTTCACTAAGATTTGTGGCAGATATGTGCATTTTCAAAAATAAAAAAAAAAAAACACGATTTTCTCACAGGCATCTTCAAATGTTTTCTTTAAACTTTGGTGGAGATAGTGCTAAAGATACTCGATGAGATGACATAAACGGTATATTTCTATTTTCTTTTGCTTTGTCAAAAATTTCAAAAATATGATTTTTTTATTTGTCTCTCACGTCGTTAATATTTACAATAGCGGCGATTTGTTCGCATTATTGCATTTGTCAGCACACTAACGGAGCCTGGGAGATGTTCTGCTCTGTTTCTGTCTGTCTCTCTCTCTCCGACTTTCTCTGCCTCTCCCTCTCCGTCCCCGTCTCTTTCTCCGTCTCCCTATCACTGTCTCTCTCTCTTCTTCTCTCTGTCCGACTCACGTGAAAATTGAGTCAGAGGACCGTGTAAACTGCATTGAAGTTATTACTTTAACAGTTAAACGGTGCTACAGAATGGTTCAGACTTTCCCGTAATAGTTCTTGGGTCTGCGCTAGCTATTCGGAATTGCCACATACTCTGGCCAGCTGCCATCTATCGCCGCTCAAACTACATTTTTTACAAATATGATTATTTTTTTGGTTTCTGAATGGTATAACGGAAATATTAGTTTTAGAATATTAAAGAACGCAAAAACCTAATCCTAAATGTCAATTTTCTTTTTAAAAAAATTGTGCCGTTTTGACGAAAATGGCGTTTAAGCGCTACTAAAAATGCGAAATTTGAAGCTCCTTTTCACAGAAAATTTTTGTTTTCAAAATACTTTATTTGAAGTTATTTGAAGCACATACACAAAATATAGTAATCTTTACAAATTGCTGGTACTGTGCATATTAAAGATGTGAGAGATCTTTCAAAAAAATTATATTTGTGTAATTTCTGCAAAAACAAAAAAAAATTCCTCCAAATAAACCAAAAAAGTGTCTTAAAGAAAGAATTAAAATCAAAATTTAATATAAAACTTTATCATAGGTAAATAATACAAAACATATTGTTTTGAATTTGAAAGATAAAAAAGAATTATTTGATTTCCAAAATTTAACTTATAAAATCAAATATCAAAATTGTCCTAAAGTGTATATTGGACAAACGAAAAGGAAATTAAAATTAGGAATATCTGAACATAAATTTTACAAAAACTAAATTCTATTTCGACACATAGAATTGAAATAGGTCACATGATAGATTTTATAAATGTTGAAATATTAGGAATTGAACCATAACAATTTTCGAGATCTACTCTTGAAACTTTATTTATTAAAACTCATAATTGTTTAAATACTCAGGTTGAATCTAATGTTTTCACAAATTTATAGGATTCACTCCTCAAAAATGTTTATATAGATTAGATTAGTAAGATTGTTTATATCCCCAAAACATACCTAAAAAATACCCATTTATTGATGATACCATTGTTCCCTTCCTTGGTTACAAATTATTTATGTAATAAATTATTTTGTCTTGAAATTGTTAATGCTTGTGATTTAAAATGAATATAAGTAAGCTCCATATGTTTATATTGAGTAATGCTCAAAAACAGCATCTTCAATTTCACTTTCACACAACATTGCAATTAAATCTGCTTCTTAAAAGATCTTACAATACCTGGATACTTTGCGCAGCCAACAAGAGAATGTCCATATAATATGTAAACATTGGTTTGCGCGGTGAAGCAGATAGAACCTTTTTTCCCGAACTTGAACATACGTTTTGCAGATAGAAACATGTTACCTTATCTGTATCTCAGAAACTAAGCTTCGTAGATCATTATAACTTAGAAGTTATGTAAATCTCATCGCTACCATTACAAATATAACAAAGTCGTTTTGGGAAAAAATGTTAGATAGAACCTTTTTACTTTAAGGTTGTGATATGATGAAAACCCTGCTTACGATATAGCCGCTAGCGTTGTTCACAGGCAGACGGTGGATGGTCGGACTGACAGACTGACGAACAGATGTTTTGCCATATACCAGTTTTTCGATGTCAAGGACTAACAAAACATGGATTCTGACCAAAGAGCGTGTTAAACAACATGTAAGAATTAACTACATGAAAGAACAAGAATAATTCACTTTTCGGTATCAGGTATCAACAGTACGATTTTTTCTGCCGAATAATCGTCGTTTTCCTTGCAGCATTACGTAACTTTCACTATACTACGTATGTACTATGCGGGGGTATGTGGTAATGGCATTGGACAATAATGATATTCCGTAGAAAACTATCTTCTTACCGGAAGCCGATCGCCATGTTTACACAGAGGGACGTGAGCCAAAACCAGGAAGCTGTCAGCAGGAAGTACATCCACAGAGCTACAGACAGAAGAATCATTACTGAAATTTCGTTTGAGCTCGTTTGAGCATTTCGGGAAAAGCACTACTTTGAGCTCTTTTTCACAGAAAAATTTTGTGTTCAAGAAATCACATCAGAAATAAATTTGAAGCACATGTGTTCACAAATGCAATAATATATAGAAAATGCTCATGATGTAAAGACTAACAACGGTGAGTGTCAGTGCTTCAAATGACTTCAAATGAAATTTTTCGAAAACTCAATACTTTTCTGTACAAGAGCTTCAAATTTTGCATTTACAGTAGCGCTTCAATGAGACGGCTTCAATTTTTTCAACGAAAATTGCCATTTACGGCAAGATTTAATTGTCTTTTTATATTCTTATAATAATAGTTTTGTTCTACTATTGGTTAATCGGAAACTTAAGAAAATGTCGAAAAAATGTAGTTTGGGCGGCGGCAGATGGCAGCTGTCAAGAGTATTGGTAAGTCCGAAAAGCTAGCTGAGACCAAACGAAACAAAAAACTAATCCGGGAAAGCCTTTGCCATTCTTAAGCACCACTAGTCTTCTTTAAACTTGTGTGGATACTCTCTCTGCAATCTCTCTCTGATTTGCATTGTGCTTACATGGAAACTGGATGTAATGTAATATTGTATTCAGAAGATTTTTGATATAGTTTTGGAGGAATTTTATGAGATTCTTATTCAAGGTTAAGCTGAACATCATAGTTATAGCAGGATTTAAGAAACTGGTTTTACATAACCAAGCAAAGATTGAAACTGTTCCATTGTTAGAAATAAGTAGTATACGAAGTAAGTTGTGTATTTTTTTGTGGATTCTTGTTTTCATTTCGCAGCTATTATATTTTACGTGCATTGTGTTTTCTCCCTTTTGTATTATATATGAATTAATTATCGGTGAAAGTAGGTGTTTTTCGTATGGAACGAAAAGTGTATTGCTTTGTTCAATTTTCAATTCAATGGGTACCTACCACTAACCCTGAGAACACAGTGAAAGAGATTTGTTTTTCAGACGGTGTAGTGAGAACTATTGGCACATTCAGTAACAGGGATTTGCCTAAACTATAATTTTTTTACAATCATCCGCACCAGTGCAGGGGGTGTGGATGGTTGATGGCACCTCACCCTGCGGACCAGCCGGGGGAATGGGTATTTACCCAGTTTATTTAATGAAAACTAGTGGTGCTTCAGAATGGCACACGGTTTTCCGTATTAGTTTTCTATTTCTTTGGTCTAAGCTAACTCGGCTATTTGGAATTACCAAAACTTATGCCAGCTTCCATCTATCGCCGCCCAAAGTACATATTTTTGACATTTTCTTAATTTTTCGGTTTCCTAATGGTAGAACGAAATATTAATTTTAGAACATTAAAGAACACTAAAACCTCGTCCTAAATAGCAATTTTTTTAACAAAATTTGGAACCATTTTTAAGAAAAAGGCGTTTAAGCGCTACCAAAATTGCGAAATGTCAATCTCTTTTTCACACAAAATTTTTGACTTTTCGGAAAACTTCATTTGAAGCACATACACTCACAAATACAATAGTGTTTACAAATTGTTGGAAATGTGCATATTAACGGTGTGTAATTCACATTTGTGTAATTTTAGCAGCAAAAAAGCAAATTGAAATCACATTAAAGAGTGCAATTTCCACTATCTGTTGGAAAAGTTTGAAGAAAATATGTTGAGCCATTTATGAGACAATGGCGTTTGAGCGTTTCTAAAACAGTGGGATTTTGAGCCAGTTTTCACAAAAAATGGTTGCGTTCTCGAAAACTTTGTCTGACATTATTTAAAGTACATGTACTCATAAATACAATAATGTGAAAAAATCGCCGCTAAGGTAAATATTATCTACGTGAGAGACAAGTCAAAACACTTCCATTTTTGTAATTTTTGAAAAACCAAAAGGATAGAGCAGTATGGCATTTATGTCATCTCGTAGAGTACATTAGGCACTATGAGACAGTAACGTTTGAGCGTTTCTGAAAATGCGGAATTTTGAGCTAGTTTTCACAGAAAACCGTTGAATGTTCGAAAAACTTTACTGGACATTATTTAAAGCACATATATTCCTAAATATAATAATATTATCAATACGCCACTAACACAAATATTACCGACGTGGGAGACAAGTCAAAACATTTACATTTTTGTAATTAAAAAAACAACGAATAGAGCATCATGACGTTTACATCATCTCACAGAATACGTTAGGCATTATCCCTAAGAAAAATTTAAAGAAACAATTTGTAGACGTTTTTGAGAAAACCTTGGTTTTCGTAATTTGTTAAAATTTCACTTATGGCAAGCAATATTGGGAGAAAACAACTAAAATTTTCAGGAATATTCGGTACTGCCACGTACTCTTGCCAGCTGCCATCTTTTGCTGCCCAAGCTACATTTTTTTGACATTTTATGAATTTTTCGGTGTCCAAATGGTAGAATGGAAATAATAATTTAAAAATATTTAAGAACAAGAGAACTTCGTCCTAACTGGCAATTTTCTTTAAAAAAATTGAGGCGCTTTTTTAAGAAAATGGCATTTAAGTGCAAATAAAATATGAAATACGAATCTCTTTAAAAAAATGTCTTTGAGTTTTCAAAAAACTTAATTTGAAATCATTTGAAGCACTTACACTCACAAATATAATAATGTTTCCAAATCGCAGGTAATGTGCGTATTAACTGTGTGAGAGATCTCTCAAAAAAATTATATTTGTGAAATTTTTGAAAAAAAATTGAACATTACGTTATATTAAAGAGTGCAATTAGCACTATCCCAGTTGAAAATGTTTGAAGAAAAAGTTTAGGCCATTTATAAGAAAATGACGTTTTAACGTTTCTGAAAATGCGGAATTTTTTACTTGTTTTCACAGAAAACGGTTAAGTTCTCGAGAAACTTTATCTGGCATAGTTTAAAGCAAATATACTCATAAATACTCGTATAATAATGTGAACAAATCGCCGCTAATGTAAATGTTAACAACGTGAGAGACAAGTCAAAAATTTTTTTTTGTAACTTTTGGGGGTACTTTACATGAAGCCCCCCGGATATTTTCAAACTTTTCTCAAAAAGGCACCAAATTTTTCTTAAATTGCGCGATATTAAAGCCAAATAAATAGACACCGTGACTAGCAAGACAACGCTCATGGCTTTTTTTGCCGCATGCTCTTGTCGCATGCTATAGAAATCAGCGATGCCATCAGCAGCAAAGCAGAGAGAATGCATAATGGACGGAGTAGTCAGTACACGCCTCGGATGACACGTGGAAACTCCTAGTAGAAAAGTCCTTTGACCAAAGGAAATCGAAAACGAATGCGGGAATGTCTGTGTCACTCTGTAGGGACCAGTAATTAGTTAATACGCTAATACTTCATTGCATTTGTAGTCTTGGAGAAAATCACAATCAATACGACCAATAGATAGCAGTTCGGAAGGGAATAACTGTTACACTCGATGGATTCAAATTGAAGATCAATGTTAACAAAAAATTGAAACAAGCAGAGGTATTTATATTTTCCCGGACTTCTTATTTTGACTTCAAATGAACAACCCCGATTTTAATTGACCGAAAAAATTCTCAATACACACTATAAATATTGTTTTGTGTAACAGCTTCATCTTATACATTGACAATAGTGGAATGTTATTTAAAAAAATACTTACAAAAATGCTTGCAAACACTCGCATATTCAGACAATATGGCTCGCTCATCTTCTTTGCGCAAACGGTCACTAAGTGCGAAGTAATACGCAATCTGCCCGATATTAAAGCCAAATAAACAGGCACCGTGACTAGCAAGACAACGTCCATGGATTTTTGTCCGCATGCTCCTGTCGCACGCTATAGAAATCAGCGATGCCATCAGCAGCAAAGCAGAGAGAATGCAGAGTGGTCGCAGCAGCCAGTACACGCCTCTGGTGATACGTGGAAACTCGTAGTAGAAAAGTCCTTCGTCAAGGCTATCGTAGAAGTCGAAACAAAAATACCAGGTGGAGAAGAAAAACTGTAGAGTATCTCTGGCCTGAGGTGCCCGATGGGCATATTGGTCCTCCGAGGACGAAAGGCGGAGGGGTTTACTGGATTTGGCTAAGAATCCGTGCTTGCTTTGTTCTTTGTAAGGAAACTCGGGATCAAAAACTGTGAGGGAGGTCTTGTTTGGATTCCACAAGCGTCCTTCATTGTCATCTACGCACTTCCAAACCCCTTCAATATTCTTCAGCAGTTCCCCGTCATAGCAGCACTTAGTGACGCATTCCTCTTCACTGCAATGAGTTCTAAAGCGCATCGCAAATGGACCCAGAGGGGGCGGCGCAGCGTCTAAGCAGTAGTCAGCCTGTCTGTGTCCTCCTCCTGGTTTGGGCCGTACGATGTATTCATCTTCAAGGAATAAGATCTTATTTTTCCAGAGGTCCTCTGTTTCATTCAGAGTTGGATCCCAAAAGGATGACGCGTTCACCGGAATGACCACTGCATTATTAACCCATCGGTTATATTGCACATGGATGATGCTGCGTAGCGGCACGTCCGGCGGTGCCCATTGCCGCACCCACTCGCTGTTCAGAGAGGGTTCGACGATGCCGTCCAGGTCGCCTTGAAGAGTGGAGTTAGAAGGCCAACGTGCTTTGATGCACCACGTTCCATTTGCTGTGAGCATCTCATTAACGCCGCAGCACTTATACAATACTACCTCTTTATCTTCTTGAGAATCGTCCGCGGACACCGCCATCGTCAGAATCAGCGCGAGGTGAGCGAGGGAAGTCATTGTTAGCAAGTGGCGCTGATGCTTCAGCGAATCTCTTCTGGTAGGACCTCGAGCAGTGGAGTGCTCTAACAATGGTGTCCTCCTCACACAAATGCGGCAAACTTGATACGTGACTTTGGTTGATAGAATCTTCAATGGCATAAGAATCGAAGAAAATTCGATGAGTCAAAAGTTAATAGGCAAAATGGCAGTTGTGAATGCTGCAGTCACAGAGCTAAAGGCGTTTGCTATCGATGGCGACTGTTTCCTTCTGACCCAGAGAGGAGGATTATCCATCAGTGGCAATGAGGGCCCGTTTCGTTCCTTCCGTCCGTTGCCACAGCTCTTCCTTCGTACTGACCTTATTGAGGTTTTGGGGATGCGGTCACCTTGGCATAACAGGATCTCTTATTGCTCAAGCGAGAAACCACAGAAGGAATGGGGCAGGAACCAACGTGTCTTACATTTTTAAATTTCATCTATTTGGTAAAAGTAATAGAGTTGAAAATCGAATGTGACACAAAACAATACCATTTGAAAGATTGCTTCCAAATTTTGCGCGTAACTTTTGAGTGGCCAAGAAACAAAATTGGCTTAGTTGCCATCTATGATATCCTAAAATATGTCGTTAAAAAAGAAGCTATTGTTTTTTAGTGCGTACATAATTTAAACATTCCCTTCATTAAAAACAAATCATGAAACAAGTGAATCGAAAGCACTCGCCTGTGACAACATCCTCAGACATTGAATAAAGTTTAATAAATGGAATAATTTAATACTAGCTGAACCCGTGCCATTACATCGCACAGTACGAAGTGCTGTAGGAAAGTTAGGTCAGAAAGTACTGCATATCCACAAACGTACATTATCTATATCTAGTCTATATCTGTATCTATACTAATTTATAAAGACGAAAGTACGCTGGCTTATAGCGCGATAATCTCTGAATTTACTGAACCAATACCAATGAAATCTTTGTGCTCTCTTCCTTTAAATGTCTGGAGTACTATAGGCTACGATTTATAATAATAAATCTTAATATATTTACAAAATAACTTTTCCGGGCATTTTTCGCCTGGCTTTACATCACAGATTCAATAGTGGATCAATGTCAATAGTTTAGCTGCGCGCGACCAGAGGATGCCGTCTGAGATCTTCTACTGATTTCATCAATGTCCAGAATTATTACGAAATTCATTGAGGTTTGAATAACGATATGTAAAGTCTTTGAGTGAACGTTGGTGATTTGTTAGTTTTGAACGTCCGTAGAAAGTAGTAAAGAACGTCGATGTACAAACATTGTCCTTAGTCCGTGTTGTATACAAATTGTGGCAAGAAAATATGTGAGTTTTAAAGTATTTAGAGAGTTAAAAGTAAAAAACTATACGGTATATACATACGCAGTAATGTACAATGTACAATATGTAGATATCGTATATTTTCTAAACAACCTTCTCTTTTACATAAACTTATGAACATTAAATTGTTTGAAACAATGCCGAAACGAAACTTGCAGTTGACAAAACAAAGTACAAGTGCTAAGACGTGGGCATCCTATTAAAATTCTGAATCTGCTACTCAGAGGCAAGAGCGACTTGCTGAAGATCTCGCACCATTGAAAACAATACTGTAAAGAAGGAAGCAAATGTGAATAATTCTCTAGGAAGAAGGGCAGCTTTTCATTATGACTCTCGATTTGACTATTTACACATCTCTCATGTTCAAATTGGTAAAATGGAAAATATTTGTATGTTTTGGTGAAGCCTGTTGAACTTTTTTCTTCAATAAGGGCAGGGAACTAATACAGTGGTATGAAATTAAGCAATGATCCTTTACATATTTGGACTAAATTGTGCTGTTGTTTCACATGTCAGTTGCTCCCAATGAATTAATTCATCTATTGTTCTATAAAAAACTGGCAACAATTAATTTATCCAAAATATTTATGTCTAAACTAATAACAAAATTCTGGGACTCCTTGGTTTCTATTATTCACATTTCAAGATCCATAGTATCTAGCACATCAGATCAAATAATGGAGCTAATATCGTTTTGTTAAGTGATTCAGTACATTGTCAATTTATTGTGTGTATATAATGTACAGGTTGGAGGATCAGTATTGCTGTTATCTTGTGATGATATGATGAATTGATTTACCTAAACAAATAAGGTGTATACTACATGTTACTAGCTCACAGGCCTTTAAACATACATATTTCTGTCGTCTTCAAAATAATTATAGAAACCGGCAATTACATTCCAGCATTGATATTTCCATTTACTTTTATGATCATGATTCGTCAAATACGTTACGACATATATATATATATATATATATATAAAGACATTTGATAGAAGTTCAAAGTCCCACGCACGCCCACGCAACGTACGCGACGCCAGGGAACAGTATGTTCCGTAAGCAAGCACGGCGATAGTCGCGGGAGCGCGACCTGGCGGCAGCCCGTGAAAACCTCCGGCCGACCGCGCGAAGGGGTTGCGACGCGCGCAGCTCTCCGCTAGGGGAGGGAGGCGAAGGAACTCTCCCCTATATTGGAGGAGAGGAGCTCGTAAATACCGCCGACAGCCAAAGAAAAGCTCTCTTGTCTTTTGCCACTTCCCACTTGGTTATTATTCATCCAGCTACTCTCTCGACATCTACACTTACTAAGGAGCTTTCACAGTAGATGCTGTGTTAGCTAGAATATGTCGGAATAGTTCTAATGCATTCCGGGAAACTGTGTCGGAAATAGGGCACAAAAGTTATCAAAAAAATCATTATTATAATTATAACGTTTCGAGCAGAAATTAATAGTGAAACGCTGTGAATTCGGAACTGAAGTTGAGTGGCGTGAGATTGCGATCACTGCAATCTAATACGTGCAGCAGAAGGACAAAACGCTTTACTGCTTATACGTAGCTGCACTGTAAGAAATTTCTATTCGCATTGCTATAAATGGCGACTTGCATTGTCTACGCATGGAAGCGTACCAACGAGGGCAGGACGGATCTGGTCGAGACGTGATAAGACGGACTTGGACGGGACGAGGTGCGTGTTCCGGAACGAGAAGAAGAGACGAAGAGGTCGCGGATTACGTACGACGCGCTGACGAGAGCCGGCTCCCCGCCGCGTGTAATCGACGCCGTGGACGCCGCTGCCCGGGCCTAAGATCGCTTCGCTGCCGCAACGTTGCAACTGCCGAGGTCAGGTAACCGCCGAACGGAGGGGAAGGCCAAGGTTGGCGTGGGTTACGGACATCGTGTGGCGCGCTCAGAACGCCGTTTGTGTGCCAGCTTAATAAATAGAGAGAATTTGTGCCTTGCCAGACTATGAACAGAAAACACTAATAAATTCAATTGCCTTAATGATCAAAGAAATTAAAAAGAGAAAGACATTTGTAATTATAAGGGGTTAGGTTTTGTAATGTTTTAAAAGGGTCATGTTTATTGTTGTTTAAAAGAATTTAAAGTAAATGTTGTACAAAGTAAATGGTTTAGCAGACTGTGCACAAGTCAAAATAAGGTTCAGGCAAATGTTATTTTGCAATATGAAAATTCAGTTTCTGATCCGCCAAAGACCGACAAGTATTTTGAGTGTTTCAACAACATTATAATCTGTAATAAGTTTTTGTTTGATTTTTGGATTTTATTAAATTCATGTGTTTTGATTTATTATTTGTGTGTTTGGTCAGCCCTTGTCACTTGTAAGATCCTGCTCCCCTGAGATTTTCAAAAGCTCGTTTTCAAGCATTCGTCTGCGCGTCAACCTATGCGTGACTACGCTTAAGGGAGAAGCGTCAGAATATATATATATATATATATATATATATATATATAATATTAAAACTGTAAGTAACTTCAAGGTCAGGAGTTGGCAGGAAATACATTTTTAATCTTTCATTATAAATACTATAGATAAAAAATATAAAAAAAGAGTTTTACAATTGGCAATTTATTGGAAGTATTGGTATAAAATATATAACACCCTCGACAGCCTGCTACTTAGCTGACCAGCGGTGACAGCCTCTCGGCCATGAGATAAGAAGTTCGAAGCGGTTAGTATGAGTATCCGCTTTACACCCTTCTTAACATTAGGATGGGCTTTCTCATTGTCACACAGCCATCGATACTGAGACATTTGTATGAAAAGCGCACAGCTATCAGGGAGTTTTTGCCACCTCGAACGTTAAGCACTATCGATCTTCTGCGCATGCGCAGATGCACAAAAGTGAGGCGAAACTTGAACTGTGCATGAGCAGAAGATCGATAATACTCACCGTTCGAGGTTGCAGAAACTCCCTATAATTAACCCGGCTGGGAATCGAACTCGGGGTTGCGCCGTGGAAAGCGAGCACGCTAACCAATGGGCCACCGAGGGCGGGATATAAAACTCCACAAAAAGAATATCAATGAGTTTACAAGTATTTTACGAATATTTTGTATTAATAGTTTAGATTTGTTTATTGTTTTTAGTTATGAAGAGAGGATTGTTTGGGAGCTGAAATTCCCAATATGAAAAATGAACTTTCTTTAGAAGGAAAGTGAACAAGGCTCACCGGAAATTTCCAAATAGGGGCTGGCTTAGCGGGACTGATATACAATGGGAGAGAAGTAAGCCCCACTGCATGGCATGAATAAATGGAATTCCTCTTCCTGGCTAAACATTTACTGCAATACCTCCAAGGAACACTATCAGTGAATGGGCACCATGGGATGTCGCACCCCACACCATCACACCAGGCTGACGGGACGTGTGATGGGATTCCACAAACCACTCGTCATGGCGCTCCCCACTGCGCCCCAAGCTACGGCCCGGTGTTCGTCACCATCAAGACAGAAGAGGGACTCATCGCTGAAGACCCGCTGCCAGTCTGTATGGCTCAAGGTCCATCGTTCCCGACACCAAGCTAGTCTGACACGACGAAAGTTGCGGTGTGAGTGGCAGGCGTCGTAATGGTCGGCGTGCGACGAACCTTACTTTGTGCAACCGCCTGCCAATGGTACTGACACTTGCAGGATGTGATAGTGTAGGCTGCGCAGCCCGCTGAATAGCACCAATCGTTGCCGTTGGATCTGTTCGCGCGTGGGGGACAATCCGTGGGTCCTTCCTCCTCATGGTGCGTGGTGGACGTTCAGATTCTGCACTTCGTGTGTGCATGCCTTCCTCTATCCATTGACACCAGCAGCGGGCGATGGTTGTGTCAGTATGACCGGTGTGATGAGCAATACGGCGACAGGATCAACCTGAAGATCCCCCAAAAAATATTTATATGAAAATTGATAACAAAAGGTAGAATGTAAGAAGCGAACAAAGAAATAATATACAAAATTGCATATTCTAATTTACGACGCATCCAGCTGTCTGAAGCGCAGTAAATTTGCAGCGGGGTATTATGTTTGTCACGAAATTATAGAAAACCTATTCCTTTTTTTACAAAAAATTAAGCATGACCCTAATTGAAGATGTAGTTTTGAAGAAGCGCCAAAAACGAAGCGCAGTGAATTTCGAGCGGGCCATTATGTTTGTCAGGAATTGATAGAAAAATTACTCATATTTTCAAAAAATTCAACATGACCTTATTTGAAGATATGTTTTTGATGAGCATACTTCAGTAAGAAAAACATTTGTATCTACACAATGTTAATTGTAGAAAGACGCCGATTTTTTTAATTATTGCAAAATCAAGCATTTTTAACGAACATGAAACCTGCACCATTCTCTTAAGCTTCCTTTATGCTTTCTCAGGTCCCAATTTAATAAAAAAACGTGAGGTTTTTAAGAAAAAATGCTTTAGAGAAAATAAAAAATTGTCTATGTTTGACACATATTTTTGCAAAAAATACTTATGTTTTTGAACAATTGAACATGACCTCATTGGAAGACCTGTTTTTTATGACCACATTTTATTAAGAAAAAATGTATCTTCATAATTGTAGTTGTAGGAAGATTCTGAAAAAAATGATTTTTTTCAATTTTCTAAAAATCAGAGTTTTCAACCAACATGAGACCTACTCCATTCTCTTACATGACCTTCAGACTATCCAACAACAAAATTTAGTTAAAATTGTTGGCGCCATTTTTTTTTAAATGTACCTGGGACCTAATGTAAAGTACCTCCCAAAATTAAAATATCGGTTTCAAATTCATGGGACCACGAAATCAGTCAGATCGATCGGGGAATATCAATTTTGGAGAAAATTGGCTGAACGGTTTAGTCGCTAGCGTTGTTTACAGACAGACGTTTTGCTTTCAATTGGTTTTTCTGTATCAAGGACCTACAAAACAAGGATTCTGGCTGCACCACGTGTTAAGGGATATTTTCTTAATTTAGCAATTGGTTTTATACACGTTTTCGTTATCAGGGCCCTGCAATAAGAGTTGTTCTGACGAAAATTCGCCGTTTTTTCGCGCAGCATTACATAACGTTTCCTATACTACGTATGTACTCCGGATATACTCCGTATATACGTAAATACACGGGAAAATAAAAGTCAAATGTACTAGGGAAAACAAAATAAAAACAACAATACTTGATATTATTTTCTCATATAGACAATTACTTTAATTGGTAATATTGCAATTTCAATATTGTAATCGTCCTAAAAAGTATCTGCAGGTATGAATGTTGCGAATAGTTAAAATTGAGTATAGCTACATTTTTTACGTTGTAAATGTGAAAATCCGAATAAGGATTTGCTTTCATTCTCTAGAATTACTCACAGTTCTGGTTTTCTCCGTATTCACTTGAAGTTCCTCTAATTTAATGAGTTCCAAGGTAATACTGCACGTAGTTTTTGCAAATTTATTATTAGAAATACGGATGAAATACTTCACTTCTTATGAATGATTTCAAAGCAGCTCCACAAATTGACAGTTCTGCAACGCGATTCACTTTTTGTCAACCATAAATGTTGCCAAACTCCGGGAAGAAAATTATGGCGTCGTTGGGCAAAAATTGCCTCTGGGGTTTAATCAATGCCAACTACATAGTTCTACTTAGGTGACGTTGGTTAATTCCCGAGCAACCCAGTAAAATCGCACCGCTAAAGCACGCGAAAGCACGTTGCTGGAAATTTCTTAGCATCTTCTGACCGAATCCGAAAATAAATTTTCAGTTACGCCCCAAGAGATCGAGACACGTTGAATGACATCTCATATATATCGATTGGTGGACGGGAAGTTGCCTCTCCGTGAGTGACAGATGAAAGAACTCGCAGATACTCACATATTGTGTAGGGAGTTCTTAAATATTTCCATTAATGCGAGAAAGTATGTGCTTTTAAGCACCTCCAGTTTTAAAACATTCACAGGCATATATGCCAAACACTTATTGTTAACTCAATATCAAATTTTAATTGAATGTATACTTTAAATCTGACTACGGTAAGTCAAATGATATCCTTAAGCCTTATTTATTTAGTTACATATTTATTCATTTCCTATTTTCACCTCTCTTCAGAACGTACATTTGTTATTCAATATTATGTTTCCATTTTCACATTTTATATTCTAATATTCCAGTTTTCTTTCACTCTTATTTGTTTCATAATATTATTTGTAATAGATTCCATTTATTTTATTTAATTTTCATTTGTCATTTTTAAAAATTATATGTCCATTTCACATTTTATATTTTTCTTTAAAATCCAATTCTTAACAATGTTCTGTAAAAAGTTTTTAATTCTTCAATTTTTTAAATTTTTTGTAATTTAGATATATTATTATTATTATTATTATTATTATTATTATTATTAGTATTATTATTTTTGTAGCGCTGAAGATGGCCGCAATGCGACCGAAAAAGCTTTTTGCTAGAATAAAAAGTTAGGATGGAGAGCCAACACCTTATATAGATTTCCTTAAAAGCAGTGTAAAAATTAATTTATTTAGCGACTGGGAAAACTTCTCAATCATTTCTCTATATGGAGTCTCTCACGCTGAAAACAGCTCGTTTAATGCTTACGAAATGCTTAAGTTCTTCCGCAAAATTATCGTTGTGTCTACACGTACAACCATTCATACAAACATTCTGTACTTTTTACTTTCCCGTATACATACGTATATACGGAGTATTAAACGCACTATAGGGAAAGTTATGTAATGCTGCGCGAAAAAAGGCGGTTTTCGGCAGAAAAACTCTTATTAAAGTGCCCTGGTAACGAAAATGTGGATAAAACCAGTTCCTAAATTTAGAAGATAAAAAATCCTCTAACACGTGGTGTAGCCAGAAAGTGCTTCAAATGACTTCTAATGAAGGTTTTCGAAAACTCAACGTTTTCTGTGAAAAACAGCTTCAAATTTCGAATTTACAGTAGCTCTGAAATGTAATTTTCTTAAAAACGGCTCCAAATTTTTCAAAGAAAACTGCCATTGAGGACGAGGTTTTACTGTTCTTTAATATTCTTAAATTAATATTCCATTCTACTATTAGGAAACCTAAAAATTAAGAAAATGTCAAGAAAATGTACTTTGGGCGGCGATAGATGGCAGCTGGCAAGAGAATGTGGCAAGTCCGAATAACTAGCCGAGGCCAAAAGAAATAGAAAAATAATACTGGAAAGTCTGTGCCATTGTGTAGCACCACTAGTTCTTCATTCGGTCCGCGTTCCTCCGGTCTCTGTTCCTGCGGTCCAAACATGTGACTATCACCGGATCTGGCGGCGGAGGCGGATGTGGCTCACCGCACAGTTCCAAGCCACAGGGGCCAGCTGTGAGGGCTCCCTAGCACCAACCGTTACCGATGCAGCGTCCTTGGCAGGAGCGTATATGCGAGGTGCGTCAAGCTGAAACAGCCATATCAGCACACCGGAATGAAACATGTACAATGGTTTATTGATTATTAATTGCTAATTAATTGCCACAGATTGAAATTAATTGCCACGCATCTTCGAGGCGAAAACGGATGTGACCTGGCTTGACGCGACGCCAGCGCACACATCAGTTAAATTCGGGTCGCAGGTCCACGAAAACACTCTGATAATTTATTGCTAATTAATTGCCACAATTTGGATGTAATTGCCACGGATTTTCGAGGCGAAAACGGATGTGACCTGGCTTGACGCGAAGCCAGCGCACACTTCAGTTAAATTCAGATCGTAGATCGACAGAAACCCTCAGGTAATTTATTGCTAATTAATTGCCACTATTTGGAATTAATTGCCACGTATCTTCGGGGAGAAAACGGGTGTGAGCTGGCGGGATGTGAATTTTTAGATAGATTATGGATCACTGTAATTATGGAGGAATTATTGGATCTCATTCAAAATGATTGTACAATTGGAGGTGATTTCAATAATGAGTAGCTTAAAGATTATTACTTCACAAACAGAATTAAATTATGTGTAAGGGGAGTTCGATTAAAACAGCTGGTAACAAGCAACTAGGGTAACAAAAAACAGAAAGACATTAATTAATCTCATATCAACTGTCAATATTAATATGAAGTGTAAAGTATTACAGAAACAAAGGATCTCAGATCGTTGGTAAAACAAACTGCATGGTTATGGGGCCAGATAAATTTAGGGAAGAGGTAGACACAAAACAATTAATTGTGTTTAACGGTGAAAATTTGAAATGGATTAGGGCATACAAATATCTTGGGGAGATTGTAGATAACCATCAAAGCTTTAAAGATCATGTTCAATACATTAACAACAAAATAGCCGGAGAAAGTTCATTTGTTATATAAATTGAGGAAAGTTATTTCAAGACCAGGAAAAGAACTATTATTGAGAACTTATTTTGATGCCCTATGTGCGGTACTGTTCAACTATTCTTACTAAGGAAATTGAAATGATGCAAATCAACTTCAACAAAAGAATAACAGCTGTTTTGAATAAAACGTGTAATGAAAATTTTTGCAATATGCTAAAAGAATTAGGATACTTATCAGTTGAAAATAAAGTAAAAAGAGATGTACTAACTGTTATTTGTAGATTAAAAAATAAGCTATTACCAGTATATTTGGATTGTATAGTAAGGAAAAATTGTGAAGTTCATCAGTACTCTACATGACAGGCTAATAAATTCCATATGGAAAATATTCAAAGCAGCAAAGCTTATGAAACAATATTTTATAGAAGACTAGCAATGTACACTGAAGTACCACAACAAATAAAGCAATCTGGGTCAGTAGGAAAATTTAGAGAAAAATCAGATGTGTGGTTGGAAAGTATTGAATATGAAAAGTAGTATTAGAATATTTTATATTGTTAAAAAATATTGACAAATAATATTCTTGAATTCTTAATGAGAGTATAAATTGAACTATTAAATAATTGTTATTTTCGTAATATTAATTTTGTTATTTGAAGAACTGTTAAAGAATCAGTTATAAATTACACTGTTAATAATTATGTAGTTAGGTTGCTGTGCTAGCAAATCGTGATATTGATAATTACATTAGCCACAGGCTATTTATAAATAAATGGGTTGCAATTGAAGGTTAACATAAAGTTAACGCACTATTTTTCTGAATTTTTATCTTCTTATTTACTTTGCTTACTAACACATCCAATTATTAAAGATTGTAAATCATTAATAAATAATTGGTTAAATTTAATTTGTAACAAAAACATTACTCCAGCATTAGCTATTTTATTTTGAATATCCCTTCATTTCAAAATATATTCAAAATATGCTCTAATTCCTTTCTTGTAGTTGATTTCTATCTTTTCAACTTCCTTTTTATGTACCATAGGAAGAATAGTTGAACAGTGACACACATAGGGCATCAAAATTAGGTTAAATAATAAATCCTTTCTTGGTCTTGAAATAACTTTCCTCAATTTATAAAACAAATAAACTTTCTTGGCTATTTTGTTGTTAATGTATTAAACATGATGTTGGTTATCTAGTATAATCACTTCAAGACATTTGTATGTCCTAACCCATTTCAAATTTGTCCCGTTATGCACAAATAATTGTCTTAATTCTACTTCTTCCCTAAATTTATCTTGCTCCATAACTATACACTTTGCTTTACAAACAATCTGAGATCCTTGGTTCTTGTATTTTGTGGGTTTTGTGACATCTTTGGCCACTGAAGCACTACCATCGCATGACAGCGCTCTACAGATTAAGCAGCACAGCTTCTACGTTCTTGCGAGTGTTCTTGAAACTTTCGACCCAAAACTGAATGAAATATAAATTGATATTACTGAGAAACATCTTAATGTTTGTATTCATGGAGAAAAAAATGTTAATAAAAATAACTTTTACTTGCCTCCTTTCTTACGAAACAGAGAGCATACAATCACTGTTGAAACAAAAGATCATTCCAACATTAATGTCTTATCACATGTAGACAACATTTCAACCGCAGAAATATTTTGTATAATTTTCATTTCAATTAGAGCAATTCAAAGCAACAAATATGTAAAGAAATGCACAATTTTAAAGGATAACAAAAGCCTGTGTCTTTTGCTTGAAACAAGACCTTTGTCTTTGATTTCATGAGTATTATCTCGTAAAATACTGGCTAATAAGTGCTTTAGGTGGAACAAGAAAATTTTGCAAATGTAAATAAAGAAAATGCATGCCATTGTGTGTGTGTGTGTCTGTGGGAATGAAGTTCAAACTTGTTTTGCTTCTGGACATGAATGTAGCTTCACTATGTACACGTTTTGTTGAACTCTCCTTTTGCTTGTAGTAGTAGAAGAAGAGCTGGGTGTGAGTTATGTTTGAAACAAAATTAAAAAGCAGTACTATCATTAAAAGGGCCTTTGGAATCTAATATATCCTCAAAATATTTACATAAACCATCATGGTAAAACACAAAAAAAGTACAATACTAAGTAAGTCTAATGCTAAGACCAACGAACGCCTGTTCATTATTTTTGGAATGAAATTATAATGCTTACGTTCAAGAGAATACTAATAGTAAATACTTTGTCTTGACACATTGGAAGGAAGAACCAAAATACTTAATTTCGCGTTTATTCTTCTGTTCACTACATTCAACACACATTCAAAAGAATGTTCCAGAATAAACTTAAACCGTCATTCTGAAGGAAGTATTTCGATCTGAATACCCACATCTACTGCCACGAGCTCGTGTGTGCTCGAAAAGCAGAAAGTTGTCGCACGACACACGTGCCTGCAATACAAATCGCTCGGAACAAGGCGGGTCGCATGTGCGTCGATGCCAGTCGTGGCTGTCCAATAGCAAACGCCCAGCCCGTGACGTCACCGCCAAAGTTGGCTTATGGAGAGGGAAAAGTTTCTAGAACGTTGTGAAAGGAAGCTCTCCTCATGGTGGATGGTGTTATTTCCATCATGGCTCTCCCCATGGTGTGTGGCATAGGTAAAGTAATAAAGTAAGTGTGCTCCATATCAGAGAGTTTATAACTCCATATACTCCATATAGGACCCACTCTCCATCAAAACTTGGGGCAAAGCTCCTAGGTGCTACTATCAGAGGCGCTAGTGTCGACGGGTACAGGCTCGCCAATATCCGCACCTAAACATTGGCTAAATTGTGAGAAATACGAAAAGTGACTTCTGAATGTTCAATTATTCATAATTTATACATATAAAAAACCGGTGAAGAAAGTGCGATCATCGACGCTTCTTTTGTAACATTACGCGCCTGCTTGCGCGTATTGCAAACCTACGTAGCAGCCACACACGTTTGAAGTATCGTTGGCACCAGTTCGTATTTTAGTTCCTGTAAGAAGGTGCTACAGGAGAGTGCGCCACTATAATGGTCTCCACCACGTTATATGTGGGAGTTGAAGGACCCTGACTCTTCCATATACTCTCTGGGGTGCTCTGTTGTGTGTGGCCTCTGTGAAAAAATTGGAACACTAAAACCATGGATGAGACATTGTCTAAGTGTTGAAGCAGTGCTCTAGAAATTTTCTGCATGACATGGGCCAAATAGAAATATTTTCCGAGAGTATAATTAAAATAGACAATGTAAGTTGAATTTTTTTACCAAGTATTATTTTCAAAGATAAAGTATTTATCAAGGACTAAATGTATACTTTTGTTTTGAGGTTTTCAAATTTCAAATCGTTGTAATAAAAAATATAAATGACTTAGTATTGAATACTTTATGATAAAATGTTTTATTAGGTCTCGTATTCAACATGCGGTTGTAATTATTCTAATATTTATGCAATTAACTCATGCTCAAATGATGTGTAGATCTAATAAATCTTTGATCCCAGTGAATAAGCTGATAAGTCATGAAAAGTTAATTTTAAAGGAGAAGAAAAAACAACTTTTAACTGAAGTAAATCAGGAATTAATGATATTCAAATGAAACTGTTTGTGTGTAGATTTCATTTAAAAACCATTAATCCCTGATTTACAGCATCAGTTGAAAGTTGTTTTTTGCTCTCCTATACAATCACATTTTCATGACTAGCAGCTTATTCTTGGAGTTAAAGATACTATATTGATAACATAAATATAATACAATAAATATCACATTCAACGCTATATGTGAGTGCATGTTTACTAAAAGTTTCTACCTCTCTTTCAGGTAAAACAGGAACACGATGGTTATCCTGAAGAGGAAGTTTACATTTTCACAGGTATTTCATTGTTTATGGTTACGCGATATGTGAAGTTGAAGCTGAAGCTAAGTTTATTTCCAGACACTGAGGAATTTGGGGAAAGCAAGTGAACAAATAAATGATGGTTTTGAGTTTTAGTTAGAAGACGTATTAATGTTAACAAGTTCTTGTGCTAATGAAAGGTAGCTTAGGAATTGTCCTATTTATAAGGCTATAAATTAACCCTTCAAATTTTAAGGATGTACCCTTCAAAGTTTCTTGAATCGTTTGATCAAGAAGTAATGCTTTACGTTTGGAATACAGTTGGATTGAAATTTCAAATTATTCAGGTCATGCAGGAAGAGAACATTTTCGAGCAGATTTTGTGAGAATATTCTATTGTGAACGTTTCTTCCTATGTGTGTTTAACTTCAAAGGTCTTGATGAAGTACATATTTTTTGCTCTTAATAAAGGAACTTATTTTGATATGTCCACAAGTTTTTTCCTATATGGTTTTTCTTCTCTTTTGAGAAGTTCACTGTATTGTGGTGATGAAATATTACATTATTAAGAGTTGCTAAATGTTGAACTTGACTGAATACTTATTTCTTTATATATTTCATCATATTATGTTATAATGAATTTATTACTTTTTATTTAGCTGCACCTTATAGAAAAAATGGCACCATGTGCATCATAGTTTTCGAAGTGAAATATCTTCGAGTTGATAGCCAGCTTCTGAACTGTGCATTACTAAGTTCTGCTACTATTAAAGTTTCTCCTGATACTGTGTTGTTTTTAAGTTCTGATATAATTTTTTGAATTTCTTTGATATCTGATGGTTTAGAATCTCGGTTATTGATGTTCTTGGTCGTGAACTCAAATTTGTCTTTGGGGTCTTCACAATTCAAGAGATTTTCAAATTATTTAGCTAACATTTTACAATTACCTATGTTATTTTTTTTTTAACGTTTGTTACGTCTTTGCGCAACGCGCCTCGAAAGCCCTTCATTGGGCGTTGGAGTAATCCTCCATTAATTCAGCAGTCAGCGCTCTCTTTACGTCACATGGCGCTACATTAAACAGTCTCGTCATTTGTCAAGAGGACCGCTAGGTAGCATCTCCGCGTACGCGCCTCACACCGCGCGCCCCTGCGTCCTAGGAATGGGGTAAGGTTTAGGACACTTCACAAAGGTTGGACTAGCCCTTGTGAAGCAGCTGAACTCGTTTTGTCGGAACAAATTTCACATGATATCGACGGGAATAGAACCCGGACCTCGGTGGTGAAAGGCGAGCGACTTCGCTCTGAGCCACGAGACAACTATTGTGGGCTAGTTTACCGTTTTCATCTAGTAGTTGGAGGCTTGGTGGAATATATTTTTTCACCTTTTGTTTAAAAGTTTTGTAAAAGATTCTGGAATTATTCTTATTAAATACTCATTTCTTGAGTTCATATTTGATATTCATACTGCTTTTTAACAAACATAATGTTTTTGCCAACTTCCTTGCATATCTGGACAAAATTTAGACTATTATCATTGGTTTGGGAGGTATTCCATTTTTGCCATGTTTTTTGTCTTTCTGTAATTAGTTTCTCACAATCATTATTCCACCAAGCATGTGTATTCTTTTTTCTGAGCGGGGCAACGTTTTCAGCTCTGATAACGAAACCAGTATTAATTTTGTTCCAGTTTTTATCTTTCATGTCTTCTTTTTTCTTGAAAATACATCTGAATTCAAAATTTTTCTTGACTCAAACTTTTTTGGTGGTAATTTATATTTCTTTTTTCTGCTTGGGATTGCTTAAAATTTTATTTTTGATAAGTAATGGTCTGAATCTACATTGGTACTTTTTAGCCTCTTACATTTTCGATTTCATTATGGTTTAGTTTCTTTACGGCCACATGATCAAGCTGAAATTCACCTAGGTTTGGGTTAGGGGATACTCATGTTGTTTGTCTATGTGGTAATCTTTTGAAAGCTGTAGGTTTCAAGATTAGATTATGTACCTTACAAATTTGTATTTATCTCTTTCAATTCTTATTAGTTCTATTATGAACTAATAATCATTATTTATTGTTAGTATTATTATTTTTTATTACTGACGGAGGTCTTCTGTTTAGGGCTGATCTGACACACATTGGTGGTTATGGAGTTTTCATGTAACAAAAACTCGGATTGGCACAATAGCTGGTCTTTGTTTTGCCTTAAGTATTTCAATTGTGTAGTTGGCTGTTTTTTGTTTTGGATGTTAGTTTTTTATAATTAGTAAACATTTTCAGTATATAAAATATGCAACTTGCATTTATTTTTATACTAGTGTTCTTGCACATTTATTATTATTATTATTATTATTATTATTAATATATGGATGCATTCCGCATGCGTCTAAGGAATATATGGATGCATTGTTTTAATTTTGCTACAACTCCATTGGCACTCTTTTCGAGATATTGAGCTTTAAAGTTAAATTATTATAAAAAAATTGGGGATGGATTTAGATAAAAAAAATTGTGCATTTTTCTTTTATGAGATACTTACTTATTTGTCTGAAGATAGTATGAAAAAGCTTTCTGATATGCTTCATGGAATATTGGGGATGTAAAGGAGTTATACCACCGTTAAAATGAGGTTGGTGGGTCAAATCGGTAGATGTCATTCTAAGAAAAGTTGAAAATGAAGACAATATCAATTTAGTAAAACAGATTAAAAATTAATTTAATTATTACTGTCGATGCACATTCAGTTTTTTCACCTTCTGGAAATCATCAGGTTCCTATCTGCAGATCAGTGAAATAAGCATGATTAATGCTTGAAATGAATGGAAACAAATCTTTTCTGTTGTTTCAAAACCTTCTTTTGCTGTCGTTGTAGAAGTGGGATATTTATGTTTTTGAAAACCATAGTTCTTCTTCATCCACTGGTGGTTCGAAAGTTTACTGTGTAGAAGCCAATGTCTTAATTTAAGGTTTACTTGTACATAATTATAAAAGACTTCTGTTTGACCAATTTAATCCATTTAATTTTTAGCCATTTACAGACAACATATTGTTAATTTTTCTTCCTTCTTGTTACAGACTTTGAAGGTCTTTTAACACAAAGACCGTTAAATTTATGTGTTCAATAAAAAAATGTGTGATATACGTACATTATTTTTGTTTCTGTTACCAAATATGAATCATACCACACAATACAGACCACAGAGAGAAACTCTCCAATGAGATACATAAAATGGAGGTGATTATTTTGAAGAATTATAAAACTCACGACCTTCATTGTGCTCGGTCTTCTCACAGTTGCCCAGTTGCAAGATGTGGATGCGCCGTTGCTCAGTGCTTCAGCAGTTTAAATGCAAATGCTCCCAGTTCTCCTGTTGCCTGTGGGGCACACATATAGACATGCTTCCTATAGTCTTTTGTGCTTTCTTAATGTGATTCCAGATGTGTCGCATGTAAAGCTCATAGTCTGACCCTTAATACCTCTGATAGAGCTGCTAGTTTTGAAGTTCGTCCTAGGTTGGATTATGCCATTTCATTGTAACATTGAAGTACAACTTCATTTCATTTCCCTTTAGTGATTTCCCACCAATATTTCAGGTATCTCTGTTGACACTTTGTTTTCACACTTTTTGAGGCAAATTCCCACAGAACACAATAGTTGATTTTGACCCCCTTAGAACGCATTGGTAGTAGGACATTTTTAACTTAATTTGGTTTCAGTACAATGTTAATAAAGACATATGATAATTTTAATAAATTCTTTTATTAAGAAGACTGAAGAAATGTTGATAAATGGAGGACTTATACAAGAATGTAATTTATCTTCAAACCTGTTTATTTGTAAAGACTTTGTTTAATTTTTATTTAATATTTCCATTGTTTAATTAGCATGCTGTGTAATTAAATAAGGTTATAATTAAAAAATATAATAATTATAGGTATGTGTGTCCAAAACATTTGTGGTTGAAACACCTCACGCATGGGCACATGCTTCTTTAAGAGTACATCTCTAAGTTACGGAATTTCATGTGTTCATATCATTTTTTGGCCTTTTTCACAATTTCTCTGTTTCTTAACGGTTCTCCGCAGCACTACAAAACTTCCCCTACACTACGTATATTACTCCGTATATACGTACGTATACGGCAAAGTAATAATCACTAACTCTCAGGAATTATTGGATTAGATTACAACAGTGACATGGGAGCTAATTTTTGTGAATTACGTCTTATTGTTGAATATGATTTACCTCTATGAAAAGCAGTTGTAATTGTCAAATTTGTCGATATTCACTTGAAAATGTACGATTTACCAAATGTACGATTTAATGAGTTTTACAAAAAATAATGACTGAAATGTGTTAATTTGAAGAAATTATGGTACATATAGTATTACATAACTATTACTATAAGGCTGTGCGTGCTGTTTTAGCTCCACTAGTTTTTCTTAAGTTTTTGTACTTGTAGTGCTACATACTCTGTACGCAGTTTTGTCGCATTCTTTTGTTTGTTTTTTTAAATACACAAATGTAATTTTTACTCTTTCACCCTTACAAAGGACAGTACTTCGAAAGAAGAGAAAGTTATGTCATCCTGCGCCTGAACAAAGCGAATTTTCGGCAGAAAACTCATTGGCGGTCCCGAGAAGTGGATAAATCCTGTTGCCATATATAGTAAATTACTTCACCCGAGGTGTAGCCATGTTTCCTCAGTCCTTGATATCGAAAAATCTAGAAGACGGCACAGCACAGGTTAGAGCAATTTTCCGCCGCACGGTTACATAACTTTCTCTTCTCACGAAGTACCTTCGTGAGGGCGAGACAGTAAAAATTGGAAAGTTTTTTTTAATATTTTGAGTGTAATCAATTTTAATCTCTTGGCATTTTTAGGTTTTAGAATATGTTTCTTCAAATCTGGATCCGCACCGTTCTGTTATGGTCCCGTGTCCTGTCTCGTGCTAAGTAACATTGAATGCCTTGCGCTGACATTGAGGAAGGTGCAGTACCTCAAGCGAGACAACTCTGTACTTCGACGGGAGGAGGACCAGATCCCCCTGGGTCAAAGACACACGAAGGGAAACAATCATCGCACGGTACACGTTGCAACTGGCGAAGGAAAGACGCGGGAGGGCAAAAAGAAAAGTAGGCCAACAGTGGACGCGAAAACGTAAGACGTGATTTGATGGATCTGAAACTCTGTAAAAGTATTTTTGAAATATAACATAGTTCTTTTTTGTTGCAGAATTAAATTGTATATAACGATGAAACTACAGGAGGTATTGAACTGCTCTGTGAAGTAATAATGTGGTCTACAAACAGTTTTCAAAGACATTAATGCGCACCCTGAAGAGGACGTGAGTTTGGCTTATCGGGCAGCGGGTTACGTCACGGACTTCTTCCGGGCGGTGATCGTCACTTGGCTGGCCGCTCCTGAAGGGGGCTACTTGGCCCTTGTCAAGAGGGGGCTGCGTCTAGTCAAGAGAGAGAAAAATCAGCGCGAGCAGGCAGCGGAGGCAGAAGGAAGCAAAGCGTTGCGTAGAGCCCCGACCAGGACGCCTCCTGGCGAGCACGAGCGCACACGCTCGCTTACCCCTCTGCGCAACGGCGGTCCAAAGCTCCCATTGCCAACCCTGCGAGTGAAAGAGGACACTGGTTCCAAGTGGATAGGTAGCAGGTCAATACCTGATACTTAAAGCATTGGTTATGGATAATACCTTTTAGAAAATGTACATTGAACATAGAAATAAACGAAATGATGTCACTCAGATACTAATCTTAAGTTCATTTCTTCCAATAATTGGTTAGCAAATATTACTGTAATGTAGAGAAATGTTTGACTTTTGCGTGTTAATTTTTTTATTTTATACATAAAAAATTGAACTGAATAACAGATTGATAAATTTGTAATAACTTCTTACGTACATCGACATAAACGTTAATTAGCAAGAAATATGAAGAATATCAAGCAAAATTCGCTGTAATTAACAAAATTGTAACAGGAAATCATATTGTGGTGCGGCATTCTGTGAGAGTGTAGTTTGCCATGGTGGCGTGTAAAATACATTACCAAGAAAAAACAATCAAACAGGAAAAGATGTGTCGAATATAACGAGAGGAAAATAAAAAGTAAAATTCAATACGATTTGTGAGACTGTAATAAAGTAAATGTGAATAAATAATATGTTCATTCTTCTTCTTGCGTAGGCAGTATTGCCTGTTACACCTACTGATCTTTCCATCTCTTTGGTGGACGACCAACATCTCTTCTTCCTTGTGGGATACAATTGTACATTGGTCGTGGAACTCTTTGAAGCATTCATTCTCTTTACATGCATGAACCATTTTCTCTATATGGTGTTTATTTTTTCATTGATGGCATAAATACAAAGTTCTTCTCTTATACTATTGTTTGTCTTCTGATCGAATTTTGAATATCCTGACACCCACCTTAGGAATTTCATTTCACTGGTTTCTAGTCTTCTTTATCTTTTTTTGTGACAATACCCAATTCTCGCATCCATACAGCAGACTAGGAACTGAAACTGTTCTTTAAAATTTTAGGAGGGTATCTGAATTTAGTTTCCTTCCAAACGTTCTTTTGAGAAGACCATTAATGTAGTTATGTCTTGCTATTTTCATTTTGTAATCATTCTGTTTAAGACCAGCAACATTACATACAAGATATTTAAAATTTGTCACTTGTTTTATAATGCAGTTTTCAGTTATTATTGATATGTTCCTTTGATTACTAATTAAAAGGGTGGCGCCAGGATTCCAGTTCATAATAATAAGCAATTCTTGGGACTAATCAAATCTGTGCTTGTGGATTTTTGATTTTTGAGTGTCCCAAGTATTTTATATGATTATTTTTTTCATTGAACTGTAAAAACTGTACGCGACGTAAGGGGAGAAGTATAATTGCGTATATTTCCTTGAGCTCTGGAATTCCTTAATCCCCAACCGTTGAATGATAGATAAAAGCAAAATCAAAGCACGGTTAGTAACTGTTGTAGATAAGAAAACTGTGGAGTTCACCAACGGTACACGGGACAAAACAATTCCCCAGGTGCGTGAAACATAGGTTGCTGGTCACCGTAGAAGTTGAGGTGTCTAGATTTTACATTCCAGCGGGAGGAAGAGCCACCTACAATAATAAAACATTCACTACACTAACGGGACTACTGACCGTAGAATTTGAGGCGTTTGGATTTCATATTTCAGCGGGAGGATCACCGCCACCTCCAAGTACAAAACATTCACTACACTAACGGTTATATCGACCTTCGCATTCGACGTGCCCGGAATCAGTTATCAGTTCATAGAATATGTCTTGACCGCGGTTTTAAGTTGTATGTTTCTACCACGCGTGAGCGTTGTGGGCAGCTGGCCCTCAGTTGCCATTGGTCAGCAGCTGGCCATTAGTTGCGTTTGATGGGACTACCGTCGCCGTTATTAATGTCAGCAAGCGGCGCTCGCAGCTTTTCAGGAAGGTCAGCATGCTTCATTACGTCATCTCCGGAGGAAACGGCTGCGGGTTGCACGACTTGAAAAGCGACAACTCTAACAATACATGTGTTCATTGTAAGAACTCGCCTTCACACATATTACTAAGACTCGAATGCCATGCAGCTGTTGGCACACTAACGGCTTCCTTCACATATTTGCATGCATCAGGGATAGAGTGCGCTATTCCCACCTCCTTTCTTAAATCGTCATTTATACTTGGGTTTTTATTTCTTGGCGTGTGGGGTCTTGTCTTCAGGATGGAATATCTCACGGTATTTCGCGTCGTTCTCCGTTGTGACACTGGGAGTCGCATGATCGCCACTATATCAAGCAGTGCTGGCGATCATGCGACTCCTAGCGGCACACTCGAGAACGATGAGAAATACCGTGAGATATTAATATAGTGGCAGCCTTTTAAAGTCAACGTCATTGTGGTCAGAAGTCAGCGTATCTCACAGATACGACCGCAAATTCGTAAATATTTTTGATTAATATATATTTTGAGTTCTTTACCTTATGCCTGTAATCTAAATAAAACTGGATGTTAGTATATATATTGGTATATATGTTGGTATATATATAGTCTCCTATATTATTTCAGTAGTATACCTCCCCTTTGCGGGTCTCACAAGCAACCAATCAATATAAATGAGGTCTCTAAAGAAAGAGAATTTCAAGGAGACGTGACGAATTGCACTTTGACTTTAAAAATATGGATGATTTCTTCAAAAAAAAAACGCTTCGAAATATTAATGTAAAATGCAACTCGCATCACATGTCAACCTATATCGGCAAATAACTCGTAAACAAAGCGTTTTAGAGCCTTAAAAAGTAAAATTTTGAGGCCAAAGGCCTCAAAAAACGTTTTTCACATCATAATCTACAAGATGAGATATTTTCCGATCCATTCAATTAACTTTTTGGTTCCACGCTTCAATACTATCAAGGCCACCTCGATATTTCAGCCCTTTCTGCTGGTAGCAATTTTTGTGGCGACACGCTTAGAAGGATTAGATTTGACTATCTTTATTAACGCTTTCTGTTAACACCGTAGTTTGTGCAGTCTGACGAGGTTTATTTGCATAATCGTT
The DNA here is from genome assembly GCA_031308135.1 of Acheta domesticus. NCBI lineage: Eukaryota > Metazoa > Arthropoda > Insecta > Orthoptera > Gryllidae > Acheta > Acheta domesticus. Next base: position 42,915,486 of record JAHLJT010005437.1, on the reverse strand, counting down.
AATTCAAGATCTAACATGCGAGAGTTCTCGCACGGGTACGCTAGTATATATATAAACTCCGACACACTTGGACCGATCTCCACGAAAGTTGGCACTTCTACATGTTTTTTTCACCCAGAAGGTTTATGTGATGTTAATTCTGTTGTAACTCCACTACGTGGCGGAGTAAAGCAAAACTAAGTATTCATGTCAAATGCAACCCTCAACACACTCGGCAGCCTTTTGAATCTACATCCTTAAATAACTCCTAAACGAGGGGTTCTAGGGCCTTAAAAACTAAAATTTTGAAACGTTCCTCCCACTGTTATCTACAGAATGAGCTCTTCTCGCACATTACATTTTTGCTGGTCCGCCGCTTCCCGATATTACCTCACGTGCTCAGAGACATGAATCTGTAAGTAAAGGTAAATGAGAGGGACAGAGAGCAGCAGGGAAAGGGAGAGACAGTGAGAAAGGGAGACGGGAAGGGAAAGAGGGAGATGAAGGGCAGAACAACGTCTGCCGGGTTTTCCTAGTTTTATTCTGATTATCCTCATTCTATAGTGGTACTATTTTATTAGTGTGCCGCGATCGTGGAAAATTCTGCTCGGCCGACGGGTTCTCAATCGCTGGAAAACGGTGCGCTGAACTCCCCTGGGGACGCTGTTCTAGGCCTCGCCCTGCAAAGGGCATCTTTTCCAGTCTTGTTGTATAGTCCGTTTGTGACGACTCGCTCGACGTTCACGTCTCAAACAGAAACTGTGAATGACACATACCGTTAATGTCAAACCGTTATGTGCATCGTATCCTGGAGCCTTTTTTCTAATGTTGGCAAATGAGGTGCGGTCATTTCAAACAGGACTCTGCAACCACACATACTACTTCAATTTTTTTAGGGTTTTACATGCCCTTTATGGGGATAGAAGTAAACGTGGTTGGTGGCCTGCACGCTCCCCTGAACTGGCTCCGTGCGATTTCTTTCATTGAGGATTCCTGAAAGATGACAAAAACGTGACAAATCCCACACGGAAGAATTACGGCACAAAATACAGGAACAGATCTCTGCAGTACTACAGAATATACTTTACCGACTGTATCACAACTTATGTAGATGTTAAGAATGCATCCGAGCCAATGATGAATAGTTCCAGCGTCTACTGTAATGTATTATTTGAACTTTCCTGTAGCGAAAATAACCTTCCGTCTTCGGCGATTCTACAGAAGGTACCGATGGTAAAGCATTTATTAGTTTTCCTGGTTCGCTACTAATGATGTTCTCTAAAAAAATATTGGCATATGTATCTTAGATCTACAACAGTATTTTTACGTATACGTACGTGTATACGGAGTAATATACCTAGCAATATACGTAGTATAGCGAAAGTTATGTACTGCTGGGCGAGAAAATTGCGAATTTTTGGCAGAAAAAAATTCGTTGCCGGGCCCTGATAACGAAAAAGTGGATAAATCTAGTTGCTAAATTAAGAAAAAAATCCCCTGAGACGTGGTGTAGCCAAAATGCCTGTTTTGTAAGTCCTTGATACTGAAAAACCCATTGAAAGCAAAACGTTCGTCCGTCTGTGAACACTACTAGCGCCTAAACCATACCGACGATTTTTTTTCAAATTGAAGAAGCCCCTGTCGATCTGGCTTGAGTCGAAGCTTTGAGATTTTCAAAAAGATTCTGTAAAATTTGGGGGCGAAGCACCCCCTTTATGTAAAGTATTTTACCCTGGGCGAAGCACCACTTCCTAAAAGGGGGGTGGGCTCCTCCTAGAAGGGGCCTCCACTATAGAAGGTGGTGGGCGAAGGCGCCGTCACTGATGCAGCCAGCGATGTTGCCTTTTCCGCATAAAGGGTGGTGGAATGGGAAGACAGGCGCTGCGGACTTTTTGAACGCTCTGTATTAAAAAACGCCGTTGTATCACATTTAACATCAAACTAAGGATTGTTTGAAACGACGAGAAAGGCGAGTGAGTTAAGGCCCACACTTCCGCCCTCCCTCCCACTTCCTCACACACACACACACCTCAAAAGCAACGGAAAAGACACTGACAAAGACAGCAGGTACGATAGGAATGAACACTGTAAAAACATTGCAAACACTGCAATCAGTAGCATCAACTACAACGACAAGACAAAGTCAAACACATCAACTACTATAACAAGACAGTCATTAATGCCTTGGACCAGAATCGAAACTACAGGCCCTCCAAATAAATTCTATTAGATTAACAATTCTCACCCAATGTATGTATTATCACAATCATGAAATTTTACGGACCTATCTGCAGAGAAGTCAACCTGAGTCGTTCGTCGAAGAGAAGGGATAGTAACAAATTCATGGATTCACAAGGGATGATTCACAAATTGACTGGGATTCAAAGCCCGCACCATTCATCCGCTCTAAAAATAGCAAGCTCTTAAAACAGCTCACTCCCAAAACATCCCGCTTTCAAAAAAGGCTTGCCCTCAAAACAGCACGCACGTGAATTTCACACGACGTCTTCCTTTGCCATTAAAATTTCGTGGCTACACCGATGAGAAATACTCTGATCCATTAAATTCTATCGTTTAGCTTTGTTATTTTTCTAAAGAAATACACGGTTTTAAACTACTTTTCCTTCCAGAGTTCTTACCGTTAGAATGACGGATGAGTAGTGAAGATAGAAATAGATTTATTAATGAAATCTGTTTATCACAGATCTTCAAATTAAGTAATTTTCAATTTTTCGAAAATTTGAGTAGGTTTTGGGTATTTTGCCTGAAACATCAGCAATTTTTAAACAATCAATTTATTAAAAACCGCCCCAACTTTTTTCTTAATTTAGAAAGTTGTGGATAGTTCTCTCCCGTCTATTGATGTATTTTGTGATTGTCTTATGATATATACTCTTTGGTCTTATGTACGTACTACATTATTTTACTTGCATCTGTTTTTTTCATAATTTCATTTCTGATTTCTGTGTATTTTTTTATTTATTATAGTCGCATCAACCCAAGGTTTTTAGCAACTGTTCAGTATTTTACATTAAGGCTTGATATTTGTTTTTACATTAGATATACACAGAGTACAGGTTAACAATAAGGAAATTATTTAATTAATACAAAACTTGATATTATTTGTTTAACAAAAGTTCCAGTTCATTTTTAGACAGTCATACTGTTTATTTATTAAAACAAACTATGTACAATAAATACGCATGGCTACGTTTCGGAGTTCAGAAAAGTGCCTCCATCATCAGGTCTTTAAACATTTATGTAGATAAAATCTAAAATAAAAAGTTACAATTAATGTAAATATAGATTGGATATACATAGATCATTTATATGATTGCAACAAAACAAGTATTATCATTTCTATTATTGCGTGAGTACGTACATCAAGGTGTAAAAGAAAAATCATCATGATATTGTCATCGGTTAATGAATTGATGTTAAAATAAGTATCCTAAACAATAGAATTACATTTAATCTCATATTAGGTTTGCAAAATTAAATATTATGCTGCTACGGTCGTTTTTCATAATCATTCAAAAAATAACACGTAAGTTACATAAATCAATCAAATGATAATTTTAAATTTATAAATACATACACTTGATGTAATGGAAATGAAAGAAGTGTTACATTCTTTCCATTAGTGCTTGATAACATGATGAAGAACTTAACCTATAATATTAAATATTAAAATTAAAAAATGTTTTTAAAACAACGTGTCTAGGATTTAAAAATCTAATCATTTTCCTTAGTCTTATGTACACTACACTAAAATAAGACAAAGCAAGCACCCAGTAAGAAAAATTCAAAACTCACATGAAGGTGTGGAGAAATATAACAAGTTTGGAAGAAAGATAAAGTTACTGTTATCTACTAAGACCGCTCCTACTACGGAGTTTTGCGGGCAACAACAAGATATAAACGACTTCAAGCAATTACTTCTTTTTTTATTTGGATAACAAAATATACCCCAAAGAAGAGATGTCTGAAAAATGTTTATTTAGTAACTTGGATCAACATACACTCCAGGCTGCAATATTACAATCGACGGTTATCTAGTAGGATTCTGAGGTAGGTGCCCTATCCTTCAGTATATGAAAAGGAAACCTGACAAGAAGATTAAAATTAAATTTTAATTCTTAAAATATTTAAACTTAATATAATGTTTAAATTAAAATATAATTTAAAATTAAAAATCAAATTTAAATATAATTATATAATATATAAAATTAAAATTTGATAGGCTTTTGACTCTACTAATTACTTTCCAATGAATGACCAATTTTATTTGGGAAAGCAACCAAATCAACAGAGATATAAACCAGGGTAAACATGCTGTCAAAGAAATGACGGTAAAATGGTTGAATAAAAAAGTAATGAACCAATTATACAATAAATTCATCAATGTTTTCATATCAATCATTATTTTCATTAAATTTCTTCCCTCAATAGAATTACCTTAAAACAATAAGGCTGAGGTCCTTAAAAGCCCAAAGTGCCCATCCGAGGTATTTTTTCAACATGCCCAGCGGAGGGTTAACTTCTGTATCAAAGTTATAGAGATGTACATTATGTAGCCTACAACTTAAAACTCCCTTATCTTAGTCATTTCAACACAGGATTCATAATTAAAACACCACAGCACTATCTAAGAAGCGCGCTACGAACGAATGTCAAACTGAAAGAACAACCGTATTTTTCTTTGGTCCCTACTTCACCAGTACGCCAGCAGCGGCGCTGTTATCGCGGGAGACGTGACGGTTGTCATAGCAACCGCGGGGACAAGCCGCGCCCTGGAGGTTGAAAGGCATTAAAAGGCGGCCTACTTCGCTTCGACCGCCGGCGTCGCCTATGGCGCACTCACCCGGCGCCTTCGCGAGTTTTAACTGCTCAGTTGACTCCAAAAGTTTTAACTGCCCACTCAACATCAAACACCACGTTCCGATTAAAACCAACACATAAGGAAAATAAATTTAAAATTTAATTCTTGAATAAACATTTGAAGTATCAATTTACCTACTTTGCCTGAACAGCTATCCCCGGTTTGAGAATATTCCAGGAAATGTTTCATCTATTAGCGTCTGAGTGAAATCATTCAGTAAGATTAGCAATGAGTAATAAATATGTTTTGTAAAATGTATTGTCTGTATCCGACGATTTAATTCTCTGGTATTGGTGCTTGTAGTAGTGACTTGAAAGAGAGGATTCTTCCTCATTCACTCGTGTTGGCTGGCGAGGGGAGCTTTCTACGGCCGTTGCGCAGAGGGGTAAGCGAGCGTGTGCGTTCGTGCCCGCCAGACGTCCTGGTCGGGGCCCTACGCAACGTTTTGCTTCCTTCTGCCTCCGTTGCTTGCTCGCGTTGATATCTTTTTTCTCTTGACTAGACGCAGCCCCCTCTTGATAAGGGCCAAGTAGCCCCCTTCAGGAGCGGCCAACCAAGTGACGACCGCCGCCCGGAAGAAGTCCGTGACGTAACCCGCTGCTCGATAAGCCAAGTCCGTATCGTAATGAGAATACATAGGATCCTTTCCAAAAAACATTAAGAAGGGTATATCTTGAGCATGGAAATTGTTGTGTGTCAAGAACCACATTATCAGCTCAGAAAGCAATTCAATACCTCCGGTCATAAGAATCATTTTAATGTACATTTTGATTCTGTAACAAAAGACAAGATATAATTATTGTGTTTTAAAATATTCTGTGTTTTAGAGATTCATCTAATCAAGTCTTACGTCTTTGCGTCGACTCTAGTGCCACTTCTGTTCCAGCCCTCTGGTGTCTGTCCATTGCTCGTCGCAGTGTGTGCCGTGGAAGGGTTGTTTTCCTCCGTGTGCCTTTGAGCCAGAGGGATCTGGTCCTCCTCTCGGCGAAGTACTGAGTTACCTCGCTTGAGGTACTGCACTTTTCTCAATGACAACGTGAGGCAGATAATGTTACATAGCACCAGACAGCTCACTGGGCCATAATAGAACAGTGCGGTTCCAGATTTCATAAAAGGAACTCTCTTGATAAAACCTGAATCATCAAAATGATTAGACAAGTGTTTGTAAAGGTTTTTGGATATTGTTGAAGCGTTCAAGGAAATCCAATAGTTGTACATTGATTAGTTTATTTTTTTATGGAAATACATCGAAAGTTAATATTTGGATTCTAGGAATGTTTCATGGTTTTTACTTTCCGATTTTTCTCTCAAACAATTGGTTTTTCTCCATATTGAGTTCTTTCATTAAGGCCATGTGTGTATTTTTGTGTGCAATATGTGCAAGTTTAAAAAAATACAAAAAACAAGATTTTCTCAAAAATCGCCTCAAATTTGTTCTTTACAATTTTGGAAGGGATAGAACTAAATTTACTCTGTGAGATGACGTAAACGCCATATTGCTCTATTCTTTACATTTTTCAAAAATTACAAAAATATTTTTTTGACTTGTTTCTCATGTCGTTAATATTTACTTAAGCGGCGATTTGTCCACATTATGATATTTATGAGTACATGTGCTTTAAATAATGTCGTATAAAGTTTCTCGAAAACTCAACCGTTTTCTCTAAAAACTCGCTCAAATATCCGTATTTTCTGAAACTCTCAAATGCCATTTTCTCATAAATAGCTCTAATTTTTTCAAACTTTTAGAAAGAATAGTGCAAATGGTACTCTTTAATATTACCTAAAGTTCATTGTGGGGTATTTTTTATTTATTTTTTTACAAATTACACAAATGTAATTTTTTTGTACGATTTTTTTGAAAGAGTTAATGTGCTACAAATGACTTTAAATGAAGTTATTCGAAATCACAAAAGATTCCTGTGAAATATAGCATCAATTTTCGCATTTAGAGTAGCGCTTAAACGCCATTTTTTTTAAAACGACTTCAAATTTTTCAAAGAAAAATGCAATTTAGGACGAGATTTTAGTGATCTTTAACATTCGTAAACTAATATTTCCGTTCAACTTTTGAGAAACTGAAAAATTAATAAAATGCCAGGAAATGTGGTGTGGATGGCGATAGATGGTAGCTGGCAAGAGTATGTGTCAAGTTCGAATAGCTATCCGAGACAAAAGGACATAGAATACGGAAAAGTCTGTGCCATTCTGTAGCTCTACTAGTTTGTTTGTGCCTGTTCGTATTCCCTAATATAATTCTCGAATATCGTGTGTGGTTGCATAACTATGTCGTTTTCAGCAATAATTATTTACTAAACAACAACAGTTATACATTTCTGTTTAAAGAAATAAATTAGTATTAAATATTTATTTATTAAGTTTTAGTTCATTGTTAACGTCGGTTCTCTCTATTATTGTATTTGAAGGTCTGACATTGTTGGGTAAGTATGAATCAGTTTAAACAATTTTAATTAAGTAAAATTCAACAGTAATAAATTTGGGGTAATATATTAGTATTGAATGGGTTTTGTATTATCTAATAGGTTTTATTGGTTTGCGCGTCTTATACGCCAATTCAATACTGGAATATCGTGCGTAGTTGTATAACTATGCCGCTGTTAATATTTGTTTAATAAACGGCAACAGTAATAAATTTAATTTTGGGCAATAAATTAGTAATTAGTACTACATATTCCATTTGATTTGTTGTGATTGTTGCTATGGTGGTTGACACGCACTCGGGATTTTACGAAGCGGATCTTATCGACAACGCATGTAAAAATTACAATTTGATTGCCTCTCCCTGAAATCTCACTGTCTCCGCTTCCAGAAAATGATGGGAGTGCATTACGCGGTAAAGACCTTCTTTTGTTCGTTTTATACATAACACAAACCGAAAACGTCAATTTTGTGTCATATTTTTTGCAAGACTCCGAACTACTTAATTTTCCTTATGATGATCGTTCCAAATTTATTCTATTTACCTGAAAATGTGATTGTTGTAAGTTGTTCAGTGTAACACACCCGTGTCTCCATAAACGATGGGGTATACCACGGTGATATCTCCTTGCTACTTGGTTGAGTGAACAAGAAGGAACACGTTAATGTGAGCAATGCAGGTAGCCCCCATGCGACGGTTGAAATGGCCAGAAATGCCTTTCCATTTCCTTTATTACGTCGTGCCGCGTGTAATCTACCAAGAAAGAGAAATGAATAAAATTACTCATCATTCTTTATGTCATACCTATACATAATACGCTAAGGATGGTTTTTGACTATTGTACACTTAACTTTAAGAAGGGGTTAAGCTTCAAATTAACATAAATATATATTCCTCGAGAAAGATATTATATGGTATTCTGCACTTCCTTTCAAAGCTGGTTAGTAAATATTCCAAGGTCCTTTACGATCCTATGAGCGAAAGAGATGGAGACTTATTGCTCCACATTTCAAATTCCATATGGAGAGTATAATATTATGATCATACAACTTATTCTATATTCCACTATTTTCACTTTCATATGAGTTTGATACAAATCAGTCGGTGGTTGTCCTATGGGAGATACTCTCTCTCTCTCTCCCTCCAATGTTTTGTTGAATTTATTATAAACGACTTAGGAACTTTCTGTATCAAAAAACGCAATTTTTACTTTCCCGTATACATAGGTACATACGGAGTAATAAACGTAGGATAGGGTGGAGTTATGAAATGCTGCACGACAAAAGGGCACTTTTTCGGGAGAAATAAAATTGTCGGGCCCTATAACAAAAAAGTATATATAATCATTTGCTAAGTTAAGAAAAAATGCCCTAACACATAGTGTAGCTAAAATACCTGTTTTGTGGGTCCTTGATACCGAAAAAACCAGTGTGAAAGCAAAACGTCCGTCTGTGAACACCACTAGCGCCTAAACCATGCATTGTATATTTTCCAAATTGAAGGAACCTATGCCCATTTGAGTCGAATCGAAGCTTTGAGATTTTGAAAAACTTTCCTCAAAATTTGGGGGTAGTTTACATGAAGGCCCCCAGGCATTTTCAAAATTTTCTAAAAAACGGCTCCAAATTTTTTCTTTAAATTACGTGTAAGAATAGAATAAAATACACTTATTAATGCGGTATACGTCCGATTTTCACGGTTAACTCTGAATTTTCGAAAATTGGCCTGCTATTCGGACCCGGCTAGCTATTATGACTTATCACATTCTATTGCCAGCTGCCATCTTTCGCAACCCATTTTTTTGAAATTTTATTAATTTTTCGGTTTTCTAATAGTAGAACGAAAATGTTATGTTAAGAATATTGAATCGTAAAACCTCGTCCAAAATGGCAATTATCTTTGAAAAATTGAGAGCAGTTTCTAAGAAAATAGCGTTTAAACGTTACTGTAAATGCGAAATTTGAAGCTCTTTTTCACAGACTATTTTTGAGTTTTCGAAAAACATCATTAGAAGTTATTTGAATTACTTCAACTCACAAACACAGAACTCTTTAAAAATTGCTGGAAATTTGCATATTAATAGTGTGAGAGATATTTCAAAATAATTACATTTATGTAATTTTTGAAAAAACGAAAAAAGCAACAAAATTATGTTCGAGTCATATTAAAGAGTGCAATTAGCACTATCAGCTCGAAAAGTTTGAAGAGAAAGTTTGAAGCCATTAATGAGAAGCCACCTTAACAAGTGTATGTTACTCTATTCTTACAACAAATTTAAAGAAAAAAATTGGAACCGTTTTTGAGAAAATTTTGAAAATGTTCGGAGGGCTTCGTGTAAAGTACTCCCAAATTTTGAGGAAAGTTTTTCAAAATTTCAAAGCTTCGACTGGAGACTAATCGACAGGGGTTTCTTCCTTTTGAAAAAAAAAATCCTGCGCATAGTTTAGGCGCTAGTGGTGTTCACAGACGGGTAGACGGACGGACGGACAGACGGACGTTTTGCTTTCAATTGGTTATTTGGTATCAAGGAATCACAAAACAGGCATTCTGGCTACATCACATGTTAGTTTTTTTTCTTAATTTAGCAACCGGATTTATTAACATTTTCGTTATCAGGGCCCGGCAATGAATTTTTTTCTGCCGAAAATTCGTCGTTCTGTCGCTCAGTATTGCATAACTTTCCCTATAATACGTATATTACTCCGTATATACGTATGTATACGGGAAAGTAAAAATGTCATTATAAGCTGCATAGGAATGCTTGTATGAAGCATCCCTGTGCATACATGAACATTCATACTGGTTCTGTGCATACAGAACTTCTTTTGAAAAATAATACTGTTCCGTACCTAAACCCAGCTGCCATGTTTGCACACAAGGCCGTCAGCCAAAACCATGCGGCAGTCTGCACGAAGTACATTGACAAAGCTGCACACAGAAGACAAAATCATTAGAGAAATGTTAGATTGCTTTATGTGTAGATGTGTCAGAATAATTGTCACGAACTTCTAGGGCATGTAGAAGGGTTGAAATAATATGTTTTCTCAATGAATACGTAGTAGGAAATTTCATATAACAGAATATGACATATGATCCTTTCTTTCAGGTTGAACTTCTTGTACTCAGATGTTCCGTAGTTCACGGTTTCACACCGTCAGGGAGATCTCTGGTACCTGCCAAATAACCGTGGATGCGATAGGCCTGTCAATGAGGGATAAATCTGAAACCACATGTCCATTTGTCTCTGAAATATGCTATTTTAACCTGTACATTTTTTGGCAAAAATGAGAATTTATAACCATTCTACATGCCCTAGAAGTTTGTAACATTTCTACTGTGACACACTGTATACTAAGTTTAGAGACGTAATTCACTTGTTCTGAAAACAGACATTTTCACAAACAACGTATAACTCAATTTACTTGCGTAATATTCATTACTATCAACTGAAAGTAAGAGCAATTGCTAAATATCATAATTTATCTTCTTGATTTTGTTACTTTGTCGTAAACGGAATACGTATGTTGTAACGGTTCAGATGCACCCTGTAAATATAGTGGCACGTTGTTTAAATAATATGGCCAGTGAAAGCATGAATCTGTATAAACAATTGACTGATCGCGTGCGACGAACATATTTATTTTAGTCCTCTGGAATCAATACACTTGAAAAATAAACTCAAGCTTGTAGAAGTAAATAGCAGAGAACATGTAGGAATGAATAGTATGAGTGTACGATAAGTTTGTGATAGAAAACTATAAAACTGAAAATGACGTACTTACGAAACAAATGATCATGGACAGCTGAAGTAAGTGCGAATGGAATTTTGATGAATGTTGAGGAAAATTATTGTAAAAGGTTATTGAACTTTGCAGAATTACAAGAATTTCCGTAGTTTAATTTTTCAAACTGTAAACGTTTCAATACCGGAAAGAACACTGGAAAATTGAAATGCTTGCCGCACATTAAAATTCGGTTCTCCCAACCAAAATTAATAGTAAAATATGGTCCAGCTTATTTTTGTGGTTGAGGCACCGTTGGCGCCCTGTGTGGACCACCGTTGTGTCTGGTGATTTCCTTGCCCACATAGGGTCCTGAACCACAAAATGTTTGCAGATCCTGGTTGACTGTCGTAATTTCGGTGAGTGATTACACAACCCACCATTTGGAGCTAGAGTTCCTACATAAGTATACATTAGTCCCACCAACCTGGACCCGAAGTATGGGATACCAGGCTCTGCCTGTCACAAGCCAGGATAAAGAGGGGAGTGATAGAGGAGTAAATGACCTACTTAACGGAGGGAACATATTTTCATGCAATATTGATATTTATAATTACAACACACGCCGTGATCTGAGGGGAATGCTTCTCGTCGCGCGGGAGCCTTTGGCATCTTCTTCGCACGTCCATTTTCGTCCATTGTTCTTCACAAGTTTTCTATCCTCGCAGCATTTGTATTGTGACCGTACACAAAAAGCTATACGTTCACAACGCCGGCACGGAACGCCTAGCGCAATAGTAATCGAACGAGACGCTCCGCAATCGATACGGGGAATCGATGGACTACTGCCAGGACGGAGCGAGCGAGCACTTCTTCGCCAGCTGCCGTGCCGTTAGGAGCAACCGAATGGAGAACGCCGCCGCTGCACTGAGTAACACGGAGTGATCAGACTCCTACACCAAAAACAAATACGCCAGCTCAATAGAACTCTCTATCTTTCCTGCTAACTACAACCCTGCAACTGAGGGGCAGAATTCGCAAAGCGAGACGAGGCCGAACGAAACTCAGCCAACAGCTGTGCGGGGTACAACGCGAGGTCTGCGACTCGCTTGCTGGTCACGCTGCTGCCGGCATCGCCAAGGGAAGTCGGACGAATTTCGTTCATAAACTTTATATTTTATCTTTTGCTAACTCCCAATTGAATCTGTGTGAGCTACATTTTGAGTCACTTCTTGTTATTTGTGAAACAGACGATATAATTTATTGATGAAAGCATAAGCTTTACGTTAGAAAGGAAAAGGTTTCTAAATTTGGTCGTTTTTTGCATTTTTTTTGTTAATAAGAATTAGTAAATTAAGAGAGTATAGAACCAAAAGAAATTGTACTTTTCATCTCTACCATTTTCGATTTTGTAACAGTGCACTGCGCGGTAGCATGTAGATTAATGCAGAAAGAGATATTCTTTTTTTTTTATGTTTTTGATGAGATAGGTCTAAGGTTTTTGTTATTTTATGTACGCGCCAGTACAATACTGTGGTATTAATTTGCTATAATATGACAAATTCACATCCTGAGGGAAATCAAGGACAATTGATTATAAACAGTTTAAAATAATTTATTCTATGAAGGTGTATGCAAGTATTTATATCAGTCTTTATCCTGTAATTGTGTTTATTTCTATAGATAATTATATTGTCAGTTCGTTACACATACAAGGTGTTTCTTTCTGTTAGTCACAAATCCGAGAATTGCCCAGTCCCCACTAGCAAGTAAAATTTATTGCAACCCTGAAGAACCAGGGACCTTTTTCATCCTAAATTTGAGGATAAGATCCCGTACATTGGTTACAGTATGCACATTTATCGCTTGTGAATTCTGTTTCAAATAACATCAAAAATGGCCCCAGAGGTGGCTCCGCAAAGTCCACACAATAGAGGGCTTCTCTAAATTCCCCTCTTGGCGCACTCCTCACGATGTAACCACTACCTGGAATGGCAATGGTTCTCCTCGACAAACTCTCGTTTTGAAACAGTGCTTGATTCCAGAGGGTAGACGCGTTTACAGGAGCGACATGTTTATAACTAGCGTTTCTATTGAAGTACACAGAAGCGATGTTCTCCGGCGGAAGGCCGGGAGGTAGCCAGCGCCGTAACCACTCCGTGTCCAGAGGAGGGACAACATCGCCGAACACATCGCTTTGAAATGACATGTTTCGCGGAATATTATTATTAATGCACACTACTCCATCACCTGACAGCATCTCGTTGACGTCGCAGCACTTCCACACTGCTACCTTTTCATGTTTTAGCTCAGTGGTCAAAACGACCGCCAGGAGCGACAGTAGCACAGCAAGCAGTACATGAGCTCGCATGGTGGTGAAGGAGAACCAAGTGGAAGTGGCACTGGGATTTAGTTTTGCACTCTGCTTGTTCTTGTGAACACTGCTCTTTTTTGTGCACCCTGCTCTTTTTATGCACTCTTCTCGCTTTCGTGTACTCTGCTTTCTCATTTACACACTGCTCTTCTCTGTGCACTTTGTTCTTTTTTTAGCACTTGCAATAAACGTGTTACAAAGTTTTCAGACAACAAACGTAGACGCAAGTTTTCTACCAGGGAAGGTACCTGAGTGCCTTGAACAACTGCAGAGATTTTTCTGAACGCCGAATAAACGACAACTGAAATCATGGCGAGCGTCATACATACTGCCAGGTAGGAATTGTGTTCTGGATTACGAAATTCACGCAATCCGCGGGGAAACTATTTATCTTCGATGAAAGTCCACTAGGTGTAAAGGAGCGCTGCAAGGTTCTTCCAAAATGAGACTTGGTCACACAACGTGCCAGAACTGAAGGCATGCGTTGGACACACTGGGAGAGAGAAGTCGCTTCCTGGATTGCGAGTCTGCCGCTGATTGTGGTGAGGAAGGAAACCCTCACCTTCCTGCACGGATTCCAATTCTCAGGAAGTGGCCGAAAAGTTGCGACAAGTTTCGAAAATGATGTTGACGCAAACGACAAACAAATAGAAGGAGAAGAAAGGAGAAAAGGCGAAGAAAATAAGGAAATTAAAAAAAATTCCTTCTAGGCTTCTACCTTTCATTGCAAATTTGTTGTGGAAAAGACATGAAATTAAAAAATTAACGGTCGGTGAGTAAAATGCGAAAGGGCAAAATGCAGTAAAAAGATTGGAATGAAAATAATGCCAGTGAAAATGCCTCATGTAAATTGAGATTATAATCCGAACTTCTACTACAGCAACGGAATGAACTGAAGATGGAAAAATAGTTGAAAACCAACTGTATAGAAAATAATGAAGTTAGTCATTTGGATTTAATGAAATAGCGCGTTTCTCATCTGTGTAACCACAAAATTTCATCGGCGGCGGAAAACAGCGCATGTGAGAATCACATGTGCGTGCAAGAAAGAGAACGAGGTGTTTGAAATCGTGGTATTTCTGAGAGAGTGCTATTTTTTAGAGCGAGCTGTTTTAAGAGAGTGCTGTTTGATAATGTGTATGAGCCCTTCCTATTTTTGAGAACGTGCTGCTTTTGAGAAAGAGTTGTATCTATTTGCTTTCTTTATTCTTTTCACTAGTCTCCCTTCCTCGCAGCACTTGTATGCACATTCGTTTACGCTGCACGGAGTTCTATACCGCATCGCAAAGGGCCCTTAGGCGGCGGCGCAGCGTCCATACAGTAGGGATCGCTGAGTCTCCCTTTGCGGTCAAAGATCATGGAGTAACCAAGCGTCCATACAGTAGGGATCGCTGAGTCTCCCTTTGCGGTCAAAGATCATGGAGTAACCAAACGTCCATACAGTAGGGATCGCTGAGTCTCCCTTTGCGGTCAAAGATCATGGAGTAACCAAACGTCCATACAGTAGGGATCGCTGAGTCTCCCTTTGCGGTCAAAGATCATGGAGTAACCAAGCGTCCATACAGTAGGGATCGCTGAGTCTCCCTTTGCGGTCAAAGATCATGGAGTAACCAAGCGTCCATACAGTAGGGATCGCTGAGTCTCCCTTTGCGGTCAAAGATCATGGAGTAACCAAGCGTCCATACAGTAGGGATCGCTGAGTCTCCCTTTGCGGTCAAAGATCATGGAGTAACCAAACGTCCATACAGTAGGGATCGCTGAGTCTCCCTTTGCGGTCAAAGATCATGGAGTAACCAAACGTCCATACAGTAGGGATCGCTGAGTCTCCCTTTGCTGTCAAAGATCATGGAGTAACCAAACGTCCATACAGTAGGGATCGCTGAGTCTCCCTTTGCGGTCAAAGATCATGGAGTAACCATGGCCTCGGAAGAGGATAGCGTCCTCGGAAAAACTTTCGTTTTGAAGCAGTGCTTGATTCGAAAAGGAAGACACGTTTACATGCGAGACAACTCCATTTTTAGTAAATTCATTTCTATTACAGGGCACAGATCTAATGTTGTACAGACGAAAACCGGGAGGCAGCCAGAGTCGCAACCACTCGATGTCCAGAGGAGAGATAACATCGCCGTCCGCGTCTCTTTTAATCGATAAACTTTCCGGTCAATTAGCATCAATGCACAATTTTCCATCTTTTGAGAGCATCTGGTATACATCACAGCACTTCCACACTGTTACTTTTTCATCTTGTAGCTTAGCGCCTGCAGTGGCCGACAGGAGTGCCACATTCACAGCCAACAGGAGATGTGCTCGCTTGGTGGTGAAGGGGAACGAAGAGGGAGTGACGCTTGGATCTTCGCCCTTCATTTCTGAACTCTGCTCTCTTTTCTGCAATTTACTCACTTTGTGCAATCTGCTCTCTTCTGTGAACTTTCTTCTGTGTACTCTGCTCTCTTTTTTGCCCTCTGGTCTCTTTTGTGCACTTGCGATATGCGCGTTACAATGTTCTCGGACAAGAAATGTAAGGAGCGAGGTCTCTTTCAGGAAAGTTTTCCGATTGCGTTGAACAGGTGCAGAGATTTCCTGATCGACGGATAAACAAAAATTGAAGGTGCGCGTCGCAAATACTGCAAGGTAGGAATTGTGTCCTGGATTGCGATTCTCACTCAATGCGCGTAGAAAATAGTAATCTTCAGTTAAAGTTTTTTTGGTGTATAGGAGCACTGAAGAGATCGTCCTAAATGAGTGATGGTCACACAACGTGGCAGAACTCAAGACATGCGTTGGAGACACTGGGAGAGCGGAATACTGTCCTAGATTTCGAATCTCTTGCTGCGCATGGTCTGAAAGGAAACCCTCACCTTCCTGCAGGGGTGCCAATCCTCAGGATGTGGCAAAGACGTTGCGAAAAATCTCGAGAAAGAAATTGCGGCCAATGACAAGACTTGCAGAGAAATGAGAAACAAATGGAAGAAGAAAAGAACGATAGACCACTCTCTAGGCCTCTGCCGTTCATTCCCTTCTTGTGAGAAAGGATATAAAATTAAAAATAAATGTACGTTTAGCAAAAAGCAAAGAGTGCAAAACGCAGAAAAGATCGGCGAGAGAGTAATGCAAGTAAAAGTGACCAATGTGAATCGAATTATAACCCGAAACAACAGTAACCGTAAGCACTGAAGATAAAAAGAGTTGAAAATCAACGGTGTTTAAAAAAAATAGCTAGTCCTTTGGAATTAATGAAAGGGCACGTTTCTGATCTCAGTAACCACAAAATTTCATTGAGGGCCGACGCACATGTGAATCGTATGAGAGTGCAAGAAAGACAGCGTGCTGTTTTGAGAGCACGCTGGAGTTGAGAGCGCGCTGGTTTTGAGAGCGCGCTGGTTTTGAGAGCGCGCTGGTTTTGAGAGCGTGCTGGTTTTGAGAGCGCGTTGGAATTGAGAGCGCGCTGGTTTTGAGAGCGCGCTGGAGTTGAGAGCGCGCTGGTTTTGAGAGCGCACTGGGTTTGAGAGCGCGCTGGGCTTGCGAGTTGGCTTGGTTTAAGAGCGCACTGGGTACAAATGGTACAAGGGGACGAAACAGGACAAGGGGACAAAATGAGACGAGGAGACGTCACAACAAAATGAGGTGACAAATGTATCCAAAGAATATGTTACAAAGCACTGATTTATATTGTGATTAACCTAGCACATTACTTTCAATATCCCAAGATTTATAAGCACTGATAAAATCTAAATTCGAAAGCCCGCTAAAATATGTTTAATGGACACTCGAGCATTTTAAGGGCCATTGCTATGGGCACGCTCTTAGTGCGTTGTTTAGAGTTCGGTCGCTAAGAACCTGAGCGAAGGTTTACCGATGTAACTAACAAAAAAACATTTTTGTGCCCGATGATTGGATTGTGATCAATGTGCTAGGAAGAAAACCCTCTTACAAAGTATAAATATGAGAACTGAAGACTTAAAATCAACTGCACAGTTAAAAACATAAGAAATCGGAACTAGTGGTGTTACGACAGAACATAGTTGCTTACATTATTTCTAAATTTGCAATTTTCGAAAATTCAGAGTTCAATGAAAGTTACAGCCACGAAATTCTTTTAAGAGTCCAACTTTCGGAAAAAATTAAAGAAACAATTTGGATCGTTTTGGAGAAAATATTTTTTGGTTATTTACGATGATAAACATGCACTTAGCCCCTTAGCAATCAAATATCTAAACAACGCTTTAAGTCCAAAGAAACGGCCATTAAAATGCTCGAGAGTCCATTAAAAATATTTTAGCGGGCTTTCGAGTTTAGATTTTATCAGTGCTTATTAATCTTGGGAAATTGAAAGTAATATGCTAGCTCAGTCACAAAATAAATCATGAACTTTTTCATAAGAGGTTATAGATTTAGAAGGCATCAAAATAGAGCTTGAAGCTTCTGTTTCGTCCAGAATATCATCTGAATGAAAATAACTTCTGATACTTCGAAATTCTCAGACACTTTCTCTCAAACCACTTGCATTAGCAGAAAAATCATTTAACTGTTGGATCACAAACAAATCATCCAGTACCACCAACCCTTGCTACAGCAAATCGAGAGTAATGAGAATTCTTAACTCATGAAAGTGATAAAAGTTCATTTTGAATATGCGATAAACTAGAAATAAAAACACTGTATGTAACTTGCACTCAATTAGTCTTTAAGAACTAATTTAGACGACTCGTAACAATTTTGTTTTCGAAATTGTATAAGTTTCAATCACAAATTACGCAAAACCTACTCTCTTTTTCAAAACATTGTACATGATCTTTGGTAAAGAGTACATTTTACTTTCCCCTACACTATAGGTACGCACGTATAGTATAGGGAAAGTTATGTTAATGCTGCGCGAAAAAATGGCGGATTTTCGAAGAAAAACTCTTATTACAGGGCCCTGGTAAAAAAGTGGATAAATCCAGTTGCTAAATTAAGAAAAAAATCTTCTAAAATGTGATGCAGTCA
Organism: Acheta domesticus; assembly: GCA_031308135.1. Lineage (NCBI taxonomy): Eukaryota > Metazoa > Arthropoda > Insecta > Orthoptera > Gryllidae > Acheta > Acheta domesticus. The sequence goes on along the minus strand of JAHLJT010005437.1, from coordinate 42,897,103 downwards.
GAATCCTTATTTTGTGGATCCTTGATACCGAAAAATCAATTTAAAGCAAAAAGTCTGTCCGTCCGTCCGTCTGTGAACAACGCTAGCGACCAAACCGTTTAGCCGATTTCCTCCAAAATTAATATTCCCCGATCGATCTGAATATTCTCACGGCCCCTTGAATTGGAAACCGATATTCTTAATTTTGGAGGGAATTTGTATGAAGACCCTCGAATATTTTCAAAATTTTCAAAAAAAAATGGCTCCAACAATTTTTTGCCTAAATTTTGTTTTTGGATAGTCTGAAGGTCATTTAACAGAATGGAGTAGATTTCATATTGGTTGAAAACTGTGATTTTTCGAAAACTGAAAATATTCAAACTTTTTTCGACATCTTCCTACAACTATAATTATGAAGATACAATTTTTGTTCTTAATAAAATGTGTTCATAAAAAATAGGTCTTCAAATATGGTCGTGTTCAATTTTTCAAAAACAAAACTATTTTTTCGAAAAATTGTGTCAAACATAGACTTTTTTATTTTCTTTAAACCATTTTTTCTTAAAAAACTGCACAACGTTTTTTGATTAAATTGGGACCTGAGATAGCATAAAGGAAGCTTAAGAGAATGTTGCAGGTTTCATGTTCGTTAAAATGCCTAATTTTGCAAAAATGTTTAAAAATTTTAAAAAATTGGCGTCTTTCTACGATTGTTACGATAGTTTGTTGACGAGTGTTACGATATACGATTGTTTTTCTTAATGAAAGATGCTCATCAAAAACAGATCTTCAAATAAGTTTATTTTGAGTTTTTTGAAAATGTGAGTAGTTTTTATATAATTTCCTGACAAACATAATAGCCCGCTCAGAATTGATTGCGCTTCGTTTTCGTCGTTTTCTTACAACTATAATTTTAAAAATAGATTTTTTCTCAATTAAATGTAGGACTTATCAAAACTGCATCTTCAAATAAGGTCATGCTTAATTTTTTCAAAATACGAGTAGTTTTTCTATACTTTTGTGACAAACATAATAGCTCGCTGTAAAACTGCGCTTCGGACAGCTGGATGCGCCGTAAATTAGAATTTGCAATTTTGTATATTATTACTTTGTTCGTTTCTTACATTCGACCTTTTGTTATACATTTACACATTAATATTTTAGACATTGTTTATTTTGAAATATTTGAAATAAAAAGAAAAAAAAATTAATAGCTCTCAGAATAGCGACAATGCAGGGTCCGCAACAATGGAATTCACTTTGCGCTCGCGAAAATCAGTGACTTACGTGTGATTGTTGTGACCTGATGGAGCTGTATGAAAAGGATAATTGTCTAATTTATATTGATACGAGTATTTGCATGAAAATATTTAGTTTTCGCACCAAATGCTGTACCATTTGTTGTGAGTAGAGTATTTGTTGCATGGTGTTAAAATACTCTTCTTTAATCATTGCCCTATGGAATGCATTTCTATATTGTCCAGGGTATCAGGCTTCTTTTTCCAATACAGGTTTACAAAACTTTTGTATTCTATTTTTGTGCAGTTGTAGAATTCACATAGTTCTGACAACATGCGATGGAAACAGTGAGTTGCACGCTTCTTGGTTGAAATGGACGTTTTCAATAATAGTTAAGGTGTTACTAGCACATAAAGTGCAATATTTCAGTACTGTAGCTGTTCCCAATAACGCGGGAAAGTATGTGCTGTTTGAGCACCACTAGTTTAATTTTGAAAAGATCTCAAGGGCTTCATGTAAAGTACCCCCCAAAATTAAAATATGGATTTCAAATTCAAGGGGCAGTGTTATATCTATTGGGGAATATCAATTTTGGAGAAAATCGGCCACGCGATTTCAGCGCTACCATTGACGACGCACAGACTGTCGTTTTACCATCAATCAATTTTTCGGTATCAAGGACGTACAAAACCTGGATTCTGTCTACATCACGTGTTAAAGGAAGTTATTTTCTATACACATATCAGCAGAATTTATTCACTGTTTCGATACAAAGTCCCAGCAATAAGAGATTTTCTGCGAAAAATTCGCCGTTATCAGGCGCAGAATTACATAATTTTCTCTTCTTACGAAGTACCTTCGTGAAGGCGAGAAAATAAAAATGATAGGAACAGTCAGAATGTTCAATGAAAAAAATGCAATGGATGTGCTATAGTGAAGAAACCTCTTTCACTTTAAATTATAAGTATTCCAGTAATATCATGGTTCTCTTTGATAATTATAATTAATTAAAATTACGTAGAAAAGAAAAAAAAATTAATCCAAAAGGAAGATCCATATAAAAGAACTAGTGATGCTGCAGAATGACACAGACTTTCCCGTATTAGTTTTCTGTTTCCTCTGGTCTCGACTAGCTCTTCAGATTTGCCACATACTGTTGCTGCCATCTCTCGCCGTCTGAAATACATTTTTTTTACATTTTCTTCATTTTTCAGTTTTCTTATAGTAGAACGGGAATAATATTTTAAGAATATGAAATAACAGTACAACCTAGTCCTAAATGGCAATTTTCTTTCAAAAATTTGACGCCGTTTTTAAGAAAATGGCGTTTAAGCGCTGCTGTAAATGCAAAATTTAAAACTCGTTTCGACAGAAAGTTTTTGAGTTTTCGGATAACTTTATTGAAAGTAATTTGAAGTACTTAAAATCACAAATACAATAGTGTTTACAAATTGAGGGAAATGTGCATATTAACGCTATGAGAGATCTTAAAAAAATATATATTTGTGTAATTTTTGAAAAACACAAGAGAATCCAGGAAAATTAATTTTACGTCATCTCAAGGAGTGCAATTAAGTACTATACGTACGAAATGTTTGAAGAAAAAATTGGGAACCATTTGTGAGAAAATAGCTTTTGAGCATTTCTGAAAAAGCGGAATTTTGAGCTAGTTTTCATAGAAAACGGTTGAGTCTTCGACAATCTTTACTTGACATTGTTGAAAGCATATGTAATCATAAATATAAAAATGTGAACAAATTGCCACTAATGTAAATATTACCGAGTTCAAAGACAAGTCAAAAAATTACATTTTTGTAATTTTTGAAAAATCAAAAGGATGGAGCATACTGATGTTTACGCGATCTCATAGTGTACTATTAGCACTATCCCCAACAAAAGTTTAAAGAAAAAGTTGGATCCGTTTTTAAGAATTTTTAAAATTTCAAATATTGCACCCAATTCTGCGCAAAAAACTACTAAACTTTTCGAAAAAATGTACATGACATTAATGAAGTTACAATGGAGAACAAATTTTACATGAAAGAAAAATCTCTCTCTCAACTTTTGTTGTTGTAGGAAGACGCCAAAAAAATTCAAAATTTTGCAATGTTTGAAACTTCAGAGTAAACCGTGAACATTGGACCTATAGCACCTTTATAAGTATATTTTACTCTCTTCTTACAAGAAATTTAATAAAAAATATTGAGCCGTTTACGAGAAAATTTTGAAAATGTCCGGGGGACTTCATGTAAAGTACTCCCAAAAATTAATCAAGGTTTTTCAAAATCGCAGAGCTTCGACTTATTCCAGATGGACAAGGGTTTCTTCAATGTGAAAAAAATCCTTCGCATGGCTTAGGCGCTAATGTTGTTCACATACACCGAACAATTACGTTTAGCATTCAAAACTGAAACTGTTGATCTCCATTTCGTGATCAAATCTTGAATGGTGCTCTTGGCCGGAATATTACCGTCAGGAAATTGTTCGTGGAAAAGTTCACGAGTTTCCTTAAAGGAACCAATATGTACAATAATGTAAATATTATTTGTCGCTCTTGCGTAAAGTTTACGCCCGTAATTGTTACTTCAATTGTGTAACTCACGGCTGCTCCTGGTCGACACTTGTAGGTAATTACCGCAGTGTACAAGGTCCCTGCAAAAATGTACTTGGACCAAGTGTTAATTGACGCGCCAAGTGAAATATTTATGTTTTATGTTGTGTGTTCCTGTAAGTGACAATTCAACAAAGCTGCTAATTACATCTTGTGTTGGAACTTTTCTCTGTGTGTATCCTGCAACCCCTGCGCCAATCCCACACGAGTTATCAAAGGCTTTCGGGACTATTGTACTTCATCACCATTTTTCATACAGTCCACTTATAAAATAACGTAATATGAGTATTGTAGCTCCGAACAACAGTTGTGTGAAGTTTACAATAGTCCCTCGTTCCTCGCTCCTATTGTAATATAACACTTGTACATTAATACCCACTATTACATCACGTTTCATAATGTACAATTATTGACCTACCTTTACGATTATACACACAACATATAATTTTTGATCATACCTAAACCCAAGCCAAAGTGGAGGAAGGTTTGACCTATATTAGATAACAGATGGAAGATTCTGGGAGAAAGTAAATAACACAGCGTATAGTTCTTTCTTAGGTATAATTAAGAAATGTACAATTCCAATGAAAGAAAGAAATGAAATGAAGTATACAAACTTTGTGCACTATACAATGAAGGCTGTGATGAGATTTTATAGACTAAGACTAATGAGATTAAATAATAATTCTACTCCTGTAAAATGTTTCTGCGCAGTAGAACCTCACTACTGGACACTACGACAGGGACGCATTTTATTTTTAGTTTGCATCGTCCTGGGTCTCTTTTTTATTTAATTCATTATTTTTGTAACAAAGTATTCCGTTAAAATTGTGATATATTTGCGTATACACATTCCGCAAGCAAATGAACAATCAGTAACAATTTAATGTTTTCGACGTAGGCGCCCTTACAAAAGGCAAAACAGTTGACGAACATTGCTCCTTGACCCTTTCCCTACGGTCCAGACACCCCCGCAGAGTCCCAAATTAACCCTCGTTCTCCGTAACAAACCACACGGCACAAGGCTTCCCTACCTGGATCACTTTCTCAGCTGCCCGCCCCAGCGACTGTGCATATTGTTGAAATAGCCCCTGTCAAGAACGGACGGACGGACATTAAACGACCGACGCCACTGTTGTGTTGATGGTAGCTGAACCGCAACCGCAGAGCGCCGAAGTCCGGGGCGGCCAACCAGACGATGCATGCCTTTCCTACATGGCTCCAATCTATCTGCTCTGCTCTCCTTCCACTCTCACCGTCCCCACAGGAGTAGTTGGAGGTTGTCGAAGTAGCCTTCTTCAAGGACGCTCAGCCACCCTGATCATTAAGCCTAGCCTCCACCGCAGGGCGCCAAAGTAGCCCCCGTCCGGTTTGGCGAACCAGACGGCGCATGCCTTTCCTACATGGCTCCCCTCCTCCGCTTCCTTCCTCCGCTCCCCTTTCTGCTCTCCGATCCCTGATGCTCATTGTGGAAGAGTCCTCCCTTAAGGACGCCCAGCCAGTCGACGACCATTGCCCCTGTTCACCTCCCTGCCGCCCAACCACCCCCGCAGGGCGCCGAAGTAGCCCCCGTCCGGCGCGGCCAACCAGACGACGCACGCCGCCCGGAAGCAGTCTGTTGCGTAGCCAGTGGCTCGGTAGGCCATCATGTGTTCTTGCAAAAAAGAATATTTATTATAATGCTGAAGAGAATTTACCACTGAAACCCGATGGGAAGGAATTGTGGCCCAGCCAATTATTTCAGAACTGAGGTCGATGACACCTGTCATCAATAATATTTTAATGTAGAGCCTTATCCTGCAACAAGAGATATACGTCATATGAAGCATTCGTCATACATATGTACCGGTTTGGTGCATAAGTCCGTTGCGTTTTTATTAGTTATTAAACTTGACATACACGTAAGAGATAGTTAATTCTCAGAAAAATATTCTCCTACTTTATTAACTGCAGTTTTCCAATTCCGATGTAATGCTTTAATTCTGCGCTAACCATACGAACGATATTTTCCCAAATGGATACTCACCTGTCGATCTGGCTCGAACGTAAGCTTTGTGATTTTGAAAAAAACATTCTTGAAATTTTGGGGGTACTTTATATGGAAGCTCAAGGGACATTTTCAAAATTTACAAAAATGGCTCGAAAGGTTTTGAAATAATGTAGTTTAAGAGTTCGACAATAATAGTTTTTCTGACTAACATTCGCCATTTTCCAGCGCAATTTTAAAAAACATTCTCTTCTTACGAAGCAAGTGCAAGAAAGTGAAAATGATTATCGAAAATATATACCATAGCAACCGGAGCGCGCTCCCGCTAAACAAATGCAGAACGGACTTGTGCACCCACACTACACTACCGGCAGCGTATAAGAGACTCTGACAGTTCTATCGCCACGTGCTGTGGTGCGTCATGTGACCTGCTCTGAAGCAATGAGCTTGCGAGGATTTGTTTCCTTTCTCACAGCCAATGTTCAGCTTTGCCGCTCATCTGACTCACAGGAAGTCGCGGAGGCGATAAGGTTAGACTTTGTCAAAAGTTATGAACATGATATCAAGACATGACTAGCCTGTCAGTATTAATGTTTTGAGGTTTAATTCATATGTGATGTATAGAAACCGGAAAAAGATGTATTATTAAATGTCAAAATATGTACATAAATATGTAATGAAAATTGTAAGAATATGTAATAAATATGTTAAATAGGATAGAATATGTAATATAAAAGTACTCCATTTATAAAACATTTTTACATTATACGATATTACATTTATAAAAAATTCCTAAACAAAATTTAAAAATAATACAAACGTTTTAAAAATCATTTGGAAAGCTTGTCATTTGGAATCAAGTTGATGCACTTTGCACCATACAACTTTCCTGTTATTAATAAAAGATTGATCTATTGTTATGCAGGACCATAGTTCAGCAGCCAGAAAAAGGTGTATCAAGGTGTAGCCTAGAAGCAAGGTTATATGCACCTTGGGCCAGACTAGACGCAACAGAAGCCGTGGTGATAACTACGACCAACAAACAATCACTGCAAGGTGCAACATTCTTATCGAAGTGATACTCATCAGCAATCGCCAGTTTCTCGGAAATGAGGGATAAAGGTGGCGAAACGTGGCGACAATGACACTTTTCACTCTTACGTTTCACCAATAATGAAGGGAAAATACTGTGGGTTTTTTTGAAAATACTTATTTTCATAAAAAAATATGTAAGATAGTTCATGAAAATTGGTAGAATAAAGAAAATATTTTGTGAAAATAGCAAAATATGTAATATGGTACCAAATAAGTAAAAATATGTGAGGAAAAAAATGGATGTTGTGTTAGGAGCGCTATGATTCGCCAAGATTCTAATTTTGAGAACGCTAAGAAGAAAGGCAAAACATACGTAATTACATAAAAGTCCGGTCTCTAGTGATGTAGGTGGTGCCACGTGCGTAGTAATGTGTGGCAACAGCGCATTCAACTATCAGGGTCGTTATCCTTTACTGTGGTTGATATCTCATTATCCTTCGAACTTTATCAGCGTCGCTTTTACGCTGCCAGTACTGTCAGGTAGGGTAATTTGCCACTACTCTCTCAGTCTGAATCAGTGAAAAACTACTGATTGACAGTGACTATTCACTGATGGTGTCAGTTATAACCCTGCCACTGACAATCAGTGAATTGAGCTGAACGAATCAGTGAAAATTGGATCCACTTTTTGAATCAGTGAAACTTCACTGATTGAATCAGTGAAATCTGTGACTCTAATTGAACGTGACGACTGGACGATCAGTGAGCGATGGTGGCGCGGCACTTTTTCCACTGGCGACCAGTGAAATGCTGGCGGTCATTATGAAAAGGTTCGCTTATTCGCAGATTGTCAGCGAAACTACCCATTTCGACTGAAGATATCAGTGACTTCGGCTCTCACTGTTTGAATCAGTGACAATTTCACTGATTCAGATTCAGAGAGTATAACGTACGTCTTGGCGTCTGCGACGGTAGAGCGCACATCCTTCTTGGTCTTTGTGTCCTCTCTCCGCTCGTCCTCTCCGTCCGTCTTGCGAGGCGTTTGAGAGACCTTGTCCTCTTCTCTGTGGAGGACGGAGTTGCCTTTTCGCAGAAACTGGACCTTCTTCAGGTTGCGCCCAACACAGATGGCGTTGACGATGGTCAAGATGCACACGGGGACGTAGTAGAAGAGGGCAGTGCCAGACTGATAGGAAGATAAATACGTTTCCGGATCTGTAAATTCGATTGCAAAACAAGAGATTTTTAATGGTTTGGTCAAATAAAAAGTCCAATGTGATTGTGTGTAGTGACGCATTTAAAAGAGTAGACGATTACTATGGATTCTGCGGACGGATTCATTGTATTCTTGGCTGTCCGGTATGAGCCGCGTCTCAGTCGATGAAGCTGACGTTTGAGCGGTATAGCTTTGAAGAACGCCACAACAAGATGGCCGAAACGTCAGCTCCATCGACTGAGACGCGGCTCATTTCAAACAGCCAAGAATACCACTAGATGATTACTAATCAGTCATAGACAATCAATAAAACACAGGGCGATTATTCGCTCTTAAGAGATATATTTTCCATACCATAAACATTTGCACCACGTTCCGCAGGTCAATGTATCAACTTCAGATGGAGGTTCTGTAAATTTTCGACAAGATTTTTGAAAATTGATATAATATAATTTATAAATCGATCCATGTAGAAATATACAGGGTGTCCAGAAGCTCCCGTTACAAAAAAATACCACAAATTCTGTGATGCCAAACATGAAGAATGGCAGGTCCAGTTTTTCCGAAAAAAATTTTGTCTTTGAGAAAATTGAGTTTAAAAATCACTTCCGGGGCGCGAAATTCAAACCGGCCGCAACGACACCAGACAGTACGGAGCATCCTTCCGCACCTTCTGCGCGGAGCATTTCCTCGTTTCTCCGCGTAAATGGTGAAAGAGTCGAGTAATATTCTGGAAAGCATCGCGTTGCTTACACTAGAATACTTAATAGTATCAAGTATTAGCAGGTTCTATTCAATAAATATTTTAAATGTACGTACAGAATATCGAGTTTTGTTCAAAATGATAGCCACGGTCACGGCGGCGTAAACATAAATTATGAACACGATCCAACATTTATGAATAAGATTGAATATCCTGGAATGCTCTAATTGTTATTTTTAGCACATATTAATATGAACTAGTGCTTTGGACCTAAGATTGCCACGTAAATGATAGTCTCCTGAAGATTATTCTAAAGATAGTGATATAGTAAAAGCGTTTCGGAAATGAAATATTCATTTCCTGAATTCCCGTTCCATGAAAATACTGAGTTTATCTCTGGGCGCGGAATTTGAATTGATACGTTTTACAGTCATTTTGTGGTGATGCAGACCGAACAGTGCATTGAAGAATCTTTGTAGGGGCACGTAGGCCATTAACCTAACCCACAGGTCAATATCAACAGAGATAAAATAGCGTCGCCACATTTGAATGCAACAAGGAATAAAAAATACAAAACTAGTATATTACTGGTGTGAAAGGGTAAAAGACTGAGAAAAACTGTGATGTTGCATTGCGTGATGTACAAATACTTCTAGCAGGCAAAAGTTTGACCGTGGTTCGCTGAGGTTACCGGCCCATTGCCATTCGCAGCTCGTATTATGGTCGGTGTCCTTGCATTTGTCACTTGCTATGCCGCGTCACATCGTGGTTTATATCGTATGGCGAACCTCCCACCGCCGCCTAGTGATTCGCCTATCAGCCGCATGTCAGTTTTGCCTCAAAACAACAGATTGCGCAGTTCGAAACCCGGCCCGCACAGTGGTCATGGCTGAAAAAGCACCTGTACGGAGTCATCTTTCCCCTTCCCTCCCCTCCGCACCACCCCCAGCGTCCCGCCACCGGCAGCGTATACTAAAAGCTAAGCGTAGTCAAGGCAAATTAGTAGAAATATCGAGTTTGAGTGCGAGAGGCCAGAATAAGCATGTTTTCAATTAATGAGTACTGCGACATGTACTTAGTCTTCGGCGAGTGCCGGAGCAACGTTCGTGCGGCAGCTCGAGTGTACGCCGAGAGATACCCTAGCAGAAGACACCCTTCCCACTGCGTTTTTTCTGCGCCTCGACGCAAGAATACGTGCGTTGGGGTCAGTTTTACCGGGCGGAAGTGTCGATGCAGGTGTGTCTCGCTCATCTGTGGCTACAGAGGAAGCAGTATTGGAACATTTCGAACAGGACCCTTCGAGCAGTGTGCGAAATTTTGCGCGAATGGGTTGTTTATATTAAATTTTTTCCTTACAACTAAAAGAATTCAATTTTCAATGTGAAAATAATTTTATGTATTATCAGATATGTTTTGGAAAAAAAATATGCAGAGCCATAGAGTTGCAGTTATGATTTAATTTGCATATTGTTTATGTTTATTCCTGTTTTCCATAAAATATTCTTTTGAGATATAAATCCCTCATAAGTAAAAAAATAACCAACATGAAACTATGTAATTATTAGGGTGTTTTTATGTAAAATCTACAAAAATTATCCAATTAATATTTTTCAGTTCAAAAAAGTATGCAATTATTAAATGGACAAGTTATAAATTGATTAATTTTTTAAACAAATTAAAATATTGAACATGTAGAGATATAACTGAAAGATTTTGGACATGCATGTAAAGTATTTCTAATTAATTTAAAGTAGCAAAATATGCATGTTCTAAAATATTTAAGTAGTAAGGATACTGATTCTGCATTAAAATAAATTAAAAAAATTAAATAATTCAAAAGAAGGTTTGGGGTGAAAAAATGATTATATTGCATAATGTTTTTCCTTTTTGTCGATTTTTGTTGTACATTATGAAAATATAAAAGAAAAATATTGAAAATTAAAACACTGAAGTAGTGTAGTAGTGAACTGTTTCTACTCCCTTACATTCTGTACTACGTAGTAACCTCGAAGAATTAAATTGAAGAAATGGTCGTTACTCATTTGTGTACGTATCTGCTAACTACAATGCAAGCTCAAAGAAACAAAACAACTAAAAGAATACTTCTCCCGAGTAGCTGTCAACTGCCTTATGAAATGGTTTTACGAAGTAATTCCAAGATTTGGGAGAAAGACATGCTCTCATCTTGCATCTGGAAAAGCAAAGCGGCGGGTAGAATGGTCATTCAACTTCGAGAAATGGATAGTCGAGGCCGCTTGCCTTAACTTCGATGTTCCACGTAGAACAGTTAGAAAATTTTGCAATAGCAGTTCTTTCGGAACGCTTTCGCTGCGGCAGCAGGAAGTGCTCTTCCTTTACCACATATTACTTAAGCTAAAATAATAGATAACTAATTTAGGAACAGATACTTTTATTTAGGAATTATTTGCAATATTTTTGAGGGGGGAAATACTGATATCCATCAATTAGGGCTACATCTTCGATAAACCGTCCAGCGGTTATTAAGAAGTTTAAAGCTGGCTATCTTTAGTTTGATAATTCAGAAAATGACAGCCGGGAGAATCAATTCAAATTCCAGAGATAATAAACTCAGTATTTTCATTAACGAATATTTTATCTCCGAATTGCTCCTTAGTGTATCATATTTATAATAATCTACAGGAGACTATCATTTACGTGGCAATCTTAAGCCTAAAGCACTAGTTCATATTAATACGTGATAAAAATAACAATTCGAGCATTCCAGGAGATTCAATCTTTTTCATAAAAGTTGGATCGTGTTCATAATTTATGTTTACGCCGCCGTGTACTGTGGCTATCATTTTGAACAAAACTCGATATTCTGTACGTACATTTAAAATATTTATTGAATAGAACCTGCTAATACTTGATACTATTAAGTATTCTAGTGTAAGCAACGCGATGCTTTCCAGAATATTACTTGACTGTTTCACCGTTTAGACGGAGAAACGAGGAAATGCTCCGCGCAGAAGGTGCGGAAGGATGCTCCGCGCAGTCTGCAGTGTCGTTGCGGCCGGTTTGAATTTCGCGCCCCGGAAGTGATTTTTAAACTCAATTTTCTCAAAGACAAAATTTTTTTCGGAAAAACTGGACCTGCCATTCTTCATGTTTGGCATCACAGAATTTGTGGTATTTTTTTGTAACGGGAGCTTCTGGACACCCTGTATATAATTTAAATTCAGAGAACCTCCAGGAACAAAACTATCATTATATCAATAATATGTATACTTCTTTATACTGTTCTGTACTTTTAAATGATACTGTACTATACTTTTAAATAATGGAGAGTTACTGACTATGCGAGAAAGATATTATCTGCGACATTCTGTGTAGACTAGAAGGTATGCGGAGTGTTTATTTTTGCTGTGTTTGGAGCAGAAAGCAAAGAAAAAATCATTTACATTTACAAAGCATTTCACACTAAGTACATTACAAAAAAGGGAGACTATATTGAAGAACAATGAGAATATCATCCTGTATTTTTGAAGTAAATAAAGTGTTTTATTTAAAGTCCGGATAATTGTTGCCCCTCCCTCGTGTATATAAGGAAACCTTACTGAAAAATAACTGAGTAATTTTGTTAGTCGTGTAATTGTAATATTCAAATTTCCGTTGTTAAGTTAAAGCTAATGTCTGCAATAAATAAAAACTATCTAAGACCCGTAAGTAAATGAATCAGAGGGCACATCACTACATTTAATATCTTTTATGGCTAGAAATCGGAATTTTAAGCAAATATTTATTTTACAGTTTGATGGAGGCACTCCAAATTAAGAATAAAAACGTTTATACGATGTGACAAGAGTCATTTTAATTGAGCCTAAAAATGCGCAATACAAAGCAAATCCATCGTTTACGATTTTTCAATTATTTTTGCTATTTACAAGTTAGTGCCCTCGAATCATGACAAAATAAGACCATTCCGTAATAATCTTGCTCGCCTCGACTTCATTCGTGGAAATAGCATTGAGTGGTGAATGTACGCAAATAATAACCGTTAATAAACCCAATGGAGTCAGCATTTCGGATAGTAGCGACGAGGTTGAATTCACCACTTTCTGGAAGAGAAAGCTAAGGTCTGCTGCTCTGATTAGTAGTTGTTCTCGGTTTTTCCGATCAGTACCAGGCAACTGACAGAGCAATACCCGCAAATGCAGTACCCATAAATGCAGTACCTACACGCAGATGCAGTACCGCAAATGTACCTACCCGCAAATGCAGTACCCATAAATGCAGTACCTACACGCAAATGCAGTACCGCAAATGTACCTACCCGCAAATGCAGTAGCCGAAAATGCAGTACCGCAAATGCAGTACCTACCCCCAAATGCAGTACCGCAAATGCAGTACCTACCCCCAAATGCAGTATCCACAAATGCCGTACCTACCCCCAAATGCAGTCCCCGTACATGCACTACCACGTATCTCTGGAGCTTAGAACATGCCTAGGTTAAAGCGATGCCTGGCTTGGGCTATACATAAAGGAAGAAACTCCTTAAAAGCTATGTAGGTCGGCGCTGAATCTCTCGTTCTATTGCAAGAAGAATACCACTCGCTACCCCCGGAATATAACATGAACACGTACTAGTGCAGAATGACTATAAGCAGCTGACGTCTCCCAAACACCAAACAAATCATTCACAAAATCTTTATAAGAATTCATACCCTTAGCGTCTATCGAAATGACCACTTCGTTGAAACAGGTTCGTGTTTCCGTTAGGGATGGGTTGAACCATCTGCGTTTTTCATCATCCTTTTCATATAAAATGGCGGAAATGCCGGTCATGAGGGAAGGCAGCCCCCAAGCAAGAGCCGAAAAGACCAAGAACCTCTTCCAGTCCTTGCCGCCCCCTGGTCGCACCATCTGCAGCTTCCTGCAAAATACACATTTCTGTTCTCATTGCTCTTCGAGATACTATTATGTTGTCATGATTTTTAAACAATAAAAACTGTGTATCATACCACAATTGTATCCCAATAAACAATAGAAGGTGAGCCATTCTAGATGATAAAACACGATAATATAGTCGTCAAAAATGTTAGCAATAAATAATTCCTTTATTACATTAAACCTCCGATGCATTGATTCTAGTGAAAAAGATTTTTTATAATTTTTTGATTTCGTAGATAACTGAAACTTCATGCACATGTCGCAAGCTTTTTCGGTTCGGGAGGATTTATTTGTGAGCAGTGGATGCACTGCAATTCTGAAGGCCGTCTATCGGTCTAAGGTTTGGGCAGCAAAGGAAAGAGGCGCGATCGCAGAATCTCGCGCAATACGCGGCTGCTAATTTGCACTCCAATTCTGCCAAGGAACTAAATCGAACTTTTCTTCGTATATATCCGAATAAAGGATTTTTTCATCGATAAGATTTAAAGTACCTTCAGAACTTCGACTATTAACACAAGCTTCTGAATGTTACAGAAGAAGAGAAATCGTCAATGAACTGCTCTGCAGAAACGCTGCGTTTCTCAAAATAATAGTCCTAACAATTGTTCAAATAATTGCGGAGAAGATGGCAATTTATTTTTCACTTGAAATACCTCAATAATAATAATAATAATAATAATAATAATAATAATAACTGTTGTGGATCTATGTATATATATTGAAACGAATTGTTATCACCAAGACGATAACAATGCGTTTCGAACCAATTTTGTACGTTTGAACTGCGCGGCAGAGAGCCAGCCCGCCGGCGGAGTCGGGGGGGGCCAGAGCCGGTTCAACGTGAAGAACCAGGAGCCACGAATCGAGCAGGAGGCCAGTAGAGCAATGGCGGAGAAAGAGAGTGGACGTAAGGTATCGTGTGGAAGGAAAAGCGAATAGTGGCGGACAGAGTGGAACCAGAGTGGAGTTGTGACGGAGAAAGTGTGGGACCAAGGTGAACGCATTAGCGGAAAAATGAAGCGAGACAGAGAGAGTGCAAGAAAGTAGTAAAGTGTTACAGACGGTGAAACGCGTTGGATGATGAACACGTGGGACGGACACTGCCGTATAGAGGGAGGGAGCATAGTATGCCAGTTTTAAACATTATCAAGCACCACTTAGGTGAACAGTTAATGATCATTACCATAAAGGTCGAGAACTGTATCGTAAAAGAACGAGAGAATAGCAGCTGGGGAGGACAACGCTCTGATACAATCAAAACGTTGGGTTACGTTTCAAAGCAGACCCCGGCGGCTACGAGTGGGGTGAGAAGCGGTGGCGGCGGCGTTCCTCTGCCGCCCTTCCGAGCACCTCCGAAGGAGACGGAATTACCCGAAGGGCGAGGTGGCGCGGCCAGGCCCGTCAGGCAAGAACGCATCGAACAAGTAGCCGGCGCGGCATTGCGGGGCTCCCCTCCCCGCGCTGGCTTCCTGCGGCGCGAGGTGCCGGCCCGACGGCGGACGGGCGAGTATTGAAACGGCGCAAGTCAACGGGGTTTTCGTGAGTAAAAGCGGTCGGAAGGTTGGGAGAGTAGTGATTGACCAAGAGAAAACAGTGATCTTGATTTGAGCCCCCCCTAAGTAATAAAACTAGTGTAAGGGAGTAAAGCCATAAGGTGACCGTAAAATCGTAAAAAGGGATCAGACAAAGCACGGGAAAAACAGAGTAAATGCTCCTGTGAGCGCCAAAAGCAACTGACTTTGTATAGCTATGGTTTTGTTCTGTTTTTGTAATAAAGAAAAGTTTTGTCACCCCTAGTCTCCGATGTGTGGATGATTGGATCCGGAGCCCATTCCCGAAAAAGAATTCCTGCCCCCTCTTGTTTATTTATAAAATTTGTGAGAGTTAATCAACAACTCGTTTCAATATATATATATATATATATATATATATGTTTGTTTACATATATATGAATGGATAATCGTCATCTTATGCATCAAATGTTTGTACGTTTTTTCGCATATCGTTATTTTCTGTCCCCTAATAATGTAATTGACGTTTAGAATAATTCAGTAAGGTAAAACCTCTTTTACTGTTAAAGCAAATATTAAAGTTTTTGAGAAAATTTTGCTGCACGTTTTTGAAAATTTGTGTTAATTTGCACATAGTTTTTTTTAAATAATACAGATGGTTTTGGGAAAATATTTTTGTGTTATTTTTTTCATTGCTCCCATTTTTTAAAAATGTAGCCACAAACCTTTTACATTCTCATAACCTGAGGATGACTAATTAAGGATCTAATTTTAAAGAATATAACTTACCAAGAAAAAAGTTTGAGTATTCAGAAAGGAGGAAAACACTATGAACTTCGAGAATTTTGGAAATTAAGAGATTTTAATGAAAAACGTAAATTTAGCTCATTTGTGCGTTGACTGCCTCGGTGGGAGAGCGGTTAGCTTAGCGCCCTCTGAACATCTCATGTGCGCGGATTTCATCTCGCTTGATTGATTCATTAATTGATTGTTCGTCATTCCGGGCACGTCAACTACTGTGATCATTAGTCCTGTGAGAGTAGTGCGTGTTTTTTCATCGTGAGGTGCCGGTGATCTTTTCTCCGCTGGATGGCGAGATCTACCGTCGACTAGTAGGGATTTCCCACAACCAGGTATCTCCCACGAGCAGGGCACCGCCCCAGCCGGGCCGATCTCCCGGCATGTGTGGTAGTGTTGTGCATGTTAGTGTACGTGTGTGTGTAAGAGGTGAGGATAGAACAAGGAAGAGACAGGAAAGAAAGCCCGTTTGTTAGGGTACTGTTCCTGCATTCGCCTGGTGTTGATCGGAGAAACCACGGAGAACTACCTGTCGCTCGAATTCTCCTCCAGACAGCGACTGAATTCGCCTTAGCTGAGAAGCTTGTGTCGCAAATCCTACCGCCATCGGGACTCGAAACTAGGACTTCCCAGTCAGAGACTACAGTGATGTCTGTTGATGCATTGAGCCATCTCTCCCAGTATCTCGGTTGAGACGCGGAGGCTTTTGGTTGGCAAAACTGTCATGTGATGCTTAAGGCACGTAAAAGAACATTCGCAGGTGCTCAGCTAATTTAAAACCCACCGGCATTTTCACTTTCTCTCGGGATTTCTCCTAACAGGAGTTCGGGTATAGTGAACAGAGACCATCATCTGGCAGGAAAAGAGTCACCTCCAGGTGTTTCCGGGGACGCCCATGTGCCTATGTCTGCTCGAAAAGTATCCCCAAGATCCGCCCTCGGGTGTGGGAGTACGTATCAAAAGAAGTCTGAGACGAATATTTGGCAGTGGAACAACGTGCTGTATCCCCGCAAAATAAATAGAGGATCAATAAAAAAAGTGTGTCAATTTCAATAAATGAGTAAAAGTTAAAAGGGAAAGCTATTTGAGGCTCAACACACAACCGATGAGAAACAATTCAAAACAGAATGAACGAAATGATATTATGTATAGAACAAAAGGAATGTGAGATGACGTGTAATGAAGATTATTTGGAAAATAATGTCTTTAAATGTGTAACATTAATATAATGTAGGCATAAACATTTCAATTTCCTCTTAATATTTTATTATTTTTATTATTCTTGTAGTGCAGTTTTGTACCAATCTCTTTTTATCGTTTTGTGTATTCTTTTGCTTTACCCATTCTATAATTTTCTTATTGAGAATATAGAAAATCAGAAGATTTATATTTTTAAAGAATGTGAATAGACTAGGTATAAACACGTAGGATTGTTGTAATAATAATAATAATAATAATATTTCGTAGCACTTCCATGCTATGTTATATTTTGGAGTTCTGTTATAATATTTCAAACAATCTACCTGAAGAAATAGTAGATTATCTATTTATAATTAAACTTGTCAGGGCTTTCTTACCTGAAACCCCAAGCCATGTTGAAACACAGGGCTGTGAGCCAGTAGTTGGCTGCCATTAACAGGAAGTACATCGGCAATGCTGGAGCAAGAAAGAGACGCATTCAGTTAGTCTCAAACCTTATCGTGCCAAGAGCCGAAGCCGTTGCCCGATCGCAGGAAAACTGATCGATCAAAGCGAATGACAGCTTTACATTTACTTCTAATTTCTCCTCACAATGAATACCATAGAATGACGCACATTGTTGAGATTTTAAATTGTAGTGATATTCTTGGTTAAGATTCTAATCCTTAGAATGCTGATAGTTTCAAACAAAACATGTTTTTTTCTACCGCGTTTCAAGTCACAAATGTTTCACGTGGCCGTGACAACTACGTACAGGGCTGCCAGATGCTTCGTAAAAAACCTCCGCTGTTAGATGGCTGTAAATTCGCCCAATAACAAAAAGCCAACTTTCCAAGCGGGACATTTGAATTTGCATTAAAATCGTATTGGAAGAATTTTCTTTCGAGGTAATAACCCTATGAAATACTTGATTAGATTAATTTTTTTGTTTGTGAACATTGTAATTAAAAATTTATGTAAAAACTTATATTTTTTGTAATAATAAGTTACTAATATTTAAAAATTAGTTATAGCTATTCTTATTACTACAGCAGGTGGGAAGAATTCGTTAAGGGATAAAATAATGTTCCCACTTACCCCTTTTCACTCTACTTGTTCCTCTTAAATACCCACCCTTAAAAAGATTACATATGCATACTTATTCCTGTTGAACTTGACCTCATTTGAAGATCTGTTTTTGATAAATGCATTTCATTGTGAAAAAATCGTATTTTTACGGTTATAGTTATAGGAAGTCGTTGAACTTTTTTTTTAAATTTTTGCACTTTTCAAAAAATCAAGCATTTCAACGAACAAGAGACCAGGACCATTCTCTGAAGAGCTTTGTACGCCAAGGTCAAAAATTAATCGAAACGTTTTGTGCCTCTTCAAGAAAAAAATGATACAAATGGCCTATCTCTGACATAAAATATCGCAAAAAATACTCATATTTTCAAAAAATTGATTATTTGAAGATCTATTTTTGATGATTACATTTCATTAAGAAATAATATTTAACTTCATAATAGAGTTGTAGAAAGACGCTGAAAAAAAGGTTGGATTTTTGCAATTTATGAAAAGCATTTATTGCAAAAGCATTTTATGAAGTACTTCGAGATGGAAAACTTGGGGTTCTCATCTGAGATATATATATATATATATATATATATATATATATATATATAGATAGATAGATAGATAGATAGATAGATAGATAGATAGATAGTGAGAGAGAGAGAGAGAGAGAGAGATTGCATTTCTAGTTGTTTTTTTACTGAGAAGGTTTATGTGTGGTTAATTCTGTTGTAACTCCACTACATGGCGATGTAAAACAAAACCAAATTTTTCACGTCAAATGCAAACTGCAGCACTCGGCAGCAATATCATTAAATAACTCCTAAACGTGGCATTCTAGGGCCTTAAAAACAAAAAGAAACGTTTCTCACTCCTAATCTACAGAACGAGAACTCTTCTCGAACATTCTACTACATTTTTGCTGGTCCGGCGCTTCTCAGTATTACCTCACCTGCTCAGAGACGTGCAGAATCTGCAAGTAAATGTGAATGAGATAGGGACAGACAGAGAGAGAGAGAGACGGAAAGAAAGAGAGAAAGAGGGAAGGAGAGACAGAAAGGGTGATGGAAGGGGAAGATGAAGGGCAGAACAACTTCTGCCGAGTTCCACTAGTAACAATACGAACTTTTACCTCACCTAGTGCAAGGTGGCACCCCACCGGCTGCACTATGTTGCTTGTACCCAAAACCCGCCTCTCTCGGGATTCGGACCCTCGAATCTCTCGGTTCTAGCCGCTAAAAGTCACAGGAAATGCAGGTTTTGAGATAACGGAACCGTTACAAACTATCGGAAACCGCAGTGTGCTTTTCCGCTTAAGCCAATGACCTTCAGAGTCTACAGCTCCCCGGCGAATCGAGGAAACGTTCCTGTGATACGCAAATCCGGGGACTGCGGCGAAATTAGAAAATTGCAAAATCTGCTAAGGAAACCTACGACACTACAGGAAAACTTGTAAAGGATATTTGTTATTTGTTGGTAAAAATATGAGCAACGCGCTAGTCTGCTTTTGACGTCTGAAGTTCTTGATTGCGTGCACGTTGTTTTTCAACATTTTATTTGATTGCTTTCAACAATCAATACACAAATTCAAATACTATGTAAAGTTAAAATACCGAGTTTAAATACCAAAAAATATATTTATTACTATCTCGTATAGGTACTCCTACGTATGAACGGAGTAAAAAAGAAAATAAATTATTATTTTCACATATTTGAAATAAAAATTGCTAGCTCTTTAAGGGAGTATCGAAAATGCAGGGAAGGCAACAATATTGAATACCGTTCCGCTGTCGCAAATTTCTGTGAATTACGTATCATTGTTGTGACTTGATATAGCTGTATGATATCAAGCTTCTTTTTTCAATACAAGTTTTCAAATAATAGCTAAGATATTAGTAGGGCAGAAAGTGCAATATTTCAATCCTCTGTAGCCGTTTCCATTAATACGGGAAAGTATGTGCTGTTATAGCATTACTAGTTTACTTTCCCGTCTACGTACGTATATACGGAGTAAAAAAACGTAGTATAGAGAAAGTTATGTAATTCTGCGGAAAATCGATTTCGAGATTTCAACTGAAATACACGTTTTAGGGTGCCCTGATACCAAAAAAGTGTGTTTTTTTCAAAACGTCCGTCCTTGTTTTGGTCTGTCCTCCCTTCCCTCTGTCTGTCCTGTCAATCTCTCCACCTGACCATTCGTCCGTCCGTTCATCTGTTAACAACACTAGCGCCTAAACCATAAGTAGTATTTTTTTAAAATTGATATTCCTGGGTCGATCTAGCTAGATTCGAAGCTTTCCGATTTTAAAAAACATTCTTAAAACTTTCGGAGTAATTTACTTGAAGCACGACCGACATTTTTAAGTTTTTCTCAAAAATGGCGCCAAATTTTTTCTTTACATTTCTTGAAGGAATAAAGTAAAATCCACTTATCAAGATCGCAATGGTCCGTTTCTAGAGCTTCAAATGTCTCATTTACAACAACGCTTAAACGTCATTTTCTTAAAAACGGGTCCAAATTTTTGAACAAAAATTTCCAAATACGAAGAGATTTTACTCTTCGTAATATTCTTAAATTAATATTTCGTTTCTATAACTAAAAAACTGAAAAATTTAGAAAATAAAAAAATGTAATATTGGTGGCGATAGATGGTACCTGTTAAGAGGACGGCCAAACAGCTAGACCAAATCAAAGAAATTAGAAAACTAACTAGTATGAGAAAGTCTGTGACACTCCTTAGCACCACTACTTTTACGATTATATTATTTGTTGTTTATTAATATTGTTTATTTTTCTAGGTCATTTGTTCTAGGTTCATATTTTTCTAGGTTCATTCTAGTATTGTTCTAGGTCATTTCCTTTAGATCAGATGCACGCATTACTATTATGAAGACATCTAAATAAATAAAGCATATGGCTGACTGTTGAAATCTATGTTTTCAAGGAGGAAACAAGTCTTCAAATTGATTAACTTACCGAATGATCTGCATGTGTTTCTCAGATGAGGAGGTGGATATCCGAAAGCATCCATTTGGTCGCTGATGGTCAAGTAATAAGCGACCTGCCCCAGGTTGAACCCCAGGAGGCAAGCTGCATGGCATGCCAAACACCAACCATGGGCCTTGAGGCGCACGCGACTGTTGCACGCGACTGAGGCGAGAGCTACTACCAGCAACGAGACGGAGACGAAGCACAGATGTCGCAGCAACCAATACACGCCTCTGGTGATTCGCGATTCCGTGCAATAAAAGATGGTGTCTCTCAAGGTCCGGTTTTTGAACATCCACGCATCCACGCATGTTTCCCAGGTGGACCACATGAAATTTTGGTAGCGTCGTTGAAGCAAGAGGGTCGCCAGCCCGTCTTCTTGTGGCTTGAGAAGAGGGTGAGTTGTTATAGGTCTTCTAAGGCACGTCTCCGTATGTCTGTGACTGAAGAACACGTAAATGAGAAATTTGTTATCGATGTATAACAAAAGTAATGAAATGGCATTGGTATGGAGAAGGGGGAAATGAAGAACCTGCTGAGAGGGAGGGGTTCTTCTACAACCTACAGGATGGAGGCTCCTAAGGTCTTGGCATCTAGTAAAACACGCACACTTATACTCGTACTTAAACCTAATTTATTATAAACTACATGTGCATATGGCGAGGGCTGGAGGCCCTTATGAATAGAGACCGGAAAATATATAGTATGAAACGTCAAAATATGTACATAAATATGTAATGAAAACTGTAGAAATATGTAATAAATATGTAAAATCGGATATAATATGTAGTATTAAAATACTGTAATTATAAAACTCATTTACATAATACGAACTTACGTTTACAAACAATGCAAACGTTTTAAAAATCATTAGGAAAGCACAAGTTGATGTACCCTTTCACCATACAACTTTCCTATCAATAGTTAAACCTTCACAAATTGTTATCCAGGAATATAGTTTAGCACCCAGACTAGACGCAATAGAAGCCATCATACAAACTGGCGAAATCTACGATCACCAACAATCACTGCAGTACGGAAAATTCTCATCAAAGTTGTTACACGACGGCGATCGCCAACGTTTCTGGGAAATTAAGGTTAAAGGTCGCCAAACGCGGCGTCAATGATACTTTTCTCATCTAAAGATGAGAATGATCTGTCGCTGACGAGCACTTCCCGCCATTGAGATAACTGAAGAAGGCGCGTCGAACTATGAGAATATCCGACCGCGTCTTCAGAAAAGCGTACCTCGAGTAGAATACAGTACGCAGTACCATGCAGTAATAATGTAGGGAAAAAATGCTAAATATTTTAGAAATACTTCTTTTCATAAAAATATGTACGAAAATTGATAAAATACCAAGAAATGTTGAGAAAATAGTGTAATATGTAAATTAGTGCCAAATATGTAAAAATATTTAACGAAAGAATTGGATATTGTGTTAGGTCGGCGACAATAAGCACAGATTACAATTTTGAGAACGATAAGTAGAAAGACAAAAAAATATGTAATTACATAAAAATCCGGTCTCTACTTATGAAATATTCATTATGAATACAAACTAGATTCTCCACTTTACATCAAGGGGTGTGACCTTGACAGGCAGGTCAGCAGTGACCAGCAATGCCAGAGATACAGGAGCAACAAGCCCTCTTCTGTGGGGTGTTATGGGGTGTTATGAGTTCGTGTCACGTGATGGGCGTGCCGTGTGCAGAGGCAATACACATCCAGGAGTACCGGAAGCGTCCCACTATTTTCAACCCGCCTGAAGTATTACAAATTTTGAAGAAAATCTAGAAATGTTTAGGTGCCAGTGGACGAGCGGACGTAGGGATAGACTGATGACCGTTTCAAAAAAATAAATCGTTATCGGGGGATTCCTAAACGATTATGATGAAATCTCGAAATCAATTTTCCGCAGTATTAGTTAACGCTCCCTAGACTGCATATATTACTCCGTGTATACGTACGTATACGAGAAAGTAAATGGCGGTAAAAGAGAGAAACAGTACGAGAAAGCATAAAAGACACGGAGAGAGAGAAATATAGGTAGAAAGATAGATAGGAAGAGAGAAAGATAGAGAAGAAGATAGAAAGATAGGACGATAGAAAGATAGAGAGGACGATAGAAAGATAGAGAGGACGATAGAAAGATAGAGAGGACGATAAATAGATAGAAAGATAGATAGGAAGATAGAAAGGTAAATAGAAAGATGGATAGGAAGATAAAAGGATGGATAGAAAGGTAGCTAGAAAGGTAGAAAATAGAAAGCTAGAAAAAGAGAACGGATACCTTCTATGGTGGTATTCGGCGTCCTGTGCGGGTAAGAGCTTCCCGAAGGACGAGTTCCGTGGCCACTCGTGCGCTAGCTGTTCTGCCCGGCAGCCCCAGCTGCCGCGTCTGCCGGCCACCACCAACTCCCACGGCTTGCAGCACTTGCGCACGCACTTGTCAAAGTCGCAGTCGGGCCTCGCGATCAGCGCAAAGGGCCCCAGCGGAGGCTGGGCCGCGTCCACGCAGTACTCAAACAGCGGCCGGTAGCCGCCCAGTTTCAGGTCGAACAGCTTGCTGTTGTACAAGGGCCTCGGCTCCGGCCCGAAAACACTTCCCCTGTATTTGCTGTCGAGGAAGGCGACGCGACGGTTAAAGTAGGTGGAGCCCGCGGCCTCCGCTTGGCTCTCGTTCCATTCAGATGATTTGTCCACCGTCCACATCGGGAGCTGTGGAGCTAGGCGCTTCAGGTTGGCCAGGTTGTGGAAATTCACTGCCCTGATTCGGTGGAACGGCACCCCGGCCGGCAGCCAACGTCCTACCCACGGCGCGTCACCGGGCTGCAGATAGACGTGATGAGAAGTTGGGGAAAATCGTGATTCGTAATACCTTGAAACTGTATCTTGTGTGTGGTTGCGCGGTAAGGTGGCGTTCACGCAGGTCGACCCGTTTCCAGAGAGCATTTCGAGCGGACCGCAGCATTTGTTGATTTCCAACGGCTCCTTTGCGTTGACTTCTGTTTGTGCGATTTGAAGCGCAGTCATCAGCAGGAGCATTCTACAAGCGCGCATGGTGGTGCAGGAGGGAGGTCTTTGCGCAAAGCAACGTTCACTCACCCTCGTTGGTTTTGCGGGTGGATTTCTTCGAAGGTTGACGTGTTCTGTTGAGCTTCTGTTGCTCTAGAATTCTTCGGTTCCGCTGATTGGCGCTGGAATCGGCGGGTGATTTTGGGCGCAGGCGGAAGAGTTGGCACCGCGAAGCCTCTTTAACAACTGTCGCACGTCAATTAAATCCGGTCACCAATTATGAATGCAGTCTTTTCGCAAACACGTTTCAGAGTTAATGTCAGATGGCTCGCCGTATACCTGTGGAACGGAGGTTCAAATCTCCGTCGTTCCATGTAGAATTTGTGCTGAACAATTTCGCGATACAAACAGTTTCGAAGTTTTCACGTTATCCCTTCCACCCACTCACTATATTAATTACTCATATCATTTCTTCATAAATACCTTCCTCGTTCCATTCCAGGATTTGACATAAAGGGGACCACTGCAAAATTTTTGAAGAGTTACTTCATGACGTCACTCACACTCATAAACTCTGCTTAATAACGGAATTTTCCCTTGTTGTCGTAAATGTCTTTGCATCCCCCACAAAACAAAACACTCCAAAGTAAGATTTTGCGCTGACTGATGCGGATGCAGCTTTTTCACGCAAACGTTTTGTTAGCACAAAGGAAGCCGAATTTTATCAAGTCCCTAGAGCAAATGACCACATACGCTTACATAAGATGTCGAGGAGGATATCCAATGAATTGAGGACGCCAACAACGTCGCAATTTCCCTAGGATGTGTGTACTATCTCGATTTGCCTTCGTCGGCGGTAACCGCAGTACGCAGAATGTTTGCGCGCACCCTCTGTTTTTTGTCTCTAGTTACCCGTTGCCTCTGTGTATTAGTTTTTACTTTCCAACTACCTCTTACGCAGTATGTAATACTGCGCGAAAAAGAGGCAAATTTTTGGCAGGAAAACAAGGTTCTGGTAACGAATAAATTGATAAATCCAGTTGCCAAATTAAGAAAAAAATTCTCTAAAACGTGTTGTAGCCAGAATCCATGTTTTGTGAGCCCTTGATAGCGAAAAACGACGGAAAAACGTCTGGTCCGTCTGTCCGTCTGTCCGTCTGTCGGTCTGTCCATCCGTGAATAACGCTAGCGGCTACACCGTTCAGTCGATTTTCTCTAAAATTAATATTCCGCAATCACGACCGTTGCGGACCTTTAAATTGAAACCGACATTTTAATTTTGGGGGGTAATTTACACTAAACTCCTGGTATATTTTCCAAATTAAAAAAAATGTCTCCAACGTTTTTTATTTCACTTTGTTATTGGATGGTGGGAAGGACATTTAAGGAACATTAAGGAACATGATGCAGAACTCATGTTCGTTAAAAAGACTGATTTTTTTTTAAATTACGGAAGTTAGACATTTTTTCGGCATCTTCCTACAACTAAAATATTAATGATAATTTTTTTTCCTGATTGTAACCTATTCCTTATAGATAGGTTTTGAAATCAGGTCTATTTTTTAAATTTTGAGTTTCATGACAGAAAATGACTGAAACTTGTTAATTCGGAGAGAAATTGCGGTATAAATAGTACTACGTGAGCATTACAAAGTGAGTAAAAGTATGTGTTGTTTTAGCATCACTTGTTTAGGTTACTAGATCTGCCAGTTCATATTAAGGGCAGTTGTACAGTCAATCTCTGTAATGTTAATGTGTTTGTAAGTGTTGCGGGTTGCATTTGACTTGAATATTTAGATGCCTTTTTTTAAACAAATCCTTCATACTTTTGAAGTCAAACTGCAATTCGTCACGTCCCCGTGAATTCTCTTTCTTTAGAGACCTCATTTAGAAAGATTGGTTGCGTGTGAGAGCCGTAACGGAAAGGTATACTACTGAAATAATACAGAAGACGATTCCATTTTCTGTCTTATTACGACTCGTGTTGACTCACACTCTCTACGTAAAATAACAACTCTTTTTTCTGGACTTCTTACGTCCTTAAATGTTTTTAAAATGTCCTTGTTCTATCATCCTCATTACACTTTAAGTCCTTACTTACATAAGGTGTTTCCCACTCACTTGTCCTACGAAACAAAAATAAAATTATTAGAATTTACTCACTGTTTTTGAAATTAGTCTGTCTTTGAACTAGTTCATCGCAACCTTAATTTTTTCTTCCTTACTTATATCTGCTCGAATTTTGCTGGTTTGAATTGTGGCGTAATAAATACACGAAAATGTTCTTACGCCTCTGCACTGGCACTTGTCACCATGAACAATGTAAATTCACTAACAAAATATTCCAAATATTTAATTTTACTACACGTCCATGTGAGATGTCATACATGCGAGGACAAAATTATTTTTTTTAAATTGAAGCAACTGTTGAGAAAATAATTCTTATAGAAATTGCTTAAATTACAAATACAAATTACGTGAAATATACTTTTTTTTCCAAAAAATGTATTTGACCTTTTTTAAAGAGCTGATTTTATATAACAGACTTTGTGTAAGGCAAATATGTCTATCTTCAATTTTGTACGAGTAGGGTTGAAAAAATAACTCTTAACAATTTTCGAAAATTTGACGAGTTCGCTGAAAATGGGACTATCACTATATTTTTACCGTCCGTTGATACGTACGTGGTGAACACTTAAATAAAAGGTGCGTGTTTTGAAAAAAAATTCCTATACTTCGCGCAAAATTGCACGAAAACTTCTCACATTTTCGAAAAATTGATACTTGTTTATATTATGCGATTTGTCTTTGATTGTGACGGTTCGTCGCTTCTCAACTTCCAATATATTCGGTCTACCCAGTCTCCTCCTCGTAGCCCTCTGATCTCCATATCACACTCTGCTAAGCGTGGTTTGCCACGCTTTTTCTTGTTGTAGGTGTCCAAAACCACACTTCCTTTAGTCAATTTATGTGATTCATCCGTTGGAGTTGCCCATACCAACTCAATCGCTGGGCTTCAACTGTGTCTAAGATGGATTCTTCTACTTCCATCCTTTGTCAGATGTCTTAGTTTCGTTTATGATCTAATTTTGACACACCGCTGCTCTTTCTCCACAAGTTGTTTTCAAGGGACATCAACCGGGCTTTATAGCTTACCTTATTCCCACGTTTCTGCTCCGTAAGTACATATGTTCTACTATTGTTTTATACATAATGCATTTAGTCTTTTTTGTGATTTTTGCACTCCAAAGTAGAGAGAATAATTGCCGGATGACTCTTTTTCCTTGTAGTATTTTAGTATAATAATTTTAATTAACTCAACCGATTTTGAAATCCGTTTGCAAATGGTTGGAGAAACGATTTCAAAGCATGAAGCTGTATTTCGGGATAATATTCCAGCATCCTGTCAGCATCCAGCTCACTGCCAAGGCTTTCGTCATCTGGGACCGCAATCTGTCGATCCCTTCCTGCCCACTGAGAGCAAAGCTGGTCTGACGTCATTTTCTCTTCAGTTGGCAAACGCTGCCTTAGATATTGGAGATTGAAATTAGAAAAGTCTACATTTGCCTTACCTTATTCCACTTATGCCACTGAATATGGGATAATGTAGTCCGGAAACATATACGACTGCTTTCTTATTAAAATTTATATTGTAATATATCTCTGATTGATAACTCCTCAATCCTATATTAATATCATTGTAGTGATGCTGAAATATACTTTTAATGCTTCATACAAAGGGAATTACATTGACAAAATATTATTTGAACGTCTGATGTTTTCATAAAGACATATTTTGAAAAAACTAATTTAATTTAACTTTTAATTGAAGGTGACTATTATCTATATTTTACAGGAAATCTATTACATGTATTCAACATTATGCAATATAACAAATATAAAATTGAATGTTATGTAATAATTTTGTTTGATGATAAAATATTCTAGAGATCAAATTCTCATTGGTGAAGCCCCTGCGCTAATTTTCTCAGCAAAAAATTAACAATGAGCCATCCGCTTGAGCGGAGTGTTAGGGTAACAGCTGTACACAGAACCACTTTTCAACAAAGACCCAAATTGAAACTGATGATGGATCTGAAATGTATATTGTGCTATGGGTTATACAAAAAATTAAAAAGTTGTTTTGTTGATTTATTTTGAACCTTATATTTTGTTAATTATATTTAAATTGTTGTGTACTTCATGAATGTAAGTTTTGCAATGTAGTGAGACAGGAAATGTAGAAACATTAAATCTGTTACATCTCTTGTTAGTCGTAAATTATCATTTGAAGTTCCTTAGGAATGTGAAGTGTGGATTTTCTTTTCAAATTGAAACGAACTTGATTTGTGCGTACGTAGAGAACGTCTTGAAGAGTGCGTACGTAGCACACTGTGAAATATCGTTTTTCGTGCAGACTTCGTGGGCAGAAGATAGCACAAGATCACAGGCAGCTTGACTCTGAAAAGTTTATTGCGGAAATTTTGAAATATGCGACATTCTTTGCAGAAAGCAAAACTCTGAAAGGCGAATGAGATAAGCTCCTCGCTTCCACTTTCCCTCCCACTTCCTTCCACACACAGACCTCAAAGCCTACGGCGGAAGAGGCGCTGGTGTGTACTGCGGGCACAACAGGAAACAAATGTGTAAATTAGTACATTATGAGACGATGATGTACTGATGGGTATTAACCCCACGAAGTCTACAAGGAGGAGACTCAACTCCGGTGGTGGGGGTATGTACGAAAAACGTGGGCAGCTACTTGAAAAATAATACAAAAAAAAAACCGGGCCCCTTCGCCTTCAGCGACCTCACGTGGCAATTGAAAGAACTACGAAGGCTTTCAAAACAGCCAATGGCAGCAAAACATCGTATACAAAATTTAATTCAAACATTTTTTCTACAAAATTATTTACTACTTACTACTTCCTTTTCAACTTATTGTCTTCGGTTAAGCACATCCGCACACCGCCTGGTAATCGGCGCCAACTGCCCCCTTGGACCAACCGAATTTTGACGATTAGTGGCCGAGAAAAGCCGAGATAAGTTCCTTCTTTCGCCGCGTGATGTCGCTGAAGGCGAAGGGGCCCGGTTTTTTTGTATTATTTTTCAAATAGCTGCCGACGTTTTTCGTACATACCCCCACCATGCCTCCAACACCGGAGTTGAGTCTCCTCCTTGTAGACTTCGTGATTAACCCATTACTGCCCAGAATTATTCTGCTCGCATTGCGTTCGCCTATTGTCGCGTTCGTGTCCGCACAGGAGCCGTTGCAGACCTCTGGTAGCATGTTTTTGCCACTTTTAGTGCTATTCAATTGTTATGTTGCTAAATTATACTACTAGAGCGCTTCTAAAGCGCCAAACGGTGGTTATTGACTTTTTTTCTTTAAGAAGAAAGAAAACCGTTGAAACTTAGCTGCATAAACCCCTTCAACTTCGATGCGGACCAACCACCGTTTGGTTTACATCGGCCTCTCCCTCCGACTTAACCACAGGTTTATAGCAGCTAAGCACGGTTTTAGATGAAGATTCGAACAAACCCAAGCCATGTGTACACCCATTACTGCCCAGAATTATTCCAGATTATTATTCCATTACTGCCCAGAATATTAATACACGAGTGTGATATACGATAAGAGCGAGGAATGAGCGAGGATCGTAAACTTCACACGAGTGTATTAATACCCATTACATCGAGTTTCATACGGAACTTTTTCTACAACTTTTATAAGTTAAACGTTTACAATGAATAGTTTCATGGCAGTTAATTCAGCCAAGGCCACCTGGCGGACAGCTACCTAAATCTACCCTCGCATGTGTAACCGATTTCCGTTTATTCATGCCCTTTTCTCACCATCAACTCTTTATCGCAATGTCATGCGTGTGCAATACGTGCGTTCCCCTTTTGCACCGGCTTTGCTTACTTCATTTATTTATCAATCAACTCGTCAAACCACAACATAAAACATGAACGCATGGTTGCCCAACTTCCATTCCGGCATACACACACACATAACGCCCATAATGTATTTAGTTTTCAAATAATTTAAAATGCCCTATTTTCTCAAAAAATATTATACACAATTACAGAAAATTTGTTTCCAAGGTGAGTCGGGACCGGTTCCGTACGGAAAGCCGTAAACTGTGGCTTAAATTTGCAGTGCATCCTGGTTCCTAACTGCTGCAATAATGACACATTAGTGTGAGAGAGAAAAAAAAATCTCGGCAGCTTCGCCTTCCGACATTTAATTTATTCACCAAAAAAAATATTTTCCCTTTTTGCATCCACTTGCTGTGATATACATTAAACCAGCCCATCACTTACATACAATACACATAAATAACACACACAAACAAAACAAAATCCTGAAACATATATATCACTCTGGCAAAACAACATATACCAGCCATCAAAATATACACACAACTTTAACAGTTTCTCCTTGGAATTCCTTTCTTTTTATTTTGGCACGTGCTTTCTTTTAAAATTGAATTAATATTTCTAGATTTTATTCCGATAAATGTAAATCTGCCTATATTAAAATCCTGAATGAGATTTGAATATTATCGACATTTCGGCACATTTTAATGTTTTAATGTTTTTTCATGGCCATTCATTTATCGTTTACTACTAAACAATCTTGGTCTTGGATAATTCTTTATGTATTGCCAAGAAATTATCTATGGTGGAAAGAAAAATCGCGTACACTTCCCTTTTTTTGCTGCTGTCGTCTGCTAGATGTCCAGACACCACATCACATCTCCTGGGCTTCGAACCACTTCCCCACCAGCATACACGATCACTGCATGGACGTGCACGTTATCACGCGTCCACCGTCGTCATTGGGTACTAATCACAAGAAATCCTCTAATATATGTCGCGCTCCGTCCGCGGTGAATCCACTCAGTGTTTACACTAGAATCACCATTGATGCGACTTCTCTATTTTATCGCAAAAAAATCTAAACTTCGAAATTGGCGCACTGCCACATTTTCAAAATATCGAAACTGTTCCAACTTTACATTGATTTGTAACAAAAATTTGTTAAAACGAATTCACCTTCAAAACTTAAAGTTCAAATACGAACACGTTTTCTCACATAAATTTTACATGCCTCTACACGTCACAACACACACTGCTGTTCTGCCCCACATTGTTGTTTCGTAGGTTATATAGTTTCGATCAAAACAAACCACTGCCGCTGCCATTCTTGTTAGTTATCACCTTACTAAAACACTTACAAACTAGTGGTGCTACAGAATGGCACCGTATTAGTTTCTATTCCCGTATTAGTTTTCTATTTTCTTAGGTCTTCGCTAGCTATTCGGAATTGCCACATACTCTTTCTTGCCAGCTACCATCTATCATCGCCAAAAGTATATTTTTTTGTCATTTTCTTAATTTTTCGGTTTCCTATTGGTAGAACGGAAACATTAATTTTAGATTATTAAAGAACACAAAAACCTAGCCGTAAATGGCCATTTTCTTTTAAAAATTATGTGCCGTTTAAGAGAAAATGGCGTTTTAGCACTTCTAAAAAATGCGAAATTTGAAGCTCATTTTCACAGAAAATGTTTGAGTTTTCAAAATACTTTACTTGAAGTTATTTGAAACATTTACACTCACAAATATAATAATCTTTACAAATTGCGGATAACGTGCATATTAAAGATGTCAGAGATCTTTCAAAAAATTTACATTTATATAATTTTTGAAAAAAAAAACAACTCAAAATAAACTTCACGCTATACTAAAGAGTGTAATTAGCACTATCCGTTACAAAAGTTTCAAGAAAAAAATTGCAGCCATATATGAGAAAATGGCGTTTGAGCATTTCTGAAAATGCGAAATTTTGAGCTACTTTTCACAAAAAACTGTAGTGTTTTCGAGAAACTTTACTTGACATTATTTAAAGAACATGTACTCGTAAATATAATAATGTGAAAAAATCGCTGATAATGTAAATATTAACGACGTGAGAGACAAGTAAAAAATTTACATTTTTGTAATTTTTGAAAAAACCAACCGATAGACCAAAATGGCTTTTATGTCATTGATAGAGTACATTTACCACTACCCCTACCAAAAGTTTAAAGAAAAAATTTGGAGCTGTTTTTGAGAAAATCTTGTTTTTGTAATTTTTTAAAATTGCACATATTGCACGCAATATTGCACGAAAACTACCAAAATTTTGAAAAATATTTACATGACCTTTATTAAAGAACTCAATATGCAGAACAAATTTTATTTGAAGAAAAAGTCTCTATCTTCAATTTCGTAGTTGGAGAAAGACGCCGAAAAAAATTCAAACTTTCAAAATTTTCGAAAATTCAGAGCTGTACGTGAAAATCGGACCTATGCCATGTTAAAAAGTGTATTTCCTCTATTCATACAAGAAATTTAAAGAAAAAATTAGGAGCCGTTTTTGAGAAAATTTTGAAAATACCCGGGGGGCTTCATATAAAGTGCCCTCAAATTTCGAAGAATCTTTTCCAAAATCTCAAAGCTTTGACTAGAATCAGATGAATCGGGGAATATCCATTTTGGAAGAAATCGTACGTATGGTTTAGGCGCTAGCAATGTTCACAGACGGACAGACGGACGTCTTCCTTTCAATTGGGTTTTCGGTATCAAGGACCTAGAAAACAGGGTTTTTGGCTACACCACGTGTTAGGGGATTTTTTTTCTTAATTTAGCAACTGGTTTTATCCACTTATTCGTTTTCACGGCCCGGCAATTAATTTTTTTCCGCCGAAAATTGGCCATTTTTTCGCGCAGCATTACTTAACTTTCCCTATACTACATATATCAGTCGTGTATACGTACGTATACGGGAAAGTAAAACTCTTATTTAATACCCATTACATCGAGTTTCTTACGGTACTTTTTCTACGACCTTTAAAAGTTTAACTTTTATACTGAATTGTTTCGGGGGAGTTGACATTGCAGGATTCATCATTTGTTCAACATTTATTTTTATTCCCTAAGTCTCAAAGAATGGGAGACACGCTGCTACACTAATCTATGTATGTCCTGAACTCGATTAAAACCTCCGCAATTTTTTAATGTGTAATTAATGTTTAATATAATTAAAAAATGTTCATGATTAAAAAAGGAAAATACTTTTGAAACTGTTAAAAGCGTTATAGACATCAGTCGCTAGTAAATTAGAAACTGTTATATGCAGTAGTCAGGAAAGTCTGTCTGCAATAGCACCTTGTTGGTGATAGTACTAGCAACAGAAATTATGTTGGTAA
Source organism: Acheta domesticus (assembly GCA_031308135.1). NCBI lineage: Eukaryota > Metazoa > Arthropoda > Insecta > Orthoptera > Gryllidae > Acheta > Acheta domesticus. The sequence continues at coordinate 42,863,591 of JAHLJT010005437.1, read as the reverse complement.
CACTTGCAGGTAACAAAATAGAACCTACATTGCGAACTCACCGCAACCGCAACAGGTGCTGGAAGTGTAGTCTCCTTCACGTGTTTCCCAGCGATCTGTTTGCCACCATCATAAATGACCTTTTTAATAGATAGCCCTAACTCGGCTCGGGGAGACACTTCCCTGGTGCCGAACGTAAGTATATATTTTCCCCAGTGTATTCCAACAGACTACTAAATTTTCCTTGAATGATTTTTAGCGATTCCGAGAGCGTCAACTGCTAAGGTAGTTTTTCCCGTAAGTGTATTGCATGATTTTTCTTAGAGAGGTGACGTCTTCCCCCGCTAGATGGCGAGGTCAGACGCCGACCTTCCCGTCGGATAGCAGGGTATTTCCAACCAGCGGGACACCGCCCCAACCGGGACAAGCTGTAATCTCCAGACCACTCTTTCAGCATGTGTGGTATGTTAGTGTAAGTGTGGCATGTTAGAGTAAGTAGTGGTGAGGATAGGACAAGGAAGAGGTCTGTGTCCCGTTTGTTAGGGTACTGCTCTTGCATTCACCCGGTATTGATGGGAGAAAACTACGGAAAACTATCGATCAGAGCAGCCGCCCACTAGAATTCTCCTCCAGACAGCGACTGAATTCGACCTAGCTGACAAGCTTGTGTCGAAAATCCAGCCACCGTCGGGACTCGAACCTAGGACCTCCCGGTCGGAGGCACTGCAGTAACATGCGTTGATGCCCTGAGCCACCTCTCCTAGAGTACGTTGGAAGAATTGAACTTGTTTTGTAGTAGCAGATACTGCGTAACGGAGCAAGCCAGTCGCCACAATACACACTGGTCTGTTTCTTCTGGCTGTGTCTCTTGTGAGCTGAAAATAAATCGCTCATACGAGAATCCGACTGGTGAATACCTCTATTTATTCTAGGACTTCATTAATTTGCTGGTTCCTACTTTTGAAATGATAACTTCTTTAGTGAATTGATGTTCCTGCCACATGAAGTGTCGGCTGCTATTTATTTATTGATTTGGAATATCTTTCTTTTCTAACCAATTATTAACCAAATTTTATTCTGATTTAATTCTTTTTCTCTGCCTAAGAATGATCATGATGATGATGACGACGACGATCAAAAATGTATTGTAATTAACTTCAAATGAAATCTCTTCCTCTTAATTAATCTTCCTTTCTAATACATTCTTGGCCTTGCACATTTAATAAATATCAAAGGCTTTGTATTTCTAAGTGCACTCTTCAGTGCACTTAGTGGGACTCAGAAGCCCGGCTCTGTTTCTTAATGCTGTAAATATTTTTCCGTTAACATTACAGGTGTAATCTTTCATGATACCCTCTATTATGTTCCCTTTCTTTATTAAAGAATAATTCTTTAAAACCCTTATTTGACCAACTTCCCAGGACCCAGTAGTGCTGACCCTAGTTAACCTTAGAAGTCACATTACTTTGAACGCCTACAATTGTTGTAATCAAAATCAATAGTTTTAAGTACTGTGTTCATTTTTACTTCATATTTCTTTAGTGACTTCCTTTACTAGCATGTGAGGGTAATGGAGGTCAAATGCAATGTTTTGAAAATTCGATATTTGAGAGGGTTTTTGTGAATTTCTGATTATCTTTTGTGGTGAAAGTACAAGCTTAATAACTAATTTGTGATATAAAAGCACATACTTGTTTGTTGGACCAATTCGTACTGACTTACTATATTGTTAAAAACAAAAAGTGACCTTCATTACCCCCGCTTCCCCTACCCAAGTCGTGAAAGTCGGACGATTATTACTCGAGTGCAAAATGAGATGACTAGCAACGGAAGAGTAGGATCGGAAAGATAAGGAGACCTCGAAAATAAAGTTGAGTCGACTCAATTTATTGTCCCTGGTGTAGTCTGAGTCGAAATTTAATGTCATATTTTGAACATACTAATGTCAAAAAGACATGTATATTCACGGCCTACTTGGGACGAAAACCCAGGCTTGCAATAGTTTGGATGCTAAAGAGACGATCAAGGTAGGAAGAAGTAAATCAATAATCAGACAAGAGTTGGATGTGTCGAAGTACAGACGAGAGGTAGACGCATCGAAGTACAGACGGAATGTAGATGTTTTGAAAGACGAGAGTTGGATGAACGAAAGTACAGACGAAATGTGCAAATGTTATACAGATGGGATTAAGATGTATTGAAAAAACAGACAAGAAAGGAACTTATATAAAGTTCGAGTTCTAAATGGAGTTGTCTGAAGAAGGACTGAAATATATGAAAAATTTAAAGTGAAGGTAACTGAGAGTTGGACGGTCGAAAAAAAGGACTTTTGGTATGGTATTCTTTCAGTTGCAAATTATTATGTAAATTTATTATTGTTTTTAGTATTACAAATTAATGTTTTTTATTTTGAAATTGAAAGCGTTTTAGCTACATAATTCAGTTAGTTTCCATACTCAAATCTATGGTGTTTTCCGTACAATCATCTGTCCCTGAAAAAAAAAGTTTTTCTCTCCATTTTATTTATTAATGGAAAAATAATAGTCATCACAATAGTGACAATGAAGTTGGTCAATTAAATCAAGTGATTTGAACTTCCTATTTGTTCTTCAAAATTAATAATTATTCTTCAAACTTATTGATGCTGATCTAGTTTATGCCATACTTCTGCAGGTCTTCTGCTGGATTTCCAAGGAAAGATTGTCGTAAATACTTAACAAGTGAATTTGATGTTTATTTTAATCAGCTCAATACAAAAGAAATACATGAAAATGGTATTTGACTTCACATTTGTCAGAGATAAGATAAATTACTTACACTCTTTATATTCATCACTCGATAATTTTAAGGCCAATACGTTTATATCCTAATTTTCATTATTAATGAATATTTACGTACCTGCTTACGAAATAATTCTGTTTGCCCTAGCTCAGCTGTTTGTACACAGTAATTACATATTAAAAATTCTACCAGCTGATTGGCTCAAGGTTGATCGAAAGGCACTCTGTGACTTCACATATTTTGACATATGACAACATTTAATCAAAGCAGTTGTAATGAATTTATACACTAAAAATGAAATTATCAATAATGAAAACAGATTTTTTTTGCTTTTGTGACATCGGAATCAATATCGTAGTATCGACACCAATTCTGCGTCATAAAAAATCTAGTATATCTTTGTTGTGTGTATCAGAATAAATGTTACACATTTATAGGGCTTAAAGGGGGTCGAAAATGGCTATTTTTTGCTATTAAATGTGGCGGGAAATTTCGTATGATGATTTAGGCAACTCTTCCTTTATTGGTGTTTAGAAGTGCATCAGTGCCTGACCTGCCGATGTCAAGAAAAAGAGTGGCAAAATGCGATCAAATTCGATTCGTCTTAACGCCTTACAAGTTGGTAACATTTGTTCTGAAATACTCTGCACAAGATATCAAAAACTATAGTCGTATTATCACTACAATCGTGTACTTTATTATTATTTTGGCAATTACTCACTTTGTAATATTGCCACTATTTCTTATTTAAGAGTTTGATGGAAAAATAATATTAAATTAATATTTATTAACATATATTGAAGTCTTTGAACACAAGAAGTCAAATGTATTTACTTTTGTTTATTTAAAATCTTGTATTAATGCGAATTGATATTCGAAGAATTATTTCTTCAGATTCGATATTGTTACCGTATCGATACTTCTATTGATGGTAATGTTTTCAAAAACAGTATTGATCAAAGTATTGCACCATCATCGATTATTGATTAAACAGTTTTTGCGCAAATGAATTACTATTATTATTAATTATAATATTTAATTTCCGAAATGTTTGACGGTATTTAAATAGTGAAATCAATCTGGCAATAACACAAGATCTGTTTAATTATATTCGTGATAATGCAACGAAATGCAACTTCAGCCTTTCGTTAAGGTAGTGTGTTGTATCCAAAGATGGTGTATGAGTATAATCATACCAAGAAATTGTATTCTTTATTTAGCTGATTTTCTCACGTAAGTAGTTGGTACTACAAAAAGCATTGAACGACACACGATCGTTATCAGTATAATGGACTTGTTGATGATAAACTTCCGCTATCGCCTCTATTTTCAAACTTCAACCATGTCTATTTTTTGCTGTTTAAAGGGCAAATGACTTGAGTAACTGTGATAGTGACGGAGAACATCAACCCGTATAAAGCCCTGCATCCTCTCGTGGAGTATTGCAAAGTTGTCACCTATCGCAACACAGACGAGACCAACAAAAGCTGCCGAACGCAGCCAACCAGAGGGGGAAATACAGTACACTTCCTTAACCCCTTAACCAACCGTTTGCCACAGTGCAATTAACCAACGACCATCTAATGTTTATGCAGGACTTTTCAATTGGGATGTAGTAAATTCTTAAAAGTTAGTTCACTTCCACAAGAACGCTAAATGGTTAATTCACATAACACATTTAGTGCCCCAGGTAGTCTTTTTTGGCATTCCAAAGAGAATCTCAATTTTATGATTTTTTGACGTGGAACGAGCGTTCTTGAGCGATCGAAACAGCGGAAAAAGATTTTCTGCTATGTTTAGCGGAAACTTTGGATTGTCCTCGGTCTGCCAGTTATCGACATCCCTTTACAGAATAGTTTATTCGACTTTCTATGCACACATACACCCGCGGTCCGCTGTGGATGAGCGGCTAGCTTAGTGGCCTCTGAACCCCTAGTTTGCGAGTTCGATCTCGGCTGAAATTTTCGTGTGCGGCAAAACCGAAAAATTAAATTCCTCTCGCAATTTCCGTTTCAAAGGATATCTCACGTTCCTCCAAGAAGATAGCTCGGATATATTTTACTGACACCGACATCAGACGGACAAAGTGAGTCACACCTAGGCGTTTAAGGGGACGCTCATGGGAGGACAAGAAAGGTCCCCTAGATCTATGCCAGGGATACGCTTCAGCGGAAACCTGGACCGAAAACCCGGGTGCGAAACTGCGGCCAATGGCAAATTAAGCCATACGAAAAATAAAATAACGTGCTCTCCCTCAGTGGCAGACTTACAAAGAGTCTGTGAACAGGTGGCATAGCATGTTCTTTGAAATCATTGTAATTTCTACAATACAGAGTCGAAGTGTCAGACGTTAAATCACAAAAAACAATTCATCGCGAGATTTGGGTCTCCCAATCACTGGCAGAAACACGGCAATCTTTCGGTCAAAACTACCATGTTGCAATTACGAATTATGAAACGTGGCGTATTGTCTGCTTTGGGTGCCAGCTGTGGCAAAAACACCTTACAATCGGGTAGTGTACTTACAGTAGTACATAAATGCCGTACGATTAAACCGGCCAGTGACTCACATTCAGTATAATACTGTACTTGTAAAACGTTTTAAGATCTACGTTAACTACATACGCTAAAGTGGAGGAGAGGGTTTAAAGCAACGTTATGCCGCTTTACATAGGGGTAGGGGGTCGTATTCGTTTAGTACTATGTGGGACTGCTTATTTTTGCTTTTCAACATTTGCTGCAATTGTTTTTTTTACTTCGACTTACACTAAGCATTAAACTATTAGCAACTTCAATTAAAAAATAAAGATAAATTAAAAGTTCTTGTGTATAAATGTTAACACATGTCTGTAACACATTTTAACAATAATTGAAAATACTTTTCATCAGTAGTATAGGTATCCACCATCAGTAGTTTCGTAGTTTCATCTGTATTAAATCTTAATTACGAAAATTATCTTTAGTTTCTTGAATTATGAATTTTGAATCATTTAGAAAATGATCAGTAGCCCACACATCCTCCACGACGTACGTGCACTAGTCACAAATGTTATTACCAGTGCTTTCTTCCTTAATTTAAAAATTGCCCCCCCCCCGCACCCGATCTTAATGTCAGGTGCAGTCAGCATCGCCAGTTAATTTTGAATTTAATTATCATATATTGGAAAATACCAAATTAATGCAAGTTGTTTTACATTGATACAATATATTTTTACTTTTAAATGGGGGCTGTTGTCGCAAGCGTTACGTAATTATTTACAGGGAGGGAGTTCACGAGCGCGTTACAGGGGCGTTGTAGGTGCAGAGGATGGTATTGAAGAAGTTCCAAGTTTGCGTTACGTAATTTATGGATGGCCCCTAAAGTAATCCTCGATTTTCTCTTGTTTCTTTGCGGCTTGAGACACGGTGCGCGAGTTATCGTCTGAAAGTAAAGGCAGTCTGTCACAGTGGGTCTATTAAGGGAATGTACTGAAACCAGCAAAAATATTGCGGTCACTTTGTTTGCCAAGCAGCTTAACTCATCGATTGCGCGCTCGCGTCGTAGTTGCACCGTTTTGCACTAGATCGCGCGCAAGTACCGCGTCCTGGCGCCGTAGTTATTGCATCTCTCGCTAGATCGCGCATCAATCGGTGCGCAACCTCGTAGTTATAACGCGCCTCGCTAGATAGCGCGCCAGTCTTCGGCGAAGCTCTCGCCGTCGTGACTGGCGAGCGCGTCACCAGATGACGCACTTGTCGCTGGCGGGGGTTCATGCGCGTGCCGCGCTCGCAGCGCCAGGCGTCCGCGAACTCCTGCATGTTGTGCAGCACCCCGCGGACGCGCACGTGGTTGGGGCTGTGCTCGTTGGTGAGGTCGTAGCGCAGGGAGCTCACCGTCCACGCTTCGCACCACACCTGCAACCGGGGAGGTTGAGAAAGAGGGGCGGGGCCAGTCGGGGTGCGAAATGGGGAGTGGGGCGGGTTTCGCCTCCTTGTCTTATAAACTGTTCCAAACTATAGTGCGATTTTTATAAGTTCGCCTCTCAAGCCCCTACGGCAATGGTGTCTAGGTCTTCTACTGGTGGCAGTGGCACGCGTCGTGGCTCCGTAGCATGCCGCGAGCCACTCTGCGCAACTAGAGTCGGGAAAGGAAACAATTAAGGTCCGATTAAATTAAGAAGGTGATTGACAGTTCTGTGTGACATCAGGACGCCTCTCCCGTTTCCATGGCAGCTGCCAACCAGAGAGACGTGTCAGGTCGCTCAGTTGCCACGGCCGAACACGTGGAACATTTGAGCATCGCACAGCGACTTCCCTGCCGCCGCGCCGCCCGCGTTTCTGCCTGTGCTGCGCGCGCAATGTGTACTGTGTTGTGATGAGTTGCGTTGAGGTTAGGCTTTTGTCGTATTTTTTACACTTATACACGTATTTTTTGAAGTGTTTGTTTTCGTGTCCCGGTAACACGTGCTCAATGGTTTGCGACCTGGCAACGTCGTTCCTCTCCACTCACAAATGTCAATCACCTTCTTAATTTAATCGGACCTTAGTAACCCCGTCGTTTTACAATAGGGATAGCGTTGTCTGGTGGCGGGATAATGAACTGCGTGGAGGGGCGATTTCGTTGTGGCACTTGTACCACGGACTCCCGCTCGTGGCATCGACGTTGACAACACTGTCCTACGGCCACGATGGAATATCACACGGCATTTCGCGTCTTTCTCAATCGTCCGCTAAAAGTCGCATGATCGCAAGCACTGCTTGATAAGGTCGCAATCATGCGATACTAGCGGCACGACTGAGAAAGACGCGAAATATCATGACATATCGTGAACACGGGATTTGTTACAAAGTTATAAAAGAACAATGTTATAAAAATCGCACTATAATGATGGGATATCCAGAGGCGTATCTAGGTATTCAGGCGCCCATTGCAATCATAGAATATGCGCCTCTGTCTGGATACTTCAAATGAGTATTTATTAGTTATTTGTTTTAATTCATATACACTAAATAGCGCCCCTTGTGAATGGCGCCAATGGCACATGACATGTCTGTAATACCGTAGATACGACTCTAGTGACATCGAGAACTAAACATTGTTCATATAATTAAATTTTTGTTCAAAGATTTGATCGCCCCGACCGGAATTCGAACGCAGATCTTCTGGTTCACGTCCAGCTGCGCTGACTACCTAACCTACCGAGACAACCAATTCCTTGAAGAGTTACTACCTACCGAGACAACAAATATCACTCCGTGAATGGATGTATAATTGTTAACAATCATGTAAACAATGTTTCCAAACATCGTTCAAAATTAAAACATTGGTATTAATAATAAGCAGCCAAACTCATTATGTTCTAACAAAACGAGTTTGGCTGCTTTACAAGGGCAAGTCCAACCCCTGTGAAGTGTCCTAACCCCCCCACACACACATTCTTATGTTCGTTCCATCCATCCATCCATCCATTCACATCCACATCCACATCCACATTCACATCCACATCCACATTCACATCCACATCCACATCCACATCCATCCACATGTTTGTTTTTGGTATTAACTGTTCCAACAAAACGAACGAGCCCACATACTTATTCATTCCCAATTCTGCTGGGTAGTGACGCAGGAGCGCGTGGTAGGAGGGGCGTACGCGGTGATGCCACCTGGCGGTTCTCTTGACAACTGACTGCGACGAGACGTGACATGACAGATGCTATGTTTGTATGACGATGTATATGTTTGTATTTTATTACATGATAGTTATTTATAATACATTAAAAAATTCTGTATACTTTAGAATAATTGCAATATAATTTTTAAATAAATGTTTTAAAATGAAACATAATTTATCAACAAATGTAAGTTATTTATAAGAACTCTTTACGAGATTTTGGGGCAGAAAACTTATTTATAATTTCATTAAAATCTATGCTTATTGCATTACCATTTTCTATTGAAAATAGAGCCAAATGAGAGAGTCTTGATTTATATATAAAATGTTAAGTAAATGATTTAAATTATATAATTCCAATATATAAATATTTTAATTGGTGTCACCCCTAGAATGGTGTCCTGCCCCCACCCCTAGCTCCGCCACTGGAAATCGGGCTAAAAAATTCCGAAAGTATTGTTCCGAAATGTATTATTTATTTTAGATTGCCCGAGAGCGATCATACAGCGTTCACGAGACAAGGGCAGTAAAGCGCGGCTACGCTAGAACTGCCGAGGCTCAACAGCCAAACACAAAAAAACAATGGCAAAACGTATAAAGAGTGGGAGTGTGTGAGTATTTATTATCCTAGGCTCATCAACTACTGTGGTCATTAGTCCCTTAAGTCAGGTACATGCAGAATGAAAGAGAATCAGAGACAATTGAAGAGAGATGCAGATGGTGAGCTAGAGGGAGAGATACAGAAGGAAGAATGAGAGATGGAAGTATAGAGAGAGGGGGATGGAGAGATGGAGGGAGAAGAAGTCAGTGATGGAGAGATAAAGGGGGAAGAAGATAGAGGAGATAGAGAGACAGGGAGATGGAGATATAGAAAGAGCAAGAGGGACAGAGAGGAAGAGCGAGAGAGAGAGAGAGGAAGAGAGAGAGGGAAAGCGAGAGAAAGAGAGAGAGGAAGAGATGGAGGGAGAGGAAGAGCGTGGGAGAAAGAGCGAGAGAGATAGGAAGAGATGGAAGGGGAGGAAGAGACAGAGTGGAGATTGTTGTGGATTTTGGAGATGTGGAGAGTGTTGTGGATTTTGTGGAGATGGAGTGGATGTTTTGGAGATTGAGATGTAGGGAGAGGAAGAGGGAGATGGAGGAGGAGAGGCAGAGGAGTGGCGTGGGGCGCGTGCGCGTGCGCGGGCAGCACTGACGTTGGCGAAGGCGAGGAAGAAGAGCTGGTCGAGCGAGTGGTGCTCGAGGCCGGGCAGCTTGGGCTCGGGGCGCGGCAGGCGCGCGGCCAGCAGGCGGTAGGCGGCCAGCGCCTCGCGCAGCCCGCCGTTGTCCGCGATGTTCTCGCCCAGCGTCAGGCGCCCGTCCACCTGCGACACACACACACTCACACTCACACGCGCTCCTCCACTGCTCTTAACCCTCCCATCATTTCCCGACAGCCACTCCGTGCCGCATTTATCTTCTTCGAGTCAATAATTATTGATTGATTCGTGTTTTCGGGCGCGTCAACGACTTTGGTCATTAGTCCCGTAAGTGTAGTGCGTGTTTTTCTCGTGAGGTGGCGATGATCTTTTCCCCACTGGATGGTGAGATCTGGGGCCGACCTACCGTCGACTAGCGGGCTTTTCCCCTCAACCTGGTATCTCCCACCAGCGGGGCACCGCCCCAGCCGGAACAAGCTGTAAGCTCCCGACATGTGAGGTAGTGTAGTGCAGGTTAGTGTAAGTGTGTGTAAGAGGATAGGACAAGGAAGAGGAAGGAAAGATCGCGCGCGGTCCGTGGCCCGTTTGTTAGGGTACTGCTCCGGCATTCGCCTGGTGTTAATCGGAGAAACCACAGAAAATTATCGATCAGAGCAGCCGGCTGCTAGAATTCTCCTCCAGACAGCGACTGAATTCGACCTAGCTGACAAGCTAGTGTCGAAAATCCTGCCGCCCGTCGGGACTCGAACCGAGGACCTCCCGGTCAGAGTGACTGCAGTTACATCAGGTTGATGCACTGAGCCATCTCTCCCGCTCAATAGTTATTACTTTTGTTATTGAATGTGAAGGAAATATTCTTTATTTATATTTTTGAACATTTTATTTTGTAACTAAATATCAAACGAAATAACAATATTAATAAGAGACTGAGCCATCATTCTCTTCCTCTGTGCCTTGTCATCTGTTACATGTCGGGGAATGAATACGGTGAAAACGTGCCTTCTTACGTTTCTTCGGAAACAACGTTTCTAAATTTGAATTAGTAGTTAGTATTCCAAAATCTGTATCATAAAGCTCAATAGTAAAACTGCAGTAAGAATTCTAATTGATAAAATACTCAAATATTGTACTTACATGACAAGGCGCGTGCAGTATGGATTGCCGCAACCGTAGCATAGTTCTGATTACTAATGCATAACGGTCAATCAACAGTGTCTAAAATTGTGATTTGAGTGGCATACGGTTGAAAATATAATGAACGAATAACTATGATGTCAATAGTGCGACATCAATTATTTATACGAATTAAACAAAAATGTAAGAATGCGGTACTGAGTGCAGCTACGCGCCCGTCGGAGGGTTAAGCAATAGGTTAACATCTGTTGTCTGGTACAGATCAAAAGTACGAAGGATGTCCAGAAAGTAAGAATACAACCCTCTCTAAAAATCGAAAAATGAATAAATTTTAAAGAAAATTACAAGGTAAGTGCCATAATATGTTATCATTTCTCCTCATAATCGTCGTTGAGGTCAATGCATTGTTGAAGCCTTGGCATCAACTTTTGTATACCCTCATGGTATACCTTTCGCTCCACCTCTTTAAGCCACAGTCTCCATGGCCTCCTCATCATTAGTCGTATTCTGACATTTATAAATAGGTCTGCCCATGCCCATACTGCGATTTTTGTAACTGCGTCCTTCAAGGCCACTCAAATCCCATCTTCGCAATGGAATATGTCACGGCATTTTGCGACTTTCTCAGTCGTTCCGCTAGATTTCGCACGATCGCGACCGTATGAAGCAGTGCTTGCGATCATGCTACTTCTACCGGCAAGACCGAGAAAAGACGCGAAATGCCGTGACATATTCCATCGCGAAGATGGGATTTGAGTGGCCTTGAGGGACGCAGTCAGAGAAATCGCAGTATATACCAATTTAATAGCGCAGAGGCACTGCATTGAAGTCAGTATGTACCTTGGCGTTGATCTCTTCGAGGCGGTATCGGCTGTACTGACGCACAAAGCATTCGGTTCTGTTCACGTACTCCGACACAGTTGTGTTGCTCCACCACTGCCGCATGTTGCCGTTCTTGTCGAACTGCCGGCCTGAAACAAAAGACGAATCCGAAAATGGCGTCGCCATTCCGCCCGAGCGATTTACACTCACAAATAAATAAATAGAAATAAATAAATAAAAAATAAATAAATAAAAAAAGGTTATCAGACCTAAAGACTTGACTCATGTTTGCATGCATCTCTCTCAACATTTGGGGTAGAATCGAGCGCCGAACCAACCAAAATGTAATATAATATCCAAGAAGATTTCATCCTATTCCTTATGATGAACGTTCCTTTGAGGTCTTTCATCTCAAAATTCCAGATTTTAAGGTCCCATTCGTTTTTTGGAGCTATAAAACTATATAATTTCAACACTGCTGCTCGAGTGTTACAGGTTGCATTTAACATGATTATTTAGATGCGGTTTTTTCAATAAATCCTTCATATTTTTATGTTAAGTACAATTCGTCACTTCCCCGACAATTTTTACTTTCTCGCCTTATTTTTCTATAGAGACCGTATTTGTAAAGATTGCGTATGAGAACGTTGCGTACTCAGAACCATTGATTATGAGACCGGCAAAATTCATCTATACTACTGAAGTAATGTAGGAAAGAATATTACAGGCATGAAGTATAACTATTACCTTCTTCAATCGGCAATATGGCATCCTCGTAGATTGCATTGTATCACACTCACGCCGTTTTTAAACGCTGTATTTTGTGTTTCTGCGCCAACTCGTGATCTTTTAATATTGTAATATTAAAATTATAGTGCGATTTTCTAACTTTTCCTCTCAAGGCCGCCTTCACAATAGAATATGTCACGGTACTTCTCATATTTCTCAGTCGTGCCGCTAGGTATCGCTTGATCGCGACCCTATCAAGCAGTGTTTGCGATCATGTGACTTCTAGCGGCACGACCGAGAAAGACGCGAAATGTCGTGTGATATTCCATCGTGGCCGTAAGGGCTCGAGAGGCAGAGTTAGAAAAATCGCACTATAGGGTAAGGAACGATAAATATTCAGTTATTTATGTAGGCGAGATATTTTGTTTAATTTTGAAATACTTTCCTTTCGTAATGAAATTAAAACTGTTTTCAAGCCTCTTGGTAGTATAGTACTCTTTATGTCGATTAAAATATTAAGTTCGTTGACGCTCGGATAGCTGTGACGCTGTCATCGGTAGATTGAGCGTCACCACCGCTGTCTATCGGTATCTATCGTCACGCTATCATCGCTATCTATCGGTAGCTTGAGCATCACCACAGTGACGTCACTACAGTGACGTTCAAGCTCCCGACCGGATAACAGAATCACAGATGATCTAGTGTTAACAGACTAGTGTTAAAGGCAAAAACGAAAGGGATTTCTGCATCTCATTGTGACCGGGGACGAAAAATTGGTTCATTATGATAACCCTAAACGCAAAAAATCATGGGGATATCCAAATCATGGGCCAAACCGAATACTCATGACTCCAAAATCATGCTCTGCATTTGGAGGGACCAGCTCGGCGTCGTGTACTATGAGATGTTAAAACCAAGTGAAACAATCACAGGTGCTCGTTATCGAACAATTAATGCGTTTGAGCAAAACATTAAAAGACAAATGGCCGCAATACAGTGAGAGGCACGATAAGGTGATTTTGTAGCACGACAACGCTCGACCCCACGTTGCAAAAGAGGTGAAAATTGTACTTGGAAACGTTAAAATGGGAAGTCCTACCCCACCCGCCGTATTCTCCAGACATTGCTGCCTCTGACTATCACCTGTTTTGATCAATGGCGCACCACTTGGATGACCAACACTTCCGATCTCATGAAAAAGTCACAAACTAGATAGATTCGTGGATCGTTTCATAAGATGAACAATTTTTTCGACACGGGATTCGTACACTGCCCGAAAGATGGGAGAAAGTACTGGCCAGCGGTGGAAAATACTTTGAATGATACATGTGTAACCAATTTGTTTCATTAAAGCCTCAAATGTTGGGGAAAGACGGCGGGAGCAAAGTTGTACATCTTGTATCATCATCATCATCATCATCATCATCATCATTATTATTATTATTATTATTATTATTATTATTATTAATGTTACCTTGATCATCGAAGCCATGTGTTAACTCGTGACCAAGAATAGAACCAATTGCTCCATAGTTGAGGACCCTGTAAAACATAATTCAGTTTTTTAAATTGATTATTTCAGTTGAGAAACACAAAATAAAATACAATTTAAACAATGACAACAAAAATGTCAGAGTTATGCGTTATAAGACTTACAGGAAACTTACTCTAATCCGAGGTCATAGAATGGAAACTGCAGGATGCCAATTGGTACCGCTGAAATTCAGAAAACGATTTTATTAAGTAGTAACACAACTTCTTTGTAATAGAGTTAATTGAGTACTGCTATGTCAAAAGACTTGAACTGAACACGGAAAAGCCACTCTTGCATTCTGAGACGGTAAGTATTTTAACGACCGTCAGATGTTTCGAATAATCGAAACAAATAAATAAGTTACAGAACAAAATGACGAATAAATATTCCATTCAAAGCAAATATTTTCTTTTTTATATGATTTTTTCTTGTAAAAAGATATTTCGAAAAGTGTAGAAAGTATTGCTATCTTGTGCTGGAGCTGTGATTTAATTAATTGATTGGGGTTTCTGGGCACGTCAACACCTAATGTGATTAGCCCCGTAAGTGTAGTCTATATTATTACCTCGGAATGTGGTGATTTTCGTGCTGATTGGGGAAAAACTCGCTAGGCGACCTTCCTGTCGGCTAGTGGGGTTTTGCCCAACCATGTATCTCCCACCAACGGGGCGCCGCCCTAGCGGACAAGCTCTAAGCTCCCTACCGGTTCCCGGGCATGCGTGATAGTGTAGTGCATGTTAGTGTGTGTGAAGGTAATGAGTGAGGGGAGGACGAGGAATTGGAAGGAAAGATCGTGCGCGGTTTGTGGCTGGTTTGTTGCTTGCTCATTTCTCAAGGCCGGTTCACCAAACTCAATCAGTAGCTTTGACAGATGTCAAATCACTGACGGCGCGTTAAACGCCATATTTACTTTTCAGCAAGATCGTTTTGCTGGACTATCGTCAAAAGTTTGACCGAACGGTACCCTGCCATCAACGCTTTTGACAACTCGTTAAACTACTCTTGTGAGGTTAGGGTGTATCAAACGCAAGTATTGCATTTCATTAATTAACTTATTTCACTATTTTACTCTTTAAATGGAGAGTGTGTGAAAACATACAAGATAATTTTGGTACTAAACTTTTGTATATTTAGAAACCATGTGTCCACATAGAGCAAATACTAAAAAAAGTTATTTTTATGAATTTGATGATGTTTAAGTCGGCTAGGCTAGACTGAGACTAAAATAGGCTAAGCTAAGCTAGAACCTTCACCGACTACTGCGTATGCGTCTCTAAAGAAATGCACAAGAACTACACACACGACAAATACATTGCCTTTTCTCTTAGTCCTACTCATTGAGTTAAAAGCGTAGCGTTTTGGCGTGGTTTTATAAAGAAAATAATGTTTATTTTATTCCTAAGGTTAAAAACATTTCTTAATGACCAGTATAATGCGACTAAAGTTACTATTTCACTCATGTCTGTCCGTGTTGTGAGTAACCAATGCTAAGCAAGAATATATTCAAATTAAACTAATCCCATATGTCTGTCGCCACATGAATATTATTTTGTTTATCTTTTGCACTCTGCTTTAATGACTTTGTTTACCTTTTTGCTGTTATTGTTAGCAATTGTTTGATGAATTCAATTGTTTTTGAGCATCAATATAATAATAAAATACATCGTTTTGTTAATGTTTCAAACTCTCAAATAGAATCTATCATTAACTGTTCAGTGCCAAAAAATAGCAATAGAAAAAGAGAAAGTGTGTGGAAGCAATTTCAAGAATATGTTACAACCAAAATAATTATTCAGGGAAATACATTGATGAGAACCAACATTTATTCAATCCATTCGAAATTCACGACTACTGCTGTTAATTCAGCTTGTACATCTTCCATTTCAAATATTTCCCTGGAATTCAAGTTACGGAAAACTCAACTTCCTACAACTTTAATAATCGTGTTTTTAACAAACGTTCTTGTGCGTAGCTTTGTTATAACAGTTTTTTGAAAGTTTTATTAGTATAAAATGATAACATAGCTGAAATTATTTTCTACATTAAACTGTTTTTCATATTTTTACCTGATTATAAGTTATTCCAGGAGGCAGTAATGTCTGTCCTTCATTATAACTGTCCAGGTTAGACAGCCTTGATTATAATTCTTCAGGAAGCAGTGGTATCTCGGAGCTGAATGAAAGTTATACATACTCCGGTAACAATTTGGAGTAATATTTCTCTTTCTCGTAATTTTTGTGAGTTTTAATTACCTAAACGATTCATGCGATGTGTTAATTCGTGAAATAGGGGCACTAAAAATGAACCGAAGTGCTGTGATACTACTTATGATCAAAATACGATCTAGGGTGATAATAGTTATTTATGCACCAAGGCGTTGAATGAATAGAAACGCCAATGTGAATAAATAGAAACGCAACTACTTTAACAGGTAATTTTTCACATTGGCTCAACATAAGACTTTTTTTTAAATTTACTTTTACTTGAATCAAGAATGATTAAATATTAACAAGTGACTAAATTCGAAATTTTTAGTCATAAATATATACTTACAAACTTATAAAACTAAATATTTCTAAAAATATATACTGTTTTTAATTAAAAAAATATATACTTACTACATATACATTTGAACTTAAAGGATGGGAGTCCCAAGATGAATTATAGACAGACGAAAGAAAACTTCATTTTATTTCATGATCCACATAATTTTTGTTTCAACAGCTTCGGGGATGGATTGCCCCCTTCATCTGGCAAAAACCAGGTAGGAGATCATATAACGAGAAAATGTGGTGCCGTTATGCATTGACGAGTGTCAGTGGAGTAACACAGTCAATAGAAGTAGAGTGAATGCCCCTCCTACCTGGATTTTGCCTGATGAAGGGGGCAATCCATCCCCGAAACTGTTGAAACAAAAATGATGTGGATCATGAAATAAAATGAAGTTTACTTTCGTCTGTCTATAATTCATCTTGGGATTCCCTTCCTTCAAGTTCAAATACAATCCAAGAGAGAATTATTTCTATTTTACAAGTAAATATACACATACTAATTAAAAATATATACTTACTAATTGCGTTGGCTTGAAATGTATGAAATGCATTGACGTCAGTTGGATCTGTCACCCATCTGTAACATGTCATGAAGGACAGATTCGCATATATAAAGTTATTTATCCATTACAATCATATACATCGCCATTTATTTTATTGCTGTTGGCAATCAATGAGACAGGTTTAATTCATTCATTCAAATAATTATTTTATTTTATTCGTTCTCCATCTTATCTCTGCAGAATGTTGATTCCTTCACGTTAAGCACTAGGGATAATAGCCTACATCTATAGCTGGTTTGTCTTTGCAAATAGTTTGTATTATACGGGAGTGAATATTTTCATACCAATTTATGCCGAAAAAGTCTCGTTGTTACATTTTTTTATAATTCAACTTAATATGTATATGAGCTAGATCAGACACCTCAGAGCTCGTGAAACAGTACACATATCGCATTTATCGCCATAGTACGTCACAGATTCAACTGCTTTTTATGTTAAATAAGTTGTATATTCTAATGAATTTAAAATATGGCTTGACCACTTCTTAAGTTCCACTTTACAAACTGCTGATCGTCCGTGAAATTTAACTTTTGTGGTCTAGCCTAATAAATAGTTATTTTTTTGTTGAAGAGAGTATGTTAGGAGCCGTCCATAAATTACAGGACGGAAATTTGAGTATTTTGAATCCCCCTCCCCCCACTGTAACGCCACCGTTACGAAAGCTTGAACTCCCCCTAAATAATTACGGAATGCTTCAGAACTCGCCCCCCTATTTACAAGAAATAAAAATAAATTATAGCACAGAAAAACAATTTGTATTAATTTTATTTGTGTTATGTTTTAAAATTGATGATAATTAAAGTCAGAATTCATTGGCAATGCTGACTACACCTAACAATAAGATTGGGAACAAGTGTTGTGTGAAGAAAAGACGCACAGACGTAAAAATTTCTCAAAAGTCGTGCACACCCCGTCGTGGATGAGGCATGAGCGAAATATGCTGCACCAATTTAATTGGAATCTAGAATATACGATAGATCAGTTTTAAATATTTTCTTCGTAACTTTACAAATTCATTAAAAAATATGGAAAAATACTTCCATTTATGATAAATTACCCAATAACTTCAATTTATTTATGTGTTTTAAAAAATAAATTGTTTCACCAGATGTAGAAAAATTAAAAAATAATCCACGTTACGTAACACTAAACTAACACCCCTACCCCCATGTAACGCAGTGTAACACTGTCTAAACAACTTTCCCTCCACTTTAGCGTTACGTTATTTATGGACGAACCCTTAAGAGATGTATGGGACGAACCCTTAAGAGATATCAGGTTACAATATGGCAATGGCAATACCGTGACACTACTGTTTGAAATTCAGAGAATTACTCCTTGTTGGGTGATAATATTTGTTCCTGTATAGAACGCAGAATTGATTGTCGGATTTGAGTTCCTGTACCGGCTTTAAAAGAAGGTTTTTGCTCCAAATGCTCTACGGTTGGTAAAAGAGTTTCTCAAGACATGGCTGATATACGTTAATAAGGACAGATATTGCGGTATTATATTTTTACGTCACAGTTACTAATGTGAGAAACTACGTGGTGCTGTAGCAACACTTACCCGGGCGATTCTTCTGGACTGCGTAAACTATCGAGCATTGTCGATATGAGGAGTTGGTTAATGCGCAAAAGAGTATTGAGGTACCCCAGTTCGTCGACGACTAGCTGAAAGAAAAAAGGTAGTTTTTAAGTTCTGAGAAATAGTCAATATTACTATAATTACATAAAATATTTTTTCTATCTTGCATTCAATGTAACTATCACTTTTTGCAGTTTAAATTAAAACGGCCTTGCAATACTTAATAGATTAATAGGATGATATAGACGAAATAACGGACGCCATAATTTGTCATCCGAAATGTGCCTTTAAATACTTTCCGTAATACTACCATTCTAAAAGAATCATTCATTTAAATAAGAAATGCCAGTCAATTGAATAGGAATAAGCAATCGCATTTGTGTACCACAAAATATTCATTTGTTTCGATTATTCTTAACGGTGAGCGGTTGGTAAAATCATTAATGGCTGCCGGCCGTTAGAATAAACAAACAACATTTAATACTGTAAAATCATATTACAATAATCGATGTTAAAATCGGCCTACAATCTCGTTCAATGATGGTAATAAGATGCATTACTTTAAATATGTCGTAAATGATCGTTTTGTATTCTTGTCCCCATCATGCAGAAGCAGTGTTGCCAGATGCCGAATGAGGGAATGAAGAATCATGACTGCGCAAATGCGGAATTTTCCTCATAAACACAGCGAAAACGAAATGAGCATGAAGCCTGACAATTTAAGTTGAACTACTTTGACAATTTCATTAGCCAAAGGGATATATTGTTTTCGTTTCTTTCATTCAAAATAAGCAGATAAAATGAGAAGAAAATCTACAAAAAATGTCATTGAGGCATAAATAGTTGATTGTTAATCGTCGAAGACAAATTGCGGAATTTGTGTCCATCGACACAGATTTGAATTGAATTGTCTTATTTTACGTGGCGATACTCAGGCCATGAGGCCACCTCTGCCTGCCACGCAAATTTCGCTACGCTCCTTTCACCAACGAGCGGAGAAAGAAGGTATTACTTGGGCGACGAAACAGGCGGTTTTGAATTTTGATCAGAAGCGTCATTTAGGCTTGAGGATTTTTTACATGCAGTAAATCTACTACAATGGGTCAGCCGGCTTTACTTCCCCTCCGAAGGAAGGTGTAGGAAGGATATTTTCACCCTTTCACCCACACGGCTTCGATTGGGTTTGAACCCGTGAACTTGGGTATAAGAGTCCGATATGCTGTTACACCATCGCCGCCACCGATTTCGGATTGGACTTCAAATAGGCGGAAGCAAATGCGGAAATTGCGTGATCTGGCAACACTGTGCGGAAGGGGACTTGTATCGCTCACCCCTTGGTAGTACTCCTCGAGAGACTGCGAATCCAGCAGCCAGTCGGGGAATCCCACGAAGGACGTCATGGCTGCCACCTTCTCGCGAGTGGCAGCCTTGGTGCGCGCGTCCATCCAGTCCAGGCGGCTCACCCGAGCGGCGAACGCGCTCCGCACGTCCTCCAGCATCTGCGACACCTGCTCACCACACGGACACATCGAGGGAACACTTCACACTGGATCACCTTCATCTGCTCATCACACGAACACACGAGGGAACTTTTCAGAGTGGATTACCTTCATCTGCTCATCACACGAACACAAAAGGGAACGCTTCACACTGGATCACCTTCACCTGCTCATCACACGAACACATGAGGGAACTTTTCAGAGTGGATCACCTTCATCTGCTCATCACACGAACACAAAAGGGAACGCTTCATACTGGATCACCTTCACCTGCTCATCACACGAACACATGAGGGAACTTTTCAGAGTGGATCACCTTCATCCGTTCATCACACAAACACAAGAGGGAAGGCTTCACACTGGATCACCTTTATCTGCTCATCACACGAACACATGAGGGAACTTTTTACACTGGGTCACCTTCATCTGATCATCACACAAGCATACGAGGGAACTTTTCAGAGTGGATCACCTTCCTCTGCTCATCACACAAACACACAAGGGAACTTTTCACACTGGGTTACCTTCATCTGCTCATCACACAAACACGAGAGAACGCTTCACACTGGATCACCTTCATCTGATCATCACACAAACACACGAGGGAACTTTTCAGAGTGAATCACCTTCCTCTGCTCATCACACAAACACAAGAGGGAACGCTTCGCACTGGATCACCTTTATCTGCTCATCACACGAACACAAGAGGGAACGCTTCACACTGGATCACCTACATCTGCTCATCACACGAATACACGAGGGAACTTTTCACACTGGATCACTTTCACCCGCTCACCACACGAACATACGAGGGAACTTTTCACTCTGGATCACCTTCATCTGCTCACCACATGAACACATGGACGGAAGAATATTGTAGCTCACTTTCAGCTGGCTCACCAAAATTGGACATGCAGCTCGTTCTGGCCACACTAAACCAGGGAGGGATATTTGATTTTTGGATCACCTTCTTTTAGCTCAAATGAACAGCCAAAGAAACTCTTGGATGTACGTTTTGGATCATCATTAGATAGCTCACCGGCAATGAATATTCATCATTTGCTCATTACAAAGTGAACAATGTTTTCTCGATCACTTACAGATGGCTCACCAACATTGAACAAGCAGCACTCTCTCACCACACAAACACTCGGAGGGAACAATCTACTTTGGATCTTATACAGCTGGCTCACCAACATTGGAGATGCAGTACCACCAATGCTCCGCTCTGGAACATTCTCATCCATGTCACCTTCACCTGATCGTCAAATGAACAGCCAAAGAACTCTTGGATGTAAGTTTTGGATCATCTTTAGATAGCTCACCGGCAATGACTATTCATCATTTGCTCACTACAAAGTGAACAATACTCTTTGGATCACTTTCAGCTGGCTCACCAACATTGAACAAGCAGCACCCGCTCACCACACGAACACACAGAGGGAACACTCAATAATGGGTCGCCTTAAGTAAGCTCAACACCACTTGCACACCACGCGAGCACACTACATTGGATCTCTTTCAGCAAACTATCGTTGGCCTGCTCACCATTCGAACATAAGGAGGGAACAACATACTTTAGATCCCTTTCAGCTGGCGCACGAACATTGGGCCATTCGGAGGTGGAGTATTCTCTACCCGATTCTATGTACACGCCTAGAGAATGCTCTGAGTCAAGATGGCGGTCGGCTCAACCGCGTTGCCTCTCAAAGATCAATGAAAACGCCATCTAGTTTCCCTTCTGCATACTTTCTATTCTGTGACAAGGGTAGTGCGCGTGGCGCTCGCTGGGTGTAGCGGCGGGCGGCGGTACCTTGTGTCCGGTGGTCTTGGGGAAGGCGGGGTCGGCCACGCCCACGGACACCGCCATGCCCATCATGCGGTTGACGGCGGACGCGCAGAACAGCGAACGCGCGGGCTGCGTGTGCGAGTCCGTCACCTCCTCCAGGTACGACACCTGCGCACAACACATCGACACTGCAGGGTCTCTGACCAGCAACGGTGAGAGAGATATAGGTGGTCCCGGTCTAAAACTGAAGCTAATGTGAGGCTAGTTCTCACAGTTCTCGCTAGATAAGCGCTGCGAACGACTTGGGCATTTTTTTGGGACAAGATGGTGATCCATTTAATAGCTTTGTAACCATTGGTTTCAAAGCAGTTTATAGTCATTTCGCGGTGGAATTTCTAGTCGGTTGGAGTGAATAGTTTAAAAAAATGGGTAGAAGGTGTTTTATAAAACACTGGGATAGCAACAGTGAAAAATGTCATTCGCAGGAAACAACTTTATTTCGTGTTCCGAAGCGAGAAGATTTACGACAGAAATGGGTTGAAATTGTTCCCCAGAAGAAAAGAAAATTGAGACAAGACGATTATGTTTGCGAAAAACATTTCAAAAGTGAAGAGATAATTGTTATGCAAAATGCTGTAAGTAACATTTCAAGAATTTATCATATACTGTTAATGAGTTAATTGTAAAATAATGTAAATAATTTGTAAAATCATACACAATCAATATTGAGAAATGTACAAAGAAAAGTGAACCTTTTAATGTCAAATAGAAAAAACATTCAAAATTGCCCGAGAGTTAAAATGTATAATCAAAGAATATAATTGAATATTTTGTAATACTAAATTATTTCAAAGTTTTCAGAATTCACATGCAAAAAGCTTAAGTCGGAAGCTGTTCCTAGCAAATTTCCTAGTAATCTGTTTATTATTTTTTCTCTAGAATAACATCACCTCCTGCTTTAAAATACAAGTCCTCATACTGTGGTACATTAAAAAAATAATACCTCCGACAAATATTATAATACGTCTTAAAAGACTTAACATTTACATTACGGTTTCTACGATTATAACAAAAATGCTGCACTGTGGAAACCATACTCTCGGATGGAAGCCACTAAATCGCGAGACGCCATCATGAATGCCCAACTCGATCGTACGCACCGTACGGATAAGCGAGGAACTAGCCTCAAACTGACTTCAAAAATTTTGTCCAAAAGGCGGCTAGTTGACACACCTATATATCTTACACCGTGGACCAGAACCGCCTTCGTAGAGGCGGTGTTGCTCTGACACGGAGGGCCTAGGGTGCCACTTCCGACCCGAAGCGTCTCTATCTCAGCTAAAATAATGAAAATCTGTACGAAAATACACATAACGTGTGCACACATACCTGCTTGATCAGTCTCCACGGCTCTTCATTTGAAAATCGAACCTCACTAGACGCAATTCGCTGAGAGACTGAAGCCCGCACGGGAGTCAAGAAAGAAGAGGCGCACTTCACGAGTGAACAAGTTCAGATACCAAGCGTCTACCGTTAACATTTGTGCAGCTGGTTATTCCCTGACCTTTTAGCTTTACGTTATGGTATGTTTTATTGGTCTGGAGTGAAATTTGCAAAATCGACTTTTGGCCGCCTAAATCGGCCAAATACCCTTTCGTCGCGACGGTGGCACGATGTTCCACATTAGTTCATATACCTTGGATCTTATTTCTTGACGCATGAAGACCTGCCTTCACAATGGAATATCCCACGGCATTTCTCCAGGTATCTCCTACAGCGGGGCACCGTCCACGCCGGAACAAGCTCTAAGTTACCGACTTGTCTCCCGAGATGTGTGGTATAGTTTTAGTGCGTGTAACTGTGTGTGAGGGGTGAGTACAGGTCAAGAAGAGGAAGTAAAGATCACGCGCGGACCATGGCCCGTTCTTCGACATTCCCCTGGTATTGATCGGAGAAACCACGGAAAACTACCGTTCGGAGCAGCCGGCTGTTAAAATTCTCCTCTAGCCAGCAGCTCGATCTACCTATCTAGTTAGTGTCGAAAATCCTGCCATCCATGTAACTCGACACTAGCTTTGGCAGATTAGTATGACACACTGAACAAACGGAGGAAATTCATTACGAATGTCAAGACTTGGGTGGTAGTGATTATAGAAGTAGCTGGATTGAGGTGTGGGGGGAGAAAGAGATAGGACAATAAATTATTTTATTTCTTACTGATACTTTATTGCTTCTTATTGCCTTCGATACGGAGTTTGATATACACTTCATAACTTTCCTGGTTACGAGGGAAATAAGGAAACAGTTGAATGATGATATGTTCTTCTATGAAGGGAATTATGATAGGAAATAATGGGAAAGGGGAGGGAAATATTAAAAGAGAACCCGAGTCAAGATAACACCTAGTTAATTATTAAATAAGTAATTCTGAATCACTAAAATTAGATAAAAACACAATTTTGTATGTGACACGGGCGTTAGCTGGTTCTAATGACGTCGAGGGACAAAAAGCCTTCGATTTCGATTCGCCGCTCGGTCATTAGAACCCTTATAGTGGCCTTGGTGCATAAACAAGTATTTAAGACTTTTTGCACAGTGTAACGTGACTAACAGCGTGCGAAGTCAAAAAAGAATTATTGCTCAACGTTTTATGTTAAAACTGAACAAGCTGCCAACTGTGGCTACAGACACAGCCCTAAATTAACGTAATGTCAAATCCTCTGCGCTTGCGTGTACGGCAACATGACGCTAAAGTGATAACGAAAAACGATACTCGACATTATTAGCGAGAATAACCTTGCGTCTCAAACTAATGCACTTACATTATCAAGATGGAAGAAAAATTGTTCCTAACTGTTGCGGTAAAGTATGCTGTTAACTATATGCCCCAAATACATTGTTATATATATGCCCCAAATTCAACATAATGATCGCACTGATCTCTGTACACAATAATATTTATTTAGTAACTAATAATTGTACTTAAAACGAATATATTATACGGATCAACGGTTGCTGGGCAGATCTAGTCCACTAAATACCCTTCAAGAGATTGTATGTTAGCAACACAATTTACAACATACAATTACACATACAAGGAGCGATAGTGTGCTCGTGAAAAGTGTTCAAAGGGTTGGTTTACCCGGTAGCTTAGTGGTCAGAGCAGCTGGGCGCAAATCAGAAGGTCCGGGTTCAAACCTCTCAATTAATTTGTTCAATTAATTTGTTCAATTAATTTGTTCAATTAATTGAAGAAATTTAATAAGATTATAATTCAGCACTGGTAACGAAAAAGTAGATGAATTTGTTCCTTGTAAATTACTTCCTCTAACACGGTGTGTAGTCACATTCCTTTTTTGTGGATCTTTGATACCGAAAAATCTATTGATGGCAAAATGTCTTTCTGTCTGTCTCCAAAATTTATGTTCCCCAATCGATCTGGACGAACTCGAGGCTCTGCGAGTTTGAAACGCATACTTGTATTTTAGAGGGTACTTTACATAAATCCTCAATCACATTTTCAAATTTTTTGATTGAACTTTATCCTCGAAGAGAGTAATGAATGCTAAAAAGAATGGCGTGTGTCTTCTTTTCTTCGAAATACCTGAGTTTTCGAAAGTTGCAGAAATTCAATGTTTTCGACGTCTTCCTACAACTGCAATACTGAATATAGAGATTTTGAATTGAATCTACTATTTAAAGACGGGTCTTGAAATAAGATCGCTTCTTGAAATCTTGAAATAATACACGTTTTAGAAAATTTGAGTAATCTACGCGCAATTTTGCGTAAAAACATGCAATTTTTAAACAATTATTTTCTCAGAAAGGGCTCGATTTTTTTCTTTCAACTTGTTTTCCTGATGGAGAGAGAGGTGCTTAAAAAAGGGACAGATCTAATTTTCGTAAATGGCCTGTTAGAAGTAATTGGAGAGACAATTAGATTTTTAAGCGTCAGCCCAAGTGAATATGGCAGAGCGTCACGGTGTAGTGGAAATGTGCATAGTGAGTTAACTCCATGAACATGAGTTTGAATTTTGCGCGGATAAAAAATGTAGTTGGAAACTCTTGCAGGTTAATGTTGTAACCACTAAAGTCGTTTACATCAAGAAAAATATAAGTTTTTCTTCGTAAATGCGTCTTATTATCTAGAAATCATGTAGTTACTAGATCAACCAGTAGAGAACGCTAGACGACGAAAGTAGTTCGAAAGAAAGCTACGAGGAGCGCTTACAACTAGTATCAAAATCGTGATATAAAAATCAGTCAATGGAACGACTTGACCGACCAATGGGGATAGAGTAGGCAAATATTGGTGAATTAAGAGCAAGAGTAGACTGACCCGGCCATTTTGCTACTAACCAGCTGACGAGACGTTACTCTGAGAGAGCTAGTGGAACGACGGACTACGCTATTGCAAGAATTCATCATTACAGAAGCTTTTAGAATAAGGTAACATATCTCGTTATTACGATAGCTTATTCTAGAGAGTAAACGAATAAAATATATAAAACATGAATAATTCTTAAAGAAGAATGAATAACAAGTTTTATACTACGAATTGAAACGAGTAAAAACATGTAGTGAGAAGTAAATCAAAATAGAAATGTTACTAGCAACATATGATTTATTTCAGCTTTTAGAATACTTGGAACTGTTTGAATCAAATTCGATCATCGCGACCGACGCAACAGCAACACCGACGGTTGCGACGCAAGCCCCAAGAAGAGCAGCGCAGTCGACGGGAATCCTTCATGCTCAAGTTCCGTTACGGACGACCTCGAAGAACAAGGTTTCGTACGCCGCGGGAAACCTCGTGAGTTTGTCTAACTCATTTCAAGTTAGAGGTAGAAGCGTGGGTCAGGTTGTAGAACTATTTCAGTACAGTATTTTACGAGATGATTAACTGCAATATTACTAGACTTCTGTCGTGAGTTTTTAAATACGTGTCCGAATGCCAGTTAGGAATACAGTATCGTTACTGGACCCAGATACTTGAAAGGTATTACTGTAAAAAAATTAGATGTAAAGACAATAAGTTATTGGATTGATTGACATATTGTGTGTGATGTAAAACGTAGTTGTTTAGCAGTTAACTTAAAAATTTCATAAGATAAAGAGATCTCATAGGAGTAAATAAAATTATTTTTGCTTAAATTTGATTAAACTGAATATTGTTGTATCAGTAACAGTTATACATTTTTTGAAACAAGTTAATTTGTCAGAACAGTTAGTAGATTAACATACTTTCTATATAGGGCATAGCATTGGTACTATCAATTTACATTGGATATGAATGGTATATATGTGTACTTCATATTGAGTGTATACTATTTTGTGTGTTTTCCAGCAAATGTGTATAATGGTAATTGTGTGTAAACAACGTATTATAGGAATTATGATTCTTTAAATCATTTTAAGAATTTAATCGGAAGGTTTCAAAGTCTAATTTCAATCAGATTTTCATGATATTTTGTAATGACATTTGTTTTTTTTTCTCAAACCTGATTTAGCAGGACATTATTAGTCAATTCCTGTTATTCAATGTACTAATTCTGAGAACAGAATATATTGCTTTGGTTATTTTCGTAAACATACGACAGTCGTGTTCTCAATCATATCCCAGTGCACAAGTCTTGAACCCTTTCCCTTGGAAAGAAAGTCTGCGAAGGACCTTCTTGTATGAGTGTGTTGTGGCTTGATATTATTGAAGCTGCAATAACGAGTAACAAGGGAGTATTACTCGAGTCACCAGTCTCCTCCCATACTCAAGGTAATTCTACCCATATTGTTGGACAAGCTAAATTAAACTACGAATTTGGACCAGGTGCTAGGTGGTCGTTTACTGCCCCACCTATCGCGCCACCACCAACATTGGGAGGAAGGCAAAAAGGTAAAGGTGGTGACAGTGTAGTAGTATAATATTGATTGGCCGTGACAAATGAAAGTAAATTAGCACTGTTTAGGAACCACTTATTACACTACAAGTGTTGATGGGCACTTGGTTGCCGCATAACGTACGCTGCGCTATGCAAAATCCCTCTAATAAAATACAACTTATAAAACTTGTAAAATCCAACTTATGCGAGGTTGAACTAACTGTATCATGTAATAAACGTTTGCCATAAGTTTCAGGAATCACCAGAGCAAACATTTCAAGCAGTCATCTACTCCAAGTCTTATCAACAGGATGTTATAAAAGTTTACCACAATACCAATATTTAATAAAATATAATGGACTTTTTGTATATATTAAAATACCAGCCATGATTGAATGTATTGTTAAAATAATTTCCTTGTTATTGTAAACACTGTACAGTGGACATAAAAAATGTTGAAATTCTGAATATAGAATCTTAATGTAACAAACTGAACAGTCGCTAAGAGCCTTGGATTGATGAAAATATAATACATAAAAGAAAAAAGAATCCGCATTCGTTATTTAATTAATAATGACTGAATGGCATCTTGATCATGTTTTTCATCCAGTTTTCCTGATCCTGTGAGCAAATGCTGATATGGCCTCTTGCTTTGATTCTGTATATAAATATAACTTCATTATTTGTGCAAATCTTCTAAATTTCAGTGGGAAATATAATTATTTAAATTATTATTCTCCATATTGTCGCGGCAAAAAATATTCTTTCATCAAGAACATGAGGGTTAAGGGCACAAATTTTGGAATTATATAGAAGCAAATATTTTGTCAACAAAACTTGAAAAAAACTGAACTTTTTCTGTATTCAAAATTTGTCTAGAATATGGTTTAGGATAGAGATCGCAGAATTATGAAAACTTGCACAAAATTCACTTCTCCCCACAGCTCGTCACACAGTTTTTAACTGTTTTTTTACGTAAATAAATATACAAGTGCGTCTTCTTTTACCGCGCAGGTGAGCATTCCTACCTTGAGGTCCCGCATGGCGCGGTCCGTGTGCGGGGAGAGTGTCTCCACCATCACCCACCAGAGGTAGTTCTCTGCAACAGTTTCACAAAATGGTTAGCGATTTAGGTGGAATAAGGGTTATACTCTGATTTATTTAAAGTGGCTGATGATATTAGATCATTGTTACCTCTCCTGTCTTATAAAATGAATCTTTCCAAATTCAACATCATGATCGCACTGCTCTGACAAGCACATTTCTGAGGCCACGTTCGCGAATTCATTAAAAAATATTCCTTTTATAAATCAGGAGGCGTAACAATGACACAATGTCATCGGCCACTACAGAAAAATCGAAGTATAGTGTATCGGGCTGTTATACCCAAGTTTGCTGTTCCAAAACCGATCAAAGATGTAGATTTTGAAGTTAAAATAATCCTTCACACTCCTTCCTTGGAAGGAGAAATAAAACCTGTTGTCTCATGAAAATTTGAAAAAACCCAAAACTTCTCTTCAAACCCAAAAACCGAGAGAGGTAGCTCAGGGCATAATCTGATGTCACTGCAGTGCCTCTGACTGAGAGGTCCTAGGTGCGAGCCCCGACGGTGACTTTTTTGGAGTTTTTTTTCAGTAATTTTGACACTAGTTTGTAAGCTAGGTCGAAGTTAGTTGCTGTCTGAACGAGAATTCTAGCGACCGGCAGGTCTGGTTTACAGTTTTCCATGGTTTCTCCGATCAACACCAGGTGAATACCGGAGCAGTACTCTAACAAATAGGCCACGGGCCGCCCAGGATCTTTCCTTCATCTTCCTTGTCCTAACCTCACTCCTTAAACATACTTACACTAACATGCACTACACTAACACACACGCCCGATCGGGAGCTTAGAGCTTTTCTCGGCTGGGGCGTTGCCTCGTTGGTGGGAGACGACTGGTTTAGGAAAACCGCACTAGCCGACGGTAGGTTGGCGCCGGATCTTGTTGTTCAGTGGGGGAAGATCACCTCGACATCCCGAGGAAAAAAATATGTACTACATTTACGGGACTAATGGCCATAGCTGTTGACGCGCCCGAAATCAATAACAATCATCTCAAACCTAAAAATGTATTTTTCCTCGCCCGACTAAGGTCGAGAATGTTAAATTTAAATCGCCCTGCTCGTCGCCCGACTGATATCTCCGCTCGACGGTGAAAGGAGCTTCGCGAAATTCGTATGGTCAGACGGACGAGCAGGCCTGAGACTTGCCACGTAAAATAAGGCATCATCTGAATCAGCGATTCTCCATTACAGATTCAAGATTCGGAGTCAAAGAGATTCGTTCTCGCCCTTAAACGAGTCGGATCCCGAAGCTCCGTAGCACATCAGTTCCTCTCTGCAGACGAGCAAGGTGCTAGATTACAGCTAATTTCGTCAACGTCTCAATTCAAATTCGTGTTACTGTGCCAAACGAAATAACGTCATGCTGCTTCAGTGTTACTAGATGCAAGGTAAACGTTCAAACAAGTTAAAAGTATAGGTATACGTCATTAAACTTAAGTTACCAGACTGCATTGGACTTTCTTACCATTACTAATTATGGAAATCCTTACCGGGAGTTGGCTGATGAGATGTCAATATTACACATCAATTAGTTTCCGGTCGGAAGGAAAAATATAAAATCAAAACGAAGGGGAATGGTGGATATTTGGTTGAGTGTATTACATAATGATGGTTATATTTGAAACTTTGTTAGAAATTCAAACAAGTTATTATGAAAAGCATGTTGAGATGATATTGTAGTCAACTAAGTTAGTATAGATTTGTGTGTGGAATTACTCATTGCTTCTCTTGTGATTGTGTTCTTATTTTAAGGTTAATTGTTTGTGAATTCATTGAATGTAACATTTTCAAAATGACTGAAGGTGAGAGTAAAATTTCTGAGCAAAGGAGACAAGAGTTAATCATAAACAGGCCTTGTCAATGCTAAAGTAACTATTGTATTAATATTTAGCATATGAATGGAATGCTAATGGAAGCAATTGGAAACATAAAGTAGGGGTTCGTGCACTTCAAATCAGAATTGACAAATATCTAGTATTGAATGAGTTTGAAAACGTTCAAGTACAATTATTAAAAGTAATGGATGTAGCTGTTGTGCAAAGAAAAAACTACTAGCTTTGAGAAAAATGCCATTTTTTAAAAAGTTAGAAAAAGCATCAGGATTGGTTGAGGCAAATCCAAATGCTGTGTAAGATCATGTGATAAATCAGCTGTGTAAGATAAAGATGAAAGAAAATAATCATCAACATTGAGAGTAGCTATGAAAATTTTCTAGCAAAGGTACACAAAATAGACTAGATTATCTCATTTGAATTATTCCAATGGTAGAATTTCAAAGCAGTATTTCAAACAGTAGTAATTAAAAACAATTCTTTGAACAGTGAAGAAAGACTGTGTTATCTAAAGGGAATATTGGAGGGAAATGCAACACAACTTATTGCTCCTTTACATTTCATAGAAGAAAAGTTTGACAAAGCTTGAGATATGCTTGCCACTAGATTTCAGAATAACTCCCTGACTACTACTGAAAGTGATACTTTTTCAATTCAATAAACTGTAACGTTCATCAGCTTCCTCATTGACGGCATCTTTTTGAGGAGCTACTTCAAAATTCTGTTACTCCGATTGCTCAACTTTCTCTTCGCCGACGAGGGTTGCTACATTTTTACAAACTGTAAGAATTCTGATTTTCAAAGAAGTGATTACGTATGATGACGGTTTTGATTTTTTTGTAATCATCCGACAAGCATTGAAAGACCAAGCTATCACAAATGATGTGAAATGTCCTTATAATGAAAGACATAAATTATGAAACTGTACCCCCTTGCGTAAAAAGAGGGGGAAAAAATGGGGTCCAGAGTTGCCTGCCCCTTTTATCTGCTGTATTTCATGACCATCTGTAGACGATTCTATTTGCGTGGTTCACGGGTATTGGTCAAAATAAAGAGATTTGTCAGTTAGACGACGTTTCGGAGATTTATTACCCCATCCTCAGGGCTTGCTATGAGTAGGAAATTACATAAATATCATGATTATTCAAATAATAAGCATACTGTTCAAAAGCGAAATAGTCAAACAAGCTGGCATGACCAATTCATATTGACATACTGCCCCTTTTAGTATGAAAATGTTTATCATCGACACAGAATCTTCAATTGTGATCTGGTGAAAGGGGATATACTCTACATCCAGGATTCACATAACATATTTAAGAACATATTTATACATAACATATTTAAGAACAAAAATGCTTATAAAATAACCACGTATTACTATTTTTATATCCTTCAGTAGCTCATTGTCAGCGTGATAATTCTTCCAGGTTCGAATCCCGGTTGAGGCAGAAATAGAGTTGTAGTTTCCACTACAACCGTCTCAGTTTCTATAGCTGTGTGACGAAATAAAAGCTCAGGCAGGCTAAGTATGTTTGATGCATCATGTTCATCATATGCCTCCCTTGCCTCCAGGCATGGATGACAAATAAAAACAGAACCCAGACCTGGAAACACTGCTGGATGGCAAACGCTGGATTAAAATGCCATATACATTCATACTATTTTTATTATTTTTTATTCCTACAATGAGTGATAGTATGCTGTAAAGAAATCGTCTTGCGCACGTACGAGTATAAAACCAGATTTTCGCTCTTGCCTTTGACGAATGAGTGCAGTTTTAGGTGGACTCGCGCAGGCACTTCCTGGATTCCAGAGATCTCCTTGCACATAAAACTCAGGACTCTTTCGTGAAAAGGAAGCGTGTATGTCAGTTCGGATAGAGTTTGGCACATCGATTGTCCCTCACTTAAGGCACGGTGTATTTTTCGAGCATAGAACTCAGCGTACGGGTTATACTGTGCAGGAAAATACCTCCGCACCAAGTCAAGTCAGGAACTCGTATTAAAAATTGTATTTATGTTGGCAGCAATCACATCACTAGGAAACACGTGGGGAGAACACTTCCAGCAACCATTATAGTTGCGGTGAATAGTAAGTAATTTATGTTTTCATTTGTTACAATCTACAGCTCGTACTACCAGGGACAATTTCTGTTGATATCTCTCTCACTAGGAAGATGCATAGAAATTCCTGGCGCACTGAATAAGTTGTTTTAGCGATTTTTTTGCCTGTTAGCTTCAAACTGACTCGTGTCTGGGCTTCGTATTACTACGTCTTTCGGATTTTAGTTGCTTGGTTCCTTCATGTTTCCGAACAGCCGGCCACTAAATCTCTCCAGACGGGCTCAATTGGACATTACTATGTAGCTAGTGTCGAAAATCTTGCCACCGTCGGGAGTTGAACTCTAGAGTCTCCCAATCAGAGTCGCTGCAGACGCAACGAC
The DNA here is from genome assembly GCA_031308135.1 of Acheta domesticus. Lineage (NCBI taxonomy): Eukaryota > Metazoa > Arthropoda > Insecta > Orthoptera > Gryllidae > Acheta > Acheta domesticus. Next base: position 42,830,518 of record JAHLJT010005437.1, on the reverse strand, counting down.
AATGCTGACTTTGAGCTAAACTAAGTTGGAACTATTCATACATTTATTCAGACAGATGTACTGTACGTCCAGTATTCTTATGACTGAAACAATTGTTACTTCTATTACTATCATCACTATAATAATAATAATAATAATAATAATAATAATAATAATAATAATAATAATGTTTCATTGTCGTATAGGTGGTGGTGGTGGTGGTAGTGGTTATGGAGGGGGCGGTGGTGAGTGCTGTGGTGTTTTTGTTGTTAGTACTGTTGTTGGTGGTGGTAATGGTGGATGTGTTTGGTGTTGGTGGCTCTGGCGATGATTGTAGAGGTGGAGGTGGTGATGAGAGCAGTAGTAGTAGTGGTAGTGGTAGAGGTAGTGTAGTGGTAGCGGTAGTGGTGTAGTGTGGTAGTGATAGTGTAGTGGTAGCAGTAGTGGTGATGGTGATGGTGGTGGTGGTGATAGTGGTACTGGTAGCGGCACTGGTAGCGGTGGCGTTAGTGGTAGTGGTAGTAGTAGTGGAGTGATAGTGATGGTGATGGTGATGGTGTAGTGGTGGTGGTGGTAAAGATAATTGTGGTGGTAATGGTAATGGTGGTGGTGAAGGAGGTAATGGTAATGGTAGTGGTGGTGCTGGTAATGGTAACGGTGGTGGTAATGGTGGTGGTGGTGGTGGTGGTGGTGGTGGTGGTGGTGGTGATGTTAGTAGTGGTGATGGAGCAGCGACTCACGCAGCACGGTGCGGTCGACGCGCGCCAGCAGCGCGGCCAGCGCCCGCAGGTAGCGCGCGTTGTTCACCAGCAGCACGCGGTCGCGCCCGTCCAGCTCCAGGGTGACGTTGAGCGCGCGCGCGAACAGGCGCTGCAGCAGCGCGCGCCAGCGCACGCCCTGCACGCGGCACGCGCCCTCGCCCGGCGGGCAGCTAGCGCGCGGGTCCAGCGACACCTGCGCGCGCACGCGACCATTACAATGGACAACTAAACAAAAAGCAACAAATAAAAGAAACCGCTTTATGTTTCTTGGCACCTCAAAAGCTTCATGAGTGTAGAGCGGATCAAGCGACACCTGCGCACGCAACCATTACAATTGACAACTAAGCGAAAATAAATAAAAGTAAAAGGAAACGATTCATGTTTATGGGCGCGTCAAAAGCGATGCTCCATGAGTTTAGTGCGGATCAAGTAACACCAGCGCACGCGACCATTATAATTGACAACTAAGCGGAAAACAAATTAAAGTAAAAAGGGAACGATTATTCTCAGCGCGTCAAAAGGTATCGTCCAAGCGTATGCGATGCGTGTGCAGCGACACCTTTGCATGCGCCTACTATAATTGACAACTGAGCAAAAAAACAACAACATAAGAACAAAGAAAAAGAAACGATTCATTTTGTGGAAAATGAATAAAAGATATGGTCCACGAGTATGGTGCGGGTCCAGCGACACCTGCACACGCGACCATTATAATTGACAACCAAGCGAAAAAACAACAAACAAAATCAAAAAGGAAACGATGATTTCGGGCGCGTAAAAAAGATATGGTCCGAGTACAGTGAGAGTCCAGCGACATCTGCACACGCGGCCGTTATAATTGACAACTAAGCAAAAAGCAACAAATAAAAGTGAAAGGGAAAATATTGACGTTATCAGGCCTTCGGATGCTATGGTACATGAGTGTGGTGCGGGCCCAGTAAAATACTCACCCACGACTGTTATAATTGACAACTGAGCGGAAAGACAAAGAAAGGATTCATGTTTCTGGCAGAGTCAAAAGGTGTGATCCACGAGTATGGGGCGGGTCCAGCGACACTTGTGCGCGCGTCCATTATAACTGACAACTAAGCAAAAAATCAGAAACAAAAATTGGTTAATGCTTCTGGGCGAGTCGAATGCTATGGTCCAAGTGTATGCTGCAGGTCCTGCTACCAGCACACGCGTCTACTACAATTGACAACTAAGCGAGAAACAACGAACAAAAGCAAAAATAAAACGATTCATGTTTCTGGGCGTGTCGAAAGCGATGCTCCATGAGTGCACTGTGCATGATCAAGCGACATCTGCACACGCGCCTATTATAATTGACAACTTAGGGAAAACAAATTAAAGCAAAAAGAAAACTATTGATGTTTCTGGTCGTGTTGATTGCTATGGACATTAGTCATATATGCGAAGTGCCAGTCCAACTGCATCTGCACATACACACACAGTGGAGTCCTCTGTAAGAGACAAATTGATTTTTCTGGGTACGTCCAATTCTATAGTCAGATCCATTAGTTTACGGCCTGTATTTCTGGTTCTGTACATCTGCACACATGTGGCTTGGTCTATAATAGACAACTAAGTGAAAGTAAAACTGATTGATACACAAACAAAAACAAAAGAACAACGAAAGATTGGGATTTGGGGAGCGTCAAATGTTCTGTTCATTATACTTGTAAGTGTATTGCAAGTAGGTTGGGTCGTGTCGATTGGAGCTCATCCCAATTCCAGTGTTTGGCCTACGGACAATGTTGTTCACAGACTGACGACGTTTAATGCCTTTTGCTGGGGACCCACGTTTTTCCCCCGAAATATCAACATTTTCTCTTCTGTATTTTATAACTTTTGTTACAGCAAATGTACGAGAAAGTAAAATGGGTATCGTGTAAGTTGATAATAGAGAAGTTTACTAGATTTTCAAATATATATTTGCTAACATCATCAAAAGCTATCATTTTCATCAAAACGGAGGGAGAAAAAGAAAGAACGAGAAAGAGGCAGAGATAGGATAGGAATAAAGAGACAGATGGAAATAAGAGACGGTCTTACGTTCCACAATACTTCCACAATTTTTTTGATAATTATAAAATAATAGTAAACAAAGCAAGAACTGTTGTGGTCTGAGATCTTAAACTCTCAACATGCTTGTAATGAACAAGTATTTCTTTTGCTCATGCCCATTGCTCATGCCCATCAAGTTTTGGAAAGTATCTGATTGGTTTGCATTTTTTTCTGATTGTTTCGCAGTTTTGCCAATGTTTCCTCTATGTATTTCTACTCCGATTTAAACAGTGTCACTTTAAGTCGCGAACTTGATGGAGAGGAGAACACTGTCATCCATTCGGGAATCTCTTAAAGACTTCAATTTTTGGTAGTGAGCCTCCCAATTTGATGACAATGTCCCTATCTCCTTACAGTTCGTGACCCTGAAGTGTCTTTCTGTTTAAATCAGAGTATAGATCATGCTTCAAGAGAAATTGCACTGAAAAGAGGTCATCACGGAAATGGAAAAAGTTTAAACAACGTACAAATAGGTACTATGACCTGAAAAATAAAGGAATGGTGTGTGCCTGTCATACACCAATCTATCTGAAGAAACAACTCTCTTACGCGTTAATTTCCGGAAATTGTTACACAGTTGTGCGTTTGCAAATGCGGAAACTTCAAAACTCTGTTGGAGTCACGCAGTGTCTGTTAACACGCAAACTTTGCCAAGTTTTTCGACCTCGGAAATTACACCATTTTGTGTTTACGGAATCTCAGTAGTTTCTTTATTTTGTTGGATGCGACGTTTAGAGAAACGTTAGTAATTTTGCAAGAAATCGATCGCCATTTTTTGCTGGGCACTTACCCTGAAACAAGCTTTGAATGCATTTCTGTCTATTCTTTAACAAAACCTAAACAAAACTGTTTTCAAAATGGGCATGCTCTTATCTGATCTAATTGGCTGAACTTGAACACATTTTAAACTTTTAATTTTCAACAATACCCACCTTACATGCAGGTCATTCAAATTCTTTTATTAAATAAGGCGTTTTTCCCTATAAGTACAGTAAAACGACAATATTGTGAATGAAGTAAAGAAATTGTTGAGACATGTTGTTGTAAGCAATACTTCAATCTATTTAATGGGGAGAATTTTCGAAGAAAATCTTTGTAAAGGTTTCATTTTAATTGTTTCAGCTTTCCATAACACTTACAAATATTAACAGAAATGTGAACACAGAAATGTGTGGTGTGTTGCAGCACTACTAGTTACCATAATGATAGGGGATTTTCAAAAATACACTACTTTCTGACCTTTGTAACTTCGGTTTGGCTGCAGGCGTTACATTTCAGCAGTTCTCTTTTATTTAGTGATGGCCACCCTAAACACTGCACCCTACAGCGCGTCCGAGGTTAAGAATGAAGTGCAGGGCCTTACGGCTTTTTTCAGTAAATAAACAACCCCCCCCGGTTTTAAGATCTCAGAATTGTTTAAAATTCATTATATATTTGCATTATATATTTGCAACAAATCACTGCGAATATCTTTAGAATTTATTAATTTTGTAGGAAGTGGTACGTTCAGCCGCTGGATCAGCCACGCCTGCGGAGCCACGTGCTTTGGTTTTCGTATCATACGAGGGTTGTACCTAAAGTAAGGTTCCCAATGAGCTACAGCCTCGAGGGAAGGTGCTAGGCTGAATCCGACAACAGTGCCGTGGGCAGTGGTTCCCCGACTCTCGAGCTCGCGCATCCGCTACGTTGCTCAGTGTTCGCTTGGCAGCCGTCAGAGATGGATATGTCGATAGCCGCTCCCGCCAAGTGCGAGGTTCAAGCAGTAATCCGATTTCTCCACGCAAGGAAGTTACCGCAATTCAGAAGGAGCAATTGAGAATCGCAGAGAGGACGACTGACGGAGGAAGTAGTGCTTCTTCACGACAACGCTCGAACCCACGTCATTCGTCCAACACAACAGCTTTTGAAGAAATGTGGTTGAACCGTTATGCCCCGTACAAGCCGGACTTGGCCCCTAGCGATTATCACCTCGTTCCCAAGCTAAAGGAACACTTAGGTGGCGAACGCTTCAAGAGCGACGGTGAAGTCCGAGCAGAGGTCACACGCTTCCTCAACGGATTGGCGGGAGACTCTTCGATTTATGAATACAAAAGCTGGAGCACCGTCTTCAAAAGTGTGTCGAAAAAAATGGACACTATGTTGAAAAATAGACAACAATGTAATCTTTTCAACGATATATAAATTAATAACAAAAAATAATGTTTTCTATTTGTAAAAAATATGAGAACCTTACTTTTGGTACAACCCTCGTACTGTATCACACTATTTGCTCAGTAAGTACGCGTTCCGGTTGTTGACCTGTGTTCGCCTATGTTTCGTTCTTGTGTTGATTTTGAACTTAATGGTTTTAATCACGTCAAACTTTTATGTAACTTGTTTACTTTTCTTCATTTGGGTTTTTGAATTGTGGTAAATTTATTAATTTACATTTTTTGAAAGTTTAATTCCTTTTTATTTATCATATTAAGTCTGTATAAATTTAAATCTATTTAAATGTATTTAATTTGGTCAAATTATTATTGTAACAGACTTTATTTTTTAATAATTATAAACTTTAATGTAAATACATCCAGCAACAGTTAGATTTTTTTTCTGTTGAAGAGAAAAAAATCAAAATTGTTAAAAAAATTCTTTTCAGTTAATCAACTTTCATTAAATGTATTCTAGCCTGATGATTAATCAGGCATCACGGTAAAGAAACCTTGAAACTGTTGCTGAATGTATTTATATTAAAGTTTATAATTATTAAAAAATAAAGCCTGTTTCAGTAATAATTTGACCAAATTAAATACATTTAATTCCATTTTCTTTGCCAAATTAATTTAGAATGTGAATTCTACATTAATTTTTTCTGGTGAATGAATGCAAGGAAGTGAATAATTGTCTGCTCTTCAGGCTTGAGGCAGTTGGGATTCGCGTGAATCAGACCAGTTTGTTCCCTTGGGCTCGATTTATTTTGTCGTCTAAGGAATTTTAAATATTTTGTTTGGTAATCAAAACTTGTGTTCTGTAATATAAACTTCTGTTTTGTTTGATAATCAAAACTAACTGTTCAGAAAAGAAGAGCCTTAGTCCTTTTACAACTGCGTGTAGTTGGCTTGAATTTTAGATATTGAAATAGAGGCGCACTTTAAAATTAATATTTCTTCTTGATTTCTTATGACCTTTCGAAGCACATAGGACGTGAAAAGCTTAACAGAAATGTTTCCTGTGTACCAGAATCTCACAAGAATAATTCTAGATTTGAGGAAAGAAAAGAAAATATGCTTTCATGAAATTGGAAAGGTTCGAGACAAATTACTTTAACGCTAAACTAGCGCTCTGCCACATTGGTAGATTCGACACCATCAAGGGCGTAACTTGGGTCATGCAGAACAGCAGAAAAGCGTCACGTTTGGAATCACTGCCGCCAAGACGGACGCACCAGAGACACTCGATGCTGACACCCTAAACCTCTATTATTTTGCAAAATCACCTGAATGAAAGAGAAAGAGGAGAGAAAGAAGAGAGAAATATAAAAGAGGTAAAGAAGGGATGGACTGAAAGGGACAGTAAGCTAAAGAGAGAAGGGAGAGACGGTACCTGGAGTAAGTCGGTAAATGCAGGGTCGGATCTTCAGTGTTTCGGACCTGCAGTGTGTCGGACCTGCAGTGTGTCAGACCTGCAGTGTGTCGGCCCTGTAGTGTGTCGGTATCTGCAGTGTGCCGGTACCTGCGGTGTGTCGGCTCTTATAACGTGTCGTGTGTGAGGGTACAATAGTATGTGAGGGTACCTGCAGCGTGTCGTTGGCGGCGGCGTCGGTGAGCCGCTGCAGCTCGTCCACAGTGAGGTCCTCGGGCTCGAAGGTGGGCTGCCCGCCCTCCGGGTGCGTCAGCTGCAACACCCGAGTCGTTGTGTCACACTCAAAGATCTTGCATTCAATCAGAGTTGTTAACGAATCAAATTGGATACGGACATCTTTATAATTGTATGTGAAACGTATATTGAAACACGTTTCAATAAAAAAGTGTGTTAACGACCACCCCAGTGCAATTTCTTAAAATTTTTCCACCTTTTTATTGTAATTTTTAAATAATATTAATCAATACCCTGGTCACGAGAAATGTTTTAGTTTGGTAATAATCACTTTCGTTTGTTTTGTTGATTTGGCGTTAGCATTGAAAAAATGGTAGGTTGACTTTTTAACAAAGGTCCTTAGATCTTATTAAAATCGTTTATATCGAACGCCGAAGAACAGTTAAGAGTTAATAATTATAGTAAATATTTGCAGCTCTGTGTAAAATTTTATTAATTTTCTTTCATATTTGCCTTCACTAATGTTGTTATTATGAATTCATGAGAGCACGAGTTTCATTATGACGTTTTTGTTTATTTATTTATTTGTTTATTTGTCAAAAAACAGTAAAAACTGTATATGACGTGTGGGAAAAGAAATTTACCTGCGCACATTTTCTTGAGGGCCAGAAATTTTATTATTATATACATAAAAAAAAGAAAAACACCCAACGAAAAAATGAATTTAGAAAATAATTATTTTAGAAAAATAAAGATATTTGAAAAATGTTTTTCCCGAGTTATAGAAAATCAATTTCAACTGTAAATGAACTACAAGCAAAAGGAGTGCTCAACAAAACGTGCGCACAGTGAAGCTACATTTACGTCCAGAAGCAAAACAAGGGGACATCTCAGCATTTGCTCAATGGATCAGGGAAACTGGACAAAAACCTGATCGAGATGGGGGTCATTGACCCGGAAGCTGAAGTACATTACTTGTTACAGGCGTATTAAATATTTTTTTTAAATGTATGCAATGCAAACATAAACTAATTCATTATATATCTTTGTTTTGTTACAATAAACATTATTTTTCTTTTTCACGATCAGTATAGTCTCTAATTGTATAGAAACAGTTTTGCAGCAGAAAAGATTTTATTTTTAACTTAAATTTGTGTACCGACTTTAATTGTTCATAATAACACACGTTCATAATAACATGGTAGGGGGTGATTTTCAGCTGTAGCACAATAGTAAATATACACTACTGTTTGTGGAAATTGCAACACCAAGAACGAATGGATCTAGGGAAATGATATTCAATGTACTGGGCACCCATGCCACAGGCACTACTTTATTTCATTTGCAGTATCATCAAATACATGGATACATGCCAAGTCAGTAAGTTGTGAAGCCACCACGCGCATCCACAAGAGCCTGTACACGGCGCGGCATTGAGCTAATAAGAGTCTGTATCGCTTCTTGCGGCAGGTCCTGACATGCTCCTTCAAGCCGCGTCCAAAGTTCGGCGGTGGAAGCTGGCGGAGGTGCTTGGCGGACCAGCCTCTGGGAAAGCATGCTCCACACATGTTCAATTGGCGACATGTCAGGTGAACGAGCCGGCCACGGAAGGAGCTGTATCTGGTGTTCATTGAACACACGTTGCACGATGCGAGCGATATGGGGTCGCGCATTGTCTTGCTGGAATATCGCTCCAGGCGAGCGTTGTACGAAGGGCACGACCTCCGCCCTCACGACTTCCTCGATGTACCGGTGGGCGTTGAGATTTCCCTCAATGCGGAGTAGGCGGGTCCGTGAGTGGTAGCCAATGGCACCCCATACCATTACACCGGGTGTTGGGCCGGTATGACGGTGGCGAATGCATCCCTCCAGATTGCGTTCACCCAGAATGCATCCCTCCAGATTGTGTAATAAAAAGTTTTTGCAAAGGCAGATCTGCTACATCCCTTTGTAATTTCTTGCTATTATCCCTTATTAGGCCGTTTGTGACAGAATAGACTTACCGCCGCGACAAAATGAACATTTATTTGAAAAACTATGTTCACTTCAACTTAGATCACGAAAACGCGCACAGATATCGAGGAAACATTAATGTTCAGGAGCCATCTCAACATTTGCTCAAAGGATAAGGGAAACAGCAAAAAACACCTGATCGAGATAGGAGGCATTAACCCAGAACCAGAGATTCAATACAAGTTAGAGGCATATGTAGTATTTACAAAAATATATACAATACAAATGTTAAGTAATTCATAAAATATAAGTATTATAATAATATTATTTTTCATTTTCGTGGTCAGACTCAAATTGTATAGAAACATTGAAGGTACAGTTTTTGTGGGCAGAAATAATGTAAACTCCTATTTAAATAGACTAACTTCTGACGTCTAACCTGCCGCATGTGGTTATCCAATCAAGAGCTCCGGAATTACTTAAACCCATGTATTGAAGCTCCAGATAGGATAACTAATCGAGAGCTTCCAACTGAGAGCTTCGTTACAACTTAATTTTTGGTATTGAAGTTTCCGATTGGATCGGAACCAACCGAGAGCTTCAACCGAGAGATCCATTACGACTTAATTTTTGGTATTGATGTTTCCGATTGGATGACCCATCGAGAGCTTTCAACCGAGATCTTCGTTACGACTGAACTTTTGGTATTGAAATTTCCGATTGGATAACCAATCGAGTTGTTCCAACCGAGAGCTTCGTTACGACTTAATTTTTGTTATTGATGTTTCTAACTGGATAACCACCTACTAATTCATTGTACGTCATTAGTCACTCTATTTAAATCAGAGACCATCCCCGGCGCCATAAAGAGTCTCAGCCTGTAGACGGCGACCTCGACGGTCTGCACGCAACGCACGTGCTCCAGGAAAAAGTTAACTAATTTATTAAACATCATTATTTTAAAAATTTACTTTTTAATGGTCAGTAAATTTAAGGTATTTTTATGGTTAGTATAATTGTGTAGAAACATATTGAGGCTAGTTTTCATGGGGACTACTTACAAAGCCTGAAATTCGATTTACACAGACCGGCTTTTGATCAGCTGGACGCGATTATCCAATTAGAAAACTTTGTTACGTCTTAATTTTTAGTATTGAATGTTCTCATAACCGTGCCCCAGGTGAACGAACGTCAAAAGTCACTCTATTGAAACCGGAGACCATCCCCGGCGCTGTCGCAAAGTGTTTCATCCTGTAGACAGCGGCCTCGACGGCCTGACTCCGCGCGCCTGCTCCAGGAAAAGTTCACTAATTCATTGAACGTCATTATTTTTAAAATCATTTTCCTTTTTTTATGCAAAGTGTCTCACCCTGTAAATAGCGGCCTCGACGGCCTGCACGCCGCGCGCCTGCTCCAGGAAAAAGTTCACTAATTCATTGAACGTCATTATTTTTGAAATTATTTACTTTTTTATCCACAATGTCTCACCCTGTAGACAGCGGCCTCGACGGCCTGACTCCGCGCGTCTGCTCCAGGAAAAGTTCACTAATTCATTGAACGTCATTATGTTTAAAATTATTTCCTTTTTTATGCAAAGTGTCTCACCCTGTAGATAGCGGCCTCGACGGCCTGCACGCCGCGCGCCTGCTCCAGGAAAAGTTCACTAATTCATTGAACGTCATTATGTTTAAAATTATTTCCTTTTTTATGCAAAGTGTCTCACCCTGTAGATAGCGGCCTCGACGGCCTGCACGCCGCGCGCCTGCTCCAGGAAAAGTTCACTAATTCATTGAACGTCATTATGTTTAAAATTATTTCCTTTTTTATGCAAAGTGTCTCACCCTGTAGATAGCGGCCTCGACGGCCTGCACGCCGCGCGCCTGCTCCAGGAAAAGTTCACTAATTCATTGAACGTCATCATGTTTAAAATTATTTCCTTTTTTATGCAAAGTGTCTCACCCTGTAGATAGCGGCCTCGACGGCCTGCACGCCGCGCGCCTGCTCCAGGAAAAGTTCACTAATTCATTGAACGTCATTATGTTTAAAATTATTTCCTTTTTTATGCAAAGTGTCTCACCCTGTAGATAGCGGCCTCGACGGCCTGCACGCCGCGCGCCTGCTCCAGGAAGGCCTTGCGCAGCGCGGGCGTCTCCGCGCGCGACGAGTTCCACGTGTAGGCGTGCAGCATGACGCGCGCCACGTAGCGCACGTAGCTCAGCGCCAGCGGCGTGTGCGCGGACGCCTCCGCCGCCGCCCCCGCCCCCGGCGCCGCCGATGCCGACAGCGTGCGCAGGCGCAGGCGCTGCTCGCGCTGCTCCAGGTCGGACCTGCGGCAGCCAAGGGGAAGGTCACGGAAAAACTGCAAACAGGAAATCTGCAGACACGCGGCAAACAGGGCAACTGGATGCGGACTCTGCAAACAAAGATCAAAGAGGAAGTGAGAGCGTATCAAAGAGGAAAACTGCAAACAATCTGCAAATAGAAAAACTGCAAAAAACAAATCGTAAAAAAGAAAAGCGTAAAAAAAAACTAAAAAACAGACGCTGCTCACGTGGCTCTAGCTCAGACCTACGACAGCGAAATGGAAGGACATGGAAAAACTGCAAACAGGAAAACTGCATGTAGAAACTGCAGACAGGAAAACTGCCTATAGACGCTGCAGATAGAATGTAAACGAGAAAACTGCCGAAAACTACAAACGTGAATACTTCAGAAAAACTGCAACGTGATATCTGCAAACAGAAACTGCAAATAACAAAACTGCAGAAAAATTACAAAGAGGAAATCTGGATACGGCCTCTTCTTACAAAGGAAAAGAGGAAAACTGCAGGCAAACTGTAAACAGAAGAGCGAATTCACAAAACTGCAAAATAGGAACAGTTCATAAGAAACTGCAGATAATGTACAGAGAGAAAAACTGTAAACATGCTGTAAGAAAGAAAACTACAGACTAGGGTACAGACCTACAGACGAACAGTACCTACTTCTACCCCTGCCATCTCCGACAACTTGCTCAGGTGCAGGCGCTGCTCGCGCTGCTCCAGGTCGGACCTCAGGCAGCCAAAGGGAAGGTCACGGAAAAACTGCAAATAGGAAAACTGCAGACACGGCAAACAGAGCAAATGGATACGGACTCTGCGAACAAACATCAAAGAGGAAAACTGCGGACAAACTGCAAACAAACTGTAAAGAAAAAAGTGTAAAAAGAAAACTTAAAAACAAACATTGCTCATGCTGCTCCAGGTCAGACCTGCGACATTGAAAGGGAAGGTCGTGGAAAAACTGCAGGCAAAAACTGCAAACAAAAAACTGTATGTAAAAACTGCAGACATACGGCAAACAGAAAATCTGTATACAAACTGTAGAAAAAGAAACTGTGAAAAGAAAACTAAAAAACAGAAACTGCTCACGCTGCTCCAGCTCAGACCGAGCAGGACTTCTAGCAAAACGCTGTACACGGAAAACTCCAAAAAAACTGCAAGGAAGAAAACGGTTTGCAAAAACGACAATGGATAATTGCATGTAGAACCTGCAAACTGTCAACAGGAAATCTCCAAACAGGTACTGCAGATCAGCTGCAAACGAGACAACTGCAGATAAACTTCAAACGGGAAAACTGCATACAGAGACTGCAAATAGGATAACTGCAGACTCACTGTAAACAGGAAAACTGAACACGGACACTCCATAGAAACGTCAAAGAGGAAAACTGCTCGCTCTTCGACAAATAACGAATGTTCGCTGATGGCGACGAATGAGCCGCTCTAAAACTAAGATGGATTTTTAAAGTGTCGCGACCGCCCGCGCGGTTGAAAGACCCGCCGCCGAGCGACGTCAGCGAAGGGACGGCGCCCTCTTGGAGGGGAAGGCGACCGTTGCAGGCTTGCCCGGGCAGAGCGCGCGCGGCCGTCACGCCCGAGCAGGCGCGGAGGGACTCGCCACCGCCCCTACGTCACAGCTAGCCGGCGAGCCGCAGGCCCCGGCGGGCTATAAGAAGGCCCCGGCCCGACTCCACGCAGCAGAAAGCGACGGTGATCTTTCGTGCGGTGTATTGCGAGTAGAGTGGTGTTTGGTGATTACGACTAGTGCTACGGACTCGGAACTCTCTTGTGGACACTGTGCGACACGGCTACGTTTGGGACTTCTACTGAATATTGGTGAACTTGCTTCGTAATCGGCACTCTCTACTGGAACTTAGGCATTTGTATACTGGTTTCCTGCTCTTATAACTGGGTTGTCAATAAAAACCATTTTATGAAGTTTTGTCTTTGTTTGGATACAACATAAAGCATGCAGTTTTCCATGAGCATGCTCCGAAATAAAGTTTGTATAGAAAAATTAGGGGTTGTAGGAATGGGATTTAGTAAGGATTGGGTGTAGCTGCGGAGTATGTAGGAGAGGGATATAGTCGCAGGGCATTTAGAAATGAGGGCCGGTATAGCTGCTGGACATGTAGGAATTGGGTAAAACCGCTAGGCATTTAGGAATAAGGTATAGTCGCGGGGCATGTGGGAATGAGATGTAACCGCCGGAGATACAGGAACGGGATATAGCGGCATAGAGTTTAGACGTTGGGCTTTTAGGATCGGGATATACCGGCAGATCAAGAAGGAATGGGATATAGTCGCAGGGCATGTAGGAATTGGGTATAGCCGCAGGGCATATGCGAATAAGTTATAGTAGCTGAGCATTTAGGAATAGGAAATAGCCGCTTGGCATATAGGACTGAGGTATAGCTGCTAGACAAGAAGGAATGACGTAGATCCACTGGGAACATAAGAATTGGGTATAGCTGCTGAACGTGTGGGAATGAGATATAGCCGCTTGGCATGTAGGAATATGGTATAGCCACTGGGCATGTAGAAATGAGATCAAGCCGATTGGCATGTAGGAATGGGATAAAGCCTATTGGTATGTAGGAATGAAACAAAACCGACTGACATGAAGGAATGAGACAAAGCCGATTGGCATGTAGGAATGAGGCAAAGGCGATTGGCATGTAGGAATGAGACAAACCCGATTGGCATGTAGGAATGAAACAAACCCGATTGGCATGTAGGAATGAGACAAAGCCGATTAGCATGTAGGAATGAAACAAACCCGATTGGCATGTAGGCATGAGATAAAGCCGATTGGCATGAAGGAATGAGACAAATTCGATTGGTATGTAGGAATGAGATAAATCCGATTGGCATGAAGGAATGAGACAAAGCCGATTGGCATGTAGGAATAAAATCTGGGCATCAACGAAAGGACAGAGCAGACAGGAACGGTCGTCTCACCCGGCGGGCAGCGGCGACTGGGCGTCGGGCGGCGACACGACCACGCGGTTGCGCGCGCGCTGCCTCGGGTCCGGGTACACGCCCAGCCCCACCAGCAGCTCGCGGCCGGTCATCTCGCGCGCCGTCGCCAGCGTCGCCTCCAGCGCGAACGACCCCTGCGCGGCGCTCGCCGACGACGAGGTGGGGGCGGCGGAGGGCACCGGCAGCGGCAGCCCCACGGCGGCCAGCGCGCGCTGCATGGGGCCCAGCCCCAGCGCGTCCAGGCGCTCTGCAACGGCGCCACACAATGCGGGAGGGAGCGGGTTAAATCACTCCGCGCGCCGTGCCATGGGCTATGCCATGTCACGCCATGCACTCACTAATTGAATGGCACAGTTTAAATCACGCCGTACACTCGTTCATTGAATGGCACAGTTTAAATCACGCCGTACACTCGTTGATTGAGTGGCGCGGGTTAAATCAATCCGTACTCTCATTGATTGAATGGCGCAGTTTAAATCACGCCGTACACTCATTGATTGAATGGCGTGGTTTAAATCACTCCGTACATTCATTGATTGAATGGCGCGGGTTAAACCACTCCGTACACTCTTTGATTGAATGACGCTGTTTAAATCAATCCGTACACTCATTGAGTGGCGTGGGTGAAATCACTTTGTATACTCATTGATTGAATGGCGGAGTTTAAATCACGCCGTACACTCGTTGATTAAATAGCGCGGGTTAAACCACTCCGTACACTCTTAGATTGAATGACGCTGTTTAAATCACTCCGTACACTCATTGAGTGGCGTGGTTGAAATCACTTCGTACACTCATTGATTGAATGGCGGAGTTTAAATCACGCCGCACACTCATTGATTGAATGGCGTGGTTTAAATCACTCCGTACACTCATTGATTGAATGGCGCGGTTTAACCTTCCAGCGGGCGCGCGTAAATTTTTCACACCAGGAGGCGCGTGTTGTAAATTTTACGACATTCAATGACTCTTGAAAGAATCAAAGAAATTGTAGAACAATGGAATTTTATGTCGCATTATAATAACTAAGAATGATATTTACTACCAAATAACATATCCGTTGATAAACGTTCGTATTTAGTATCAAAAAGATCTTGTTCCGATCCAGTATCGTTGCTCGTCTATATTTTCAACATTTGTTTACTGCCACTGTCACTATCCAATTCATGATCTTCCTCCAATCAGACAGATCTGGAAGAATATTCTGATTTTCGTTCACATGAATTCTTTATCTGGACATTTTACAGAAAATTTCGATTAGGCCAAATTATTACACAATATTGTAGCACAACAGCCGGCGCGGTGCGTAAAGTTTACGTCACTATGCACTTACCCCGAATAAAGCTTTACAAAAACTGAATATAGCGTGCAAACTAAACAGTGGCTGCAAGAATGCGTCACTAAAGATACCTGTAAGGATTACCACGAACGCAGAAGTCTTTGACAACAGTGAGTTGACAGCAAAACAAAAAAATGTGCTATTGTAAATTTTACGGCAGCGCGCCCACTGGAAGGTTAAATCACTCTGTACACTCATTGACTGAATGGCGCGGTTTAAACCACTCCGTAGACTCATTGATTGAATGGCACTGTTTAAACCACTCCGTACACTCATTGAGTGGCGCGGTTGAAATCACTTCGTATACTCATTGATTAAATAACGTCGTTTAAATCACTCTGTACACTCATTTATTGAATGGCGCGGTTTAAACCACTTCGTACACTCAAATTAATTGCCTAGCGGTAAACCACTTCGTATACGCACCGATTGATTGGATGGCGCAGGTTAAATCACTCCATTCACTCACTGATTGAATAGCGCAGATTAAATCTCTCCATTCACTCTTTTATTGATTGAATGGCGCAGGTTAAACCATTCCATTTACTCGTTGATTGAATGGCGTGGGTTAAATCACTCCATACATTCACTGTTAGATTGAACGGCGCTGGTTAAATCACCTCAAAGGGTCACTGATTGAATGGCTAACGGTAAACCATTCCGTACACTCAACGACTGATTGAATGACGCCTGTTTCACCTCTCCATACACTCACTTATTAAATGAATAGCGCGGGTTACACCACTCCAAGCATTCACAGATTGATGGAAAGATGCGGGTGTGATTAATCAATCATTTAGTGCATGGAGTGGTTTAAACAGCGCCTTTCCATCAATTTTACGCTTGTAGGGTAAAACAGCAATGAATTTGCTTGCTAGTCGAATGAGATACACGCTGGGGGTTTTCCCACCTGAAATGACTCATCAGCATGACAGCAGCCCTTCTATTGAGTAGCCTCGTATTTTAACAATGCACTTTCCTCTGTATAATTGAGGAAGAACTGTTATGATACTCACGAACGTCATTGCAGGATCTGTAAAGGAGTCGTGCTTGTCGAACAGGAAGAGGTTCGCTTCCTGTAGACTCCTTGCGCAGGAACTCTGAAAAAAGCATTGGGAGTTCACACACATTGTTTTTTCACTTACGATGTAGGAACAAATAAAGCGTGGGATTCCGCGACAGGAGTCAATAGAAACTTGACTGCTGTGGAGACGCTGGATCCTAGGCACAGTCAACAACGTTACCAATGTTTGAACGTTGTTGGTTAGCGAAATCGGTTAGCGAAACGGACTGCTATTCAAACCCGATCGTAGCCGTGGATTTTTAGAGACGAAAAAATCCTTCGTACGCCTTCCTTTGGATGGGAAGTAAATCCGGCTGACCATGTTAGTAGATTTACTTGCATGTAAAAGATCCTCAAGCCTAAATGAAGCCTCTGAGCTAAATTCAAATCGCCGGTTTCGTCGTCTCAGTAATACTTTCTTTCCGCTAGTTGGTGAAATGAGCGTAGCAAAATTTGCGTGGTCAGACGGAAGAGCAGGCCTCATGGCCTGAGTCTCGCCACGTAAAATAAGGCAATTCAATTCAATTCAATACTTCAACCTTTCTGAGGGCAACGTTGGAGACTACTGTGAATACGACCCGGCGCCACCCGGACGGCTAAGTTTCTAGCATATAATTATCATGTCATTTAAATAATATATTTAATACATGAATCTTTGTAATATTGAAATACGACATTATTGAAAATTAAAATAAACAAAACGCTATCGGTTTTTTTAAACAGTAGGTGCAGTAGTATTTTGAAACATAGTTTTTCTTTAAGGATATTGTGATTTAAAATAAAATTAAATGTAAAAAAGTGAAAAGAAACTAGGAGCAAATCATCATTGCTTAGATATTTGTGGTGTACACAACGGCAAATTTAAAATAGTATGCCTTCGGTTGGAGCGCGTGGTCAGAAATTGTCTTTACAGTAAGGTGCTAGAGAGTATAATATGAAATTTCCAACCTACATCTTATCACATGAAAGAAAACGCAATAACTCCAAACAACTAATATCAATGATTAAAAAAGGGTGTGCGCCTTCCATTTAAACTCATCTTCCCTGTGATCTTAGGCATTCAGCACAAAAAATGTCTCAACGAAATGTGGGTTGAAATTACTTTTGATGTGAAATTGACACATGAGCAGTCCTTCACGCACACCCACACGGGCAGCCATTTTAAATATTAATATGTAATTGTGCGCAGACGATTCTGTAAGTGAATATTTTAACCACTATATGGCAGAAGTGAAACGTGTACTCAAACTCCAAGGTATTTTAAATGTGTCTCCGTGAGCCTATGAAGCCTACCCTCCCCTATATATTGCAATAAAATGTTTAATATTTATTACAGTTTTGTATTACTCAACTTTACCAGTGTTCTCCCAGCTTCTAGCAGAAACGGCAAAGGTAAAAATATTACTTTTGCTTCTTTAAGGACCATTATGTAATTACAAGGGCCTCGATTTTAAAAATCGCAGATCACATATGGGATTCGACACCGGTTACAACACAACGATCTACGTTCAAAATTACCACATCCATGCTAATCTACCATGTCATCGATGTTTTTAAAACTACCTTGGTAACATTTAATATTCATGCAGAGTATTAATTTGACAGTGGACGCAATTATTAATTTTTAGTTGAGTTATAACTGACAAAACAAAGTGGGAAAATGATCGAATGCTGATGAGCTCGCCCGTGTGCGTTCTGAATTTTAGTGAGAAATATAGTTATTCAAATTATGGTTCTCTATATTATCGCGGCAAAAAGTATTATTCTTTCATGAAGAACATGAGGGTTCAGGGCAGGAATTTATAGCTAATTTACCTTTGAAAATATATTTTATTATATAGAAGCGAATATTTTGTCAACAAAACTTGAATAAAACCGCTCTTTTCTGTATTCAAAATTCGACTAGAATATGGTTTAGGATAGAGATCACAGAATGATGAAAACGTGCACAAAATTCACTTCTCCGCATAGCTCGTCACACACTGTTTTTAACTGTTTTTGACGTAAATAAATAAAATAAATACCTCGTATGCGCCTCGCCATGTGTTCTGCGCGCTCGGCGAACCAGTCGCTGGTAACATCAATGGTTATAAAACATAGTCTCAAAACCATCCATGTTTTTAAACGTGACTGATTTTAAAACAACGTTCATAACAATGAAAATTCACAAAGTTGGTTATTTTGATGCTGGTCTCAATTATTAATTTTAATTGAAATATAACTGACAAAACAATGTTGGATGATGATGATAAATGATCTACTCACTCACACCTTTAGGTCATGGTTGGCAGTATCCTAGTTCGTATGCGCCGGGTCGTGTGTTCGGAGGGCAAAAAATGGCAGTCGATGGTAAAAAAAAAATCGTCCCAAAACCATCAACGTGGGATAATGATCGAATGCTGATGAGGTCGCCCGTGTGCGGTCGTACCTCGTATGCGGCGCGCCATGCGCTCCGCGCGCTCGGCGAACCAGTCGTGGCTGATGGCGGAGTCTGGCGTGGGGTGGCGGTCGGGCCAGCGGCCGCACGCGAAGCGGTAGAAGTCCTCGCACGGAGACACCGTCGCGTCCATCGACTGCAGCAGGTTGTCCGCTGCGCACACAACCATTGCGCACGGGGTAAGATATACATCTTAAGACGACATCTTTAACTGTGGCTATTACACAGTTTTACAAAACATTTCCTACCCATTTTCATAACTGTTCGCTCTAGACTTTACCAATTCCACCGCGAAACGACAAGTCACTGGCTTGAAATTAAAATCAGCTGGCCACAGAGCTGTCGAACGACCAATCACGGACCTTGTGCAAATCAGATCCAGAGATCGCAGCGCTTAAATGCGAGAACTGTGAGAACTAGCCACACATAAGCTTCAGTTTTAGACTGGGAGTGAACACACCTATACAGGGTGTCCGGAGAGGAAACGTCGAAACTTCGAAAACAAGCTCTTAAGACAATTCTAAGCATATTTTGCCTGACAGCCAACATTAAGTAAGATGGCGCCAAATTTAAAAAAGCGAAAGGTGTAAAAACGTGGTAACACAAGAACTATTTATTAACTTTTGAAATAGCTTTCTAAACAAATTAATGTAATGTAATATAAAAAAAGAAAAGTAGTTAAAACGGATATTGATGCAGTATTTTCAAATCCATGACCTTAATTTTCTAAGTTGACATAAACCCTATAATTACCTCAACTCTTCATTCTGTATGTAATCCTCAAGGTTTGGTAATTTTAATTTTTAACTTTAATTCCCTCAAATGAAAGTTTTTGATCTAATTAATCTAAACTGTATTCCGCTTATTAATAATAATATTGGTAGATGGAAGTTTATACAAACTGTTTTGTTAACACGGTATCTACAAATTACCACAGATAAACAAGTGTAATAATATGTAAATGGGAAATGAATTAGCATTTACCTGCTCGAATGCACTTTGGTGTTGAACACACATCTACTTTCGAGTGTTTGTCTGAAACAAAAGGAAACAGGAAATTAATAGTAATAATAGTTGGTTTCTAATATTACTGAATGTGAAATGCTCACTGAAAACATTCAACCCCCGGCAGGGAAATAATAACACTGAGTTCTTCATTATCAGTTTTCGCACGACTCTCTGGGACCTATTGTAGTTAATATGCTCAAACATGACATATTCTAAGTTGGCGGTAGTGGCACGTAGATTGTGTTGTGACCAAAAAGAAACAGAAAATCCGGTTAGAAGAAGTTTATTGACAAAAGGAGCAATTACTCGATACAATGTTCCAGCGTCCAAATAGCGTTAGCCGGGTCGTTGCCAAGTCTTCAATATCCTGGAGATGTACCGGGAAGCGCGTAGGTCGTCGTGAAGTCCAGAAGAAGTGCCGTGGGAGTCGCCGAGGTCCGAAGTGGTCCGAAGAGAGATGTCCAGGGGCGTAGCGAAGTCGATTCCAATGTCACAATACTGCAGCGAAGAACTCACGATGCCGGGAAGACGGGAACTGCCTCGCCGCTCCCGGCGGGGGGTATTTATACCCCCTCGGGGCTGAACGCTCGCCGGTCAACCCGCCCGTAGGGTCGGGAGCGAGTCCTGTGGTGCCGACTGGAGCGTAACGGGCCCTGTGGTTCCGAACCGCACGCGCTCTCCCGGGCGCCGAAGGAACCCCGGGGCGAACTCTCCGCCTCGCTGCCCCGTTCCGGTGGCGGTTCTTTCAAAGGAGCGCGGGCGACCACCACAGATTGTATCATTCATTTTTGCATGTCCTTGGTGATCAATTGTAAAGGACGTTCATTTACTGAAAGAAGTGTTTTTTTTAAATTTTATTTTACATTTAAAGACAGTACAACGTTCAGTCGTGAGGCTCTTCAGTTGATTGGCCGAGCAACTTTGCATCAGAAAATTGTGAAGGGGGTAACTGTTTGTTACCTCCCAGATAGTGATTTCATTTGTTGTACCTTCAACCAAGGTTATTGCGAGGGAATTATGTTAGAGCAATGACAGGATTAAAAAGAAAATACGATGGGAGGGACAGGTAATTGCTAGAAATGTTCCTACCTTATCTAATATCAGAGAGATATTGAAGGAAAATATGGAATGGGTGTCTGTTTCTTAGGCGGGAGAGTGGGGGCTGATCGGTTCCTATTTCGTAAGTGACTGCTCCTTGTACATGATTTAAATTATTGAAAAAATTATGTGCCAGCTTTGTAATAAAGGAAGTAATTGGTTCTATTGCAAGATCGTTGTGGAGGGTCTTATTGCTGACAAACCAGGGGGCATTTACTGTTATTCTTAAAATTTTGTTTTTGAAGATTTGTAACTTGTTGAATGTGGTTGGGGCAGCTGAAATCCAAACAAGACATGCGTAGGTTAATATCGGCCAAAGAATAGATTTATAAATGGTTAAAGTGGAATGAATTTTTAGAGAAGAGTTACGGTTAAGAATTGGACGTAAAATAGCTAACCTTCTATTGGCTTCAATTACTTTGGACGAGATGTGACTGTGCCAATTTAGTCTTGTGTCCATCAGAACGCCGAGATAACGAATAGATGAGTTCAGAGGAGACCAAGGAATGATAGAAGAATCCAAAGTCAAAGGGCGAGGAAAGACAGGATACCTTAAAGTAAATACTTTGGCAATTGATTTGTTTGGGTTGATTTTAATTTTCCATAGTTTAGACCAATTTTCTATGTTTTTAGGTGACATTGAATTATACGACATGCTGTGTTTAGATTTCGGTTTGCATAAAAGAGTAAAGTATCATCTGCAAAAAGAGCTATATTAACTGTATTACTAGTAGGAATATCTGCGACGTACAAGTTAAATAAGAAAGGAGATAACGGGGATCCTGGTGGAAGACCAGCAAGAACAGCCCGAGGTGAAAAAATGAAAGAGTTAAGACGTACAGAGAAAGTGCGATTCAGTAGGAAACTTGATAAGATGTTGTAAAGATATAATGGTATTCCAATTTTCCTTAATTTGAATTTTAATCCATCATGCCACACTCGATCAAACGCCTGGGCAACGTCTAAGAAAACTGCAAGTAAGTGAAAACCCGATTGAAATGAAAAATGAATTTGTTCTGTTAATCTTAATAACTGATGAGTTGTTGAGTGGCTTTCTCTGAAGCCAAATTGGAAAGAAGGAAGCACGTTAGTATCAAGAATGAATTTTTTTAGTCTTTTTAATACAAGTTTTTCGAATATTTTGGACAAAATTGGAATTAAACTAATTGGTCGATAATTTGAAGGAAGATTTCAGTTTTTTTGAGGCTTTGGAATAGGAATTATTAGAGAGTGTTTCCAAGAATTAGGATAATATCCTAGTCGCAATGCCGAGTTAAATATATTGTTTAGATACGCAAGACCATGTCTGGGCAGATTCTTTAAGATATTTGCAGTGATTCTGTCATGGCCTGGTGACTTTTTATTTGGTAGCATTTTTATTAGTTCAAATAATTCGTTTGGTGATATAAAAGAAATTCGATTTGGTACATCTAAATTTGGTGACTGCACAAAATGTGTTATTGTGCAGTGTTCTCTATCGTTTACAGCATGCTGGGTGAAAGTAGTTTCGAAATAATCTGCTAATAGCTCAGTTTTTTCAGAAATCGACTGTGCAATTTTGTTGTTACCTTTTAATGGCGGAATATTGGTTGACTGACCTAGCAATCGACGTGTTGCTTTCCAAAGAAATGAATCTTACGGATTAAGATTTGAAACATATTTTTTGTAGCTTTCCATTTGGTACATCGTAAGAGCGTTTCTAACCAATTTTGTTAGATGGTTTAATGCAGATTTCAAATGAGGTAGGCGATGTTTTGCCCATAAACGTCTGATTTTGTTCTTTTGTGATATTAAATTACGTAATTGCTCAGGTAGCGGATATTTGGTGAGCCCTCTGCGAGTAGCAGTTAGTGAATGAGATGAATAGTCAATTGAATTTGTGATGGCATTAGTAAACAAAAGTGTGCCTTGGTCAATTTCTGCAGGGGTTTTCAGATTCGAGAACGGAGGAAGGAGCGATGATAACCGATTTTGAAATGTGTGCCAATTTATTTTGTGAGTAGATAAATGCGGTGGAGAATTAGGCAAAGAAGTGATTAATTTGGAAGTTGTAATCACTGGGTTATGATCTGAATCTAGTTCGCAGATAGAATATCTGAAAGAAGTGTAACGGCAGTGCTCCGTGCTGCAGGCGAACTCTCACAAAAGTACATTTTTTTCACGTGGTTGGCAAATTGTTGAAGTTTCTTAAATGTATTTCACCCATTCACCATAAGATTATGTAATCTATAACAATTTTCCACGTCCAAAAGATAGTATTGTAACTTATGAGCAACTGCTTATACTTCCAAATCTCATATAAACTAAATGCGACGCTCGAGGCTCAAACAATAGCGAGTTCGTGCGAGGCTAAAACGCTCGAGCAAATTCGTGCAACTGGTTGGGTACGGCCTTGCCGTCCTCTTCTTCTAGTCTTGCAACTCCCATATTAACTGATAATGCTCGAGGCTGAAATGCTCGAGCAAATAGGTGCGAACGAATAGTACCCCGTCGTTGCACCTATCTGCTCGAGCTGCAACTAAGTTCTGCTCGTCCTACTAAATTATAAACTAATGGCAAGGCTCGAACGCTCGAGCGTGTTCGTACGAGGCTGAATGCTCGCGCGAGTTCGTACGCCCTAGTTGATGCGTCTTGCCGCACTCCAGTTCTTCTCGTCTTTCATCTCCCATTTTAGCTAATGACGCTCGAGTCTCAAACGCTCGAGCAAGTTCACCCTAGGCTGAAACACTGAAGCGAATACATGCGTCTTGGTGTGTACGCCTCACTGCAGTCTAGTTTTTCTCATCTTCCGACTTCCATGAGAGGGATAATAATGACGCTCAGGACTGAAACGCTCGAGCGAATATGCGCGAGCAAATGGTTTGTCTTGCAGCACTCTAATTCTGTTCGTCTTTCTACTGCTATGTACGGTAGTGACGACGCTCGAGAGAGATAGGCTCTAGCGAGGTCGAGGGAGCCTTTCAGCACTCTACTTTTTCTTGACTTCCCACTCACATTTACACTAATGGCGACGCTCGAGTGAATAAGTGCGCCTTTGTATTTGTCTCGCTCCAGTCTAGTTATTCTCTTCATCTGACTCCCAGATATACTAATGACGCTCGTGACTGAAACGCGCGAGCATCTGGTTCATCTTGCAGCACCTTAATTCTGCTCGTCCTTAACGTTCCATATACGCTAGTGGTGGTTCTCGAGGCTGAAAGGCTTCGGTGAGTTCGCGGGAGCCTTTGAGCTCTCTGCTTTTTTTCGTCTTCCAAGTCCCTTGTTAAGTCATGACGCTCGAGGCTGCCACGCTCGAGCGAGTAGGCTCGAGCGAATGGTGCACCTTGGAGCACGCTAATCTTACTTGTCCGCCAACTACCATATAAACTGAAGGCGATGCTCGAGGCAGAAACGCTCGAGCAGGTTCGCGAAATGTCTGAAACGCTCGAGTAAATGCATGCGCCTAGTTGTGTACGCCTCGCCGCAGTCTACTTCTTGTCGTCTTTCAAGTGCCTTATCAACAAATGACGCTCGAGCATCGCGAATGCGCTCGAGCGAATGGTACGCCTGGCAGCACTCACTATGGAGTGGAGCGCTGCGCGTTACTCACACTTGTAGGCGACGAGAGCGAGGGCGATGACGCTCGAGCATCGCGAATGCGCTCGAGTGAATGGTACGCCTTGCAACACTCACTGTGGAGTGGAACGCTGCGCGTTACTCACACTTGTAGGCGACGAGAGCGAGGGCGATGGCGAGGAGCAGCACCAGGAACAGCAGCACCATCAGCGCCACCAGCAGCGCCGCGTACCCCCGCGGGCTGCCCTCGGCCGTCCGCTTGTAGCTGCGCACACACACGCACGCTTAAACAAGGTAGCTCACACTCACGGCACCTGTTAAGGTAGCCTAGAGCATGTAGCTGCAGGCACACAAGTTAGCTTCCATTCACGGCACTGGCTGAGGTGGATCAGGGTGAGGTGGATCAATCGATGTAAATAAGGTTGCTCTTGTGACCGTAAGATTAAATTGTTTATTTGATTGGTTATTGTTTTCGGGCTCACCAAAATTAAGCCGTTTGTGTGTAGGGAATTATTAGCCCATTGATGCGTAGTGCATTGTTTTATCGCTGTAGGTGGCGGTGATTGTGACTAGGATGGCGAGATCCGGCGCCAAATTACCAAATTACAAATTAGCCAAATTACAAATTACGGCTAGAGGGATTTTCCCCTCAGGTATCTCTCACCTGCGAGGCGCCGCCCCAGCCGAGACAAGCTCTAAGTTCCCGACATGGGTAGCAGTGTAGTGAATGCGAGTGTGTATGAAAATAAGGGGTGAGGATAGGACAAGGGAGAGGAAGGAACGATCGCGCGGTCCATTGGCCGTTTCTTCGAGTGCTGCTCCGGCATTCGCCTGATATTAGGACAACTTCCGATCAGAACATTTGGTCGCTAGAATTCTACTTCAGTCAGCAGCTGACTTCGATCTATCTATGTAGCTATTGTGACGTCTGGACTCGAATCTTAGGATCTCCCGATCAAAGCAATGATATCTCTTCATTCCCTAAGAACCTCAGCCGGTAGCATTAGGGAGTTTTATCGCCACACATAAGGTAGCGGCATTATGCACTTTGATAAACCGAACAGTCAGTTGACGGGATCTTCAAGTCATAACGCCTTTACCTTAGGCCTAAGGTATGACCTTCATAAATAGTGCACGCCTGTAGAAGTATCTACAAGCGGCAAAATGGCCGCCTAGAAACAGGAAGGGTTGCATTTTTCCAACTCTGAAACACCAATGCTCGTGTGTGAGTCAGTTGCAATTATTCCTTACAAACTCCACAACGCTGGCAAGAATTAACGGGAAATATTGGAGAGATGACAGGAAATAAATTAGTGAAAAAAAAGTTGAAGCCTGTCTTCGAGTTAGGTTATGTCTTATGTTCATAACGAATACTTCCTACATTCTCAAAAAAAGCCGATTCAAAATTCCAGATTGCATACTCATCACGGAGGGCCACAAAATCTAAAATTCTCTGCACAATGTAGATTTGTTGTGTTCTTGATTCGTATCGGAGTTGACATGTCTCACCACTACCCTACACTCTTTGATATATTACACAACCTCTTTGTTCAACGCTCGAAATGCTTCTTTTGTTATAATGCATGACACAATGACGCTATTGCTAAAAATCTTCTAAACGTTGTTCATTACGACAGTATAAAGTTGTTAAGAACGTGATTAATAGTTTAAGGATGTATGTAGCTGTAAGCACACGCACACAAGTTAGATGCCACTCGCTGCAATGGCTGAGGTAGCTCAGGGCACCCTCTGATGGAAAGATTGTTTTCTTGTTACCATCTGTTAAAATTTAATGTGTTAATGTATCCTTTACTTATAGACAATCAAAGCCGGGCATAATATGTGTAATACGTTAGGCATCTGTATTTACAATAAGTATTATAAATTGTAACGTTTGACAGATCAATGTGTCTGGTTATTTATGTACATCATCGTAACATTATTTAATTCAAACGTATTTCATGCTAAAATCCTCGAAATCTAGACAGTGTGCCTAAACGAAGTGCCAGACGTACCTGAAACGTTATTCATAAAACTTAATTATACAATAAAAGCCGATGTAGGATGTAATTTATTTACTTCAGCATTTGATTCGATCTTAAAGAAGTGACAAACAAGTCATTTCAATGCGAACTTTTAGCCTGAAATATGTTCAAATTAAATTATATTAAGGCCATGTACCTAAAGAAGCAGACACATCAGTTTGTGAAACATTCTTTTTAAAACTTACTGAAAATACAAATATTCACAAGTAGTAATAATAGTATTAAGCTAGAGCTGATGAAAAAATCCTCTGAATCTCCCACATAAGATGGAGAATGTTTCAGATATATGTTCCAAATTCTCAAAACTTTGTGAAGCCAACCTGAAGAAGGGAATTATTGTGGGACCAGATAATGGTTACCTCCAGTCAGATGTGGTCTTCACTCAGCTCGTGAATGAAGCTAAAAAATGTAAGCTTTGAAATACTTGCAGCAGTTCATTAAAAAATACCTAAGTAACAAAGATCTCGACTGCAAAAGCATCGCGAAACGTGTGTGAACAGCATTCACAGCTCAAACATGCAAAATGAGCCTGAACGTTCATTTCGTATATTCCAGTGTGTCACCTCTTCCTACAAAATTTGGAAAACTTCACCGTAGAGAACAAGGAAAGATTCCTACATCAATGTGTTTTGCTCTTTATTCCTAAGTTTTCGACGTTTGGTTTGTGCATTAAATATTTACATGATTCCCAGTATTGTAAAAGTGAGAATATGAAAAAATAACTGATTCATGTGGATGAGCGACGCGATCTCTGCTTACATTATCTTCATCGACCGGATTTTCTCTCCCCCGAGAGATAACCACGATGCTTTGGTATTTTCTACGCCTTTCCTAGTATGTCACACTCGGAGAGGCAGCTAACCCGTATGTAGTAGGCGCAGGACCTTCTCTTTCCCACATTCATGTGCGGTAAACTGAGCAAGCCGTGATCCCTTCAAATTCCTCAGCGCTCAGATTCTCAAGCTTAAATTTAATTAATTGTTCTTGTTATTTTTCAGTTTCTGGCTATTAATTCTTAATTATAAATTAATAAATACGGTCCCTATCAAATGAAATTTTCCTCCGCGCGAACGAAAATTTTATATCAGTGATCGGCAAACTGTCGAAAGCGAGCTACTAGAGCTCGCGAAGTAATTTTGTGTAGATGTCGTGCTCTTGTTTACCGATCTCAGACATGACTCGCGAAAAGTGTTTCTTGCATATTCCCGCGCAGTTACTTACCCATTGTTGCTAAACTAGATTTGTGCTAATGATGGCGAGTTCAATAAAAAGACAAAAGCCATCGCTTTCATTCGCAAATTCTGTTCTTACATTTTTAATTTTTTTACTAACTCTATTTCACTTTTTTTGTAATGTGAAATTTCAGTTCCATTAATTTTTATAGTAAACAGTTTTATTAAAATTTTTTTCATATATAATAGAAATGTATGTTTATAGACGACTAAACCACTCGTGAAATTAAAACCAATATTGATTAATTATACATAAAAAAGGTCCCAATCAGGGCGGTGTATCTCAAAGAGTTAATGGCTTTCTCTATCCGACTTTTCTTACCACATCTCTTTACTGGCCAATCATAAACAGTGACTCATCTATCTTAGGAAGCGGTAGACATCGATATGTCCAATAAACCGCGTATGGACTGTATCACAACCTCTTCGATTTTAACATTATTTTAGTTATTTTCAATATTTGGAGACTTTTGCAACTCTGTTGGACGCAATTTCATCCGTGGATAAGTCCTATTAAATATCACTCGTGCTTTGGAAATTCTCAGATAAATATCCTTCTCGTTTCACGAGACGGGGAGTTATCGACAATTTCCAAAGCACTCGTGGTATTACGTATGATAAACAAATGTTATGATTTAATAAAAAAACTTCATGGTTTCTTGTTAGATCACAATAGGATTGAAAACAGTATTGAAACGGTTAAACTTTAGCGGCCACTGTGTTAAAGGTTACTAAGTCACTTTTAAAAACATCGATCGTTTAGGAGTGATGTATTATTAACATGGATGTTTAATTTCGAGCGTGGAGATTTTAAAACATCGATGTCTTGTCGATGTCGCATCCCCAATAGAAACACCGCCACCTCGCGGCATATAACATGCACTACGCTTACCCTAGCATTGTTGTAGTTGCTCCCCACCTGGAACCAACATTACTCACACTAAAGCATCAGAGGTTTGTGGCCTACCCAATGCGATTGCTTGATTTCGTGTTTCCTGGTGGTTACCTTTTACGGCCATTAGTTCCGTAAGTGTAGTGCATGTTTCTTCTTCGGGAGGTGGCAGTGATCTTGCCCCGATAGATGACGGGAACCGGCGCCGACCTACCGTCGGGTAGCGGGATTTTTCCCAACCAGGTATCTCTCCACCCGCGGGGCACCGCCCTAGCCGGGACAAGCTCTAAGGCGCCGACATGTGTGGTAGTGTAATGCAGTAAGAGTAAATGTGCATAAGTAAGGGGTGGGGATAGGAGAAGGAAGAGGAAGGAAAGATCGTGCGTGGCCCGTGGCCTGTTTCTTAGCGGTACTGCCCGGCATTCTCCTGGTATTCATCGCAGAAGCTTATTCTTAAAGTTTTAATTTTAGTTTCAATTATTGTTTTAATTTCAATTTTAGTTTTAATTTCAATTTTAGTTTTAATTTCAATTTTAGTTTTAATTTCAATTTTAGTTTTTATTCCAATTTTAGTTTTTATTCTAATTTTAGTTTGAATTTCAATTTTAGTTTAGTTTTAATTCAACGTTTTTTTAAATTTCATTTTTGTTTTAATTTCAATTTTTGTTTATTTTAATTTTTGTTTTAATTTTAGTTTGTTTTAGTTTTAATTTGTTTTAATTTTAGTTTCTGTTTTAATTTTAGTTTTTGTTTTAATTTTAGTTTTTAATTATAATTTTAACTCAATTTCAATTTTAATTGCTGCCTAATCAGAAAACATGCTTCCGCGTGCACTCCATGCGTGCGATGCGTGTTTTCGCGTGTATGAAGCGCGAGTTAAGTACGCGCGCGTGCCGTCCGCTGAGAGAGAGAGAGAAAGAAAAAAGTCCGAAAGGAGCGTCGTAATGCGTGGCAGCGGCCGCCAGAGTGCGTGGTGGGCGGGCGCTAATCGGCGCTTTACACGCGACGCCACGCGGCCGCCGCCCCCACCCCCTCTGGCGGAGGCGGCGGAAACGAACCGACGATCGTCACGCGCGCGCGTTGGCCGCTGTCCACTGCGCCTGCGCACTCTGCCACAACCGGCTGCGGTGGCTCAGGGCATCAACTGATTGGTTGGTTCGTTTTTCCGGGCGCATCAACAACTTAAGTCATTAGTCCCGTAAGTGTAGTGCGTGTATTTTCTCGGTAGGTGGCAATGATCTTTTCCCCGATGGATGGCGAGATCTGGCGCCGATCTACCGTCGACTAGCGAGGTTTTCCCCTCAACCAGCGGGGCACCACTCCAGCCGGGACAAGCTGTAAGCTCCCGACCAGTCTCTCGGCATGTGTGGTAGTGTAGTGCATGTTAGTGTGTGTGTGTGTGTGTGTGTGTAAGGGGAGAGGATAAGACAAGGAAGAGGAAGGAAATATCGCGCGTGGTCCGTGGCCCGTTTGTTAGGGTACTGCTCCAGCATTCGCCTAGTGTTGATCGGAGAAACCATGGATCCACGATCAACGATCAGAGCAGCCGGCCTCTAGAATTCTCCTCCAGACAGCGACCTAGCTGACAAGCTAGTGTCGAAAATTCTGCCACCGTCGGAACTCGAATCGAGGTCCGCCTGGTCACAGGGAGTGCAGTGACATCAGTTGATGCACTGAGCCATCTCTCCCACTCAATTGATGTGCCTATTAAAGAAATAGCCAATAAAGCATACGTGAAAATGGCAAAACTAGTATATCCACTCATAAATAGCCACTCCAGACTAAGCATAGAAAATGGGATAACTCTATTCAAATCCATTATCAGACCATCGCTTACTTACACTTGCCCTGTCTGGGGTGGACCCGCAAAAAGTAACTTAGAGAAAATTCAAGTAGTTCAAAATAAATTTTTAAGACGCATAATTACAACACCATGGTACGTGTGAAATAGGCAAATTAGAAACAAATTGAAAATAGAAAACTTGAATACTTACATTAGGAGACTATCAGTAAACATTTTTGAGGCACTACCAAAAGCAGAATGTTTTAAAACATTTAATCTAGGACGTTCAGCAGAAGACATTAAAAATTATTTCGAGGTTCCCCAAGGATAAATTACGCCCGCCATAAACGTTCCAATAAGAATGCAGATTTAATTTAAAAATAATAAACTTACAGACACAACATTCAACAAAAGAATGTTACAAATTCAAAATGAAGTTTTAAAAAAATTCAAACATTAAATTACGGAAACGTAATAAAGTGAGAGGGAGATTCGACTAAATGAATTCCCCGCCCTACGCCAGTTTTAGGATTAAATAACGCAAATCTCTGTAAAATCAGTGGATTGAACAGATGGAAAATAAAGCTGTTAAAAAATCGATGTGACTGGAGGGCCTCTGACCGGAAGGTTCCCTGGGGTTCGAGTCGCGACCATGACAGGATTTTTCACACTAGCTTGTCAGCTAGGCCGAATTCTGTCGTTGTCTGGAGGAGAATTCTAACGGCCGACTGCTCTGGTGGGTAGTTTTCCGTGTGTTCTCCGATCAATTCCAGGCAAATGCCAGGGCAGTACCCTTACAAACGGGCCACGGACCACAGGCGTCCTTACTTTCCTCTTCCTTGTCCTATCCTCACCCCTTACACACACACACTAACTTCCACATCACCACCACACATGCCGGGAGAGTAGAGCGTGTCCCGGCTCAGGCGGTGTCCTGCGAGTGGGAGATACCTGGTTGGGAAAAATCCCGCCGAAAATTTATTTGAAATGAAAAACATTGGAATTAAAGAAAAGTTTAGAGCCGTTTTTTGAGAAAATGTTGAAAATGTCTCAGGGGCTTTGCGGAAAGTACTCCATAATTTTAAAGAATGTTTTCCAAAATCTCAAAGCTCCGACTCGAGCCAAAAAAACAGGGTTTCTTCAAGTTGGGTTCCTTCAATGAGGAAGAAATTCTATATATGGTTTAAGCTCCAGTGGTGTTCATAGACGGACGGACGGACAGACAGACAGCCGGACGTTTTGCCGACAATTTATTTTTGGGTATCAAGCACCCACGTTTAAATAATAACGGCGAGGGAAGCAACAGCATGTCACGTATGAAGATAGAAGACAATCCGGAATTCTGAACATTTTCTACGCCCGAATTCATCTGAGAAGACATAAAAGGCGCGTGAAGATGATAAGCAATGAAAGACAATTTAATTTAATTTTGCACAAAACTGGTTAATATCAAAGTTCAATATTCATCTAAAATTAGCTCATAATTTGATATTTTATTCTTTGAATAATTGAATAAAATGTTATATTTATTTATTAAAAAATGTCTGATCAATTGATAGTAGCTTGTAATCAATCTAACAATTCTTTCAGTAGATAAAATTTCCCAAAATCGGTGATGCGTATGGTCAGCCCGCCTGCATACGACGAAGTAAATATTAGTCGTATGTCGACCCCATAATAGAAATATGATAAACAATAAATATTATTAATGCTACCCGGGAATACGATAATAGTGATTTAATAGGAGATTGTTAAATTATTAGATAGATGTATGAGCAACACATACTAGACTTGCCCAGCATGTGGACATTTTATATGAATATTTGTGAGATAATTTAGGATCGTTTAATTACATTCTTATTTTATTGTTACTATTACTATTACATTGTCATTATATTATTATATCTTATTATATTTATTAATTTTATTATTAATAATAATATAATTATTGTAAAGTAACTGCGCCACGCACACTTCTCCTATTCATTGGCTTATTGTAAATATTAACGTTCTGTGCTGATCCAGGGTTTTCCATTTCAAAACCAGGTTGTCAGGAAAACTACTCACCACAATCCGAAAACCGTCCATCGTTTAGACAGAGACTCCTCCGTTCCCGGAGTCTCCTCCTTCGTTTGTCCTGTGGCTTCGTCCAGCTTCTCCTCTTCCTCTCCGCTATTATGAATCTCCACCAATGTCCTCGTTCCCAGCTCCGCACACGGCCATCAGATGTTCTCTTTCTAAATATTTCCTCTCAACCTCACAGTGTCCAAACAAAAGGTCGTATTTCACCGCAAATCAGAAACTTCCTCGTACATCCTAAAGTTTCACCGCTGTTACCGTCGTACTTCATTTCGTAGTAATGTTCCGTCAGCTAGAGTGCATCGTCAGAGGCTTTTTTCTGGGAGTTGTTTAAGGAAATGCTATCTCGTGTATTCTCGTATGTACACTATTGCTTATCGTATATTGACTGGCCTAAACTGCTCATGTCCAGGTATCGAGAGATTTGTCTTATCTTGGCCTGGCTTTTGGGGGGAATTGGTCGGTGTAAAAGCAAATTCTTGAAGTTGGATTATCTCAGCTCTCAGTATCGTTGGATAAGGTAAATAACTTACTGATATACAAGTTTCGTGTATTTATTTTGGCTGTGACTTTGTTTCGTCCTAACTTCTTTTCAGACGAACATAAGTATGCTTTTTGGCTAATTGTCCCATGATTCTTTCCGCACAGGTGGCAGCCTGTCGTAGTATTTTTCTGGCAGTAAACATAATTGGAATAGAATTTTACATTTGTCTCAATTAACAATAATAATTTTGTTTGGGAACTTTGTAAAAAAATTCTTAACTTAGTTTCTGGGCTTTTGTTCCACTTAGATAAGACGACAAAGTGAAATACGGACTCGAATTAAGCTCATATTGTAATATTATTTACATGAACCTATTTCTTTTTCTTTAATTGACTGTATTTCCACGACTCTCAACCGCAGTTGTGACGAACTAATTTTTATGTACCTGTTAGCTAAAAGATTAAGAAATAATAAGAACGAGAAATACATGTAGTATCTTTTTCCAAAATAATGAATGGATGAAATGTTGCTGAGTTTTAAACCATGATCGGTATCGTATTAGGGTTCTCACTTGTTTCAGAAATACCTGAGACAATTAGTTGCTATTTCTCCAACGACTATGAAAGACGCAATTTGCAAATGTGTATAAACTGCAAAAATTAGGATGTTATTTACGTAAATACACAATTTTTGTAATACAGTTGCTTAAAAAACAATCATTTAGGACGGACTTTCCAAGATCGTGTTTTTTTTACCAGCTAACGTGATACTCCACGGAACATCAATATGTGAACACGCAACCCTTTTCTCGCACTTATGAGGTATTATATCTCTTGATCGAATATCACTGTAATGGAATCTAAATATATTGACACGATGCATCTGAGCTGATTTACAATTAATCCAACGATTCCTCTTTCATTAAGATTTTCCAACTACAGTCCAATGCAGAGTGTAGCAATCTGAAAAACAGTACGTCCATCACTATTTTACTATTATGTAAAATAATATTTTCAACTAGTTTACGTGTATAATGATACTTTTTTGCATTAGTTCTTGAACGAGCTGTGTTGAAGAAATTTGAGAATATTTACAGGAATGAAAAAATTAAGATTAATAGGGATTTATTTTCAATTAAAAATTAAATATCGACACAGCAGTCAAGAAATTAGATTGAACATCAATGTTCCTTTTTGCAACGGCGTCAAGCATCTATTTAGTTTTATTGAAATGTTATTTACAGAACATTTACAAAACAGTAACAGCTTCAATTACTTATTTTTATTATTGATTAAATTAATAAAATTAGTTTATAAACATTTATTTGACGATGATTAATTATTCTTTTATTGAGTTGGTTATTTTTGATCTTAAATAAACCTCAAATACCGAAAATGTTTGTAACAAATATTACGAATTGTTTCTGAATCAATAAACAACATTTCTATTGGCTGTGTCTATTTCCCTTGATCCATTGAACAAATTCTGAATTGCCCTGTTGCTTTGTTTCTGCACATTAAATGACGATTTTATTCCTCTCAACAGTACCACAGTTTGTATTGTTTTGACAAAAAAAACGATAAGTTGACAATCTCTCACGGAGATCGGCAATCTATTTACATATGTTAACAATTTCAAATTGCGATTTGCTACTGATAACCCAGTAACGGTGGCTATCAACAGTAGCTATGCACTGCTCAGGAAACACGTACTATTACTATCATCACTAACAAATATATTTTATTTTGGTGTCCCCGGCAAGTAACTTCATATTATACATATTTTTAGAAGTCACTAATAAATACGGTTCTTTCAAGACAAACATAACGTGCAAAAAGTTCAATTTTTTAACACTAGCGGTAAAAATGAGACAATGCTCAATTTTCAGATAAATGTGTGAATGCAACAAAGGAAACAAAATACTTTGGTATGACCGCACCAGCTACTTCTGACCTTAACAAAGCGTTAAGAGATTTTACTTTCCCGTATACGTACGTATACACAGAGTGATATACGTAGTATAGGGAAAGTTATGTAATGCTGCGCGAAAAAATGGCCAATTTTCGGCCGAAAAAAATTAATTGCCGGGCCGTGAAAACGAATAAGTGGATAAAACCAGTTGCTAAATTAAGAAAAAAAAATCCCCTAACGCGTGGTGTAGCCAGAAAACCTGTTTCCTAGGTCCTTGATACCGAAAACCCAATTGAAAGGAAAACTGTCCGTCTGTCCGTCTGTGAACACTGCTAGCGCCTAAACCATACGTACGATTTCTTCCAAAATGAATATTCCTCAGTTGATCTGATTCTAGTCAGAGCTTTGATATTTTGAAAAAGATTCTTCAAAATTTGGGGGTACTTTATATGAAGCCCCCGGGGATTTTCAAAATTTTCTCAAAAACGGCTCGAAATTTTTTTTTAATTTCTTGTATGAATAGAGCAAAATACACTTATTAAATGGCATAGGTCCTATTTTCACGTACAACTCTAAATTTTCGAAAATTGTGAAAGTTTGAATTTTTTTCGGCGTCTTTCTCCAGCTACAAAATTGATGATAGAGATTTTTTCTTCAAATAAAATTTGTTCTGCATATTGAGTTCTTTAATAAAGGTCATGTAAATGTTTTTCACAATTTTGATAGTTTTCGTGCAGTATGGCGTGCAATATGTGCAATTTTAAAAAATACAAAAACAAGATTTTCTCAAAAACGGCTCCAAATTTTTTCTTTTAAACTTTTGGTAGGGATAGTGGTAAATGTACTATATCAATGACATAAAAGCCATTGTGGTCTATCGGTTGTTTTTTTCAAAAATTACAAAAATGTAAATTTTTTTGTCTCTCACGTCGTTTAATATTTACATTATCAGCGATTTTTTTACATTATTATATTTACGGGTATATATGCTTTAAATAATGTCAACTAAAGTTTCTCGAAAACACTACCGTTTTCTGTGAAAAGTAGCTCAAATTTCGGCGTTTTCAGAAATGCTCAAACGCCATTTTCTCATATATGGCTGCAAATTGTTTTTTGAAACTTTTGTAACGGATAGTGATAATTACACTCTTTAATATGACGTAAAGTTTATTTTGAGTTATTTTTTTGTTTTTTCAAAAATTTTAAAAATGTAAATTTTTTGAAAGATCTCTCACATCTTTAATATGCACATTACCAGCGATTTGTAATGAATCTTATATTTTTGAGAGTATGTGCTTTAAATAACTTCAAATAAAGTATTTTGAAAACTCAAAAATTTTCTGTGAAAATGAGCTTCAAATTTCGCATTTTTATTTGTGCTAAAACGCCATTTTCTCTTAAACGGCACATAATTTTTAAAAGAAAATTGCCATTTATCATTAGGTTTTTGTGTTCTTTAATATTCTAAAATTAATGTTTCCTACCAACAATAGGAAACCGAAAAAATTAAGAAAATGACAGAAAAATGTGCTTTCGGCGATGCTAGATGACAGCTTGTAAGAAAGAGTTTGTGGTAATTCAGAATCGCTAGCGAAGACCCAAGAAAATAGAAAACTAATACGGGAAAGTCTGTGCCATTCTTAACACCACTAGTTTGTTCTTGAATTAAACTACAGTGAAAGTCAGTGAAGCTGTCTAAAAACTACGGTATGACACACGTGGCAAATTGAAACGTCCGTTCGTAGGATTCGACCTGGGCCTGTCGGCCTAGTGTAGCCACAATTGCTTCTCGCAAATAAAATGCCACTTTTACTGTCATAATATCATAAATAGTATCATAAATAACTATTGTTTGAGCTTTGAAAGTTCATAATACAAGTAAATTTTAAACATGTTACAGTTGTCTTATTTGTTCATTTTCGGACCAAGAATGTTAGACGAAAAAGTATCAATTAAAATACTCGTTTAATACTCGTTAAATTCTCATTAAAATGCTCGTTAAATGCTCATTTCTCACAAAATTATGTTTAATTAGCATCAATCTGATGAGTCAAGTCGTAACGGTTCAAGTAAATACTGGAAAAAGTGAAGTAATTCACAGTGTCTCCAATGTGGTCGAAGTCGCATTAAAACCATCAAAACACATGATTTTCTACAATAAAGTGTTCCAGAATATCCTTCAGAAAAACTTTTAAGAACTATGTCAATCAATTTACTTTTTCCAAAGGAATCCATTGAGTAACAGATCATTTCTGTGTATGCCGCAAGTCATCCAAAACGCATTTAAGTTGCGTCAAGAACAAAAAGCAATATTTTCTTGCAGAAGTTTCTTATAATCTTCTGAATGCATTACCCAAAAAACTTGCAGTTCCCCACTAAGATACCGAAATGCGTCGAATGACACCTCATTTGTCTCGACAGATAGGCCAGAAAGGGTCTGACCGTGAGTGACGGACAATCGAAGAGACAGACGAACGGACGGACAGACAGAAATACAGAAATTTAGGGGGGCCATATCAGGTACGTCTTGTATTCATGAACATAAAAAAGATAACAAAAGAAAAGAAAAAATATTACTTGTCAGCTTCTTCGCTGAAACTCATTCACTTTTTTCTTCTTTTTTCTTTCAGACAGGGTATTCACATTTTTTGCTTCACACGAAATTCGTCCAATTGGACCTCGTAGATATTATCACGAAACATTACATCGATAAAATTCCAACAATAAAAACAAAACACGAACGATTTCAAACAACAATTTTTTTTAAAATGAATATTTTTGATAAATCATGAAAACGACTTCGCGTGAATTATCGCAACAATGAAAATCGCGGGCTCACAATGAATTGTAAAGAACACACACACGTCGCGCGCACTTTTTTTTTCTGTTCACAGCCTCTGCGATCCCGGATGCGCCCGTTCGGTCCGTGGGCGGTTTACGATCCTCTCTCACATCCTCGGCACGCACTGCAGGCTGCG
Source organism: Acheta domesticus (assembly GCA_031308135.1). NCBI lineage: Eukaryota > Metazoa > Arthropoda > Insecta > Orthoptera > Gryllidae > Acheta > Acheta domesticus. Next base: position 42,792,756 of record JAHLJT010005437.1, on the reverse strand, counting down.
GGCCGGCCGGCGGCAGACTGGCCGCTCGCGAGGGAATCACGCGAAAGCACCCGAGGGCGTAACTACCGGCGCATCCTGTGCGCGTCACACGCGGCCCGCGGGCAGTGGGGCGAAAGCGTCAACAAGTGGGCACGGTACAAGTGCACTCGTGCACACAGTCTGGGAGAGGATCGAGATTGTTCCCGCAAACTTTAGTGCAGTGTTGTCAAGGTCGGTGCCACGAGCGGGAGTTCGCGGCACGAGTGCCATGACGAAATCGCCCCTCCACGCAGTTCATTTTCCCGCCACCAGAGACAACACCATCCCTATTGTGAAACGGCGGGGTTACTAATAGTTTCCTTTTCTGACGCTAGTTGCGCAGAGAAGCTCGTGGCATGCTACGATGCCACGACGCGTGCCCCAGCCACTTGTAGACGACCTTGACACCACTACTTTACGGCGTTATCTCGATACGCTAACCGATATATCACCAAAGCAATTGAGTCGAACACTGGCAAAGGTGGTTCAGGGCATCAACTGATGTCACTACAGTGCCCCTGACAGGGAGGTCCTAGCTTGGAATCCCAATGGTGGCAAAATTTTTCCACACTTGCTTGTCATCTAGATCGAATTCAGTCGCTGTCTGGAGGAGAATTCTAGCGGCCTGCTCCTCTGATCTATAGTTTTCCGTGGTTTCTCCGATCAACTCCAGGAAATGCCGGAGCAGTACCCTAGCAAACGGGCCACGGACCGCGCGCGATCTTGTCTTCCTCTTCCTTGTCCTCCCCTCACCCCTTACTTACACTTACACTAATATGCACTACACTACCACATAAGCCGGAAGACCAGTTGGGGTCTTAGAGCTCGACCCGGCTGGGGTGGTGGCCCGCACTGATGGGAGATACGTGGTTGGGGAAAAAGCTCGCTAGCCAACGGTAGGCCGATGCCGGATCTCGCCATCGAGCGGGGAAGATAACCACCATCATCCAAGGAAAAAACGTGTACCACACAGAAACAAAAAAAACAAAAAACAAAAAAAAAAGGATGAACCCGGGCCTCCCGAATGCGAGGTCAGCGCGTTACGCCCTGAGCACTTCTGTCGTTTGAGCCAATTTGCCATGAGCCACTTCTCCACATGCATAAATGATTTTTTTCTTTGTGGGGCATTTTCCAGCTTTAGGTGATGCCTAAAGCCTCGATCAGTGATAAGCTGACTCACAAGGCCTCCCGCAACAACACACGTGAAAGACAAGGGACAAACAAGCATGAATATAAAATAATAGTTCCAAGACGTTTATAGACAGACTAACAATTAAATTTTTATTCATAAAATCACATAATTGCACAGTTGAATTAACATAAAATTAGCAACGTTTCGGAGGACAGTTTTTCCTCCATCATCAGGCCTTGCAGGAATAAAATTAGATGATAAAACATATGAATAACAACATAGTCCTAGGTGACTATGATGATGCTTGTTGATACAATTTATAGTTGTGAGCGTGATTAATTAGAAAGAACATCACATCTCTTATCACCTCTACAGTCGTGCCGCTACGCTCTTTCGCAGTAAGAGCTCTCGTTTTCATAAGGTTTAAACTCAGCCAGTAGAAATATGTGTTTTCTCAAATTTAACAATCTGTGATGTTCTTTCTAATTAATCACGCTCACAACTATAAATTGTATCAACGAGCATCATCATAGTCACCTAGGACTATGTTGTTATTCATATGTTTTATCATCTAATTTTATTCCTGCAAGGCCTGATGATGGAGGAAAAACTATCCTCCGAAACGTTGCTAATTTTATGTTAATTCAACTGTGCAATTATGTGATTTTATGAATAAAAATTTTATTGTTAGTCTGTCTATAAACGTCTTGGAACTATTATTTTATATTCAAATTATTACAACAGACAGTCCTAAATATTGATAACAAACAAGCATGCCCACGGACTCAAACCCTCGACCTTTCTGACCAAAGCGCTGAGTCGGCACACTCTCTAGCTACCTCGGCCATCCAGATTAGCCCGTGTATAAATGCGTATAATTCCATTATATGAAAATTACTCCGAAATTCGTAAAAATTGCTACTACGTCTTTTCCTCATTTTTAGTACAAAATTTAAACGTGCACATATCTTGAAAACAGTAAGTTAATTCACCAAAATCGATAAAATAATTCTAAAAGCCCATTAAGTTCCCTGCCAAATGCATTTTCATTCGTTTCTATAGCTTAACTAGGTTCGACGTAGTTGAAAGTTAAAATTGTTGAACATGTACAGGGGCACGTAAGAAGGCATCTGTTTGTATCTGCCCATAGCAACGATGATCTTCTCATAACAGTGCGGTGAGGGGCAGGACGGGGCAGCTCATATGGTATGTGGCAGGGTTAGCAGAATCAGGTTGGACCTGAAGAAGAGGACGGGTAGGCTGATAAGTGGCAGGGCGGGGATGGGCAGGTAGAGGACGGACAGAGCGGGGCAAATGATGCAGAACCTGGAGAAGAGGACTTATCAGCCTGATAAGTGGCATGGCGGGGATGGGCACGTAGAGGACGGACAGCGGGGCAAATGATGCTGAACCTGGAGAAGAGGACTTATCAGCCTGATAAGCGGCGTGGCGGGGATGGGCACGTAGAGGACGGACAGAGCGGGGCAAATGATGCTGAACCTGGAGAAGAGGACTTATCAGCCTGATAAGTGGCATGGCGGGGGTGGGCACGTAGAGGACGGACAGAGCGGGGCAAATGATGCTGAACCTGGAGAAGAGGACTTATCAGCCTGATAAGCGGCGTGGCGGGGATGGGCACGTAGAGGACGGACAGAGCGGGGCAAATGATGCTGAACCTGGAGAAGAGGACTTATCAGCCTGATAAGTGGCATGGCGGGGATGGGCACGTAGAGGACGGACAGAGCGGGGCAAATGATGCTGAACCTGGAGAAGAGGACTTATCAGCCTGATAAGCGGCGTGGCGGGGATGGGCACGTAGAGGACGGACAGAGCGGGGCAAATGATGCTGAACCTGGAGAAGAGGACTTATCAGCCTGATAAGCGGCGTGGCGGGGATGGGCACGTAGAGGACGGACAGAGCGGGGCAAATGATGCTGAACCTGGAGAAGAGGACTTATCAGCCTGATAAGTGGCATGGCGGGGATGGGCACGTAGAGGACGGACAGAGCGGGGCAAATGATGCTGAACCTGGAGAAGAGGACTTATCAGCCTGATAAGCGGCGTGGCGGGGATGGGCACGTAGAGGACGGACAGAGCGGGGCAAATGATGCTGAACCTGGAGAAGAGGACTTATCAGCCTGATAAGCGGCGTGGCGGGGATGGGCACGTAGAGGACGGACAGAGCGGGGCAAATGATGCTGAACCTGGAGAAGAGGACTTATCAGCCTGATAAGTGGCATGGCGGGGATGGGCACGTAGAGGACGGACAGAGCGGGGCAAATGATGCTGAACCTGGAGAAGAGGACTTATCAGCCTGATAAGCGGCGTGGCGGGGATGGGCACGTAGAGGACGGACAGAGCGGGGCAAATGATGCTGAACCTGGAGAAGAGGACTTATCAGCCTGATAAGCGGCGTGGCGGGGATGGGCACGTAGAGGACGGACAGAGCGGGGCAAATGATGCTGAACCTGGAGAAGAGGACTTATCAGCCTGATAAGCGGCGTGGCGGGGATGGGCACGTAGAGGTCGGACAGAGCGGGGCAAATGATGCTGAACCTGGAGAAGAGGACTTATCAGCCTGATAAGTGGCATGGCGGGGATGGGCACGTAGAGGACGGACAGAGCGGGGCAAATGAAGCTGGGTGATGCGGGTCGGGGTAGGGTTAAGAGGGACAGGGAGCTGAACGGGTGAGAGGGGCAGGTCGAGAATGGTGGGACGAGACAGGGTAGGTAACTGAAAGTACGGCGGGGACACATGTCATCTACGTAGAATCCATTTCTTATACTGCCAAATAGATGATTATAATCAAAAAAATTCCTGACAGTGTAGGGTACATCAGCTGTAGGTCGACCACTTAGGAAAAAAAAACATCATGGCGTCGCTCACTTCGGGAGGCGTGGCGAAGCCATCCCCCACTGCTCCCGAAGGGGAGCTCAGATAAACGCAACGATAACTGATTTGCTCTTGCAACTTAGTTCTCACGCTTCAACACTCTAGGGTTCCGGACATTCATCAGGGCCAGGCTGTCTTCTCCCCGCCCGTCCAGACCAAGGCGGCGGGGGCGGTAGCTCCTCAAGACGAGGAAGCTGAGCCTTTAAAAGAGGGATCCTTCCCCTCCGCCACATTTCGCGCATGCGCAGTCCAGTTTTCTTTTCTAAGTGGTCGATCTATAGTATGTATAGTGTAGGGATGAAAGGAAAGACGTAAGTGGTTTTGGATACACGCTCGTGAATGTCTCTGAAACACGCTCCCTGAGGCGCTCACTTACAAGGCTGCGCGGGAGGATACTGCGACGAGACCCTCCTGGCTGCCGGAGCCGGGCGCCCCGTCCGCCGCCTCCGCCGCCGCCACCGCCGCCGCCGACGGCCCCCGCTCCTGCGCAGAGAAACAACCAAAGGCGTTGGAATAGAAATATACTACAGCAGTGATGTCAAGGTCTACTGGTGGCAGTGGCACGCGTATTGGCACCGTAGCATGCCACGAGCTTCTCTGCGCAACTAGCGTCGGGAAAGGAAACTATTGGTAACCCCACCGTTTTACTATAGGGATAGCGTTGTCTCTGGTGGCAGGTTAATGAACTGCGTGGAGGAGTGATTTCGTCGTGGCACTCATGCCACGGACTCCTGCTCGTGGCATCGACCTTGACAACTCCGAACTACTGTATAGGCAGCGTATAAGCGACTCTGAATCAAAATATTCTTTCGTCGCATGCTGTGGTAAGTCATATGATCTGCTCTGAAGCAATCAGCTTGCGAGAATTTGCTTACTTTCTCACAATCGGGTTCAGCGTTGCCGCTTATCTGACTCATGAAATCGCAAAGGCGAGAAGATTCGATTGTGGCGAAAGTTACGAACATGATATCAAGAAGTGTCAACATCTGGTAAATATTAATGTTTTATATTTCATTTATTTGTCACGATGTTGGTGCCATGTGAGGAGTAATGTGTGGCAACCACGCATCGAACTGTCAGAGTCGCTTATACGCTGCCGTACTGTAGACCCACTGAGAGCGCTGCTGTCATGGAATATTTTGAAGGCCGCCATTGTATACTGCGATTTTTCCAACTTTGCACCTCGAGGCAGGTCTTGACGATGGGATATGTCATGGCATTTCGTGATGTTCTCAGTCGCACCGCCAGGTATCGCACGAACGCGACCATATCAAACAGTGCTTGCGATCGTGCGACTTCTAGCGGTGCGAGGAAGAAAGGCGCGAGATATCGTGTGATATTCCATCGCGGCTTTAGTGGCTTGAGGGGCAGAGTTAGCAAAATGGCACTGTAGTGGAAATGTGCGTACTTCGTAGACATCGTTACTTCTGTGATAGGGGCAAGTTAGTTGTTTAGAATGACCATAAGTTGTTTTCGATGAGTGGATTATTTGCTTGTATGAAAATATTCGTGATATAATTTGGTTAAGAGTTGTTAGGCCTGTATTAAGTGCACGAACGAGTTCATTGTTTCAAGTTCAACTTCCGTGTACAAGTTCGTACAGCTTGACTCTTCAGAACGAAATATTACGAGGAGAATAAAGTGTTGTGAATAACTGTGAATTTTGAAGGCTTTTCGTGTTTATGTATTGTTAAAGAAAAATGACAAGTGGCTTAGAAAACATGAATCAACATTAACCATTGACAGCTAATGTTTTTGGTTTTTCATTTTATATGTTTATTTCTGTTTTACTCACCCAAAAAGAAAGATAATGATGAAAACGACCGCAATTGCAGCCATATTTGAAACCCGCGCGCAAATCAATCACTACAATGACCGCCATGGCGCCTTTCAATTTATTGTCTTCATACTGTCTGTTTACAACAAATAGGACAAGCGTATGTAAGAGAAGGGCGAATAATGGATTTAAAAATTGAAATTCCACAATCTATTCTTAATTTTGAATTGTCGTTAACTTGTTGTCATCTAGAAATATCATGAAAATTCAAATTATTCAAAATAAATTCCTAAAAAAATATTAAAAACAGATTGGTTCATTTCGAATAAACAAATCCATAGAGAGCTTCAAATTGACTCCATTAAAAACCTTTATAGTTAAACAAACTGAAAATGTTTTTAATACATTATTCCTTTCTCCTGCATCTCAACACTTTACACTAGGTCATTTTACACTAGGTTACATTGGTAAAATATAATTTACCAAATTTTAAAGCTCTGATATCTTTCCAAAATGTTATTTGTAAATTCTTCTTTTCAAACTCCTGAAAAATTATATTGTAATTGAACAGGAAATAAATGATTTAAAAAATACTGTCCGTTCACGGAATTGTAGGTGCTCGCATACAACAGCGTGTGTGACAAGCAAAGGCGACCGCCCACCTGTCGGACGCACTCCAGATCCGATTGATTTGTATTTCCGGACGCATCAGCTTCCAAGGGCGTTAGTTCCGTAAGTGTGGTGCATGTAAATTAAAATGCCCTGCACGAGACATGCTCTCGGGTTTCCGACTGGTCTCCCGAAAAGTGTATTGCATGAGAGTGTAAGTGTGTGTAAGTAAGGGGTGAGGATAGGTCAAAGAAGAGGAAGGAAAGATCGCGCGAGGTGCATGGCCCGTTTGTTAGGGTACTGCTCCGGGATTGGAGAAACCTCGGAAAACTACCGATCAGAGCAGCCGGCCACTAGGAATCTCCTCCAGACACCGGCAGAATTCGACCCAGCTGTCTAGCTAGTGTCAAAAATCCTGCCGCCGCCGTTCTAACTCGAACGCTCTGACCTCACGGTCAGTAGCACTGCAGTGCCATCAATCAATTCCCAGAGCCTCTTCAATTATTTATACCAGGCAAAAACATCTGCCGCGATCAGACGACTCGCTTTTGTTTTCTCTCTGCAGCAATGACATGGCTAAACTACACCTTGATTTTAATTTTCAACGAACATGAGAAGTGCACCATTCTCTTTAACGTGTTCACACTATCCAGTAACGAAGTTTAATAAAAAACGGAGCCATTTTTTTACATTTTGAAAATGTACTAGGGGCTTCATGTAAAGTACTGCCCAAAATTAAAATCAGTTCCAAATTCAAATTGAAATGTTTAAGAACGTTTGATGTTTGATCCGTCGGATGCTATTCATGATCAAAGAAAAATTATTGGTAATAACACATTTCATTCTATTTTTGTTGAAAGACTACTGAAGGTTGAACATAACCGGTCTCTTGACCGGCCTGTGACTAAGCAAAGAAAGTGGACAAGGAAGTATTTTAAAGGTTTAAAATGACCCCTCCCTGTTAGCACCCATGGCACGCACACTCATTAATGACGTCAACACACCTTTGATGGCACTTTTAATGTCATCACGTGTCCGGGCACATCCTACGAAGCACCAAAGGAAGCTATTGTAATGCAGCAGTGTACAAGCGGACTAGTGAATAACGAGCTCTTGCATCACCAAGATATCCAATCTGTAAAACTAATTTCAAATGTGTCCATAAATTGTCGAAAGACTATGCAGTCTCCCATTATGGGAAACATATCTATAGATTTATCAGATGCCCGAGAATTCGAGAAAAATATAAAAACAATGAAACAGTTTTGATTTTGTCTGAAAAATGTAAATATTTGATTGAGTTATTTCATCTGTTCTCATAATGGGCGTACCGACACAATTCTCATACTATGTGCGACACAAGTTACAATGGCTGACGTCATGCAATTGCGTGGCTCCAAGGAAGGGGATGTCCGCCATTAATGATTTTCTATTCACGTGTAGCTTTCAGGAACATAATAATTTTGATTTTCTTTGAGTAAAGAACAGATTAGCTGCGTATATACTATATTATGTTGAATACCTAAACAAAACTCTATTAAAATTAGATCAATTTCGTTACAAGTAACATCAGAATGCAAGTGCAAAGGAGAAAAAGAAGCAGAAGAAGAAGAAAGAAATAAGAAGATAGCGAAAACAAAGAAATATTTAACGATGATGATAAAGATGGTGAGGAGGAAGAGTGAGAACATAAAGATGTAGATAAAATACGCGGAAATGTAGATAGAAATGAAGAGTATAATGAAAATGACGAAGTCAATGCAGATGATGAATGAGCAAAAATTATTTGTTGAAAATGACGATGAGGATGAGGAAGGTGAACGTAAATAAGTAGAAGATAAAAGAGAGGAGAGGATAAGAAAGGGGAGGAAGAAGAAGATAAAGAACGATTGGAAGGAGATGGCAAATAAGTAAAAGATGATGAGTAAGGAAAAACGGTCATTAACATGAAAGAAGTAGATAAAGAAGATTAAATGTACAAATAAAGGAGACGAAAGGTGAAAATGAAAAAAATGGAGATGGAAGAAAAATATAAAGAAGAAGAAGGAAAGAGACGATAAAGGGGAAGGTAGTACAAGATAAAGAAGAAGAACTATGGTCAAGATAAACAAGAACTGGAAGGAAATGCCAGAAGGAAACTAGTGCTAAAACAGCTCGTACTTACTCGCCCGTATTTTCACGTAAAATTACGCGAAAAGTACTCAAATTTTCGAAAAATTGTACACATCCCTATTATAAAATCTACCTTGAAGGAACAGATTTCATTAAAGAAAAAAATCTCTATCATTAATATTTTATCTGTAGGAAGACTCCGAAAAAAGTTTCTTCAATTCTTAAAATTCTCCGTTCATTCGCTCAGCATTACTCTACGACATTACCTCTACTCCGTAAGGAGAGAGTGAAAAAAAGGTGATGAAGAGGAGGAAAGGGTCGTGGCAGCATAGTGGTAAGGTCTCGCGGTTGCTAACCTGAGGGACCCGGGTTCAAATCGGGATTTTTATCCGACAATGACCTTTTCACGGCGATTCTAAGGTTCACTCAGCCTTCTTTCCAAATGAGTACCAATATTTACTGGCTTTATTAACAGTAAATATTAAGTACAAAGGTGTCTGGTTGAAGCATAACGCTCGCCACGCCATCTTCACACCCCTCTTCTAGACATACGACCATCTAAGAGAAATCCGTTACATTCTTCTCTACAGAGGGCCTTGGAAGTGGGAAGAAAACCCAAAAAATGGCTGAAAGAGGATTCCTAACCTTCTCTCACCCTAAGCAGGATAATCCTGCAGCACTGAAAGTGCAAAGGGTAAAAAAATGAAGAGGTGGCTGTAAAGAGTGTGAAGGGGAAGAAGGAAAAGAGTTAACTTACGCTCCATGTGGAGGGCTGGAGGCTACAGCCGTCAACATGCTGCCGAGTGCGCAGGGTCGGCCGCCGCCGCCCCCGCCGCCGCCGCCCACGCCCCGCCGCCGCCGCCGCTGTCGTCACTCAACAAGCCCGGACACCAGCCGCCGCAGCATGAGGCGGCGTAGCGGAGACCGTGGAACGCCTGTAGGGCAGAACACTGTTCTTAGAAGGGTCGAAGTTCTGAAATAATCGAACCGGGGGTGGCTCAGGGCATCAGCTGATGTCACCGCAGTGCCTCTGACCGGGAGATCGAGTGCCGATGATTGTAGGATTTTCGACCTTGGCTAGATAGCTAGGTCGAGTTCAGTCGCTACCTGGAGGAGAATTCTGGCGGCCGGCTGCTCTAATCGGTTGTTTTCTGGGGTTTCTTCTGTCATTTCCAGGCGACTGCCGGAGCATTACCCTAACAAACGGGTCACTGAGACTTTCCTTCCTCTTCCTTGTCTTATCCTCGCCCCTTACTTACACACACACATTTACATTCACTATACTACCACACATGCCGGAAGACCGGTCGGCGGCTTAGAGCTTGTCCCGGCTAGGGTGCTGGCCCGCTGGTTGGAGATACCTGGTTGGGGTGAACACCGCTAGCCGATGGTAGAGCGACACCGGAAATTACCATTCAGTCGGGGAAAATCACCGTCATCTCCCGCAATAAAAGCAGTCACCACTTACCGGGCTAATGATCTTAGGATATGGCGCGCCCGGAACCATTAACCCGAGAGAGGTGGCGCGGGGTCTTTTGTGACCCCATGTATCTTTGCTTAGCTGCAGTTGCCTAATATTGCGAGTCAAAACCTTTACATTTCACATACCTTTCACCACATTCTGTAGCTTCTGTCTGAAAATTTTTCAAAATTTTATATGTAATAATTCATCTACAAATATTTGTGAAACCAATACAAACACCTTAAATTTCGTACTTTTTCTAAGTTGTGTTGATTGGATTTGAATCATTTTCGAGAAATTGTTTGTTCTTATGTGAGACAATATTAGAAAGTGAAACTTACTGAATTTTCTGATACCTTTGTCGTTGAAATATTCAGAAAAATGTAAATGGAGTCACTACATAAAATGAAAGATAAATGATAATTTTGCCCTTTTATTTGTTTCAATTCCTCATTTGAATGTTTGTTTATAATAGTGAATTATGTTTATACGACGTTAAAAATGATTGATTATTATTAAAATAACTAATTTCGCTATTATTCCTTGCTAAATATAATTTTATAAAGAAATAACTTTAAGGGGTCAGAAATGACCCCGCGCCACCTCTTACGTAACTCTAGCAACCGCCACCTCTCCCGGGTTAATCAATCAAAGAATGAATCAATTCTGAAAGCATCGACATTGATGACTCAACCCCTGGTTCTATGGCTCCGATACTCAGTTAGGAACGTGAGGCAAAACCTAAATAAGAAATAACTAGTACTAGAAAGCCTGTGCCGTTTTTTATAAGCTCTAGTTTAAATAGTTTTTTTTTCAAATTCCAGAAGTAATAATACTTTTCTGTTTTGGCTTTTATTTATTTTATCTCGTAAAAAACAGTAAAAAAATTCACAGGACGTACGGGGAGAATTACAATCTGCTCACTTTCTTTTGTTCTCTTTTTACAAGAGAATACTAGGATCCGAATGCTTTATGGTGTGTACCAATATTATCCTTCGAAAAGGTGAAATTTTCTCTCCACTGAACACGATTTCATTTAAAGTCATTGAAACTCAACCATTTGAAGTGAATATCCTATACACAAGTGAGAGAATTGCACATGATAGTTCTGGGAGATAGTTTCTTTATTAATATATCAGCTCTGTATCATTTCTTTCTAACATAAGCCTCGGCCATGTGCAATACATTTCATTACATCACCGCGGCGATGACGTCACCTCCCATGAACCGGCGAAATTCATCTGAAAAATGTTGGCGCTGATAAAATATAAAATGTATAAAAATTATATCAGGTACGTTTTATAACTGATTTTCATTTTCCATTTATTGTTACGTTATACAGACATGCAAACAGAAAAATATCCCACCTTTTAAAAGGTGTACTTCATCTACCATTTTTTACTTGAATTTAAACCACAAAAAAATGAATTTAAATGCAAGGTATCATAATGTTCAAAGTGTATAATATATTAGTGTACTCATCTTGAAGGCACTTAATATTTTTTTTTATAGTTTTCAGTTTTTATTATGTTTGTTAAGAGAGAAAACAATGAAGTGTTATTATGTACGTATGAATGTATTTAAGTGTTCTAATATATGCATTATTCAACACCTTGAAAGGAAACAAGCATGTTGTTAAGGAGAAGTAAAGTATTTAAAAAAATTAAAATCGGGTTTGAAATCATTTTAAAATTGTATTAATGTTATATCTGATTACTTGGGACATGTTCTTCAACACAAAGAGTTGTTGAAACACACTAAAAGTGAATATTTTGCTAATAATGGATAAAAACGCATACGCGCAAAACCGCATGCGATTGATTTTTGTTTGTGAGTTGATGCATTTAACATTGACGTCAATTTCTTTAGTTTAGTATGCAAGAAAATGTTTAAGTAAAAGAATATGAATCGTACGATCAGATGCAGCTAACCTTAGAAAATATTTGTCTACTTCAAAAGACAAGAAATGTGAAGTGTCGTGAATTACTAAAAACTACTACATTAGAAACTACTAAAAAATATCTCGGAGAATGGAAAAGTAAATCTCTTCATCAAAGAGATGGTATTACTTCTGACTGATTAATAATAAAATAAATTACTGCGACCATATTGTGATGTAACTGCTCACAAAATGGAGGCGCCGACACACTTATGGTGTGACAGTCGTCCCAAGTCGCAGGAGGGGACACGCGCTGAATTTATTTAATAAGGGCGCCAAGCGCATGCCCACTTACCTGCTTAATGTCGCCGGCGTTGAGCGTCTCAGGGGTGAGCGCCCTGGGTCGAAGGGTTGCATTTGGTGGTTTCTTAAGATTTAGAATAATAACACTTTGCTATGGTATTAATTGGTTCACCCGACCAAATGGCGGGGACTAATTTATTCAAAAAAATTAAACGAAGAGAAACTGTTCAGGTTGATGCTGGGTTATTGTCACTTTAGTAGCCGATTAATGAATGATGGTGATGACAACTTACAATCTGTGATGTTAGATGGTAATGTCACCGCGACTGGATTGCTCGCCGAGCGACGGAGAAGTGTAGTCGGACCCTCAGGAGGCGACGCCGGAACGTTGCAAGGTTGGCCTCCGATTGCCTCCGGGGTGATGACTCCGGCGCACGGGACGTCGGCGGTGGACGACCGGGCGGTCGCGACGTGATGCTCGCGCGCGTCTCAGGCCGTCACACGACACCTGGACCGCGTATGACGCTCGAAGCCAAACTTTGGCTATTCGGAATTAATTCCGTGAAGACCGGGCAAGTTTCGCAGTGGTCGGCTCAGTGTGTGCCTTACCCACTGCTGCTGTTCCCTTTCTACCGCAGGTTTCATTAACTGACTAATATTCGGTGGCTTTCTTAACTACCACTGTTAATCTACTCAAAACTTTACTTGTTGGTTTCTATCTCCATACGACTTCTCCTGCACGACCGTCCTCTCTAGCGTCTGTCGCCCGTCCTCCCTCTGGCCTCCTCGCCCGTCTGTCCCTTTCGTTTTTTCGAAAAAATCTCAAAGTGCTCACGTGCTTCCTGCCTAGTGATTTTATTGGTCGGATTTGAACTTCTCGAACCTTCTATTTCATCAACGGTGCCTTCTGGTTGTTCATTGGCCGGCATTGTTAGGCCGGAGGAGCGCGCACGTGTCCCTTCTGCTTTGGCATGTGATGATTTTATAGGCTTTTAGAGGATTATTGAGCCGGGTGCGATCGCCAAGTCGCTAAAATGGTTGTTCCGGCTGTCGATCATCCAGTATTGTTGGACAAAGGGTAAGATTTATTGTTAGGGGCTTCTGGAGAACTTGGGCCGTTGGGCGGAACTAAATCGGGTCGCGGTGGACGCGTGGCCCTTTCCAACTTCCGGTAATTTGGCGTGACGCGGGGGTGAGAGGGTGCGATGGTCACCCGACGCATCGCGGTATTGTCAGAAAAAGGGTATAATTGATAGTTGAAAGTTTATGGGGGGCTTGAGCGGCTGGGCGTATCTAATTCGAGGGCGCGTAGTTCTTTCCTGCCGTCCGGTAATTTGGCGTGACGCAAGGGTGGAGGACTGCGATGGTCCCCGACACATCGCATTACCCCCCCGTACAATGAGATTAAAAAAACGCATGGGACATGTTTTTTTTTAATCTAAGAACAAAAAAAAGGAGATTTACAAAAATAGATGATAAATAAATTTGGGGAGCATGTGCCGACAGATGAAGCGGTGAAAACACAAAAACCTGGCATGTCCAGAACGAAAATTAGGGGTTTCAATGACAACTCTAACATGATAAGACAATACTAGTTAATTAAGCAAAAGGATAAAATTAATGAAGAGGAACAACACTAAAGCTATCTCTAAAAAACTAGATGACCAATAAATTTAGGACACAAAATCTTTAAGAAGTAATACAAACACATTAATGATAAGAAAATGAATGAAAATAATCTTTATCATTTTTCAAAAATAAGAAATGGTGGTGGGCCATTAGCAACACCTACTCAAACTAAGAGCAAACTAAGCACTAAATAAGTAATTAAGAAGATAACATAGAGGGATAATTGGAAACAAAACTTAGAAAGACTGGCAAAATGAAACAATGGGGTACCTAAAACTAGTTAAACGCTACTGCAAATTGAATAATTGTGCAAAGTGAAGAGCCAAAAGTGGGAACACCCTGTTAATCATTATTATATTTGACGCTCTTTTAATACGATTTTAGAGGTATAAAAAACAAGTGGAATAAATGCGACATTTGCAAAATAATAGATAAGCATAATAGTCAACAGTGGCCAAATTATTTAAAACACAAGAGGAGGAAACAAAATATCAACACGATGGAGAATTGAAAATAGAATGGTAGACGTGAGAAAACAACCAATGAATTAAACAAAGGACTTGGGTTGCAAAAACATTAAATTCATAATATCAGAATGGAGCTCGTTTCATTAATGTCGATGTATTTCTAAGTAGTCGAGAGTAGTCGATGGCTATAACTCTCGTCAACTCTCGACAGAGTATATCTAAGGGATATCTGAATTATTTCTCTCTCTTTTTTAATCAACAACGACGTTCACTTATAACAATCACTTAACCAAAGCATTGAAGTAGTAGCGAACCCACGAAATTAATTAATAATAAGACGTGCCAGGGCAACCGGGCTGGATCCACAAGAATATAATTAAAATAAGGTTACCTAATCAGAGCGACATAAATGAGGGCTTTTATTCTTTCAGCCAATTAATCTAGTTTAATCTCTGAAAGGAACAAGGTTATAAAAATTGTGAGGACCAACCTCGGAACCATCTGTGCTACGTAAAGTGCAAGCGTTGGGGGCTACAAGCCTCATAATTTGGTAAGGACCTACAAATAAAGGAAAGAATTTACTAATAAGGCCTTCAGGCTGATTAGATACTCTGAGAGCTTTGATTAAAACTTTATCGCCGACTTTAAATAAATGGGTTTTACTCTTCTGGTGTTGTTTTCTCGTATCACCAGCTTTCTTTAAATTTGAGAGAATAATTTGACACCGATCCTCAGGGGAAATTGGAATTTGAGTGGCCATTTTTGCTAAAATAGGAAACAATGGTTTCGGCTTCTTATTGAATTGAGCCTCGAAAGGTGTAAATCTGGAAGATTCATGGGGGATGTGGTTAAGCCACGTATTAATCTTCGGTAGTAAATCGGGCCAAGCGGTATGCTTGTGAGACACATAAACCCGAAACAAACGTGATAATTCTTTCATGACTCTTTCGCTTGGGTTTGATCTCGGTGACCTAATAGAACAGAAGATTGTTTGGACACCTAAATCATTTAGCGATTGCTGCCAAAGGTCACTCGTGAACTGCGTGCCATTGTCACTGAGGACACGCTGATACGTCCCACATTCTTTGAAGAAACCTTGCACTAGGTGTTTTAAACAGGACTTTGCAGTAGGTTTAACAATAGGAAAACACTTAACATATTTAGTAAACACATCTATTACTACGAAGATATGGCGGAATCCACATCTTCCTCTAGGTAATGGTCCGTAAAGGTCTACTGCGCATAGGTCTCTGGGTCCGTCTGGCAATATAGTAGTCAAAGGTCCCTGGTACGACCTATTAGGGTGTTTTGTTGTCTGGCATTTAAGGCATTTAGCGATAGTGGTTCTAATTTGGCGGTGCATGTTTCGCCAGTATACGAAATCGGTCAGAATAGCAATTATCTTAGCGGATCCGAAATGACCATAACTTCTATGGGTGAAAGTAATTAATTTGTCTGTCAAAGCAGCAGGAATCCAAATTTTGAACGTATCAGGATTGGTTTTGGTCTTTTTAAGTACAATATCATTGAATAATTTCCAATTGTGGCTTGAGTTAGCCAGGTTTTGATATTCGGGGTGGTCAGATGGAATTTGGTTTTTGAGGAATTTCTTTACTGTGCCAATGATAGGGTCATTGGTCTGAAATAGTTTGAGGTCTTTCGGTCGCATTTCTGGTATGGTTCCCTGATCAGTGGCGATAGCATTCATGTGAAACAAAGTCTCATTTGAATTGTTCTCTTGATGATACGGAAGACGGCTGAGGAGGTCAGGTAGTAAATTTAACTTGCCTTTACAATGGAGGATGTCGAAAGAAAACTGTTGGAGCCAAAGAACCCAGCGAAGCAGGCGTTCGTTCTGGCAGTGGCACTTATTGAGGAAAGTCAAAGCTTTATGGTCGGTAATAATAGTGAATTGGCGACCGAGTAGGTAGTCGCGGTACTTTTGAAGAGCCCAAACAATACTAAGCGCTTCTTTCTGAGTCACAGAGTACGCGTGTTCCGGCCCACGCAAAACTCTGCTAGCAAGACCGATGATTTGTAGGGAGCCGTCTATGTCCTGTTGAAAAAGGACGCATCCGAGACCAACATTGCTACTGTCTGTCTGGAGAATAAATTTCTTATTGAAATCGGGGTGATGAATGATGAAATTGTTGGCGAAAGCAGTTTTAAGAAGATCAAAAGACTTCTGGTGGTTTTCTGTCCAGAGCCATTTGGTGTCTTTCTTCAAAAGGTCTAATAATGGGTGGAGCAAGGTGGCATAATTGTGGCAAAACCGTGAGTAGTAATTGCACACGCCAATGAAACTGCGTAGCTGCTTGATAGAACGAGGTGGGGGGATATTCTGTATAAATTTAATACTCTCAGGATCGGGCAAAATTCCAGTCGGGTTAATAAAATATCCGAGGAATTTGATCTGAGTCTGGAAAAATGAACATTTTTCTATATTCAAACACATGTCGTGCTGGCGGAGGAGCTGAAAGACGGTTTTAAGGTGAAGTAAATGTTCATCAAAGGACTTGGAGCTAATGACAACGTCGTCTACGTAAGTAGTCACGAAGTCGAGATTTTGGGTGCTAAAAGCATTGTCTAGGCATCTAATAAAGGCGGAACCTGAATTTCGAAGGCCAAAAGGAGTACGTTGAAAAACGTATGTGCAACCATTGTAAATGAAGCCAGTGTATTTTTGGTCTGCTGGGTGAATTGCTAGCTGCCAATAAGATGATTTAAAATCGATGACACTGAACCAATTGCAACCAGTAAAGCGTCGTAGCGCTTCATCAACCTTAGGAGGTGCGTCATTTTCAGGAATTGTGACAGAGTGAATGCGTCGTGCATCAAGGCAGATGCGTACGTCGCCAGTCTTTTTGCGGACGATGACAATAGGGTTTACATAAGAAGTGGGAGCCTTTTGAATAATACCGTCCTCAGTCATTTGTTTAATTACTTCGTCTACTTTTCTTTTGTAAGCTTGAGGAATAGGATACGGCTTACATCGAAAAGGTGTATCGTCGGTGACCTTGATTCGAAAAAGGGAATCTTTAATGGGCTTTGTAGAATTTTGAAAAATATCCTGGAAATCAAATAATAAATTTTGTAAGATGAGTTTTTGAGGGAATGACAACAAATTGCAAGATTGAACTTTGTCAGTAATCCCGGTTTGTATTTGCTCCATCGTTAGATTCTGAATAAAGTGGTCTGTAAAAACAAAGTCGGTAGTTTCCTGCACGATGTTTCCTTCGACACCATTATATGGTTTAATTACATTTTGGGCTAAATCAATGGTAATTCCGTAATCACGGAAGAACTCCATGCCTAAAATAACTCTCCTACTAAGATTTTTAACAACCAAACAGGTAACATCAATAGGCTGGTTAAAGAGGGAGAAAGATAGCAAAATCTGTTTAGTAATGGGCGCTGATTTACGCATTTGTGCTCCTATAACATAAGACTTAGTGATAGGGAAAGTCGGAATGACATAGTTTGATTGTAATAATTGATCATAGAAAGATTCAGAGATGGCAGATACTTCAGAGCCTGTATCTAGTAAAGCATCTACATTGATGCCGAAGCAGGTAATGTTAATTACTGGACAATTGCGTTTACGTATCGTGGAGTCTGTGGGTGCGTCGGTAATGTCTAGTAAGTCATCCATTACACATAGAGTAAAGATGGGAACCGCAACATTTGAATTACAAATATGGTCCAGAACTGTGTTCCCATTTATTCCGGACCTGAGCGGTTTAACGGCCTCTGTGGTGGTTGACCTGGGGCTGTCGAAGGCGGCGCGAGAAGGGGCGCGGTTTGGCCTTGACCGACATTGAAGGGAGGCGGAAAACTGGTCGGCGCCGGGGGGGAGGGGGCGGGGGGAAAGTGCGGCGAAGGGCCGTGGTTAAAAGGACGCTCTTGACCTTGCGAATGGCGTGGGGGAAATCCTCGATTCTGATTATTATTATTGCCATTACGTGGGCGTGAAGAGTTTTGACTCTGATTTTGATAAGAAGCGAATTGCACATTCGTTTGGTCGAAATCGCCCAATAAGATCTGAAATTGCTCAAGATCTTTTACAAAACTAGTTTTAAGGAGGTTTTGAATGACATATGGATAATGACGAGTTAATAGCCACATAATTTCGTCGTCAGGGGGAGTAGGTTCGCATTGTTTAAGTAGGGCAATGCGAGACACTGCATAATCCCGCATAGACATGTTACCATTCTGGTCCCATCTACCTTTAGCCAAATCCATTTTAAAATTGTATTGGGTGTTTCTATCCCAAAAACGATTAATAAATTTGGAACGAAAATCCTGAAAATCAGCCGGAACTGGTAACAATGTTTGGAACCATTCTTGGGCATGGTCAACCAACATTTGGGCTATAACCTTCGGTTTAGAAGATTCAGGAATGTGTCTCGCTAAAGCAAAATAATTTTCAACATTACGTAAGAACGTAATGGGCTGTTCACCGCGATTACCAGAGAATTTTAAATTTGGAGGAATTGACAGTGGCATAGCATTAACCGGGAAAGCTGAAATAGTCTTTTCCGCTACTTTAATTTCTAGTTCGTCTATTTTGACTTCGATTTCTTTCCGTTCCATTTCCGCCTGTGCCTGGATAACTAATTTTGCTGTTTCAATTTTATTGTTCAGGGAGTCGTGAAGTCCTTCAATCTTATTGTCAACCCCTTTTAGTTTCTTAGTCACCTCGCCTTTCAAGTTGGAAATTTCGGATTCATTGTCTTTAAATTTATCACGAGCCCAATGTCCCAAATTTAATTGCTTTTCTGAAACGGTTGCAATATCCTTGTTTATGCTGTCTTTAAATTCTGTCATTTGTTGAACTGTTTCAGACTGGAGCGATTCGCATTTCTTTAGTTGGCCTGTTAAATGTTCGTTGATGTCAGAAATTTGCGTAGAATTATTTTCAACAGCAGAGGCGAGAGAGGCGATTTTAGTGCTCTGTTTATCGACCTTTGAATTAACCGAATTTAGTTGTTGAGACACCTCACTTTGAAAAAGGGTGAAATTAGTGAGGTGTTCGTCTAATCTACTATCAAGGGCACAAAATTTCGAATCAAATCTGGAATTCAAGTCCTGAAATTTAGAATTTAATTCTTGACGCTGTTCGTCAAATTGTGATCGAAATTGACAAAATTCTTGACGCTGTTCGTCAAATTTTGCAATAAGAGTGCTGAAAAATTGAGACATTTGGTCTGAGGGTGGCGTCGGAGCGGCCGCGGCGAGGGTAGGTCCGGCCTCGGCGGTACTCGTCTCGAGTACCTGCTCTAAAGAAACCCCGACAGTAGGGGCGAGAACAGCTGGGGGCGTGAGCTCGGCAGGCGCGTCGGCGTTTGCGGGAGCGGGGTCAGAAACCTCGGGGTTTTGAATGGGATTATTTTCAGCCATCGTGGAGCGAGCAATCCTCGAAGTGACGTAAGTACGATAATGACGCCTACAGCGCGTTACACATGAGTACACAATCAAACACAATAAAAAGAAAAGTACAAAACACACACAATGAAATGTTAGAGGATAACACTGAGAAATAAACATAAAATTTCAAATAGAAAGTAAACACTATTAAGTAAACATATAATTGTTACGTGACGGAAATAGCACGTATAATGAAAAAGGAAAAAAAATAAAATAGAGTTCAATTAACCACACTTAAACACTATATGACGCATTAAGAAATTGTAAAAAGAAAATAACAATAAAATGAAATTATGCGTCTGAAAAGAGAGTGAAATGTTCTTATAAATACACTTTGGGCTTCTAAGTTATGAGAATCACTGTAATACTCTGAGCATTCACTGATACAAAATATGTAAAAATTACCGGAAGTTCAATATAAAATTTAAGTCTCACACGCAAGCAAAGTGATTGAAAACCTCATAAAATACAAAATATCAAAAGAAACACACATTAAAACCAAATGCAATCTTCAGTTGGGCAATAATTGAGCAAGCGTAAACGGAAAATGGATAAGAAAGAATTAGTGAGTTCAATAAGAAATACACAGGTGCGAGTAACACAAAGTAAAATACTTGTTAAAAACCACGTTGTGTGTCAATTTATGCTCTGCACGCTGCACAAGCTGAATTATACGTGAAAAAACAAACGAAGTTGGGCGACCAATTTATGAGATGCCCGCTACACAAGTTCAATTATTCGTGAATAGAAAACCACGTTGGGTGTCAATTTATGATCTGAGTCTACACAAGCTCAATTATTCGTATAAAAACAACCACGTTGGGCGTCCAATTTATGTGATGTAACTGCTCACAAAATGGAGGCGCCGACACACTTATGGTGTGACAGTCGTCCCAAGTCGCAGGAGGGGACACGCGCTGAATTTATTTAATAAGGGCGCCAAGCGCATGCCCACTTACCTGCTTAATGTCGCCGGCGTTGAGCGTCTCAGGGGTGAGCGCCCTGGGTCGAAGGGTTGCATTTGGTGGTTTCTTAAGATTTAGAATAATAACACTTTGCTATGGTATTAATTGGTTCACCCGACCAAATGGCGGGGACTAATTTATTCAAAAAAATTAAACGAAGAGAAACTGTTCAGGTTGATGCTGGGTTATTGTCACTTTAGTAGCCGATTAATGAATGATGGTGATGACAACTTACAATCTGTGATGTTAGATGGTAATGTCACCGCGACTGGATTGCTCGCCGAGCGACGGAGAAGTGTAGTCGGACCCTCAGGAGGCGACGCCGGAACGTTGCAAGGTTGGCCTCCGATTGCCTCCGGGGTGATGACTCCGGCGCACGGGACGTCGGCGGTGGACGACCGGGCGGTCGCGACGTGATGCTCGCGCGCGTCTCAGGCCGTCACACGACACCTGGACCGCGTATGACGCTCGAAGCCAAACTTTGGCTATTCGGAATTAATTCCGTGAAGACCGGGCAAGTTTCGCAGTGGTCGGCTCAGTGTGTGCCTTACCCACTGCTGCTGTTCCCTTTCTACCGCAGGTTTCATTAACTGACTAATATTCGGTGGCTTTCTTAACTACCACTGTTAATCTACTCAAAACTTTACTTGTTGGTTTCTATCTCCATACGACTTCTCCTGCACGACCGTCCTCTCTAGCGTCTGTCGCCCGTCCTCCCTCTGGCCTCCTCGCCCGTCTGTCCCTTTCGTTTTTTCGAAAAAATCTCAAAGTGCTCACGTGCTTCCTGCCTAGTGATTTTATTGGTCGGATTTGAACTTCTCGAACCTTCTATTTCATCAACGGTGCCTTCTGGTTGTTCATTGGCCGGCATTGTTAGGCCGGAGGAGCGCGCACGTGTCCCTTCTGCTTTGGCATGTGATGATTTTATAGGCTTTTAGAGGATTATTGAGCCGGGTGCGATCGCCAAGTCGCTAAAATGGTTGTTCCGGCTGTCGATCATCCAGTATTGTTGGACAAAGGGTAAGATTTATTGTTAGGGGCTTCTGGAGAACTTGGGCCGTTGGGCGGAACTAAATCGGGTCGCGGTGGACGCGTGGCCCTTTCCAACTTCCGGTAATTTGGCGTGACGCGGGGGTGAGAGGGTGCGATGGTCACCCGACGCATCGCGGTATTGTCAGAAAAAGGGTATAATTGATAGTTGAAAGTTTATGGGGGGCTTGAGCGGCTGGGCGTATCTAATTCGAGGGCGCGTAGTTCTTTCCTGCCGTCCGGTAATTTGGCGTGACGCAAGGGTGGAGGACTGCGATGGTCCCCGACACATCGCAATATAAAAGCAATTATTGATTTTTCAGAAAATTCCGTCCACATCTCCTTTTATATCTAGGTCAGTAAAATTTATCATTGATTTCCACATATTATCTCTGTCCTTCATTTATCTCTTTTCTCGACTTTGCGTGTTTTTGGGCTAACGTGCAGCCGGTACATTGAACCTTGTGATGCTCCAGATACATTTTACAATTGTCAACAGTACTCGCCTCATCATACTTTTGTCTTCCACGGAAATCATCAAGTCAACAAAGAGAAAGGAAACGAGCAGTCTTTGTGAATATTATAGACATTACTGCTGTCAGACGGATTCATCGGTTTGACTTTATTTAATCGATTACTAGGTTGACCATCTGCTTCTAGACACAGAATAGATCTACTACATGAAACTTATGAACTTGATTCTATTTCAGTTTTAATGATGGGGTATGAAATATTGATTTTTACTTTATCCCTACGGAGTAGAGAGTACTCATCGTTTCACTCACGTCTACATTTCTGGTACTCATAAATCATTTCACTTACCTTACGGCGTTTACTGATACAGCCAACTCGAATTCTGTATTAAATAAATTTTTTACTTAAGTTGGTTCAAATATATGTAAAAATATTTAGCTTTTAATCGGCTTAGTAGATGGTGACACGACCCGAAACACTAAATACTCAATCATTCACCCGAAGCGGAAAACAACTGCTCGTTAGGCTACAGTCGCTTTGCTACTAAATACATGCGATGCATGGCTTTTCAGGAAGCTCCACAGTTCATTTTCCCAACCGGCTTTATTTCTTCACGACCTTGGTTTCCTTCGCTAGATGGACTCTTGGCATTCAGTCACAATGGCTAGATAAGAGGTATTAATCATTCTGCGGCACGCTAAGTGTGAAATATTTAAAATCTCTCACACACATCTCGCTTGCATGTGACATTCCACTTTTTAATATCCCTGTCTTTAAAAATAGTTGAAGATAGTTGTTAAAATAATTTAACGCGAAACAAGTTCGAGGGAAGATAAAAAGTGGGGCACTAACTTCTTAGTATAACTGTACGTGTCATTCATACAGAATCAACGGAAATTACGAATACAGAATTTCTAGGCTATTACTCTGATACATCCCTCCTGACCATTAGCAAAGGATGAGGGTGGTAGCAATCGCGATTCATGTTACTGTTTTAGATAATCACGTGAAATTGGCTAACTTTAGAAAGCTCCAAATCATGTAATCAGATATGAATATATCAGAAAAAAGAGACAGAGGGAACAGGAGCAGAAAAGGGAATAGGAGAGGAAAAGGAGGAGAGGAAGACGGAAGACGATGAGAAGGAGGAAGACGATGAGAAGGAGGAACAGAATGAGAGGAAGGAGGAAGAGGAGAGGAAGGAGGAAGAGAAGAGGAAGGAGGAAGAGAAGAGGAAGGAGGAAGAGAAGAGGAAGGAGGAAGAGAAGAGGAAGGAGGAAGAGGAGAGGAAGGAGGAAGAGGAGAGGAAGGAGGAAGAGGAGAGGATGGAGGAAGAGGATAGGAAGGAGGAGTTGCAAGATGAGATTTAAATGAAGACGTAGGAAGAACAGGATAAAGGGCATTGACGGCCGCTTCTTAAGGGCTCTAGGATGGCACCCTCCGCAGAAAAACCAACCTCGCGAAAAGTTACAGAAAGTATTAAACTTGCAATAAATCGACTCGTTTAATTTGCGCTTATCATCAGTGTAATTTTTGAAGACATTTAGTTTTAAATACCCAACTATGCGAAATTTTTTTGGAATGGCTAGCATCGTAGACTACCGGGAGTCCGTCCTTAGCAGATTTGTGGGAGGTAATGCAAGATTGAGGAAGCGTGAGGATCCTGGTATTAGGGTGGGGGCAGCGTGTTCCTATTAGGGATTTTTTCGGTAGAGTCCGCGCCTATTAACTAAGCTAAGTATGCCAACCCTTACAAATGATTTCATAAATTACTGTTGGGTTTGCTGACATTTTTTTTCAAGCCTCTATTTTCCCGTGAGCACAGTATCGTCCTTTATCAACGTAAAGGTTGTCTTTAGAGAAGGATTAAAATTCCGAGGGTGCAAATCGGTTATACTCTATATGCCTCAGTTTTCCTCATTCAATAAATATTTTGAAGAGGTAAAATAATGTATACTAGCTGAATGTGACGTCGCCGATGCTTAAACTACCTTCGGTTGTTTGACTTCTTTTCTTCTTTCTTCATCTTCCTCTTCGCCTTCTTCTTCTTCTTCTTCATCTTCTTCAATATCATCTTCGTCTTCTTCTTCTTCGTCTTCTTTTTCTGTTTCTTCTTCATCTTCTTCTTCTGCTTCTTCGACTTCTTGTTCTGCTTCTTCTTCGTCTTCTTCTGCTTATTCATATTCGTTTTGTTCTTTTTCTTCTTCTTCGTCTTCTTCGTCTTCATCTTTTTCTTCCTCTTCATGTTCTTCGTCGTCGTTGTCTTCTTCGTCTCCTTCTTCTTCGTTGTCGTCGTCTCTCTTTCTATCTCTCTTTCTCTCACTTTCTCCCTCCTTCTCCCTCTCTTTCTCCCTCTGTGTCTCCGCCTTTCTCTCTCTGTCTCTCTCTCTTTCTCTATATTTATCTCTTTTTCTCCCTATCCTTCAAATCTTTCTCTTCGTAGGTATTGGTTATGGAGTTTAATCAACGCCACCTACATCTAATTAGGTGGCGTTGATTTAGTTCCCTGGATACTCACCAAGATCGCAGCGCCAAAACATGAAAAAACACGTTTTTGCAAATTTCTTAGAACTTTATGGCCAAATTTGAAAAAAGAAATGATCAGTTGTTTGTTCAGACATTTGTGAAGGGAATAGAAGGGGCGACGGTTCGTAGGCGACTGAAAACCGATGGCAAGTTCATTCATCATGTCGCGTGGTATGGGCAAACGGATTTGATCAACATTTATTATGTTAGCATCAATGATTTGGTTGTTCCGATTTTACAAGTATGTTAACATGAAGAGTTTCTATGTTGTGATATTAAATGTCAATCCTTTCCTGCTCTCTGTGTATGAATAGGCATAATGAGCTCTTCTTATTCTCGTTTTTCAGTGGCTATTGTTTTAAAACTTACAAGTATAATTTTTAGGTATTTATTATTATTATTACTATTATTATTATTATTCCATTACATCACGACTAAAGATGTCATGAGTCGGCTGAATATAAAACCTACTCCAGGTTGCAACCAGCTACCTAAGGAGTAGATCCAGGGACTGTCGGTGCCTCTACAATACTTTGCGCAAAATGTGGGCTGTTGCAAATAAAGCGATTTTTTGCACTTCCCAGTCTTTTGAATTACCTGGGAGTTTAGACAAGTTCTTACACAAATTTTGCGGAACAAATCCCAGAGCTCCGATAACTATCGGGACGACCTGTGCTTTTACGCCCCACATTCGGCTAATCTCGATTTCCAAACTCTTGTATTTAAGACGTTTCTCTGCCTCCTTGGTAACGACGTTTTGATCGCAAGGTACAGCAACATCGATAAGTAAACACGATTTTTTCGCCAAATCCCATATAACTATATGCGGTTTGTTTGCTGCTATCGTGCGATCAGTTTGAATTTGTTGGTCGTACAATATCGTACACAATCCAACAGACGTCACCGGTTTTGGTGTGTGTTCGTACCGTTTGGGGCATGTGTTTGGAACTTCGAGGGCGGTACAGATCTGCCAGTGGAGGTAGCTACGCACCCTGTCATGTCTTTTCAGGTATTCGATCTTTGCTAGGATTGGACACGCTGAGACAATATGATCAATGGTTTCTACTTGCTCCAGGCAAATGCGGCATTTATCATCTTGGGAAATTTTGAGAACCGCTTTATCATAATGTCATGTTCTCAAGGTCTGATCTTGGGCAGCTATTACAAGTGATTTCGATTCTGGCTTCATTCTTCCCCTTTTAAGCCACATAAATGATTGATCTTTATTGATCTGCACCTTGTCCATTCTTTTTAGGTATTGTCCGTGGAGTGGTTTGTCTCTCCACGATTTCTTTGACATTTTTTGTGTCTCACACTTCATGTTTAGCACCATCAGAAGTTCAGTGCCTGTGTTATTCGACGTGTCTTGCCTAGTTTTCTTTGCAATGCTTCTTGCTACACTAACAATGCCTCTGTTTCCCATTCTTCGGTCAGATTTCATGACCTGCCTCATTAGAGGGTCATCTTGATGGCTGACTACATACTTCCCCAACCCGACTATTGCGTTGTGCCAGGAGGCCTCAATTTGTCTCAGGCCTCTTCCTCCTTCCTTACGTGACACATAAAGTCTATGTATATCAGCTTGAGGGTGGGAAACAGGATACGCATTGTTAGCAGTTTTCTGGTTTTTCGATCCATGATGCGAATTTCTTGCTCAGTCCAGTCCACTAGTCCAAAACTGTATTCGGCTACAGGCACCGCCAAACTACCTATTGCAGATATTTTATTCCTGGAATTCAGAGCGGACTGCAGGACCAGTCTCACTCTCCTATAATACTCCTTACGAATTCTCTCTTTCATTCTGTCGTTCGAGATGGTTTCACATTCCTCAATGCCCAGATATTTGAACGTTTTACCTGGCTCAAGATCTTGAATCACAGTGTGCGTATCAATTACAATGTTCTCAGGCGTTGTGAATTTCCCTCTTTTTAAATTGATTTTTGCACACTTGTCAAGACCAAACTTCATGCAGATGTCATTGCTAAAGTCATTCACGACAGACAGCATTTGGGAGAGAATCGCTTCATTCTTAGTAAACACTTTCAGATCATCCATGTAAAACAAATGTGATACTGGCCTTTCATCACCATGGAGCTTAAAACCAAAGTCAGCGTGCGACAACTGTCTCGATAGTGAGATCAAACTAATGCAAAACAGCACAGGGGATAGTGAATCTCCTTGAAAAATACCCCTGTTAATCTGAATACTTCTGGTTTCTAGTGCTTCCTTTCTGCTGTGTATTAGTAACCTGGTACTCCACGACTTCATACTAGCCTTGCAAAATTCAATAAGTCTAGGATGAAATCGATAGATCTCCAGTGTCTTCAAAATCCAATCGTGTGGTACACTATCAAAGGCCTTTTGGTAGTCAATCCAAGCCATGCTCAAATTACGTTTTCGTTTCTTTACATCATTCGGGATGACTGTATTCAGTAGCAAGATTTCCTTACAGCAATAAGAACCTTTACGACATCCTTTTTGTTCAGCTGGCATTATATGGTTCTTATCTAGATGTCTCTACATTTTGTCAGCTATGGCTGCAGTGATAACTTTGTACAGTACTGGCAGACAAGTAATTGGCCAGTAGTTCTTCGCCAAAGAGCTGTCTCCCGCTTTGGGTAGCAAATACGTGATGCCGCGTGTGAGCCATTCCGGGAGTTCCTTTGGATTTTCTAAAATTTTATTAACAGCCTTTGCTAGATGAGAATGTATTGCTGTTAATTTCTTAATACAATAAATCTGGATCTTACCAAGCCCGGGGGACTTCCAGTTTCCCATGTTGTTGTTGTTGTTGTTGTTGTTCTTCTTCTTCTTCTTATTATTATTATTATTGTCATCATCATCATAATCATTTCAACTTCGGACTGTTATCACATATCTTGCATAAAGTAGGTTATTATTTTGAGTCTCACATAATGATGCCGATACCCCTTTGCATGCATTGTACAGTAAACAAACTTTTTCTGCATACTTTATGCATGACTTGCAGAACTAATGCTCTTTTTTCATGTTTCGTATCAGCGCTTCGTACAACATACGGTAGTGCTCTGTTATTACAGATAAAGATGAGTTTGTGAGGTACTTTATTCCATTCTGCTATCATATAATGCATTCTAGTTTTTAGTTTCATTGTAAAACACTCACGAATAACAACAGTACGGTTTGAAGATAGCTGTCTACCTGAAAATTGTGAAAAATTGCAAAATTTCTTGTTTTTCGATTTTCATTGGGTCGTATACTATGTTTTATTCTCTTTTAAATGCTTCAAACCATTTCTTGTTACATTTCTTAGTTTTTGAGAACTTATTTTTTCGAAGCGAGTGTCAACTGTCAAGCCCTTAGTGATGCCCAAGTGATGTTCAGATGCATTTTCTCGAATTTGGAATTCGGAATTTTCAGCACATTCATGCATGTGAAACATCATAAATCTTAAACTGTAAAAGATAATAATATATTTATTTTTGCGGAATGTAACCCACGATTTTCTCTAGTGAATGAACTAAAATAGTTAATATGCCACTAAAAGTTTCAGTTTTATGAAGGTAAATGTCCAGAATAAATTTCACAACAATTTTTCTCCAATGATCGAATCGTGATACTTTAGTTTTTACAGTACGTTCACCAATCTAGTTCATTCACTTCAATATTTAGTTGTGATTAATTTAAAAAAGAATTATTAAAATATATTAATTTATTGTAGAGTTATGATGTTTGAAATAAAATTATGCATTTGTAAACAAATAGGAATTTTAAAAAAGTATTGGATCTCTAAATGAGTACATAAATGAAATGTACAAGGGAAAACAAAATAGACCTGAAATTCTGTTTTTTTTCTTTCAGGTAGACAACTACTTAAACTGTATCAAAAATATCACCTTTGTTGATAAAAGCATATAAATGATGTTATTTATATTTGTGGAGTTCTGTTGTCTCCGGTATTAATTATTATGTGCATGTTTACTAACACTTTTTCTCTGTGTATTACAAATTAATTTGCAAACTGGACAATAGTTTAAATTCATGGCATTTGGAATAATATTAAAAATATAGTTATACTTAACAGTGAAGTCCTTCCAATATCTGGTTAAAAGAAAAGATATTTCAACAATAAAACAATAACTTGTATCGGAACCTCTTTGGCACGTAAAATTACGCTTAAACGCAGGAACTAAGTTACAAACCATACAGGAAAGAAATGGACACGTAACAATTTGTTCGACTACACTAATAGCGTGTTCCACACGGAAGAATAGACCAAAGCGATGCCGACAGTAGAATGTTTGCCCTGCCGTTGCTAGACAACGGACTTCGTATTTACTCAGAAGTATGCACTAAGTGGTGATTTACGCTCAGTTTTAAAAACATATTCGTTAATACTTTCATACTAGTATGTAAGAATAGAAATTGGTTGACTCTTCGAAAAAAATTACAAATTGTTACTATACAGTTAATACTACTTATATTAAATCGCATAACGAAGAAGCAAACGAGAGATTGAAGTTATTAACTTCAAATTATAAGTGCATGAGTTACTACATTTTAGAAATTGTTTCAGAAAACGTACACACGGGTACTCAACAGTTAAGAATTTGCAGCTCAAATTTGGAATAATGCAGTAATTCCATTCTAGCGAGTAGTGGGTTGAAAAATACTTTGTGATGACAAGGCGTCCTCCACAAGTCGACGTAAATAAAACAGCGTCAAAAGAAGCAAAGAACAGAACTGCGTCAGGGTCTGGCATTTGATTGAGAAACCGATCCCGAAAGTGGCTCACGGCAGGAGGCCTTCACGGAACTTTGGAGGATGGAATTCGCCCGGTCTATACTGCGAGCTTTGTTCATCGAATTCTGAAGGTGATATTTTCGAAGTTTATTTACATTGCTCGCCTTTCTTTAGTATGTTTCTGTTTGGGACCTCTTTCAAATCTGTTCCTTCCGGGTTATTCAGCTTTCGAAGATGTTTCATTCCGTGTATGTTCCCATCAAAGTTTACATCTGAAATTCTTTCTTTTCTTGACATCTTAATCTATTTATTTTCCTCGGAGTTATTAGAATTGATTTTCGGTTCATAATAATCTTTGATTACGGTTTCCTTCTGTCATAAATTGTAAATTCTGTCTTGTTTGTGTTTTTGTTGAGCCGATCATTATCGTAGGAACAAATCGGATCGAACGCCTGCCTTCGGAGGGGAAGTAAACTCGGCTGTCCCATGTTGTAGAGTTTTTGAATGTTGAAGATAATCCAAGCAAAAAGAAGACTTCCAGCTAAATTCAAACCGCTTGTTTCGTCGCTCGAGATATACCTTCTATCTCTGTAAGACGGCATGGCAAAATTTACGTCGTCAGCCCGAACAGCAGGGCTGATTTCCTGAGCTTTAAAAAAAATAGGCATCTTGTAATTGAACTGAATAGAATTTAACTAAACTCCGTGAGTCCTATGAAAATTGTCGATAAATCCCCGAATCTTGCAGTAACAAGGAAATTTATTATTGAACTTCGAAAGCTCGAGTGGAATTTAATAGCACTATTTCACCAATGAAATTTGAATTTATAAGCTGGTTATTTAGTACACGCTATAAAAGTCAATCTGATATCTTCACGAATTTTTAGTAAATTCAGTGTATGTATAACTCTGCTTTCTTTATCCAAGGCCACCTTAAACAATCAAACAAAAAACTAATCTGGTGATTTTCAGAATGGCACAAACTTTCTCATAATCGTTTTCTGTTTATACAAATGCTCCGAAAACAGTTCAAATTTGGCGCCTAATCTCAAATAGAAACAATATGATAACTTCTCCTTCATATAAATTAAGAGCTAAGAATGTGCATTTGAAACGTCGCGCCTCTGTACATACCAGAATACAGCAAAGCCTTGCACGAGCCGAAGTGAGCACTCCATCCAATTCTCCAATTATTGTCGCTTTTCCGAGAAAGATAGCTTTTTTTTCTTCGTAATGCGCTATTATCAAGGTTTGTTAAAAACTCAAAGGCTAATCCAGTTAGGTAGTGAACCGCTTTGTTCATAAAAGCAGGAGATATTTTGTATACATCTACAATTGTAGTGTTTTTATTAACGCTTCGAAAATTATCCAAACTCCTTGGCCTGGCAACGTAAATATTGACTCCGTGATCACATGCAATCCAGCGCGAAGGCCGCTGCTGTTTCACGTGTGGATTTGGAGAAATATGGATTTGTTGAAACCAAATCCAGAACATGTGACATGATATTTTTTTTGAAATACTTAACGTTAGAAATCGGATTCTAACACCATTGTTTACTTACAGTCTGTATTTTTTAAAATTTCAGAATTCTTTATTGAAACAATGAGGAAAGTGGTTTTCAGAAAGTCGCCAAATAAAATGATTTGTGCTCTCCCACCCCACGTAAAACAAAGCATTTCCACGCCTTAACATTTCCTAACCTCCTAGGGGATTAAAAATACGTCAGACTTTCACGTATTTCTGAAATTCAGGGGTAAGAATGGAAATCGAATGTATGTCATTTTTATATGCATATTTCACACTATCTACAATATTTCCCTGAATTCTAGAAAAAACGTAGAGACAAAATACGGAGTAATTAGTGAGAAAATTTTGAAAATGCTCCAGCGGCTTCATGTGAAGTAACCAATTCACAAAATATAAATAATTCTTTCCAAAATCACTGGGCTTCAGGTGGGGCAAAATCAATCGAGGAATATTAATTTTTTTTTAAAAAATATCAATAGTTTAGGCCCTATTATTTTTCAGAGACGGACGGAGAAGAACAGGCACACAGATGGACGTCCAAAAAAGATTGGTATTAAATAACTCCAATACGTGGATTCTGGCTACGCTACGTATTAAAGTAATTTACTACAAAATGGAGCAAGAAAAATCCCTCCTTTACGGTATTAGGGAGCCACAATCCTAGAGCTTCTTTAAAAAACGTCACTTTTCGAAGCAGCATTACATAACTTACGAAGAAGAGGTAGAAGGCGAAGAAGAGGAAGAAGGCGAAGAAGAGGAAGAAGAGGAAGAAGGCGAAGAAGAGGAAGAAGGCGAAGAAGAGGAAGAAGGCGAAGAAGAGGAAGAAGGCGAAGAAGAGGAAGAAGGAGAAGAAGAAGAGGACGATGAAGACGATTAATACGTTGAAAAAACAGACCATAAAGACGAAGATAATGAAGAAGACTATGAAGACGCGAAGAGAGAACGAATAAGTAGACACGAAGAAAAAGAAGAAGAAATGATGAAGATATCAAAGGAGACATGATGAAGACGCCGACGAAAAATACGGCGACGAGAAAGACGAAGAAGAAGAGTAATACGATGAAGTAGAAAAACTTCAAAGCCACCCTTCCCATGAGACACCACCGCACCCACCCCCAGCACGTTAACCCCACACCCCCCATAAACCCCGCTCGCCACGCAAATCTCTGGGCAAGCGCCTCTCGCAGCCGTAAAGCGGTTGAGGGGGCCGCCCGAACGCGGAAGCCGCTCCAGGGAGTGAGGGCGGCGGGCGGGGCGCAGGCATTTGGGATGCAAAGCGTATGCGCGCCGCCTCGAGGAAGTCGCACGCGACGCGGGCATGCCATCGATCCGCCGCACGCCCGCGTCGCGCCGCGCCGCGCGAGAGTGGCAACACACACCCTTCGGGGTTCGCGCCCCGCGAGCACCCGGACAGAAAGGAAATGATTGCGAGAATTTAAATTGCTGGGAAACCCAGACAAGGATGTATATTTCCGATGAGTCGGAGCGGTTGATTCATTAAGAGATTGACGTGACCAGCACATCAACTGAAATGATCATGGGTTCCGTTAGTGTAGTGAATGTTTTATCTCGAGAGGTCTCGGTGTCCGGAGAGAGTGGCAACACCCTTTGGGGTTCGCGGCCCGCGAGCACCTGGACAGAAAGGAATTGATAGCCAGAATTTAAAATACTGGGAGTCCCAGACAAAATTGAAGGGTACGGATGATTCAAAGCGATCGATTGATGAATGATTGACGTTTAGGGCACGTCAACTGCAGTAGTCAATTGCTCGTTAGTGTAGTGAATGTTTTATCTCGAGAGGTGTCGGTGTGGCAACACCCTGCGTGGTTCGCGCCCCGCGAGCACCCGGACAGAAAGGAAATGATTGCGAGCATTTAAATTGTTCGGAAACCCAGACAAATATTTAGAGTAAGCATGAGTCTGTACGGTTGATTGATTGAACGATGGATGTTTCCGGACGCGCTCAACTGCAATCGTCAATATCCCGTTAGAGTTGTGAATGTTTTCTCTCGGGAGGGTCGTTGTCATGAGAGTGGCAACACCCTTCGGGGTTCGCGCCCCGCGAGCACCCGGACAGAAAGGAAATGATTGCGAGAATTTAAATTGTTCGGAAACCCAGACAAATATTTAGAGTAAGCGTGAGTCTGAGCGATTGATTGATTGAATGATGGATGTATCCGGACGCTCTCAACTGCAATCGTCAATAGCCCGTTAGAGTTGTGAATGTTTCTTCTCGGGAGGGTCAGTGCCGTGAGAGTTCAGGGTTCGCGCCCCGCGAGCACCCGGACAGAAAGGAAATGATTGCGAGAATTTAAATTGTTCGGAAACCCAGATAAATATTTAGAGTAAGCGTGAGTCTGAACGATTGATTGATTGATTGATTGATTGAATGATGGATGTTTCTGGACGCGCTCAACTGCAATCGTCAATATCCCATTAGAGTTGTGAATGTTTTCTCTCGGGAGGATAGGTGTCGTGAGAGTGGCAACAGCCTTCGGGGTTCGCGCCTCGCGAGCACCCGGACAGAAAGGAAATGATTGCGAGAATTTAAATTGTTCGGAAACCCAGACAAATATTTAGAGTAAGCGTGAATCTGAGGTATTGATTGATTGAATGATGGATGTTTCCGGACGCGCTCAACTGCAATCCTCAATATCCCGTTAGAGTTTTGAATGTTTTCTCTCGAGAGGGTCGTGTCCCTTCCCTTCCGGGTTCCCGCTTCCCGAGTACCCGGGCAGAAGGGAAATGATTGCGAGAATTTAAATTGCTGGGAAACGCAGACAATGTTGAAAGGTACGGATGAATCGTAGCGGTTGATTAATGAAGATTGACATGTTAAGCACAACTGCAATGGCCATTCGTTCCTTTAGTGTAGTGAATGTTTCTTCTTGAGGGCAGCGGGGTTCACGGTTTGCTCCTCGCGTGAACCCTGGCAAATAGGAATTGATTGCGAGAATTTAAATTGCTGGGAAATCCAGAGAATGATGTAGGGTTCGGAAGATTCGAAGCAGTGTTTTGATTAAACAATTGGTGTATTGAGCACATCAACTTTCATGGTCATTAGTCCCCTTAATGTAGTGAATGATTTATCTCGGAAGGTGTGGCTGCTGGAAAAGAGAAAGAGTACACTTCGGGGTTCCCGCCCCACAATCACCCGGGCTGGAAGGAATTGTTTGCTCGAATTTAATGCTAGGAAACCCAGAAAAAGGGGAAGGGTACGAATCAGTCGGAGCGGTTGATTCATTAAGAGCACAACTGCAAGGGTCATTGGTCCCGTTAGTGTAGAGAATGAAACGTGTAGTTGTTAGGAAATTTACATTTATGTAGTCATGAATTGTGTCTTAGCAAGTAAATAACGAAGTCTGGAATGATCAGGAATAAGCGACAACATCAATGTTTTCGTATGCGTTAAAAGATCCGTTAGGGGAAAACAGACTATTGGACCTCAATGACCCACTCAGTGGAAAACACTACGAAAAGTTGGAAAATATGAAAAAAGGTTCTTAAAAAACAACAGAGGATATGATGAAAAGACACGTCTGTAATGTTAACGGAAACATTTACAGCATTAAAAACACAGCCGGACTTTTGAAACCCACTAACTGCGCTGAAGGTTTAACAAACGCAATGTAAATTTGAAGAGAGCTTCAGTCACCGAAGAGAAATCGCGTTTTTTTCTATTTTTTATGTTCTATCGAAGTAAAATATAGTTTTTCGAAAGGCAGAGGAGGGAAAGCAATGGTTTTGCTAAGACGTCGATGTCATGTTTTTTGGATAAGATATGTATGTTTTTGCAACTTTTAATGTTTAAAAAGTAAATTTCCGTTAAAAAATAGTAACAGTTTTAAAATTACGTGTGTGATATTATAACTAAAGATTTATTGAACAATGAACCAAAGATGGATGCGAAACAATATAACATGAGAAACATCTACAACACCCCACAAAATAAATATTGAGTGTGCACTGGAGGGGAAAAATTAACTTTGTAAAAGATCTCTGAATGTTATATTTTTAATATACTCGTTAAATTGTTTGAGATGTAAAAGAATCCTTTAAAATTCACATTATACATTTCTGTTCATTGCTAGTTGTTATTGATAAAGCAGAGGATTCATTAAGTTATTGAAAATTAATGTGTCAATTGAGAAGATTTAAAAACATAGGAACTATTTTTCTAATTATTTCATAAAATCTTTGCCACATTTACTCTTAGAAAAAAATTGGTACTGCTTCACTTATGCTGTCAGATAATGGTTTAATTTAAAGTTAAAGGTTAAGAAATAGTGTTTGGTTTCAAACGTTACAAAAGTTGAATGAATAACATTGTAAGAGATAAAGAATAATGAATGACAAACTGTAAATGAAACATGATCGTTATAATTATAGCGTGCCGTATACTAATTCCAACATTTTGATATATTTCAGAGAAACTTGCGCCTCTCTTGAAAGTTAATTAATTATAAATCAAGGATCGAGGAGGTATCAACCATAAAGTAGGCCTTTATTACAATGTACAGATATTAAGAATACACAGCCAAGCACGTCCAAGATTATGTCCAACCGCGCCCGCGCGAGTTACTTGCCCGCCTGGGGATCCCAACCTCCTACGGGTACGGGCAACTTCCCTTGACTTCGTACTAATTTCTCCTTAAAATCCAGAAAGGGCTGTACACGAACTAGCCGAAGCGACGAGAGGCGACGAGTAATGGCTTCATACGAAAAAATGTTTGTCGGATTTTTTTCTAACAAATAACCGAGAAATGTTTTATATTTATATTTTTCTCTACTCATTACTATTTCATGCTTATTTTTTATTAAATTCTCCCTAATATTTTTGCGAAGTAACAGGAATATGTCATTATGATAATTGATATGTTGTTGGGAAATGTTATTATGAAAAGTCTTTCTTTATTTTCGTTTTGTGCTGTGTTATTAAATCATTCTGTTATTTATTGTATTTAGCACTAATTTGAAATAAATTAACAAGTATTATTACAATTATCGCTTACGAGTAGAATGCGCTTTTCACAGACAAGAACACTCCTAACCAGAACGTAGAAAATGCATGCTTTTATAATATCGCTCTTAAGTAATAGGGTTGTAAAATCAAGTTATTTTTTATTTAATTTTGTTTAAATTTTACTATCAATTTGAGAATTTGAAATCGGATTGATGTATTGTTTCATTTTAATGTATCATCTCCTTGCTTTAATGAGGAAAAGGGAATTAATAAAGCTAAATCTGTAACAATAACTGTCAGGTAACTTCTCCCAAAGACTGTCATGGGCCAGATGCCCAGTGACATACCACCACTCCGGGCACAGTATAACCAGTGTGTTCACGCGCGGCAAATCCCATTGAAAAAGTTTTTTTCGATCACGTGACGTCCGCCATGTTCTTGATATAACACCCTGCTAGCACATTTTTGGTCGGCGCGGACAAGTTCCTGCGACTTCCGCCCACCCGCCCTGAGCACTCTTTGTGGTACTCCCGCTAAATTATAGGAGTTCCATGCTACACCAGTGTGTTATGGGGGCGCCAACTCCAAAGTTCGCGCGTCCCACTTAAAAATAAATCAATCAACAATCAATCAATCAATTAATGAATTAAGACATTAATTGATCATTGTTTCCCCGCGCCTCGATACAAGTGGCGGTTCTTCCGCCGCCCGGCCAGGTTGCAACCAGCTACTCTCGGCGCCGACACCGATGACGTCACGTCGACATCATCACCGTCACCGCCGCTACCAACACCATCACGCCGTCGCCGCCCGTATCTCCCCCCGCCTACGTCCGCCCCTCCGCCGGCTAGCCGGCTGGCCGCCCCTCCCTGCGCCCTGCCCGGGGTCTGAACCCGGGGTGGGGCCAGTGCCCGGTGGTCAGCGGGAGAGATCGCTGGTGGA
Organism: Acheta domesticus; assembly: GCA_031308135.1. Classification (NCBI taxonomy): domain Eukaryota; kingdom Metazoa; phylum Arthropoda; class Insecta; order Orthoptera; family Gryllidae; genus Acheta; species Acheta domesticus. The sequence continues at coordinate 42,755,900 of JAHLJT010005437.1, read as the reverse complement.
GTGTGGGCCAAGCGGAAGGGGCTATGGTGGACCTTGAGCGTGAAGCATCCACGGTGGTGAAAGGCATTTTCTTGCTATCTGCATTTGCTATCTGAATTAGACAGCTGTGTAATTTGGAGGAGCTGTGGTGCTGTGAGAGTGGTCTGGGTCGGAAAATCCAGCCATGTGTGCCTCGTAACCTTTCAATACATTCTGCAATGTTACATTAATTTGTTTTTTCTTGCTGTGTTAGTCAGGTAGCATCGCTTGGTCAGTGTGTGCCTTTAATTATGTGTTTTCACAACATTGCAAGAGTTTTGTGAAATTGTTAAAGTTTTTTTTGTATTCTTTGACACACTCAGCGGGCGAAATACATAATTACTACATTTAAAATGGTTTTTTTTACATTTATTTTATTCACTAGTTCAGTTCATTTTGTTATTCTATCCATTTTATTCAAATTCCACGTCCTCTGAAACAGATTAAAACACATACATTGAGTTCTCATATCACATAGTGTATGATATCCGAATGTATCTGCTGAAATTCTATTGGCTGACAACCTAGAACATGGCCGAGGGTCTACCCGGCGCAAAACTAGATTTTGGAGCAAGTGAACATACTGGTTGTACTGTGCCCCGATGTACAACCCTTACTTTTAAATATCGCGCCAACTTCTCTGGACGCAGTGCCCGCGATATCTAGTACGCTTGTTACCTTCCCCGCGACCTTGACATGCCTGTTCCAAGTTGTTCATTATCCCTGCAAGCCTCTTTTCATTGAGCTGGGAATCTTACCATTGCCTTGTCTATTTATTTACGAATCTGTAATATTTGTCCAAAATGACCTACTTAACGGAGGGAACATATTTTCATGCAATATTGATATTTATAATTACAACACACCGTAGAATTCACGTGCATCAAGTGTCAGTATCAACAGCTCAGTACAAGAAATCAATATACAATACATGTACGTTACTTTACAACGCATTTCCAGATGACATTAAGCAATTAATGTCGGTACACAAATTTAAGTTAAAAGTAAAATCTTTTCTGCTGCAAAACTTTTTCTATACAATTAGAGACTATACTGATCGTGAAAAAGAAAAATAATGTTTATTGTAACGAAACAAAGATATATAATGAATTAGTTTACGTTTGCATTGTATACATTTAAAAAAATATTTAATACGCCTGTAACAAGTAATAAACTTCAGCTTCCGGGTCAATGACCCCCATTTCGATCAGGTTTTTGTCCAGATTCTCTGATCCATTTAGAAAATGCTGAGATGGCCCCTTGTTTTGCTTCTGGAGGTAAATGTAGCTTCACTGTGCGCACGTTTTGTTGAGCACTCCTTTTTCTTGTAGTTCATTTACCGATGAAATTGATTTTCTATAACTCGGGAACAGTTTTCAAATATTTTTATTTTTCTCAAAAAATTATTTTCTAAATTAACTTTTTCGTTTTCTTTTATTTTATTCTGTCTCCCAAGAAAATGTTAGCAGATAAATCTCTTTCCCCACACGTCATATACAGTTTTTACTGTTTTTTGACAAGTAAATAAATATTAAAAAAATTAAAAAACCTTAGAGGAAAATGGAGTCCCACATTCTTCAACCATCTAATTCACGAAAATCACCCTTTCAATCCTGATATGAATTTCAAAATTATGTATTTAGGAAATAACGGCAATAAAATGAACATTTGAAAAAATTTGGAAATTTTAAAATTATTCAAAACCATAATTTAATACGTCTTTACATGTTACGTTTTTATTTCACCAGAACCTTTTTTATAAAGTTTTGCCAAATATACGTTTTCAACGACGTGTCATTATTCGTCCTTTCGTCATAATAACATTTCATAATTCAACGTATATGTGGGATAGAGTAGAGATCCCAAAATATTAGAAAATGTGTTCAAAATACACTTCTTCGTATAGTACGTCATACACAGTTTTCATCTGTTTTTCACGTTAAATTAAAAATAGTAAGATTAATAGATCTTACTATTTTTAATTTAATAGAATATAAATAGAAGATTAATAGAAACTCCGCCTGTGTCTGTTGCTGATGCTGGGCTGTTCGTCGCACCTGCGGCTATATGGTGGTGGGTGGGGCGAGCAGTGCGGCGGCAGCGGGCACCGCCGGTCCCAAGCCCGGATAAAGGAGGAGGGTCACTAGTGTGGCATTACTTCCACTTACTTGTGCCATACTTCTTTAACTTTCCTATTTGGTCTCTCTTGACCCCTTGTGTTCTTCGACCCCGATGCTATTAGGTTGCGAGGGCTAGGGAGACATTCATTTCGCTTCTACTTTTCTTGTATACTCGCTCTTTTATTCTTCTTCGAATCTCTTTTCTTCCTATTTCTTATGGAGGTAGGGTGGACAGGACTCTATAGGCGAGAGGGAAGCCAATCTGTCTAGGGGAAAGTAACCCCAAAAAGAAAATCTCTGGTCCTCCAGGTTGGGGGTTGGGGCGTCGGACCTGCACTCCGTCACCCTTAAAAAATGAAATAAACTGCAAAACTTCCCGGCAAAGCCTCGGATCAGGATGGATCATCAAGACGAAAACATGCGCGGAAACGGACTTTGAATATCGGAACATGGAACGTTCAGGGAATTGCCACGAAAACTGAGGAAGTATTTAGAGAAATCAAAAAGTATGATATGGACATAGTAGGATTCACAGAAACTAAGAAAAAAGGAAGGGGTACGGAAGAAAGGAATGGGTACATCCACATTTATAGTGGGGTGCCTAAGGAAGAGAGAGCTCGAAGTGGGGTTTCTATAGCTATCAAAAATAAATATAAAAACAATATCACCAGCTGGGAACAAATTAATGATAGAATTTTGAAGATGCAATTGGAGATTAAAAGCCATGTAATTACTATTATAGTTGCTTATGCGCCAAATGATGATGCCGATATTGCAAGTAAGGATTTATTTTATATAGAATTGACAAAATCACTGGAGAAAGTAAGTGACCGAAAAGAACTTTTATTACTCGGTGATTTAAATGCTCGCACTGGATGGAGAATTGCCGATCCTATAGTAGGGCAACATGGGGAAAATACAATAAATAATAATGGAGAGAGGTTGATAGAATTTTGTCATCAAAATACTCTCAGAATAATGAATGGTTGGTTCAAGCATAAACAGATACATCAGTATACCTGGATACAACCAACTCGGAATTTAAGATCTATAATTGATTATATTATATTAAGACAAAAGTCAAAATTATGGATAAAAGACGTAAGAGTATTGAGAGGCCCTGAGTGTGGATCAGATCATCATTTACTGGTGTCCAGAATTTTCTTTCCTTTTAAAAGTACAAAAAATACTTACAAAATTGAAGATGGTAACAATATTTTAAAAATAAATTATAATTTGCAAAAACTTCAAGATGAGTCTACTTGTTTTCTTTATAAAATGAGATTAGCCACAAAACTGTGTGACGTTGCAGATGATTCTGCTACTAAAATGTATGAGGTAGTTAAGAAGAAGATACACGAATCTGCCTTCGAGGCATTAGGAGAACGAGAACAACAACATGCAAGGAATAGGAAAAAAGAAATGTGGTGGAATGAAAGTCTAGAAAAGTTAGTATATAAGAAGAAAATGGCTTATAATAAGTGGCTCGCTACAAAATGTGACGAAGACCTTCAAATATATAGAGATAGGAGGAAAGAATCGCAAAAAAGCAGTTACTGCAGCAAAAAACGAGATATGGCAAAATATAGGGGAGGATATAGAAAAATGTTTTGGTAACACTAGAGCAAATAAAGCATGGGGCATACTGAAGTCAATGAGAAAACAAAATAATGACTGCCCAGGTATTAGCCCAATAAGCATGGAAGAGTGGAGGGAATATTATAAGGCACTGCTTACTGAAGATAGACCAAACTTTTTGCTGGACATGGTAAATGAGAATAGTACAAATGAAGAAAATTTACACATCCCACCGGTAACGACTCAAGAAGTAATCAGAGCTGTAAAATTAAGTAAGAACGGCCGAGCACCTGGTCCTGGTAATATATATAACGAATTAATAAAGTCCGCACCAATTATACTCTACGAGATCCTGGCCAAGATGTATGATAAGTGTCTGAAAGGGGATATCGTACCTCGGGAGTGGAAAACTGCAATAATCACTTCTCTGTATAAGAAAGGTAATAGGAAAGACTGTTCCAACTATCGTGGAATCAGTGTAATGCCGTCATTAGCTAGGCTTTACGGCCGTATCTTGAAAGACAGAATAGAGAGGGAAGTGAAGGATTCTGAAGAACAAAATGGATTTAGACCAGGGCGCTCATGTATAGATGGGATATTTACATTACGAAACCTGATTGAAAAAAGAGTTTGTAGAGGTTTAACAACTCATCTAGCTTTTGTAGATCTACACAAGGCTTACGACACTGTCCCACAAAACAAGTTGTGGACCAGTTTAAATAAGAATGGAGTGTCGACAACTTATGTTAGAGCCGTAAAAGAATTTTACAGCAACTGTATGAGCATGGTCAAAATAGGCAATAAAGTTTCCTCAGAATTCCTGGTTACGAAGGGCCTTCGACAGGGATGTACTATGGCACCGACACTTTTTAAGATCTATTTAGAGGAAGCCCTAGGAGAGTGGAAGAGGAAATGTAGTGGTATGGGCATTCCAGTCGGTGGTGAAATTATGTATACCCTACTCTTTGCCGACGATCAGGTCATCGTGGCCGGGGATATGGATGACTTGAGTTACATGCTCCGTAAGTTGAAAGACGAATATGAAAAATGGGGCCTAAAGATTAATATGTCTAAAACTGAGTATTTGAAAGTGGGAGATGACGAGCTGGAAGATATAGAGATAGAGACTGAAAAAATTAAAGGTTGTAAAACTTTTAAATATTTAGGGGTCACTTTATCATGTAATGGTAAAAGCAGTGATGACATTAATAATAAAATTGGACAAGGTAAACGAGCGATACGGCAACTAAACCCCATTCTGTGGAATGACAAAATAAAAAAAAGAACAAAGCAGATCATTTACTCCTCAGTGGTTGAAAGTATTACTACCTATGGTGCAGAAGTTTGGGAACTGAATAAAAGAGAACGAGACAGACTTCTTGCACTTGAAATGGATTTTTGGAGAAGAAGCAGTGGCATTTCCAAACTGGAACATGTGCGTAATGAAAGAATAAGGGATATTATGGGCGTTAAACGAAATATTATCGACAAAATTGAAACCAAACGCCTCCTCTGGTATGGTCATCTAGAAAGAATGGAGGAGTTTAGATGGCCTAAATTAATATGGAAATGGATTCCTCCCGAGAGAAGAAAACGAGGTCGACCACCGAGAAGCTGGGCCCAAGATGTACAAGACGCGATGGCTGCCAGAGGACTGCAGGAAGGAGATTGGGATGATAGAGAAAAATGGAGATCGGGAAGCGAGATGCGGCGTCAGCCGTAAAAAACTCGCCACATATATATATAAGATTAATAGAGCTCCGAAGTAGCCCCTTCCTTGGTGGAGCATCGAGTCTTTTATACCTTGATATTCCTAGGAGCAAACGAGAAAAAATATAAATATTTAACGCCATTTTGATGCGTTTTCTTGATTTGCCAATCGATACAGAATTGTAATTTTTTTTTAAATATCTCTCACGACGTTAAAATTTACGAGCATTTTCTACCTTATCAATATTTTGAATTCAAGTGGTTCTAAGTACTTCTGATGAAGTTTCTGAAAAACTGAAAATTTGTCTGTGAAAATGAGCTCAAAATTGCTCGTTTATGTGTCGCTCAAACGACATTTTCTCAAATTTCTCAACTCCAAAGTTTTAATTAAATTTTAATGATAAAATCAGTTTTACTTTTTTAAAAAATTCTTAAGCACACTTCACTTGAACAGTTAGGAATCGAAAAATCGATAAAATATAAACAAATGTATTTTTGATGCGCCGAAAAATCTGGAAAAAACGGTGGTGCAAAACTGAAAGGCTAACCCATACTATAGAGATTAGGAAACGAACTAGTGCGAGAAAATCTGTGCTATTCTATAGCAACAGTTTTTTTTATTTTTATTTTTGAGTCAAGAAATGAGCATTTTTTTGTTTAAATGAATACATATGCTATTAGTTACATCAATTTATTCACTTATCACAATCGTAAAAATCATCAATGAAATCGAAATTTTACCGTTGGGTTCCGGGAATGCACGATAACTTTTATACCTCCGCGTTGCTAGGATTACACGATCGAAAATTCGTGATGCGAGAAGCATGTAAAGGAAGCACATTACATGCCCATTTCACTGTCAACCCGTTCTTCTCGTATTTGCTTTGTATTGATCTTTACGTCTGTCCTGTTCCCGTGTACACTACGCTGAGTCAACTAGCGCGTGTCCTTTAGGAAATGTTAATGTGCGCATCGATTCACCGTCTGAGGAAGATGGGAATCTGTCCCACGTAAAATTACTGTTAGATGCCATTCAATTTCATCGATGGACTCTAAATATTCGTTTCCTGTAGCTTTGTATTCCTGAAATATTTCTTGCATTTTTTTATAGTACAGTAAAATTATTTTGTTGAAATACCGGTGTCTGTGATATCATGTAAATTTCCGTGATATATAGATTTCTGTTGCGTGCGCTTACCTTTCTCTACTTACACGGAGATTGTCGTAACTTATTGATAAGTGGAAATGTATAATTTGAATTTCTTCTTCATATCTGACAATAGGGTCAGCGGATAGCAATTGGGAACAAATACTGTAAATTTCTTTTAGAATGGATTTACATATTTGACAATTTGTTGAATGAGTGAGTCTCTATTAATGCCAGGTGCGCCAGCAATTGCTGAGGCTATTCCACTCGTGAAATTAAAACCAATTAGTGTTTAACTATACTTACAAAATGCCCCAATCAGGGCGGTGTATCCCGAAAAGTTAATCGCTTTTCTATCCGATTTTTCTTACCTCCCCCGCCTTCTGCCCAGTAAGCTGCGACTCATCTGTCTTAGGAGGCGGTATGTATCGATCGCTATGTTGACGTACAATGAACTACGTATGTACTATAACGCAACCTCTTTGATTTTAACATGCTTTCAGTTATTTTCAATATATGGCACATCTAGAAACTCTGTTGGACGTAATTTCATTCGTGGACTAGTCCTATTAAATACCACTCGTGCTTTGGAAATTCTCAGATAAATCCCCGTCCTCGCTTCGTGAGTTGGGGATTTATCGATAATTCCCAAAACATTCGCGGTATTACCTGCGATAATTTGTCCCATAAGCGTAATGTAAGTTCTATCATCTTCATCGTATTGAAATTACAACAAAGATCGTCATTATATGTTTCTCAGATTCTGTTTCTATTTGTTGACATTGCGATGAAGAACGGTTTTAAGAAAATATTATAGGAGTTGAACGCATGCAAGTACATACAGTCGGTCCTCCATATATCGAATTTGACGGTTCCTTCATAAAATTTGATATATAGAAACTTCGATATATAAAATGATTCCGATCTCCTTCTACAGTTTGAAGATTTTTAATTTTTTCGCGATTTTTCATTAGAGTGAAAACTGTACAAGCTGGTATTCCATATTTATGCTCCACTAGTTATTTTTGCAAGCCACTGTCCACACTTTTAATCAAGTTCACTTTTTCTGCAACTTTAAGGGATTCTCGTTTCGACATTTCAAACACTCTTCTTAAGCCCATAACAGCAAACTCAACCTGCTATAACTGACTAACTAACATCGTTGGGTAGGGCCATTAGACGAAGTAGCACACGATTGACCTTCAGATCGCTTTGGCGTACGCAATCCCACGATTAGTATGTTCCCTCGGAGCGGGAAAGGAGTGAGCTATCTTCTTACGAAAGCTGGGAACTGGGCACAGAAAACGCATTTGTGTTTTAAAAACATTAATTCAACTATCCAAACATCCAGAAGGAAGTAATATTTTCTGCAATAATAAAACTCTTCTTCCAGATTAAACAATCCCATTATTTAGAAACATAATTCATAGTATGTACGATACGTTTTTATTTCATAGAAAAAATATAAAATTAGTTCGGTATTTTAAAAAGTTTTTTTACACAGAAACATTTTTACGGAATTTTTAAGGTACCAAAAACAGTTCGAGTTGTAGAGGATTTCGGGAGATATTCAAGAAAGGAAATGCTACTAACGGAATATTTAAATTAACCTTCGCACCTTCGCCACGTTTATGAGCGATATATAGGACTCTGTAGGTAGGGTTTCGATTCTGAATTAACATGTCTTTTCAATAGACCTTGCTCAATAGTCTTTTCGTGGCGACAATAGGCGTGCGACATCATGTCGCATGACTAAATGAACAGCAATCGAATTAATGAGGTGTACAGGAGAGAATGACTTTTCGGCGAAAAATCCCTCTCCCAAACAATGGGTTATGAATTATTCATTTGTAAACATCCAATAAAAGCAATGTTACATACAGGTGTACTTCTTATTCTTCGTGTGAATGCATTATTGAGATTATGGGGTTAAAAAAGAAAGGTATTAAACTTCATTAAAAATATACAGAGTAGACAGTATTTCTTCGGAATACATTTATCTGACTTTTCCCAGTTTTTCAGGGCATTATAAAAATTCTGATAAAATCTGTAGGGTAGCGGTAAAGAACATTATCAATATTTTCTTAACAAAGTGAAAAGTTCGTCAAAAGTAATCTTGTATCAGTCCTGAAAAATGAATGTCTCATTTTATAAATGCCTAAAAAATGCCGTGACTACAAATGCTTCCTGGCGATACTTCCTTCTATTATAGATGGATGTCATTTCATACAGAAATATATACAATGACTGGTGAATTCACATGTAAATATACTATGTTTCACATATATAAGATATCTGGATTCAAGTTTTTTACAGGTTGCAAGACATTTTGGATTCGTTAAAATAATTTGATTTGACATACTTTGGCATATTTCTTCCCCAACTACTTGTAAACCCCGTTCTAGAAACTCAATAAATCAATTGAGTGATTATCTCCGGTCAGAACTTACATCCTTGATGTAACTCTAATTGTATAAAAGGGGAACCCCGTATGGTTACAATCTCACACTACTTCTTGTTCTACCGGGGGGACACGTCCCCCGGGTGGGCACCTTGGCGTTAGCCTCTTTTTCTGTATTCAAAATTCGACTAGAATATGGTTTAGGATAGAAATCACAGAATTATGAAAACGTGCACAAATTTCACTTCTCCCCATAGTCCGTCACACACAGTTTTAAACTGTTTTTTGACGTAAATAAATAAAATAAATAACTAGCCTTTATCCTCACCCTGGATTACACGACGCACAAGTACGCCGACGGGCCGGTAATCGGATCCGACCGGTAACCACTTTGCCCTCACGGCAACTTCCCCATTCAATGCCTGGGACTAGCCCTGCCAGCTCAGAGCTACTAGTTACCCAGGCTAGTACCGGAGTCAATATCCCCTCTATGGTAACTCGCCACTCACGTGCGCCGGGACGCCGAGTCCCTCCTCTTTGCCCAGAGTGTCGGGCCACTGCCACGACGAAGCCAAGTGCCCAACTGGGGGCCACCCGGACCGAATCCGGGCGGCTCGGGGCCCCCAACCCGTCTCCCCGCTGCCTACGTAGTGCTACCGACCCGGGTGAGACCGTAACAAAGGCAACCTGGCGGATGGCCATTGAACCACCGGACTTCTGTTTGTGGAATCTAGAGTACCGCGAGGGGTCCCCTTCAGCCAATTCTGCCTTGAGGTCGGACGGACCAATTTGGTCGACGCGCCAGGGGCGCAACTGGTGGGCTGCCGGGTTGAACCGTCAACCAGAAGCTTAGCTTTCCTACTCACTGCCTACACGTTAGGCTAACGACCTGAGTTGGGCCCGAGACTTAAGGTCCGGGGGATCGTCAACGATTCTTCACCAGAGAGCGTACCCACCTATAGTCTGGGCCGTGTATTAGGCCGCACTAGATTCGCAATGCGGCAGCTAAAAGAATTTCCTGTCGGAATAGCCAACTTATGAAACAATCATTCCGATCAACTCTCTCGCTTTTGTTTCCTTTGTAGTCATTCACTTCTCGCGCGGTTGAAGAGTTCACACTACAATAATGTTTGTCTCGTTTTTCGTTAAAATTAAACAAGATTTTCATCTAGAAACAAATATTAACTCGGTGAATTATTAAACTAAATAGAGTTATCATTATCAGCAAGTGCAAGCATGAATGATGGTAAAGTGCGCCAAGAACAAATGAAAAACATACATTTAAAAGTTATCTGTGGTCTTGTGCTAAAAGTTATCTGCTGACTTGTGTTAATAATGATTTTGAGATGGTAGTGTTATCAATTTGTTCATGATTTATCTGTCGGTTAAGATTTATGTTGCAAAAATAAATACCACAATTATTTAAGATTATTAAGTTACATATACTTGGTAATTTTTGTGACCTAATTAATTGTTTCTAACAGTTATATTAATGCAGTACATCCATTTTATTTAGCTACTTAATTAAATTATCTTTCAAAAGTTAGTGATGCTTTAAAAACTAAGAAATTCATAATTAATATAAGTAGTCTTCAGTAAGTTGCCTGTTCTAACCAGTGACAGACTTATACCTATTTCTTCTCTACTAAAACGGAGTGTGGTACATGTTTCAGGGATAGTTATGGTAATAAATAGAACTTTTGATTTTTTTTAGTTATTTATTGAAACAGGAATGTAGTATATGGGCAATATAAATGGCACAGTAAATAGTGTATAAAGTTGCACAATGATATTGCACTCTTGTATTATCAGTTATTGTGACTACAATACCATAAACTACTCCCTGATTATGCAGTCATTTTGCAGTAAAACCTCTCATTAACTTGCTAAATAATTTAAATAAGGGTTATCAGTTTCCAGTGTACTCCAATTTTCCAAGTACTCCACATACTCCAGTTTTACAAATGCCTGCCAAATTATTCCCAAAAAGCATCCAAGTAGTAAAAGATTAATATATTTACTACCCCACTTACACACACTCTTGTAGTACTGATGGGGAGTGTGAAAAAGCTCAAGGTAAAACAAAGGTTATTTTCACTATTAAAATTAGTTTATTATGTCAAGAATATTTCGAAATGCATGTAGGATTTGAGAAGAGAAATGTGGTGCTACTTGCCCAAAACCAAGTTACAAGTAATGTTGAAAATGTTACCAAGGCAAACAGCTACAAAAACTGAAACAATATTAATGTTCCAGAAAAAATATAAAAAATTGCTATTCATAAATTTAGCCATGATTCATTAAAAAACTACAATATTTGGTGTGCTGGACTTTGTTTGGGTTCTTAATATAATTCCTTAGGAAGTACCCTCTTTTAAAAATTATTGTTTCACTTATTCTCAAGGGCATAACTTTTTTCCTTACCACAAATAAAACCAATGTTTTTTACGATACGCTTCAAGGAAGTTTGAGAGTCTTGAAAACTGAATGAATCATCACCCACAATATCTGAAGAACAGGTTTTCTATAGAAATATAAAGACCTACATAAAATATAATTCGTGTTACTTCAGATAAAATACTACAAAATATGGCGATCATTGTACGGATGAATAAAATTCTATAATAACAAAGTAATTAAAAACTTTAAATGATTCTGCACCCAAATTTCAATGTATTTTATTGGAAATTCCATCCTTTCTAAAATTGTCAATATTGAAGCTAGATGAGCCCTTCTAGGGGTCTTTCTAGGTGTGGTCAGAGTTCCTTGCTTTTTATGCCTGTTGATAATTCTTTCAATAGACTTCACACCCACCTGTTGTTGGAAAAAGAAAATTGGATTTATTACTATTATGCATAACTAATGATAATTAATAGTTATTGACAATAAATACACCAATAACTATTTTAATTATGAAAATTATACCTGTCAGTTTTATAAGATAATATTTAGGAAAAAAATAATTATTTTACCTGTAATAATATTTTTCATTTGTGATATCAGTACCCCTTCTTCCACTGTTTTCTTCCACAATCCACAAAATAAATTTACAATTCCCGTTTGAAGAAAACTTTGAATTCACTTTAACCTTAAAGACAAAATACTGAGAAAAGACTCAGATAGTTGGACTATCCATTATTTTTCAATGATTAATAAATTGGGTTTAGAAAAATTAATAATAAATATAATAAAATTAATTTTACACAAAAAATACAAAATCGAAAAAACTAACCTTTACTACTAAAACTATCTCGACTAACTCCACTATGGTTAGTGATGAAAACAATTGAAAAATAATAAATAAAAATAAAAACGCGTTGAACTAAATTAATACATCTGACGAAATCACTAAATGCAGATTTATGAAAAATAGCAAACCGCAATATGCGAATCGCTTGCAACAATAGCAAACTAGCAGAGCACAATCCACATGAATGGCTTGAATGTTGGTGGAATCTACGGAAGTAATCATTTTTTCATTGCAAACTTAAATTTTAAAAAATCTCCCTACCCCGTAAACGTAATATATATAGGATAATTGTGTGAAGGTTGGCAACGGCATGTGCCAACACAAAACGAAACGAAACTACCATAAATCGATTATGAATACATGTTCTCATCCGACTGTGGCATTTTTTAAATGTTATCATGTTAGCTGGTCTTTTTAGCTGGCCACAACTATACGTGGACACGTTCCCTCCCTGCGGGGGGTATAAGGGGAGACAGTAAGGAAATAAAGTGGAAATATCGCGCGCGGTCTGTGTCTCTACATTTTGTGGAATGAAGTTTTCTGCGACACGCGAACCGCCAATGCACTGGGCCCAAGAAGGTAAACAAAACACTGCGGGGGCGTAAATCAACATGGCTGCGATGACGCTTATTGTGAATGGCAGTTAGAATCCGTATACTTGTACGTTTCTATGAATTCGTAACTCTAACGAAATTGTATTTGGCCAGGCCTTGGATTCCTCCTCAAGGTATCTCCCCCAGTGGAGTAATGCCCCAACCTGATCAAGCTCTTAGCTCTCGACGGGTATTCCCATATGTGTTGTAGTGTAGTGTATGAAAATGCAAATGAATGTGTGTGTATGTGTATAAGAAGAGATGACAGAACAAGAAATAGGAAGGAATGATCTCGCCCAGACCATGGCCTGTTAGTTAGGTAACTGCTCCGGCATTCACCTAGTGTTGATCGGATATACCACGGAAAACTACACATCACCGCAATGTGAGGTTAGAATTCTCCTCCAGACAGCGGCTGAATTGGACCTAGCTATGTATAGTGCGATTTTGTAACTTTGCCACTCAAGGCCCGTTTTCACGATGAAATATGTCACGGTATTTCGCGTCTTTTTCAGTCGTGCCGCTGGATACCGCATGAGCGCTACCGTATCAAGCAGTGTTTGCGATCATACGACATCTAGCGGCACGAGCCAGAAAGACGCGAAATACTGTGACACATTCCATTGTGGCTTGCCATAAGGGCAAGCCATAAGGGCTTGAGGGGGGCAGAGTTATAAAAATCGCACTATAGCTAGTGTGGAAAATGCGCCTCATCTCTTCTACCCAACCCCCTCGAAGTTGATCGACTCTTCTCGACCCTCTTCATTTCGGGAGCCCTTTTATCGATCGTTACGCGACTATTTTTATGGCCCTTCGTGACAATGCAATCTCCATCTGGAACGAGTTTCAAGCTTCGTGTCGAGTATCCCAGCCGAGCGCCTGAGTTTTCAGCCTCAGCAATGCAATGTTTTAGTGCCCTAAGCTAGGTAGCTTCGCTCTAGTGGAAAAAAGGTTGGTACAGCATTGTGCAATAAACTGGTGTTGCATCTTTTTTGTTGCAAGTTGAAGCATTGCGCGCGGTCCATAGTCGTATTCTATGCAACGGGCTGGCATTGGCATATTCCTCTGGCTGGTTAGTATTTTCGAAAATGGTAATACATATTGTAATGAATTAGGTGAATGAATGTTACTGCTATTCAACCAGTGATGCCGGATTCACGATTGTATGAGAAAGTGAAAAGCCTACAGGATCATTCTTTCCCATTAAAGGCATTCTAAAATTAACCACGTGCGTGAACGTGGTTGTAAAGTCGTTTAACTTCACGCACAGATATTTGATCTCATTTGATAAGGATTCTTTAGGTCAATGTGGTGCATAAAATGGAATCTATTTATGAATTAAGGCTGCTTTCGTGCAAAAGTGAAATTATACGCAAATGTATTAAACTGGAAAACGTCTTAAAAGCTCTCACCAAAGTTCCGTCAGAGTTACTGTTGAAACGCATTTGATCCCTACAAAACCGTTTGTTGTTTCTCGTGCTTCAAGGATTGGAGCGCCGAAAAGCGATGTGGTTATGTTCTGAAAAATACTATGGTCCGTTGTTAAAGTAAATTGATTGATTGATAAAACTTTCAATGCATTAAACATGTAATTACGTAATTACTTTACACTTCACTTCGTTCCATAGCACTTCACTTCCTTCTCAATATACATTTCATTCCACTTCACCACATGACACATCTATTCAATATAAACACGAAATTAATAATCGTTAGATTATGAATTCAATAATAACTGAAGTAAATAATAGAAAAAATTAGAACTGCCTAAGTTATTAACTAACAAAATATTGAATATTTTAATAATAATAATAATTTTTTGAACTTCTGAACACTGAGAGGAAAGAGCTTAAAGATTGTCGCGGGAAAGTTAGTCCAGTTCCTAAGCAACCATGAAAACTTCGTAAAACAACGTCTTCCACTAGCATTTTTACGTGCTTAAGTTATGGAGTGGGAGTAAGTTGAAAAGAAGCATCAAAATTATCTTTCAGCGACCATAGATCAGTGGTAAGTCCAGAATGAAAAGGGTTCGACAAGTCATTCCAGCATTATTGTGCATTTTTTTAACTTACGTTAGCAAAAGAATTTAAAGTAAAATGTTTCGCTGGCTAAAAATTTGAAACAGGTTATAACATTGACTTCAGATAATTCTTTCCAAGAACGAAAGGAATAAAAAGACGCATCTGGATTGCGCCGGTCGATTATTACCAAACTGAAAAAGCCTTGACTACACAGCTAGGTCGAGTTCAGTCGCTGTCTGAAGGAGAATTCAAGCGGTCGGCTACTCTTATCAGTAGTTTTCCGTGGTTCCTCCGATCAATACCAGAGAGCAATACCTTAACAAATGGACAGTGGATCCTTCCTCTTCCTTCGGACCTTCCAAACGGACAACGGCTTTCCTTCGTCTTGCTTGACCTATTCACACCCTTTACTAACTCACTCTTACACTTAAATGCCCAACACTATTACATACTGAGAGACCTGTGGGGATCTTAGAGATTGTCCTGACTGGGACGGTGCCCCACTGATGAGAATCAACGTGTAAGTCGACGCCGGACCTTACCATCCAAGAAACCCGCCACATCCCGGTGACAAAGGCATGCACTACATTTGCGGGACGAATGACCATAGCTGTTTATACGCTCGGAAACACTAAACAGTCAATCAGGCAAAGGAAGAAGCCAAACCAAATGACAGATCGTAGGCTTCCGCGGCCAGTCATGCAAACGATTTTCCAGCCCAGCACAGGACTACCAGCCGTGAAGAAGACCACGACAGGATGGTGGGAACGTCGGCATCACTACCTTCGACACGACTTTACCTGAACAGCCATGATGATTTGCGAAACAAAACACCAACGGAACGTGGAATGGCGCCTTCTATTTGGGAGTCCTGTGGAGCTGAAGCGACGGCCACCGTTGTCAATCCACCAATCACGTCGATTGATTGATTGTTGGTGACTCCGAGTGCATCAACTGTTAAGGCCACTTGTACCGCAAGTGTAATGCAGGTTTTCTTCCTTGGGAGGTGGCAGTGATCTGATCTTACCCCGCTAAATGACCAGATCCGGGGCCGACCGACCATCGGCTAGCGGGGTTTTCTCCAGCCATATATCTCCCACCAGTGGTACTTCGCCCCAGCCAGTACAAACTCTAAGCTCTCGATCGCCATGTGTGGTAGTGTAGTGCATGTTAGTGTGTGTGTGTGTATGTAAGGGGTGAGGATAAGACTAGAAAGAGGAAGAAAAGATCGTGCACGGTCCGTGACTCATAAATTAGGCTACTTCTCTGGTATTCGCCTGGAGTTGATTGAAGAAATCACGTAAAACTACCGATCAGAGCAGCTGGCCGCTAGAATTCTCCTCCAGACAGCGACTAAATTCGACCTCGCAATCACCAGTTTAAAGGATATTTTTCCATAAATTATGGGTCGTAACGAATTGATGTCATTATCACTCAAAAATGTGAACACTACCGTAGATGTAATAAAAATTTAGATTGATTTTAGAAGTAGAGAAGAAAGAGAGGTAGGCCCATATGCACATGGTTGGATGAATACGAATTTTGAAACAAGACTGAACTGGAAGGAACTCTTTAAAATTTATGAAGTATTTTTTTTAAGTAATGGAAGTAGAGGTACAGGAAAATACCGCATTGCATATTCAAACCTATAAATAAACTCATGGGAATGCGCGGCATTCTCTGTCAGTATCACTAGTTATTACTGAACAACTAACTATTCATTTTTTAAAAAGTGAATGCCGTCATTGAAATATCTAAAATTGAGGAATAATTTGGGTTCAAAATTAAATCCCTGGCTTTAATATTGGAGGGACAGGAGGGAAAATAAATTTAAATTTTGCAATTTTCTAAATTTTATTGATTCGTCGGCGACGCCACATTCAGTTAGTTAGCTGTGTTTTGGACTAAAGACGTAACTTGGGGACAAGCCATGAAAGTACAGGCACCATGCCTAAGGGATATCTTGTGTTGTCACTTTCAAAACGTTCAGATAAACAAATGTTTTCGGTTTTAATAAAATGTAGTTTATATATTCCTGGAAAATGAGACACTTAGCATTTTGTTTACACAAGTTCAAATTATTTGAAGAATATCCAGATTGTTGTAAAGTTGGGTTCTGCGTTTGGCAGCAAATCATTACAGGAACTATCTCGAAAATACTCCAGGAAAATCGAGGAACCTGTTTGTTTACATTGGACCGCATAGCAACCTTCTATCTCGCATCTAGTGAAAAAATGTGAAATGACCATGCAAGAATAATCGATAACTCTTAACTCGAAACGCAAACAACGGATGTACACTGTTTCCAATTAGACGTCAGTAGGATCTTAAGCAATACCTTATCGATATCTAGGTGGTAATGGCTTAAGTCAGGTTAGGAATTTTACACTAAATAAATATTAAAAGAAGGTTCAGCGGCTACCCCAATCAGGTCCCGCCAATCAGGTCACGTCCCAGCTGAGCAAGTTCTAACCTCCCGACCGGTCTCCCGGCATGTGTGGTAGTGTAATGCACGTTAGTGTGTGTAAGGGGTGAGGATAGGACAAGGAAGAGGAAGGAAAGAACGCGCGCGATCCTTGGCCCTTTTCATAGGGTACTGTGCCGGCAGTCACTTAGTGTTGATTGGAAAAATCACGGAAAACTCCCTATCAGAGCATCCGGCTGCTAGAATTCTCGCCCAGACAGCGACTGTTTCCCTTTGGAGGAACGGCAATCATCACAAAGAACAGAAGTTGCACATCGCGAGTTGGAAACCAATTTCGAATTGACCTGCAAATTTTCTCTCACAATAATCTTCACTCCAGAGTTTTCCTCCAGTTATGAGGAAAAAGGAGATTCCGTCCCCTAGCGATATCGATTTGAAGAGTCATTTGCGCTCCCTGATGGTTCATTTCCCTGATTACAACCAGGCGAATGTGTACCGGAGTAGAATTTTAACAAACGGGCCACGAACCGCGCGCGAACTTTCCTTCCTCTTCCTTGTCGTATCCTAACACTTTATTTACATGCACTACAGCTTACACTCACATGCACTACACTACCACACATGCCGGGAGCCCGGTCGGGAGCTTAGAGCTTGGCCCGATTGGGGCGGTGCCCCGCTGGTGGGAGATACCTAGTTGGGGTAGCTATCCGACGACAGGTGGGCGCCGGATCTCGCCATCAAGCAGGGGAAGAATACCGCTACCTCCCTAGCAATAACATGCACTACACCTTCGGATCTATTGGCCTTAGCAATTGACGCTCCAGGAATTACAACAATCAACCAACCCATGCATTTACACACACATTTACAGGCTGTACCCTACCATACCCGACGGGAGCTTAGAGCTTGTCCTGACAGGGTGCACCGTAACTCACCATCCAACGGGAGAAGATCAGAGCCACTTCGCGTGATAAGAATGCTTTCCATTTACGAGACTAATTGCCAAAGTATATGACACGCTCAGAAACATGAAATAATCGAACACCCAATCAAAATATCCGTTGTAAGAAAATCTTCTACCCGCGAAACTATGTATTGACTTACTTTTTATTAAATACCACGGTATTTTCGAGACAAACACATGCCTGAAATAGGCTTTAGATGTTATAAAGACGCAATGAGCGCAAACCCACATCCAATAAGAAACTAAGCAATAATTTAACAGTTAATAGGCTTAAATAATTAAAAATTGTTGTATATTAATTTTCGTGACAAAGTGCTTCAAATGAACGGTATGATGGGGTATTTTGTAACATAGATGAGAGGAATGATTACTGAGGCTGATTGAATTTAATGGTTGGATATGTTAATATTTCAAAATTACTACGTTCATCCAGATGACACCATTAGTGTGTACACCTAATTGTAAACTTATCCTTAATTGTTATATACATACACATTCTAACTTTCTACATTATATATTTATTTTATTTATTTATTTTACGTTAAAAACAGTTATAAATGGTGTGTGATGTGCTACGGGAAGAAGTGAAGTCTGCGCATGTTTTCAAAATTCTGTAATCCCTACCCTAACCCATATCCTAGTTGAATTTTGAATACAGAAAAAATGAGTAATGATTTATGAACAATTAACACATGTTTACATTACGTTTGCTGCTGAATGTTTTATGGAAACTATATTTCAACTATAACTTTTTACTTCCCCGTATCCGTACATATGGAGTAATATACGTAGTATCAGGAAAGTTATGTAATGCTCCGGAAAATCGATTTCGAGATTTCAACGGAAATACACGTTTTGGAGTCCCCTGATACCGAAAAAGTGTTTTTTTCAAATCGTCCGTCCGACCGTCCGACCGTCCGTCTGTCTGTCCGTCTGTCCTTCTGTTCGTCTATCCGTACGTGTGTCAGTCTGTGAAAAAACATAGCGCCTAAACCATAAGTATGATTTCTTCCAAAATGAATATTCTCCTGTCGATCTAGTTCTACTCAAGACACCGCGATTTTGAAAAACATTCTTCAAAATTTGGGGGTACTTTACTTGAAGCTCCGCGAACATTTTCAAAATTTTCTCAAAAATGATCTCTGTTCAATAAAACTGGTTAAAAAATTTGGCGAGACATAATTACATGCTCCCTATATTCTTTTAGCGCTATCAAATTCCGAACAATTGCCACATTTTATTATTTTGACTGCCGTTTGATTTCAAACAGGTTAAAATCCAGATAAGCATCATTGAGTGATTATTTAACTTCGGGGAAAGAAATAATGGCAGCAATGTTTCTAGTGTAAAGTTTCCTTTAATATTCACACCGTTTTAATTTATGAAGACGAAAATTATTTTTATTGCACGAGGACATTTTATAAGAAGCTTATACATTTTAAATTTTTATTTCAGAAACCGCTTCAAAGGTTACGGAATAAAACACATCAATCCACGACCTTTGTGACGAGACTCACGACATAGACCAATCCATCATTCCCAAAGTGAAAGCTCTCAACGGGTTCACAGTGATCACAGGGGAGCGGATATAAAGGAATTCCGCGCCTTAAATTTGTTTCAATGCAACACAAAATAATTATTAATGTTTCTGAGATCTCTTTTCACATACCGTAACTTTTCATACACCGTAACCCTTTTCTTTCAGAAATACGTCTTGTTTCCCCACCTTTAATGGAGGTGTGATAAAACGTTTCAAAAACGTTTTACAAAAAAGTTTACTTACTCAATTTTATAGAAAACAAAAACAGTCTTAAATCAAGGGAAACTTATTTTATTTTTATTTTATTTATTTTATTTATTTTATTTATTTTATTTATTTTATTTATTTTATTTATTTTATTTATTTTATTTATTTATTTATTTTATTTATTTTATTTATTTTATTTATTTTATTTATTTTATTTATTTTATTTACGTCAGAAACAGTTAAAAACTGTGTGTGACGAGCTATGGGGAGAAGTGAATTTTGTGCAAGGTTTCATAATTCTGTGATCTCTATCCTAAACCTTATTCTAGTTGAATTTTGAATACTGGAAAGAGAGGGTTTTTTTCGAGTTTTGTTGACAACATATTCGCTCCTATATAATAAAATATATTTTCAAAAGTCAATTAGCTATAAATTCCTGCCCTGAACCCTCATGTTCTTCATGAAAGAATAATACGTTTTGCCGCGATAATATGGAAAACAATAATTTGAATAACTTTATTTCCCACTGAAATTCAGAAGTGGGATCAATTTAGGTGACTCAGGGCAATAATTGATGGCTTTGCGGTGCCTCTGACTGGAAGGTCCTGAGTTTCGAGTCCCGATGATGGCAAATTTTCGATACTTCCTAGATAGGTAGGTGGAGGAGAACAATTCTAGCAGCCAAATGATATAATCGGTAATTTTACGTAGTGCCTCTAATCAATATCAGACGAATGCCGGGGCAGTACCCTAACAAACGGACCAGGGGACCATGGACTGCGGGCGATCTTTCCTTCCTCTTTCTTGTCCTCTCCTCATTCCTTACTTACTCATACACTAACTTAAAAACGCCCCTTTTAAGATTCCAAATTCCAAACTAAACAAAAAGAATCTATTAGGAAACAAACACATTTTGTAGAAATGGAATGAAATTGGTTTAATTATCCTAACAGTGGGAGAGCGGTACTTAAAAATACAGAGCGAGCGCAAAATTTGCACATGCATAGTTTCTATGGTTTGACATGATCCTTTTTGAGCGCTTTTATTCAACTTTTCTGAATGTACGTTACATTCACAGTATGTTGCCAAATTTTGACATATCAAAATTTTCACTTTTAATGTATTCAGTGTGCACAAAGTTACGTAATGTTAAGGAAAAACTATTGAAAACGTTGATAAATGTTCACGTATTTGAGAAGCCTGAAGAAAATGTTTGTTTAGAAGGTATCCGGTTATTTCACTGTGAGAGTGTTTGCCTGTCCACCTCCACACAAGCCTAGCGCTTATATCGAGCACAATTTTTTTTCGAATACTCTTTTTTTCGATTTCTATATTACTTATTTACTACGCGCGCATAAATTGAAAGAAAGGTTTGCAGTCTCTTTGCATGAGACAGATCTCTACGAGTTGGTTAGATACCGAGGAACACGAGAAAAATCCAAAAACAATGAAAGAGTTTCCATATGGAGAATGCTTGACGACCAAAATATTGTATTTGAGTCAGATTAACGGGGCTTGGTCAGTAGGAGCAAAATTAATTTAAACCATGGTTGTTTGCCAACGCTTCGTAAAATATATTACCATCCTCAGAACAATACAAAATCGAGAGAGAAGACACGATTAGTTACCAAAAAATGTCCATTAACTTACACTATCTAGATACAGTGAACACATTTAAATTTTATATATACATGTTATACAAATTTACATGCCTTTCAACCACCAAAAGAATTTCTATTTTGTTAAAAAAAGCACATATTTGACTATATTATTCCACTTATCTTATTCTGCGAGTACCACTTGAATTCGCAAACTAGTATGTCACTGTTTACAATACAGCTGACATCGTGGGACTGCCAAACTCCAAGGAAGAGGTCGCCATCATTAAATATTTGATATTTACATCTGGCGTTATGAAACATTTTTGTTACTCTTAGTATGTAAATAAATGCTGTTTTACTGTATTCAAATGTATACTATACTATGTTATTGCAGTTTTCGTGACGAGTGGTTTGTTAAAATATTTAATTTATTGCAGTATTATATAGAGGGGTATTTTATTTGTTGTTCTCGAGCAATGTGCCCGCTACGTATTGGAAAATCATTGTATTTTGTTTTGATCAGCAGAATTTTTGCTGCACGACACCAGTTTTCTAAAACGTTTTTATTGTCCGTTTTCAAAACTCTCTACCGTTGTAAATAACACAAGGAAATCTCTATTTTTTATCACAACTATTTCAATTTGTAACGTAACAAAGCGAATAACCACGTTGACAATACAAGCGTACGAAAGAAAAGCTAAGGCACGTCAAGTACGATAGTTACGGTGATGGGAAGCCTCATATTATTACAACTTTCCTGGCGTAGATAAAATATAAAAATGGGCCCAGGCCTGGGAACCCAGGTAGCTGGCCAAAGTGGGGAAACTCCAACCCTAAATTAGGGATGCGATCTCGATGCCGTTTCAAAACGTCGATATTTTTGTACAAACATTGATGAATTTAACATCGTTTTATTGATGCTGTTTTTTTAACAGTGATGTTTTGAACTCTATGGTTTTACTTGGTTAATATTTAATGTTTGAATTAAAAATATTGATAAAAATAAAATTATTTTAAGACATCTGTAATTTGAACAATTTTCAGACCAAAGTGAACAAGAGTGATAAATGAAGTGTATTATTTTTAGTATTATCCAATATCCTAATATACAATTTATTAATTTTTCAATTTTTTTGGCTTTGCTTTGTCAGCTAAATTACAATTATAAATTAATAAAAACAACCACCTGACATAAATGACATAAATGTGACATAAATTCCTCCCGTTCCTGTGAACATTGATGTTAGAGGTTACTAAAATAGTTTTAAAAACATCGATGTTTAAAACCATCTATAGATTTGGGTTGGTGTATTTAGAACATAGAATTTTAAAATTTCAACACCGATATTTTGAAACATAGATATTTTCTTGTCGATATTGCATCTCTACCTTAAATGCCAAACACACATACGTACAATACAAGCTAAAGGTAGAGATATGAGGAGCAAACATTCAAAAGGTGGCATGTGCACTTGGCAGAAATTGAGTTCTGTTGTTTTTACCTGTAATTATATTTCCAGCAAACAACCTGAGATGTCTTACAATACATTAAGAAGTACTCTATTCGTTGAGTTAAAGACGGCGTTGAAAAGTGTAAAATTTGTATTATATTTTTAATTTTTATTGGAAACGAGCAAAGTGGACGCGTCACGTTTTGAATGTTTGCTCCTCATACGAGCACCGCGTACTCACCCGCAGAGTAGAGAGTGAAAGTGGTGCACGGAGCGTGGTGGACGCCTCCACGTGGTGCGTTGGTGCCGCTGGGTGGTGTGGTGTGGAGGCCGCCCAGACCGGCTGCAGACTGGCGGACATGCGGCGCGCCGCAGTAGCGGTGGCGGTGGCGGCGGCGGCGGCGAAACACGCTCAGGTCGATACACCTCCCACGTGGACCCAAAGCGGCCGAGCTTCGCGATTCCAAGACGGCCAGCGAGATCGCTAACAGTGGTGTCGTATGGTTCTCGGACCGAAAGATCGCGGGTACGAATCCCGCCTCGGGCATGGTTGCATTTGTGTTCATCCTTTCACCCCTTGTCATCGTCATATAGCTGGCCTAATGTTACAAGGTTGTATATCAGGAAAATTGCAAAAATTAGTTATTAATTTTACTGAGTTCTTTGAAGTAAGATCTAATTTATAATATGATTAAAAATGGCAGAGAGCACCGGTTTGGGCAATACAGTTCTTCTTTAAAAGTTCTATGTACAATTTTGTCTTCTCTTTGAGTTAAAAAGTTGTATGTAAACATAGAACCCACAAGATTTTGGAAAAACACATTTTGGGGGGAGGTCCCTGCTTTCAAACAATGATATTTCCTTTCAAAACGTCTGTCGTTAGTCTGTGAACAACACGAGTCTAAACCATTCACAGAATTTTCTCCACAATTAATACTTTCCCATTTTTGTCGTTGATGTCGCTGCCCTAAAATTTTAAACGAATACTTTAATTTTTGAGTGTTCTTTACCTAAAGTCCTAATAGCATTTTTTAAATTTCCCTCTAGAAATTTTAACTGATCCCTTCAGAATTTTGAACTCTTCCATTTTTATTTCATGACTGTCGATAAATTCAAAAGAATCAATAACTATATTTTTTACGAATATGCCCTTCACTTTCAGTATTGGAGCTAGAGACAACAACGCAATCTGTTCTTCAATATCAGATCTCTTCATTATTTTTTGAATACTTTTCAAACGTATTAGTAGTTTTTGCGCAATTTTGTGTTACAAGATAACAAAGTCCAATTCGATTTTCGAACCAGTCCATCTCTTAATATTGAAGTATTTTAGTTTCTTTTGAATGTAATAATTTTCCGATATTAGATTTGGAAATAATTTCATGAAAACTGTTAACAAAATATTAAGTCTCTTCACAAATTTGAGTTATGTCATTCGCATTTTTTGAGTGATAGATGAATAGTTAGTAGGATAGAAGGTGCATTATAATATTACGTAACCGTCACTAACAATACGAGAAATAATGCTGATGCAGAAGCACTAGTTTGAATTTGCTTTACAATGCATTTAATTAAAATAATCCAATTATATTTTCTACGCCTATTTCCTATAACACATAGATATCTCCTGTTTTGAAAGTGTAATGTCCTGCATACAACTTTGTTGCTTCAAATAGTCCACATTTTAAATATTACAAAGTCCAGTGTAAAAACGTAATATTCAATAATTTGCTGAAAATTATATTATTTGGAAACCAATGTTGCATTTCATTTCTATTTTCACCTGAGTTTGATAATTAAAGCCAAAATATATGAAGACTTGATACAGAAAGGATATAAGGATGCTCAAAACTTCAAATGCCTTTTTCTCGAAAGCAGCGCTGTTCTCCATACAACCTTGTAACATTGAACCAACGATATGTCATCTTCACAGTTACCATAACGTTAAGCCCAATATTGGTCGCTAATGACCTAGATGTTAATGCGACCTTAACAGTCAACTGGTGACGTGCCTTCGAACTAGTTACCGGTGACATGCGTTCACTTTGACCGGGAAAGTGTTAGACTGATTATGTTCGTTATTTTATTTCACATCGAATTCACAATTTTTTCACGCTAACAGAGGCATAATAAAGAGAAAAATGGAAGAGTTTGTAGTTTATAAAATAAACAAAAAATAATATAATTTTTAATTACTCACTGGGAGAATTTCAGGTCATACATTGCTCCATATTTTTTCTTCATAGTTGACTATTGAAATACGCATAGAAGGGCTTTGAAATTATACTGACTACATAAAACAACCTTTATTTTAATAAGAAAATACATTGTTAAATGAAAATTATTTACTAAGTATAAACATGCATGACCAAGTATCAACTTCTACTACTGGTGAGATGCGGTCATCGAGACCGATCCATAACTTCAACTGATTCTCAGAAGCGAACGGCTGCAACTAGATAAGCTAGCCCACGCTAGAACATTGTCTAGAAAGAGATAATAAGGTACTGTAAACCAAAACTTCCTGCATGTCACTAGTCGAGAGGACAGTGAGTTTATTTTTCCCGGTCACTGAGACCGCACGTCACCAGTTAACGGTTAAATAAAAAAAAAAAAGACGGCCAGCGGCGTCGGACCTCGCGACGGACGCTCACCCATACCACTCTCACTGCAAACTCGCATTTCGCTGGCCACTGACCGGGAGGTCTCCCAGTGTTGTAGATTTGGAACATAAAAACTTCTCATCGACTACTGACATAAACTTGTTTTACTTAACCGTGATTTGTGATTTCTTCCAACAGGAAGCAAAAAACGTGTTAACTTTATATCTTACGTAATTTTTCTAACAACTCGAAACATTACATTACAAAGCGTTTCGCAGTAAACTCACACACATAAGGTAAATGCCGGGAAGGTGGCTCAGGGCATCAACTGATGTTACTGCAGTGCCTCTGACCGGCGGGTCCTAGGGTTCCACCCCCAAAGGTGGCTGGATTTTCGACCCTAGTCCAATTCAGCTGCTGTCTGGTGGAGAATTCTAGCGGCTGGCTACTCTGATCGGGGCCTGAATTCGACCTAGCTATCTAGCTTGTGTCGAAAATCCTGCCACCATCGAGAGTGAAACCTAGGACCACCCGGTCAGAGGCACTGAAGTAACAGATGATGCCCTTAGCCACTTCTCCCGGTATTTATCTTGTTACGTGTGTGAGTTAACCGCGAAACGCATTTTAATGTAGTGTTTCGAGCTGTTAGAAAGTTAACACGTTTTCATTTCCTGTGGGTAGAAATCACGAATCACGGTTAAGTAAAAAATGTGCATTTCAACTTTCGAAGAGAAGTTATGTCCCAAATCATTACGCGGTAAGTGAATATGGACGAGCATAAAAGTTTCTTATATCCGTTCATTATTGATTTTCTTTTCTGGGTTTGAATCTTCCACTGTAGCCAATAAAGATGGAGAAATCCTGAAAAAAAGTCTAGAATATCATTATTCATTAAAATATATGATTTAATTTTGTGAAATGTAATAGCTGTTTCCTATTAATACCGTCAGTTAAACTATTTCATGTTCCACTTAGTTTCTTAAATTACTTACTTTTCTTCCTCTACCTCTTTCCTTTGTTTGTCACACGTCAAATAAACCCTAATGTTTTAATTGAATTAAGAAGTATTTGTAATGGCACGTTCGAAGTTCAAGACTTGAATACTTAGAGCCATTAGGCCAAAGTTATCTGAATTATTTAACATAAAATCAACTGCATTTATTAATATAATCACTAAAGATACATTTTCGTTTTCGTTGTATGTTTTATTTATTTACAAGAAAGTATTTGATACGTAACTAAAAACATTCAGTGGGAAAGAGGGGAGATATGTTTCCCCCTCTTCTTTTAGGGTGGAATCTCATTTTCATCCGAAACTTTCGAGTTTTTAGTAATATCATGGGAAATTATTTAAATTACTTACAAATGAAATAAACTATAAGAAATGCCCGTAATATAAATATTAAGGAAGTATGAAATATTTAAAACCAAATATTTATGTGCAATTTCTGTAAAACAAAGAATATGTGTGTCAACAAGCGTCTTTTTTCATGTTATTCACTGCATTTTGTAGTATCCGTACAAATATTTAAGAAAACCTTGGGAACCGTTGAGACAATGGCCTTTGAGCGTTTTTGAAAATGCGGGAATTCTTAAGAATATCTAGCGGGCGCTAGTGTTGTTCACAGATGTGAAGGATAGACCGAGGTTTTGATAAAACGGCTTTTTTTTGTATCAGCAGACGTCACAATGTGTGTTTCCATTGAGATCTCGAAATCGATTTTCCGCAGCATTACATAACTTTCTCTACTACCTATCTTACACGGTATATACGTACGTATACGAGAAAGAAAGACATTTGGCCAGGTTCAGGCAGATAGTCTGTCATAAGTGGAGCTGATGTCGGCAACTACTAGCGACCAGTGGCTAGTGACCAGCGCCTAGTGGTTAGCGACTTGTGGACTTCGATTAGTGGTCAGCGACTAGTAGCCAACCACTGTGACAAGCGACTAGTGGCAGCTAGTTGTGACCATTGACTAGTGGTCAGCGACTAGTGGCCAACGAGTTGTGGTCAGCGAGTTGTGGCCAGCCACTAGTGACCAGTGATCGTCCCCGGTGGCCGAATATGCGGCAAGCCTTAGTTGGCCTGAAGGCCGTCCACGGAGGGCCCGCGCTGTCTGGGGGAGCGTGAACATGAAGGCGGGACGTGCCAAGGCCACCCACGCATCCTGCATTACCTCTCGTCACCCTAACCCTCGCACCGCCACACAAGCCCCTTTGGGTTTATGGGCGAGGCAGGGCAACGTGACACGAGTGCGAAAAAGAAAACTGTAGACCAAAACCTCTCGACCTCTTCTTGGTTTTCGTTTCTTTTTAGCCTTTGATTTTTGCCATTTGTTGCTATGACTTCCATTTCTTTCCCTTCTATTTCTGCGCCTTCTATTTCTTTTCCTTCGACTTCTTTTCTTTCGACTTCTTTGCCATCGATTTCTGCTCCTTCACTTTTTTCGTCATTGCTTTCTTCTCCTCCACTTTCCTCGACTTTTCGACAATTCGTCTTCGGTTTCTTGACCTTCTACTTTTTGATTTCGAATTGTTCGTCTCTGAATTCTTATTCATTTTCATTTCTGTGCTCTCTTTCCTTGCCTTAGTTATCGCCATCTTTACGTTCGTCTTCTCTGAGTTCTTTGCCCTTTTGGTCGTTTCGTCTGTTTTGTTTTCCGATAGTATTTCATAACAGTTTCTCCTCACCCAGACAACCGATATGGGGAAGAGAAAAACTGTTCGGCGAGCTTCTAGAATCTTCTTATATCATGGGATGTGGGCAAAAAGAAGAAATAGGAAAGTTAATCTGAGGCTACATTTGTACATGGCAGCTACGTGACAATAAGTCCGCTAGATAGGGACTGCGGGCAACACGAAAATATCTCGTATCACAGCTGTTTTATTTATTACACAAGAACACAAAATAAAAAAACATTCAGACCCAAAGACTTGACACGTGTTTCTCTATGAATCTCGACGCGCTGAATCCGAACATGACGCCAGAACTGCGCCGCCACACTCCATTTTTTCAAAAATCGCAATTCACCTTGAAAATTACAATTTACAATTTCATGGTGTTTTTTCGCGAACTTTTTAAAAAAATGGAGAATGATGGCGCAATTCTGGCTTCATATTCGGATTCAGCGCGTAGACATTCATAGAGAAACATGTGTCAAGTCTTCGGGCCTGAAAACTTTTTATTTTATTTTGTGTGCCAATAATATTTAATGTTTCCAGACGCATCAACAGCAGTGGCCATCAGTCTCAAAAGTGAAGTACAAGCTATTCCGGGAGGTGATAGGTCGGCTTACGAGGATTTTCTCTTTTCTAGGTATCTCGACCTGTGGGGATAACTAAACGCTAAATTGCCAACATGTATAGGATAGAAGAGCATGTAACGACCGACCACAGGAACTGGCCACTAGAATTTTCCTCCAAACAACGACCGAATTCCACACACTTATATAGTTAGTGTCAATAGTCTACCATCATAAGGCATCATCTGTTGCCTTGAGTCACCTCGGCTGGTCGCAGCACAGTCGACTATCCTATCTCACTTCCCGAGAGAGTTTCAATTTTGTAGACGAAAGAGGTGGCAGTAAATGTCGGAGACAGTCAACTGTCACCAGGTAGAAGTCAATGGCCTTTCGAAACCTTACACCTGCAAAGATATTATAATAATAATAATAATAATGTATTTATTTATTGACTTTAACCTCAGTTATACGCCAGGATACAAGTATTGAAATAATGAAAAAATGTCAATTCGATAAGAATACAGTTACAGTTAAGAAAACAAAAACATAATTACAAAACACTTACAACTAACAATTTTTTTAATATTTACATTACACTAATGTTAACAAAGCTTACAGGTAACACATCTTCGTAAAAAATCTTCAATTTATTTCAGCAAAATTTCACATTACGTTGTAATTTACGTAGGCTGTCAATACCGGCTGGCAGTTGGCTATCAATACATCTGCAATGATATCTCAAATCTTGCTTGTGCGGAGACAGCTTTTATCGGAATAGAGTCAGTCTGCAATGGCTCAATAGCAACAAAGCTGTTGAATATGCAGCATCTCTGACCGGAAGGTTCTAGGGATCGAGGCCCGACGCTGGCGTATTTGTGACACTCGCTTCATAGTTAGGTCGAGTTCAGCCACTGTCTGGGCAAAATTCCTAGCAGACGGATTGGTATTTTTCTATTTCTCCAATCAATAACAGGAGAATCCCGGAGCAGTAATGAAGACACTGCAGTACTTCTGATCAGAGGTTCGATTCTAGACGGTGGCAGGATATTCGACACAAGCTTATGAGCTAGGTCGAATTCAGTCTCTGTCTGAAGGAGACTTCTAGTGGCCGGCTGCTCCGATCGGTAGTTTTTCGTGGTTCAAAACGAGGCGAATGCAGAAGCAGTACCCTAATAGGGTGATGAAAAAATACCATTCGGTAAAGCATTAATTTCTCCGATGAAATATTATCACAGTAATTTTTCTAAGATGGTTTAAATATGTTTAATCGAGTTATAGTTTCTTCACCTCTACATTAATGGGCATACAAATAGTGCTATCTTATTTATGTTCATGCGAAAGAGGCTTCTGCACTATGTCGTAGTTTTTCTCATAAGAAAAGACGTGGCGATACATAAAATATCACAATGCACGCTCATGCAACGGTACGTAAAGTCTCTCATTTTTATATAACATGAAAAATATACTTGAGTTGGCGTTTTGTTTCTCTGTAATAATAAGATTTAATATTATAATGTTCAAATAAAACAGGAGATTACATACACTTATATGGAAAACGCCAAGAGGCCAAGGTACTCGACGTTGTCCTCTTGGGACGACAAACCCCCAAAGCAAGTTGGACAATAATTTCTGTGTCACTAGGGTTTCCGTGACTCGAAAGTTGCTTAGCGGATAACTTCCCCCAATGGGCACGCGTGCACGTTATTGCGTGCAGAGTTGCACGCAAACTATTTACGTAACTACGGAGCAATTCGTCATTATACATCTCAGTCGCATTATCTTAGGGAACGCGTCCGCTGTGCTGTAATGGGCAACGCACTACGGACGGTATCGGCAAAAGTGGCTCAGGGAATCACTGCAGAGCCTCTGACTGGAAGGTCCTAGGGTTCGAGTCCCGACGGTGACACGACAGCTAGGTAGAATTTAGCCGCTGTCTGGAGGAGAATTCTAGCGGCCGGCTGCTCTGATAGGTAGTTTTCCGTGGTTTCTCCGATTAACGCTCGGCGAATGCCGGAGCAGTATCCTAATAAACGGGCACGGACCGCGCGCCATCTTTCCTTCCTCTTCCTTGTCCTCTTCTATCCATTTACTTACACACACACACACACACACACACACTCAAATGCACTACATTACTTTACATGCCGGGAGACCGGTCGGGAGCTTACGTCAGATCTCGTCCGAGCTGGGGCGATGCCACGATGGTGGGAGATGCCTAGTTGGGGATAACCCGCAAGTCGTTAGACCTGGTCATCCAGCGGAGGATAATCAAATCCACCTACCGCAATGAAAAGGTGCACTTCACTTACGGGACTAATGAGCTTAGCAGATCACACGTTCGGAATGAGTAATCAAATAATCTACTAGGGACGATTGTGCGAATTTTTACGGATGTCTCGGAATAAATATTACTAACTTCTGACGTTGAAGGGGTTCGAACATCGTTACTTCTTGGCAATGAACTGGTGAAGGAATACCAGTTGAAGCGTCCGCAATCACTAATCAATCAATCCAACAGATGTCCCCGCAGGGGGGGATTGAGTCTGCGTAAGTGGACATAATTTCTGGTGGAGAGTAGTAGACGACCACCCGGATTATAAATTTCATGGCGGCACTCACGTCATTAGCTTCAAGGTAGAGGCAGTGAGTAGTCGACGCTAATCTCCTGGTTGGCGATTTTTGCCCGGTAACCAACCAGTTGGGTCCCTGACGCGTCGACCTTAGACCAGGATTGGGTGAAGGATATCCTTGGATGCTCTGGAATACATATATAAAAGTTCGGCGGGACTCTGAAACTTACCGTCAGGTTGCTCTAGTTCTGGCGATACTCACGTCAATAGCCTAAAGGTGTAGGCAGTGAAGAGACGGGATGGGAGCTCCAAGCCGCTCGAACCTTAGTTAGGGTGGCACCCATTTGGACTCTCGGGTTCGTCGTGGCTGTGGCCCGATACTCTGGGCAAAGAGGGGGGACTTATCCTGGCGCATGTGAGAGGCGATTGATTCGATTCCGGTACTAACCTGGAAAGCTAGGAGCTGTGAGCTGCCAGGGCGGCCCGTGCCCAGATATTGTATTAGAGGAGGTTGCCGTGAAGGCAAACTGCGTTCTGGCGGGATCTGGATACCAGCCCGTCGTCGTACTTGTGTGGCAACGGGGGGGTGCGGATAAAGGCCAAACCTTAGGTGCTCAACACGAGGACTTGTGTCCCCTGGTAGGAGATAAGTGTGGAGTAGTAACTTACGCAGGGTTCCAATCCAACATATGTGGGTGTCAATTAATTGTGTCCTCCGGCCCTTAGCTCTGTGATTTGGATAACGTGAGTTTTTGTTAGGGTAGGGAAATTGCCGGAAGGATTCAATTTTTCGGGCATCTGCCAGGGTTCATCCAGGATCACAACCATGACATTTCTGCCCTTCAACAATCCATACGCCTCAGCCGGGATCGAGGGCGAAGTAATGAACAGATGCATGTAAGCTAACCATCTCGCCACCGAGGTGCTTTTACACCTTTGTGTCGCACTCTCTCGGATTGCGTATTACCCGCGCAGCTTTTCTTGACCGATGACCTTGCTTCCCCCTCCCTTGAGCATTAAACAGTTGATGGCAAAAGCTCCCAGCGAGCAATGATGATAACATTCCAAACACATCTCATTTGGCGCGTAATGAAGTATATTTACTGTTAAAACCGAGAGCTCCTGGTCGTATTGTTCTAAACAAATATCTAAATAAATGGCAAAAGCAGATCCAGCTCCATCACAGGAGGTACCTTGCATTTCCGAGAAAGTTAGAACTCAAATTATTGAGAAGGCATGACTGATATTCCAGAGATTGGCATTGCTTCATAAAATCTAGTGGCCGATGTCGCAACTAAAACCCTCACTCTACCCGCATTACTCCATTCCATTGATCAAGAAAAGTTACGAGATTAACCTGCCAAACGCCAGTGGCAGTTGAGTTTTATCTTTTAGCTGCTTGCATGTCTGTATGACTTAGAAGTTTGAAACCTTAATTCATAGTCATTGTGTAATATTCACTAACTTTAAGTACTTTCGAATTTAGAGGCCTGCTTTTAAGCGGACAACTCTCTATATCGCCTGTTAAGTTCGTTTTTAGTGATGGTAATAAAGAACGTATAAACTGTTAAAATGCAATTTTTTCGAACAAAAAGTTACATTCTCGATTGTTTCAAATTGAGATGATATGGTCGTGATATGGAGTCACCTAATTAGATTAACAAAAACTTGCAAATGTCTTTGTAAACGTAAGTTTGTAGAACCTAGGTTTGAAAAATAATAGTTCATCTCCCAAAAGCTAAAGTTTTAAAATATGTGGCTCCCTCTTAAATAAACTAGTCAACAACATTTGGTTTCAAATAAGAAAACCAATCAAAATTTCTCGAAATTGTAAGGTACGTACATTGGATTGTTGAATTCAAATTTTCAAATAATTTTAAATCCGAAAATTATTGTAATGGATGAAGAATTATTTTTTGTAAAAAACTATAAATGTCATTTGCAAGAAAATACAATATGCCATTTGTGACTCAAGAGAGTCAAATATTTTCTTACTAAGAAAGGGAGAAAAAAACTAAAGCGAAAATAAGACCTTACGAAACTTCATATTTAATTAGCAAGCTTAACGAAAGATGTGTTAAGAATTGGTAACATTCTGAGACAGATATAGTAGACCAAATTACGATGCGTTTTATTAACAATCAAGTTCCCTTTTGTGTTCTCGGCCGTGTTGTTCAGTAGATTTCTTGAACGATTTTTTTAAAGGTAAATATTCATATAAAAATATTATACATTTTCTTTAAATAAGAGTACTCATAGGCTCTCATTTGTTGCAGCTCATTTGTTTCGACCGTTAAAATCCTTAGCGCGAAAAGAGTAGCTTTTCATCCGTGTTCTTCTTTACGTTTTGTTGATGTAAGAGTTTAGTTAGTTATTTATGCATCAAGGGCGTTAAAAGAGTTCGAATGATCGAGTGGCGACAAAAGTCCGAAGGTCTTTGACCGGAGAGCTTTTTGTCGCCCGAGATCGTTAGAAACCGTTTACAAACTTTTATTACTTACCTCATTTTAATGATTCAGATTTACTTATTCACTAAATAAGTAGATGTTAACTAGACTCGGCTTTTCATTTCATATTTCCTTCCTGTAATTCCTTTTCATAATTCCCTCCATGAGAGTACCTGTAGCATTATTCAACTGTTTTCGTATTTCCCTGTAAGCACAATCCTCTCAATCCACATAAATTATGCAGAAGTAGAAAGAAGGCATGAAATGCTGCACGAAAAAACGGCAAATTTCCGGCAGAAAACTCTTATTAGAGAGCCCTAGTAACAAAAACGTGGATAAATCCAGTTTGTAAATTGAGAAAAAAATCCTCTAACACCTGTTTCGGCTCCTTGATACCGAAAAATCGAATGACGGTAAAACGTCTGTCCGTCAGTGAACAAAGCTAGCGGCTAAACCGTTCACTCTATTTTTTTCCAAAATTGATATATCCTAATCTATCTGGCTGATGTCGCGGCCCTTTGAATTTGAAAACAAGATTTTAATTTTGGAGGGTACTTTACATAAAGTCATCGAGACATTTTCAAAATTAAAAAAAAAAATGGCTCCATCGTTTCTGATTAAATATTTTTGTTGAATAGTGTGAAGGACGTTTAAGAGAATTTTGCAGATCTCATGCTTGCTAAAAACTCTGATTTTTCGAAAATTGTAAAAATTAAACATTTTTAGGCGTTTTCCTTCTATGAAGATTTCGGCGTTTTCCAATAATGAAGATAAAAGATTTTTCCTTCAATAAAATCTGTCCCTTAAAAATAGAATTTAAAATAAGTCCACGAACGATTTTTCGAAAATTTGAGAACTTTTCGCGTAATTTTGCGTGAAATACAGCGAGAAAGTATGTGTTGTTTTAGCGACAACGCTAGTTTACGCTAGAAACTGACTTCTATTTTTTTATGATCTCTTGCTAAGATGTGCATCCAATCTAGTGCAAAGACCAATTTGCCCTTTTTTCATAGGCCTTTTGAATTTATTATTGAGTTATCCACTGTCATATCGTTGCGTGTCCTTAACGACGAATCTCTATGGCCACGTTCAGTTGCATTGCATCTACCTCCTTTGCTTTGTGGCCGCAACTACGATGATCAAGATAAGCGCGTCACCCATCCCAAAGCTGCGTGCGTGATCTGCTATCTCCGGCACTTTGCCACGCAGCAGACCAGCACGGAACACAGGGCAAATTGCCAAGTTCGTTCCATCGCAGTGATGCTCTTACTACAAAGTACGGGCGAAAGCAGTGATATTTTTCTGTATGATGGAATTAATAAAATCTAAAATATAAAAATCAGTGTTTGTTTGTTGGTTTGTGCTTCTGCGCTGCCGTACCGTTCATTCGATCGCGATGAAACTGTGTCAATTTATTGCTTGCACTTGCGGGAAGAACATAGGCATAGTACAAATATTGTAACTCTATTAGACAGCGCTGCACCACAAGATGGCGCTTCAGTTAAATGCTATTCCCAATCCACCTGAGCTTCATTGTTGCCGGGCGTTGTCATGTAACTTGGGGCGAGGTCGAGGAGAACACGAGGAGCAGGCGGCGCAAGTTGATGAGAGGAGAGGAAAAAAGAGAAAGAGACATGGAAAAAAAGAGACAGAGGGAAAAACAAAGACAGAGGAGAAAACAGAGACAGAGAGAAAAAGAGACACAGAGGAAGAGATGCAGGGGAAAAAGAAGACACAGAGGGGAAAAGAGTTACAGAGGGAAAAATAGTTACAGAGGGAAAAAGAGTTACAGAGGGAAAAAGAGTTACAGAGGGAAAAAGAGTTATAGAGGGAAAAATAGTTACAGAGGGAAAAATAGTTACAGAGGGAAAAATAGTTACAGAGGGAAAAATAGTTACAGAGGGAAAATAGTTACAGAGGGGAAAAGAGTTACAGAGGGGAAAAGAGTTACAGAGGGGAAAAGAGTTACAGAGGGAAAAAGAGTTACAGAGGGAAAAAGAGTTACAGAGGGGAAAAGAGTTACAGAGGGGAAAAGAGTTACAGAGGGAAAAAGAGTTACAGAGGGAAAAAGAGTTACAGAGGGAAAAATAGTTACAGAGGGGAAAAGAGTTACAGAGGGGAAAAGAGTTACAGAGGGGAAAAGAGTTACAGAGGGGAAAAGAGTTACAGAGGGGAAAAGAGTTACAGAGGGGAAAAGAGTTACAGAGGGGAAAAGAGTTACAGATGGAAAAAGAAACACAGAAGGAAAAGAGTCTCAAAGGGGAATAAGAGACACAGAGGGGAAAAGAGAGGCGGAGGGGAAAAGAGAGACAGAGAGTAGGAATAATGAGAGGAGGGAAAGTGAAGGGGAAAAAGACAAAGGGGGAAAAGTGAGAGGGGGAAAGAGAGAGGGGAAGGGGGAGGGGGAAAGAGTAGAGAAAGAAAGATAGAGTGTGAGAGGAATATTTCTACATTTATTTCTTCTGCGGCAGCACCGGCGCCGGGTACCAGCTAATATGAAATGAAATAATTATTGTTTTACCCGGCAATGGATGGGTAGTAAATGGATGGGATAGGAAACCAACCTTCTAGAAAACAACAAAATTTTACAAGAAGAAGGAATAACATTCCATCATTAATTTTTTCATTAATTTTTTTCTCATATGCAAATCATATTATGATACATTAAGCTGAGAAGTATCTGATGCAGCCAGACGTAAGTATTTTGTTTTCTTTGTTGCATTCACAGATCTATCCGATCACTTGAGCATCGTTTCACTTTTATCACTAGAACTAAAATAGTTATGTTTCTAGGACGTTAAGTAGAAATTTTGCCCCGAGGGTTACTTCCAAACCCGAAGACCTCTGGCTGGACTTCTGTGGTTTAGTGATTAGTTGCTGAATCAAACAAAAAAGCGCAAATTTTATAATATTTCTTGCGTCTAAAGTGAAAGCCACATTGTAATCGTCATTTGGCAATATGAGGTCAGATAAACAAAACAGCGTGTGCATATGAGGACTGATTCATACAAAATGAAAGAATATTGTGAAGTTCTTGCAGAAATGCTCGCAAAAGTTAACAAAACTAGCGACAGTGGTTTTCCATTAAAATGTCAAGAAATATATGAAAACTTTGATGACGTATTTGAGAGTAGTATGGAAAATAACTGTGTGAATTGCGCTGATGAAACGGTATTTTTAGGTTATTTGCCACTACTGCCAAAAGTTATTTACAATATTTCATAACATCAAAAAATAACATTTCGAGGATGTTAGCCAATATGCCTTGTATATCTTATTACTGCGAGTGGTACAGCTACTCATAAAACATATACTATGTCTCTAAAAAAAAAGGTGATACGTAACAGTAAAATATGAGTGACTGGTGGCAATTATTTATTCTCGGATACCTTCCAAAATTGCAATTTGCATATAAATTAGGCAAAATAAAGGTTATAACGAATTGTTTTTCTTATTTGAGCATTGTTTCATTTATTTATTGTATTTGATTGCATTTTAACTTTAATAAAGCGAATTCATAAATATATTGAGTGTTTTGTGTTTGTATTAGAGCGGGCCATAAAGTATTCAAAAGGCCCAAGGGCATAAAGAATCAGAAAGGCCCGCAAAGATATTAACAAAACTGTTATGTGTTTTGTTTGAAGTCCGTAAATACACAGAAATGAACTAATAAACCATAAATTGAATGTTAGCTAGCTATGCATGTCCTGGAAGAACGGCTTTTCTTAGTGGCTCTCGACGAAATACAATATTCCAAAGAAACGATTCACAAAATTTCGAAACAAATTGTTAAAATTTTTATGCTCATAATTTTTCACAATTTGTCGAAACATTTTCTTTTAATTAAAACTCAGGCCGCAGAAACAAATCAGAATAATTGTCACTAACGTCCTTTATTAAAAAAAATAAACCAGTCATACTCGGAACAAATCGATTCAAATAATCGTGTTGACTAGAAATAGTATCATAGATTGTGGATAATGAATAACATCCTGAAGTAGTAAATGCTTCTTTATTCAGAGGATTTTTATCTAGATCCTCTGCCGACAAGTGTCCCTCAGTCGATAGAGGATAAGTGATATATATCCTCTTCCCATGTCCATTTCACAATGGCACGTGTTTTGTTGTAATAAAAAATATATCTAGCCCCACGTATAACTCATGGACAACGATCTGCTTTGTGAGGCAGTCCCGGATTTGATTCCCGGTCGGGACAAAATTGAAACTGTAGTTTTGTAAAACAAACCGTTTCAGTTTCTGTACCTGTATGACAAAATAAAATGCTCGGTAGGCAATGTGTGCTAGAAACCCTTACCCCCAGGTGAGGATAATAGATAAAAGCAGCGCCCAGGCCTGGGAACACCTCTAACTAGCAAACGTCTAATAAATCCAATTCTAAAATACCGAATACATATCTAAAAAATATACATAAATAAATAAATACAGAAAACCCCCGCTTATGCAAACTCCGCAAATCCAAAATTTTGGATAACCCGAACAAAATTGGGATGGAGGAAAAAATAAACAAAAAACTGATTTGTATTAACTTAATTTATGAATGAAAAAGCGTACAGTGTACGTCAGTACAGTGTAGTACAGTGTAGTGTAGTACAGTGTAGTACAGTGTACAGTGTACGTCAACCCAATTTTGAATACTATATGTAGAATACTCTCTAACAGCAGCAACACAAACTGTGCTTCAGCTCTTGTGTCTGGTAATCCTACAGATGTAGTTGTATAAATACGGTACATTTTTTCGGATCATCCGAACATTTCAGAATCCGAACAGGCCACACCCCCAATTTGTTCGAAATACCGGGGTTCCACAATACGTGGTTTAATTAAAAGTGAAATAACGCCCAAACTCTTTTTGTGGCATTTCAATCCTTCGATCGTCTGTTTCCCTTTGCGTCAGCTTGCACTTCCTCGGTCTCCATTAAACAAGAGAACAGCTGTCAGCTTCACGGCGTTTGGCGCACGCAACTCGCACGTCGCGGGGCGATCCGCCATTTTGGATCCATTTATCTTGACGCCGCCGGACGCCCCGGCGCCGCTCGCAATGAGGAAGTGTGACACACGCGCTCGCCGCCAGGATGCGCGCAGGAGCTTAATGCACTCCTTGGCAGGCGCCAGAAAGAGAGACACTTGGCAACAGATGGCAACTTGACAGATGGTTCTGATTGTTACGTCACTGCGGAAAGGAAATTAATAATACAAGAGCACTATGTGGTTATTAAGGGGTCGTCCATACGTTAAGAAACGATTAGGATGGGGTGGGAATGCGCTTGGTAAGGGTAGGGAGTGTTCGTTTTGTTTTATGTTACGCTGACATTTAATGTTTCAACATTTGATGAAATAAGTAAATATTAATATAATATATTATTAAATGAAATATTAAACAATTAAATAAAAAATTATCAGAGAATTAAAAAGGTTATGGTGTATACATTGTTACAATTAATATAAACATTTTTTCATTAGTGTTAAAATAATTGAATTTGTTGGATTATAAAGAAAATATTCAAAACTGATCTATTGTGACTATTGCTCGCGCGCCTACTTAAGGGTTAAATGAATTAACGTTAAATTGCTACCGTTAAATAAATTTAACGTTTTAATTATCGAACATTTTAGCTGCAAAAGTAATGAGCATAATGGTGATAATTGTCAGATTTTCAAACCACGTAGATCTGTTTATAGTACTTTTAAAGCATGAAAACAAGTTGAAAGACAATCTATTGCTTCCTAGTTCTTATCTGTTGAAACAATGATTCCTTTTCATTTATAATAGTGCACATGAAAAGAATCTTCTCCTGTATTATTTCAGTAGTATACCTTTCCGTTGCGGCTCTCACACGCAACCAATCGTTATGAATGAGGTCTCCAAAGAAAGATAATTTCACGGATACTTGAAGAATTGCACTTTGACGTTCAAAATGTGAAGGATTTGTTGAAAAAAACGCATCTAAATATTCGTTTTAAATACAACCCGCAGCACATGACCCCATTGTCAAAATGTATATAGTTAAATAACTCCTGAACGATGCATTTTAGGGCTTTAAAACTTAAATTTTTGAGGCCTCAAAGAATTGTTCCCCGCATATGAATTTACAAAATGAGATATTATTAGACATTTTATTACATTATTACTGGTAAGGCGCTCATAGAAATTACCAATACCACCGCTATCACAAGCCTTGGCGCAGGAGGCCATGAACTAAGTCAAACTATAATTGACAAGAGAAAGCTTTTACATCTTTTGATGTTCTTCGTCGGAAAAATAAGAATGAAATATATTGGCAAAGAATGGACGATTCTGAACGGTGATGAGTGAAGATTATCCTTTTAGGTTTGGTAATAAAAACAATATAATATAACGATTCCCGTCCGGCGAACGATAACATCCCTGTTCAGCAACTGGAAGTGAAATGGATCATGTCAAGGCGAGCGATATCCTGCTCTCGTATAATAGTGAAGAAGTCGGTGCACAGTAATCCCGAGATTAACCGGTTTGGTACGTGTTTCACCTGTGCCAGTATTTTCTTTATCAGCTGTGTTTCGGTCAACTTTTTCAGTCAGCGTCTTCAGTCATAATATTGGATATGCAAGAATATTTGCAGAAAACAAGTTGAACCGTTTGCACGAAAACTATAAAGACTTTTCTTTTGGTATATTCAGTAATACTATTTTAAGCATGTCAGTAAAAGATCTAGAACACGTAAGTTAAATTTATTATTAAGTAGATTGATATTTTAATCATTGTATTAATAATTGAAGAACAGTGTTACAGATACAGTACTGATTTGTCTGCTTTCTGCTGTATTTTGTTTCCTGTTTCCCTTCACACATCCAATTTTTTAATGAAATCGTGATATGTTTTCTCTCCACAGCTGCGAACAGTTAAAAAATCTACTCGATGAGTAAGATCAGCCCACAGCAAGAACAAGAAGAGAAGAATATTTTGAAGTGTGCTAAGGAAAACTGCGAAACATTGCAGGAATCAGATTGCATTGGTTCATTAATGTTAGATGAAATTTGTATTAAATATTTCTTAGACAACAATAGCAAAATTACAGTTGTAACATCATACGATAGTCCAGATGCTGTTTCATCCCCTTATGTTTTTTGTTTATATTAAATAGATTCCTCTCTTCTGTTATTTCAGTAGTACAGATGCATTTTGCGTCTCTCGTGTGCTACGAATCTTTATAAATGAGGTCCCTAAAAAAGAGAATTTCACGGAAACGTGGCAAATTGCATTTGGACTTTAAAAATATGAAGGATTTCTTGAAAAAAAAAAAAAGGCATCTCAATATTCATGTCAAATGCAACTTGCAACACTCTAGCAGAATTTTAAAAATTCTGCTTTGTTTAATAACTCCTAAACGAAGCGTTCTAGAGACTAAAATTTCGTAATTTTGGGGCCAAAGGCCTCACAGAAATATTCTTCGCACCATAATCTATAGAATGAGAGCTTCTGGGATATTTTATTTTATTACATTTTGTTGGTCCGGCGCTTCTCGATACAACCCCACCTATTCGGAGACGTGGAGAATCTGCAACTGTAACTAATTTCTTGATATTCTAGGCGACTGAATTGCACGAGTGTTCCTCTACATTCGGTAATAAAGTTAAATAATATTCTAAAGAATAGAGTAGTACTTGCCCGATGTTGTATTTTTGCACGGTCAACTTTACGCAGCTTTCTCAAGAATAAAATCTACCAGAAAAAGTCTATGTGGCTATCAAGGAAAGCAAAAATCTGTCAAGGAAGATTGTATAATTATTTCGTATGCTGTTTCTAAGGAAGTGTTGTGAATTGTTCCAAGATCATTTGCCTATAATACTCAATTTACTCAAAATTTCTTTTCAAACAACAATTTCATTATTTTCTTTTTCTTTCATATTCTATAAATACATAGGAAGTTACCATTATACATTTTTTAAACAAATTAACACGTTTTCTTAACAACGTTCCGTCTGAATATGGAAATGGGATGATAGGGAAGGGGGTGCAATTTAATATGCGAGAGTTCTCGCACGGGTACACTAGTTTAATATATTTCCCTCTCCATTTTATTTTATTATTCATTAAGTGGTAAGTCAGACACACACAGTTTTTACAATTTCTAAAACTCCCTTATTCTCTTGAGTGGTTGTAAATAATATTGTTTTTGCCCTTTTTGTGAGAATAAACATGTTGACAATTAAATATTATTTTTCACAGAAATAAGACAAGAGGTTTCAAAATCTGGCCATAAGGATAGAAACTGCAAGAGAGTATCATTTCGTAAGTGCCTCTATAAATCACAAGCTTTTTCAGTTCACACTTTCACCATTCATCGTTACGCCACTGTATATTATAGTTATAATTTTTAACAAAAATGCATTTTTAGTATATTTAATAGAGCAAATAAATAGTACCATAAAGCACATGATAGTGTTAAAGTAGTCTATTGTGCGGCATGACATATTTTCCTCTCTTGATAGTGTCACCGAAAAAACTGAGAAGGGACGCAAAGCCCCTGTTGTTAGCTCCGGTGTAGGCGACTGTTTTGTCGCGACAGCCGGTTTGAATTTCATGCCCCGAAGTAACAATTTAACTCAGTTATCTCGAAAACAATTTTTTTTCGGAAAAACTGATCTTCCATACTTTTTTAAATTCGGTACAAAATTTGGAATTTTTTTGTGATGGGAGCTTCTAGACACTGTAAAGTCAAAATGGGAAATGCAAACCGCCAATTTAGATATTCGCTACTTAAAAGCCATCAAATCTTCTTCTTAGATACTTTATTTACTATTATATTATTATTATTTACTATATTTATTATTTACTATTATATATTACTTACTTACTACTATATATTATTTGTTATTATTTATTATTTACTATTATATATCACTATTATATATTTACTTATATATATTATTTACTATTATTTACTATAAACAAAAAGCAAAGAAATACAAACAAAAAAGCCATCCCTTCTTTGCTTTTCTTAGCTTGTTTTCATCCTAAATTCTTTCTTTTTACTTTTTTATTTCTCTATTCTTTTCTCAGTACTCGCTTTGGATACTTACTTCAGACCCTAATGTCCACGAGTCGAAATTCAAGTCAAGAGAAAATTACTGACGAGTTATTCATACTACTCGCCAACTGTAACTTCTGAGCAACTTAACTGCCGAGAGGAGGGAGTTGCGCTTTATCGACTGAAGTCGGCAGACAAGGCGTCGGGCGTGCGTCTCTTGCGTGATGGGAGGAGATGAAACTGAACCGCGCGAGATAACGGGGTGAAAAGAAAGACCATAAAACCTCGCAGAGAACACAGGATGCCCCAATAGGCTGCTAATGGTTATTTTTATCATAGCACTAAGCAAACGAGCATATCAACGCCGTTGCCACGGATGAAAGTCTAGAGCTAGGGCGGTTAAGAAATGGATCACTCGTTTGAAAAACTTGCTGTTTTCCTGAATACGAGTTAACTGTCCGACCGCCATGTTGTTGGTTTTGCCTTTATATAAGGGAGATTGAGGCAATTGTGAACATGCTGCTTTGATGTTTCTAGCTGGAAATTATGATATCCATAGGATTCACACTGTGATAAAGAGATTGTGCAAGTATTTTATATAAAGAATGCTGGGAATTATGCGTTCAGAAACTTGAGACAACTTTTGTGGATCCTTAACGCAGAAAAATCAATTGGTGACAAAACGTGTGTTTGTCAGACCCTCCATCAGTTCCTCCTTCTGTGGTCGGCGATTCAACCGTTGAGACGATTTTCTCCAAAATTGATATCCTCTGAACAATTTCAAAAGACTGTAACCCCGCGAGTTTGGAAACGATATAATTATTTTAAGTGCTGCCTTAACGACAATTTGGTGAGAGTGATTTTTTCTTACTTAAAATCTATAAAAAAAATTAGATCTGTAAATAAGGTCATGTACATTTTAAATGAATATTTTTTGCATAATTTCTCATTGAAATGAATGAAATTTATAACAATAAAAATTTTAAAAGTGGCTTCAATCTTTTTTTGATGGATAGAGCAGAGGACAGTTCAAAAATGGAGCAGGATTCATTTTCGCTTGTCTGAATTTTCGAAAATTGCAAAAGATAGGAATAACGCAAGAATGTATGTGCTGTTGAAGTAAAATAAGCTGCATTGCATAATTTTTGGTTAGAACATTCTTTGTTACTATAAAAATAGCTCTTAGAATTTCGTCAAAGCTACTTCACTTTAACGCGTGTCAGAAAAGATTTTCAGGAAACACTACAGAAGATACTTAAATTTCCGGAAGATTGTTCGTCGTAGAAAAGTGTTACGAGGAAGGAAATATGAGGAACATAATGTCTAGTCATATCCGCTTCAACTTCTTTGACAAGATGGCAAGTCTGGCCTCTTGCCATCTTGTTAAGTTCCCACATCACGTTTTCCCTTTTTC
Organism: Acheta domesticus; assembly: GCA_031308135.1. NCBI lineage: Eukaryota > Metazoa > Arthropoda > Insecta > Orthoptera > Gryllidae > Acheta > Acheta domesticus. The sequence goes on along the minus strand of JAHLJT010005437.1, from coordinate 42,711,569 downwards.
GAGAAGAGTTCTGCATTCTTCCTATATTCCGACGAACTTCACTTAAAAGGCAATTCAGATATTGCTGAGCAACAAAATACAAATCCTTAATGTTGGTTATATTCTCATGTTCTTTTAAGGTCTTAGAAGAATAAGAATGTTTCCAATTCCATTCTTGCATGATTTCATATTGTACACAATTATACGCGTGTTATTGTAATGTATCTATAATTGCAATAGTCCCTGATGACCACGATGTTGATGCGTTCATAAATAAATTTATTTTAGAAAAATAATGTAAAAATTCCTGTCAGAATTTTGAACTAATTCTGCGTTGAATGCATCTCAGACCATGTAAAACCTGCATCACCACTTTTCTAATCCCATTCTCTTTCTTTCCCCATTTGGTAAAACACGTTTTATTGTTCACAATTATTTTTTGTTGTAAGACGATAAACGTTGTGACATCTCGAATGGGTGAGAACGATTCTCTAAACTGTCAATAATTCAAACAGGAATTATGTGGTTAATTTTTAATCGGAAATTTGTAATGTTGCTCTGCGTAATGCAAAAGAACTACGATGTTTTTTTATTTCACAAACGAACAATGACGCTATTGCAGAAAAAAATAATTTCGTGTATTTGCTTGCAAAATATACGAATTTATGAAGTTTTTCATGAGAATCAAAAGAAAACTAGAAAAAAATTTAAAAGAAAAATAGGAAGAGATTTTTTGACAATAATTGCCACATGTTTTTTTTTTCAAAATTTTGCCAAAACTAGTGGTGCAATAACAGTTCTCACTTTATCAATTTTTTGAAAATTCAGAATGTTTAAACGAAAATTAAGCCTGGCCCATTTTTTGGCATACTTTTAGAAACAAAAACTAAAGAAAAATATCGAGCTGCTTTTGAGAAAATAAGTGTTTGGAAATGGCCTACATTTCACGCCTTGTTAGGTCTAACGAACAGGACGTCTATCCCGAACCAGGTCCATTGCGACATAAGGTCTACGCAACAGAGGATCTATTACCAAAAGAGGTTACAATGAGGAGGTTCAATTAATAAGGTCTAATAGACATAAACACCGAAGGCCTAACAGAATACAAAGATGTAATATCAAAGTTTCTATTTCCTAATTATTAAACGCCTGAAAACCAAACGTCTACGAATGGTAGCAAGTTACCAAAATTATAAAGATCGTGGTTATATCGACTTATACCTTCGGTCTTTGAGCTACAGACTGAATATTTTAACACCTGTATCGTATTATGTACATTACCTATTTTCTGAATTAAGGTGTATCATTCCTATTGTGATTTCATTTCAGACTATAACATACTGACGTAATGATATGTGAACCACATTTTGTGATGTATTTCTGTTACAGCAAAATAGATTCGACATTTGTGTCCGATAGATCAAAGTTTATTAGATTTTGACTATTACATCAAATATTATTAGACCTTGTTAAAAATTATACCAAATTTTCATTAGACGTGTTTTCATAGAACTTCTGACATTAGACTTTAAAAATTAGACCTTCTGTCATTAGAGCTAACATCTTTTAGACCTAACGACCTCTAACTCTTTAATACCGAGAAAAATAATCTTTATCGTCAATATTGTAGTTGTAGGAAGATGGCAAAAAACTTTTGTAATTTTCCAAAATTCAGAGAACTCAACAAAAATTTCGCTTACGCTATTTTTAAGCGTACATTTTTCAATCAAAGAAAAAATAATCTGATAATTTGAAGTCATTTTTCGAGAAAATTTTAAAAATATTGATGCTTGATGTAAATTACTCTAAAAAATCAGAATATTCATTACTAATTTGCAGGACCTCGAGATTGGCGAGGTGGATCAAGATATATTATAAGTTCGGGAGAATAGATTAAACAATTTAGACGCTAACATTGTCTCGAGTCAAAAAACAAAAATTCGGCGAGACGTTTTGCAATAAACCAATTCTTCGGTAGCAAAAACTGTCAAACCATATATTCAGACTACACAACGTGTTAGAGGAAATAATTTTCTACATATAAGAATCGTGATTTATCCACTTTTTCGGTATTAGCGACCTACAATCCTATTTTACTGCGCAAAAATTACCGTTTACCGTAAAGCACTGCATACCTTTCTCTAAACTCCGTAAGAATTATTCGAGAAAGAACAAATAAATCCATGATTTATGAACCATACTTTAAAATTTCTTCCGTCATCTGTGTTATCGAGCAAGTAGTCGCCTTAATTTTACTTAAACCTACGTATTAATAAGAGGGGCGCAAATTGCAAAATTACCTCTTGGCAGTGCTTTCAGGTCAATTGCAGGGCGTTGGCCGGTAAAACAGCGTGTACGATTCACCACTTGCATCTGGCGCACTGGGTATTCGGGCCGAGTGGATAACGCATATTTATGATGTTTCCCTGGGATGTAGTTTAGGACCTAAATGCGGGTACATGAGGATACTTTCTCTATCTATCTATCTCTCTCCCGCTCTCTCTCTCCCGCTCTCTCTCCCGCTCTCTCTCCCGCTCTCTCTCCCGCTCTCTCTCCCGCTCTCTCTCCCGCTCTCTCTCCCGCTCTCTCTCCCGCTCTCTCTCCCGCTCTCTCTCCCGCTCTCTCTCCCGCTCTCTCTCCCGCTCTCTCTCCCGCTCTCTCTCTCCCGCTCTCTCTCCCGCTCTCTCTCCCGCTCTCTCTCCCGCTCTCTCTCCCGCTCTCTCTCTCCCGCTCTCTCTCCCGCTCTCTCTCCCGCTCTCTCTCCCGCTCTCTCTCTCCCGCTCTCTCTCTCCCGCTCTCTCTCCCGCTCTCTCTCCCGCTCTCTCCCGCTCTCTCTCTCCCGCTCTCTCTCTCCCGCTCTCTCTCCCGCTCTCTCTCTCCCGCTCTATCTCTCCCGCTCTATCTCTCCCGCTCTCTCTCTCCCGCTCTCTCTCTCCCGCTCTCTCTCCCGCTCTCTCTCTCCCGCTCTCTCTCTCCCGCTCTCTCTCTCCCGCTCTCTCTCCCGCTCTCTCTCTCCCGCTCTCTCTCTCCCGCTCTCTCTCTCCCGCTCTCTCTCTCCCGCTCTCTCTCTCCCGCTCTCTCTCTCCCGCTCTCTCTCTCCCGCTCTCTCTCTCCCCGCTCTCTCTCTCCCGCTCTCTCTCTCCCGCTCTCTCTCTCCCGCTCTCTCTCTCCCGCTCTCTCTCTCCCGCTCTCTCTCTCCCGCTCTCTCCCGCTGCCTAGGGGAGAATTCTAGCTGCTGGCTGCTCTGATCGGTAGTTTTCCGTGGTTTCTCCAATCCATATCAGGCAAATGCCGGATCGCTATCCTATCAAACGGGCTGTGGACCGATTTTGAGGAGTGAGCGAAATAGCAACAAAGATTTATTTATTAACCAATTGATATTTATTAGCCTTCTTGGACATTGTACACAACAATTATTCCTCGCTCACTCACTCGCTCTCTCTCCTCTCTTTCTCTTTCCTCTCTTTTCTTCCTTTCTCTTTCCTCTCTGTCTCTTTCCTCTATCTCACTACCCTTTCTCTTTTCTCTCTCTCCTCCCCTTCTCTTTCCTCTCTCTCCTCCCATTCTTTTTCCTCTCTCTCCTCCCATTCCCTTTCTTTTCTCTCCTCCCTTTCTCTTTCCTTTATCTCTTCTCCCTTTCTTTTTCCTCTCTCTCCTCCCTTTCTTTTTCCTCTCTCTCCTCCCTTTCTTTTTCCTCTCTCTCCTCTCTTTCTTTTTCCTCTCTCTCCTCTCTTTCTTTTTCCTCTCTCTCCTCTCTTTCTTTTTCCTCTCTCTCCTCTCTTTCTTTTTCCTCTCTCTCCTCTCTTTCTTTTTCCTCTCTCTCCTCTCTTTCTTTTTCCTCTCTCTCCTCCCTTTCTTTTTCCTCTCTCTCCTCCCTTTCTTTTTCCTCTCTCTCCTCCCTTTCTTTTTCCTCTCTCTCCTCCCTTTCTTTTTCCTCTCTCTCCTCCCTTTCTTTTTCCTCTCTCTCCTCCCTTTCTTTTTCCTCTCTCCCTTCTCTGTCTCCCCCCTCTCTCGCTGTCTGAGTCTCTTGTTCGCTCTAGGCACCGAGGCTGAGTGGGAGGGGATGCCGTGGAATTAATGAGGAGCGGCCACTGACCCCAGGGGCGGCCCTAGTTCCTCGACCGCTGTAAATGTCAGGCGGGCGCCGCCAAAGGGGGCAGCTGCACCCGAAATACACAAAGGTCTGCTCTCATGAAATACGCCATATGCGGTTTCTGAATCATTTACACTACATTCAATATTATAGTTACGTTTTTCGAACACTTTATTGTCCATGAAATACACATTGTTCAGAGTATTTTTTATCGGCCCAGGCCCATAAAGATTCTAGCGACAACTACATCCAAAGAAACGTCGTACGATGACAGAAAAACTTTTTTGATGTGACGCGTGTATAATTTTTGTCAGTTGAAAACGCTTGTGATGAAAAGGTTATGAGGGATTTCTCAGAATAAATGTTACAAACATCTAGGGCTTATAGAGGGTTAAAATGTTATTTCCTTTTTTCAATGAAAATGTACTGGAATTTGCTTAAAACAGGATTATATTCATTTATACAAGTAGCATTTGTCCTTGATTTGTATGCACCCAAATGTACAACTATATGGCAGGTTCAAGAAATCTCGAGGACTGCACTGGTAGAGGTGGTTCAGAGCGTCAACTTATGTTACTGTAGTCTCTCTGACCGGGAAGGACCTCCCGGTCGCCCGGAAGCCCAATGGTGGCAGAATTTTCGATACTAGATAGATCGAGTTCCGTCGCTGCCTGGAGGAGAATTCCAGCGGCCGGCGGCTCTGGTCGGGAATTTTCCTTAGTTTTTCCGATCAATACCAGGTGAATGCCGAAGCAGTATCCTAACAAACGGGCCACGGACCGTGCGCAATCTCTCTTTCCCCTTCCTTGTACTATTCACCCGTCACTTACGCACATTTACACTCACAGATCACAGCTATATCACGCGGAAAACATGCACTACACTTACAGGACTCACTATCTAGCAGTTGACGCGCCCGGAAGCACTAATCAATCCATCAATTAATCTCCTTGACTCTGTCATAATGTGATCAGTCGAACACTTGTGCCAACCGGGTTGCCTGAAACTCAGGCGCAAATGCCATTTATATATTACTGCATATAGCTCCTTTAGAAACTATTTCACACAATACGTTCATTGGAAAAAATTAATGATTTTCTACCCCTTTACATTCCCCAGATTTTTGCAACATTTAGTATGAGATCCGTGTTCTAGTTTTGCATACACATTGTCCGGATTTACCTGTCCCAAAATCGTACGATTGACTATAATGTTTGAAATCTTAATCGTACCATCGAAAATAATTTCTTCCAAGAAATAGTGTGAATGTTCTTCACCCAGCACTAAATCGTTCTCGGAGGTAAAAAGAAACTATTGAATGCAGACGTGCGAATCACGCTAATTATACTTCGAATTATTTAGAGCTTCATTTGACAGATCAACTGTTGCGATGTCATCCACACGGAAGCTTACACGCAACACTCACCATGCTGGATACTCGGATTGACATGAAATTTCACCACCTGACAGAACACCATGCAAAATCTATATACGCAAATTTTGAAGTGCTATGGAATATTATAAGTAGCGTTTTATAGGCATTTTGTATCAGGACCTTTGTGACCTTCGCACTTCCCGCAGCGGGCGAACCGTTGCTTCAGCAGCGCTAGGAACGTTACGCGGCGTCTATCAGCCGGTGTCAGATTTCCAAGCGCGTTCGTTCCATCTGAACCTTCAAAGTAAACACCCGTTTTTGTCACCCCGCCTGCCCTCCAAGTAACTGAGACCTTGCCGGTAGGCCGATAGTGCAGGCGCGATGTATGGGTAACGTCCGCAGAACCAGCAGCGAGCAGCGATTTCCGCCCTTCAACGGTCGGTAAGGTCAAGAAAGGTCCCAACACTAATTTTCGCAAAAACACTACTTGCAATGCTTCACAGCACGTAAAAATTTGTATGTAGGGGTTTTGAAAGGCGCTGAACAAGCTGGTAAAATTTCAAGTCAATCCGAGTATCCAGCACGGTGAGTGTTGCGTGTTAGACTTCACTACATTGATGTCACTATAGTGACGTTCAATTGGATGGTACCATAACAGCCGAGTTACGTCAACTGAAGCTATGTTTAAACTCAAGTATGCTCTCTGAATCAGTGAAATTGTCACTGATTCAATCAGTGAGAGCCGAAGTCACCGATACCTTCAGTCGAAATGTGTAGTGTCCCTGACAATCAGCGAATACGCGAACCTTTTCATAATGTTCCCTAGCATTTCACTGGTCGTCAGTGGTAAAAGTGCCGCGCCACCATCGCTCACTGATCGTTCAGTCGTCACGTTCAAGTAGTGTCACATTTCACTGATTCAAACAGTGACGTTTCACTGATTCAAAAAGGGGGATCCAATTTTCACTGATTTGTTCAGCTCAATTCACTGATTGTCAGTGGCAGGGTTATAACTGACACCATCAGTGAATAGTCACTGTCAATCAGTAGTTTTTCACTGATTCAGACTGAGAGAGTGCTGCAATACCGCGTCGGTTCCCGGTCTGCGCTCTTATATCGTGGTTTATAGCAGTTCTTCTCGCGTCCGTTATTGCGACATATTTAAAAGCGGAAATAGAGTAGTGTTCAATAAAACCGCATCACCTAAAGAAAATGAACATTTTGTATTTTATGCGTTGTACAGATCTTTCAAAGTTTAACCCATTATATCCCAGCGTATGATATATCATACGATGAACATCACCTAATAAGTTTTAATACAACTCGTATACAATTTATTTTTTTGAATTTAGTACGTTAATTTGGGATTGGAGAAGGTTTGAATTAAGCACGGAAACAGCGATCATGTTGCCAACTATTATTTTGTAGTATCAACGAATTGTTGAATGTCAGGATGTCTTCCGGATGCAACGCGGGAACGCAGAGGTACAAATTTTTACCATTTTATGCCAATAAATGTAACATATTTAACTATTTTTGGGTCAAATATAGTTAATTATCTTAAAAAAAGAGATTGGTATAAGAAAATTATAAATAAATTGTGAAATGACGATATGACGTACAATTACAGTTTACGTATGATTTATCATACGTTGGGCACTAACGTGTTGTGGAATGTTTTCACAGGCCCGAGTATCTGCGAACGAGTGAAGAGATTTTGAATGCTCTCATTGACATTGATGAGTGTGATTCAAGTGTTGCAGAAGAAATTGATAATGCTGAAAGTTTGGAAATGGTTCTATTGCCTCCTGCGGATGGTGCAGATAGCGATCAAGATGATGCTCGCAGTGATGAAGAAGGAAACGTATCAACGTTTCAAGATATCGGAAAAGGAGTTTTACAACAACGAATGGAAGTGAGATGTGTGTCAGAGGGAAATAAGCATGATATAGATGTTGAACGCCTTGCAGGATCTAATAGAGAAGACTGTCGTAAAGGTGAAGGTTCACGAAAAAATAAAATAAAGCACGCACGGGCTAAAACATCTCGAATGTACACCCAAAAATTTTTAGATCCTACTATCACGTATTCGGAAACATCTGAAACAGTACCTTCTGTAATAGAAAAACTAAAGTATAACAAAGCAGCACCTATAGATTTATTTCGAAAAATTCTTGATGACGAAATTATTGAACATATTGTCAAAGAATCGGTAAAATATGCTGCCCAAAAAGGTTTCATTATACAGTTGTCTAATGAAGATGTTTACAAATACATTGCAATTTTGATCCTATCGGGTTATTGTAGAGTGTCGCATCGTCGTATGTACTGGGAGACACGGCCTGACACCAACAATGCTTTGGTACAAAACGCAATGTCGAGGAACAGTTTTGATTGTCTCCACAGATTTTTTCACGTGAATGACAACAATACCATAGATAAGCATGATAGAATCTACAAAGTTAGGCCTCTCATCACGCATTTCAACAGCAAATTTCAGAAATTAATTTTACCTTTGGGGAAAATGTTTTCTTTAGACGAAGCTATGGAGCCATATTTTGGACACCACTCTATGAAACAATTTATTCGAGGGAAACCTATTCGGTATGGTTTCAAATTGTGGTGTCTCTGCGTCTCAAATGGCTATTTGATAAGATTTGAACCATACACAGGAGCCAGTGAAAGGGAACAAGGAAAATCTCTGGGAACATGTGTAACCGAAAGACTTTGCTTTGATTTTCTTCCATCCGGATCAACAGTATATATTGACAATTATTTCAACTCCCTTCCTCTGTTAAAATCATTGAGAGAATATGACATAAATTGTGTTGGCACAATTCGAAATGATAGAATAGAAAAAGCTCCTCTAAACGAAATGAAAAAGGATCCTCGAGGAGAATACCAAGTACTTCAAGACAGTGAGAATGCCGTAGTACTTGTCAGATGGCGTGACAATAATGTTGTTACTCTAGCAACAAACAAAAGCACTGATGATGTTTTTGGTTTGGGAAAATGCTTACGATGGAGCAGAAACCAAAGAAAGAAAATAAGTATACAACAGCCTACATTAGTTCGCGAATACAATAGAGGAATGGGAGGTGTTGACCTCTTTGATGGTTTACGAGCCCTCTACCGCATAAGAATTCGCTCAAAAAAATGGTACTGGCCACTTGTCAGATTTTGCATCAACGGGGCTGTTGTTAACAGTTGGCTATTGTACCGAAATATTGATAGCACTATTAGTCTTCTGGAATTTACAAGAAGAATTGTTCTTGCTATTCTGACATGCCCTAATATTGAGAAACCCCGGGGTGTACGTCCCAAAACATCAAGAAATGTACTTGATGAAATACGGTTTGATGGAAAAGATCATTTAGTTGATGAAGGACCTACTCAACGTAGATGTGGAAACTGCGGCAAATGTACAAAATTTCTCTGCAGAAAATGTAATATCGGTCTTCATCCTAAACAATGTTTCTTTAAATACCATGCATTGTAAACCAATTCATATGAAATTAATAATTTTGTGAACCTTTATGAAATAAATATATGCATTGCATTAGGAATCTACTTTACTTAAAATAGCCCTTGTATCCCAACGTATGATATATCATACGCTCCTAAAATTATTCAAAAATCTAACATTTTTTAAAAAATACATTGTTTCCACGTAAAAAGGTATCAGAATATGTTTATGAATGAATATAGTTGCAAAATTCGAAAATTTTTAATTTCGGGATATAATGGGTTAAGCAAAAATTAGTAGAAATTGGTAATGATATATTTTATGAGGATTATACAATGTTTCCGATTTCATTACTTTCATAACTCACTCGATTTTTGCAAATCAGGTGGTGTATTTTCAGGATTATATTGCAGATAACAACTGAGAGCGAGTTGATGCGATGGTTTTGAACACTACTGTAACTCACGGCAACCACTGTTGCTACTGTAGTGTCTCTGAGCAAAGCTATAAGGTTCGAACCCCCACGACGGAGGATTTTCGACAAAGCTAGCTAGGACGAAAACAGCTGCTTTCAGGAGATTGATTACAGCATATGCCTGCACAGATTGGCATTTCCCGTGTTTTTCTATCAATTCTAAACGAATGTAGGAGAAGTTTTTAATGGTAGGCCTATAAATATCAGATAATTGAGGCAACCAGTGAAAGAGGTAGCTAACCCACAAGATTCAAAGTTTTAAAATTCAACCCACAAAACTTCGATTTATGAACGTATTTGATTAAGAAAACACATTGAATATGTCAATCAATCGATGTTTTGAAAGTTATGGGTCCCTCTTTCACAGGATGCCTCAATTGATTTAAATGATGTATATTACTTATAAAAATATAAAAAATAATAAAATATGCTTTGATGGTGAAAAGGCAGGCTCCCTTTTTTATCATATTTTTTCAAAAACGATTCCAATTTTATCTTTAAGTTGTTTGTTTAAATAGATCATCATTCGTTTAATAATGAGATAGGTCACGGTCGTATTTTTATTTCAGATTCAGAAATTTTGAAAACTGTAAATCTTATTTTAGTTAATCAATTTTATAGCCTTAATTTATTAACGTTAAAGATAATAAACATGTTCTGTGTGTTTAGTTGCGTCCTCAGTCCTAAGATAACATAAGTAAATGTCTCACCAAAGATGAAATTTTCAACTGTTTCATCTTCAGCGCTTTTTGCGGCGTCCAGAAGAAATACTTTCATCGCGATTTCGTTCATAGAACAAAGTTCCCTTGTAAAACGCTGGTTCTTGTTCATGTAATTTCGAACTCAAACTAATTCGTATAAATGGACATCTCGTTTCCATCCATTTTCTGGACAGAAAAATGATGAAAAAATGATCATGTAAAACGACAGCATGCGGATGCAAATAGAAACTTAGCATTTTGAACTTTTCCGCACAAAGTCGTCTCCCAAATCAAGCCAACCTCGACTGTTATGTTCAGAAAAAACAGGCTGACTCCGTAAACCAGATTTTTATTTTACACACACACACAGCTTTTATACAAAAATGTAGCGTTCCGTTAACCCCAAAAGAATGTACCATTGATCAAGCCAAGTTACCGTTTATACCGTGAGATGTACCAAACACTTGCGCAGTCAACCAATATACCAAGAGACAGAATAACAAAATCTAGGCCGGGTCGTTCACTCAATCACTTAGTTACAACTCTCACTAGCGCACTTCAATAATGTCTGCACTCCCTCGGCGGTGGCGGCGCCAACTTATAATGTCCTCGGCGTCGCAGACTCGCTTCTGGGGCGTAGGCTCGCTGAGTGGTCGCTCGCGGCCCGTTTGCAGGCGCTTTCCACGGTCCGCTGCCTCTCCTTGTTGTCTCGCCCGCCGCAGTACGCTGCCTGGTCGGCGCGCTGTCCAAACGGGTGTTTACAGCCGCAACATCAACCACTACTGATATCACTGATATCAATTGATAGCCTCTGGCGGGAGGTCCTAGAGTCCCGTTGAAGGCAGGATTTTCGACACTAACTGCATAGGTGGTCGAGTTCAGCCTCTGTCTGAAGGAGGATTCTAGCGGCCAGCTGCTCTAATCTGTAGTTTTCTGTGGTTTCTCTGATCAACACCTGGTGAACGTTGTGGCAGTACAAGCAGCCCAGGACCAAGCGCAATCTGTCGGGAAATTACAGATTGCCCCAGTTGGGGCAGTTCCCTGGTGTTGGGAGACACCCAGTTGAGGAAAACCCTGAAAGCCAACGTGTCACTCAGCCCCTGATGTCGCCGTCAAGCGAAGCAAGGATAACCTCATCTCCCGTAACAAAAATAAAATTATTGGGTTTTGTTGCGTGATCCCACCATATATTTACCGTTAGTATAGATGTAGACATCCGAGCATATTTCGCATCATCAACCATAATTATTGCCGTTCCAACAGGGATTAAATGTTTAACCTTCCGGCGGGCGCGCAGCAGCACTCCGTGCTACCTTTGTGCTTTTATTCTTCTAAAGTGGAGTACGGCTATTTGACATGTCAGAGGGCTTCAGTATTCTCACTTGGCAACATTCTAAACGAAACGCGAAAATTTTCGTTCCGTTGTCTTCTCCCTATCAGCCGTAAAGATGATTTGAAAATAAAAAATGTTGACTGCAGCACTCTGTGCTCTACCGCGCCCACTCGTGTATTTTTAGTATTCCAAACGAACATTTTACTTCAGATTGTTCATTTATAAGTATTTTCAATCACTGTTAGCAAAATCAAAAGTGTTGAAAGTTTTTTTAAAAATTTTTTCCTATTACTTGTAGTCTTATTTTTGTTTTTCTTTGCTGAAGGGCTGAAACAGACGAAGAAATCAGGCATCTTTTTGAGTTACTGTAAACGGCTTCATGAGAACCAATTGATGCTTTTCTAAAATTTAAAGACAGTAACTGTTTCATTTAATTAATTTGTCTAATAACAATTTTCTAGTTAAAATTTTTCTTAGTTACATTTTGTTTTATAAGGTTTTTGAAACAGTATTTTTTATCATTCTATACCTAAAAATAACCATATTTCTGTGATTTATAAAATATATTAACATTAAAAATGTAATGAATAGTTGTGAGTTTTAATTCCTCCTTCTTGAATTAAATACTAGAAGTTTTGAGGGCGCAAAACATTGTTTTCTCGAGGCAGCATAAGTGCTCCTACACGCCCGCTTATGTGACTCAAATAGGTGCGCCCACCTGATGGTTAATTGATTAGCTGCCCTTCAGGTATCACAATTATCTTATAATCCTTCATTACTCAAATCGTTATGACTCGTATTTCTACTTACAATGGGAGGTTTAACAGGTAATGTCTTAGCAAATGCATGCACTATACTTACGGGAGTAATGTCATATTAGTTTACGAGTCCGGAAACAAAATAATGAATGAATCGACGCCTCTAAGGGCCGCAAACAGAAACAAAGGTTTCGAGACTTTTTCACCTACAGCCCCCTTCTCCCGCGGTCAAGCCAACCTCGCCCACTGCCACCTCGGCGCAGTATTTGTGGAGCTGCGGCGTGAGGTTCCTGCGGGGAGAAGGGGGGCGTTGGCGGCGACGGCCGCACGCGATGGCGTTGTTCCCGCCCCCTGGCGGCGGCCGCCGTAACGATCGCCCGCCTCCGTGGCACACTGGCCTCGCCAGGTAAGGCGCTGCGAATGAGGGCAGGTTAAGGTACAACGGCCGGCGGGGAGGGGGAAGGGGGCAAACGCTCTTCGCTTTTTTCTCTGCGACCGGCTGAGGTGGCTCAGGGCAACATATGAGTTTACTGCAGACCGGAAGGTCTGGGGGTTCGAGTCCCGACGGCGGCAGGATTTTCGACACTAGCTACATGAGCTAGGTCGAATTCAGTCGCTGTCTGGAGGAGAATTCTAGCGGACGGCTGCTCGGATTGGTAGTTTTCCGTGGTTTCTCCGATCAACACCAGGCGAATGCCGGAGCAGTACCCTAACAAACGGGCCACGGAGCGCGTGTGATTTTTCCTTCCTCTTCCTTGTCCTCTCTTCACCCCTTACGTACCCGCACATTTACATGCACTACACTGTCATACATGCTGGGAGACCGGTCGGGAGTTTTAAACTTGTCCCGGCTGGGGCGGTGCCCAGCTCTTAGGAGATACCTGGTCCAGAAAGACCCCTCTAGTCGACGTTAGATCGTCGACGGATCTCACCAGCCAGCGGGGGAATATCATCGCTAACCAATCGAATTATTGTATCAAATCTATAGCTCGTTTTGTGGTAAAAATAGTTTTTGTTACAGGGAAGTGAACATTACTTGTTATCAGATTTGGTCAAAAATGTTCATTAATCTTTTGTTCTCAACTTAAGTTAGTAGTGAGGGTAGGTATGTCGGGGCTTAAGGAAACGTGTGCTATTTCTGCACGCAAAGTTTCACCGAAACGTTTGGTATACTTCATGGAGCTATGAATGTACTTATTATTCATTTGTTTTCACTGAACTTCTAAATGTGTACATTTACAGAGTGAATATATTTCACTAATAAATGTAAGTAGGAGTGCGTAGTGTGAATTAAACTCACGGGAAAATTTGATAACTTTGTGCTGACACACGGTTGGAATTGGTTGATGTTTAAATCAATTCTTGCTAACCATTGGAGACTTGTTTATGAGTTTAGTAGTATAATATTTGTGGCTAAGCCACAAAAGTAACACAAACAACATTCCTCCAAAAAAATACTGTCACTAGAAACTGCTCCATTTCTTCTGTAACGAGTCACAGATGCAATTTCCTTCTATTTTTGTGTTTTATGATATGTTTCCCGGCTGAGACGAATGGGGAAAACCTCGCTAACCCGCGAGTAAGACGGCCCTGGTTGACGCCATACAACCGGGGAAGAACATCGTCACCTCCCGCGATAAAACATGCACCACACTTACGAGACTAATGACCTTAGCAGTTGACGCGCTCAGCGCCGAACAGAAAATCAATCGTCAGAGAGCCCAACTGGCGGCCTCCCGGGCTACGGAGTCCCATCGTGTGTCTTCACTGAAGTCAACTTCAAACAATGTGAGTATACCGCGATTTTTCCAACTTTGCCCCTGAAGGCTTGTGATCACGATGGAATATGTCACGGTATTTCACGACGTTCAGAGTCGTCCCGCCAGATACCGCATGATCGCCACCGTATTAAGCAGTGCTTGCGAGAATGTGCCTTTCAGCGGCATGACGGAGGCGGATATTCCATCGTGGCCATAGCGGCTTGAGGAGGTGAGTTAGAAAAATCGCACTATACCACCGAGTTTGAGAGCGGGCGATTTCAATTTCTCACCAGGACTTCTCTATGTGGGAACACAAGGCGGTGATTTCAATCCCGCCGAGGATGTAGGAAGTGACCTCGCTCTTTTATTGGCTTTTTTTATTCGCTTAATGGTACATTTTTCAACCAGCGCATAATGATGGCTATTATTCATGAGTTGAAGTTAACGACACGAGCGAGTGTTGTGTTTTATTTGAAACTCAAGTATAAGGATTACCTACATCAGTGTTGTAATACAAGATTACATCGTAAGTGTGAATTTATTTTCTGACAAAATTAATGGTGAAATACTGTTGAGAAAGTTTTATAAAGTAAGCCAAAAAGACGGTCTCGGTAAAAGAATTCACTCTATTACTCTTTCTCCACACCACACATTTTGAATTCGATTGTTCATACTACTTCATTTTTCTGGCAATAATTTTAGAGTTATCGAATTCATTTTCTGAATTTCAGATGAGTACAAATTTCGTTGTCACGGTTGCTGGCTTAAAGACTCATTTTCTGTTAAATGATCAATGCCAAATGTAACGAAAAAATACGAGAACAACAATCACCTTGATGTCGAAATCTTTAAAAGGTAATACAAGATGCTTGTGATTATTTGTACATTGTTCTCTTGAACTTCCAATTTGATCCATGAAAAAATCGAGATTACAAACAGATTTGCTTAATTAAATGAAAACCTTTAAAACTTTGTTCGATCCAGTACACGTAGATTATTTCTTGATCGCTGTCAAAAAGTCTGCGGTAAAAAGAAAATACACGATTCATTACGATACGATATCTAACATTTTTGATTTTGTATGATACATCATGCATCAGGCAAAATCAGTTTAAATATAATATCGGCATTAGTTTTGGTTTAAATCTATTATTTTAAGTACGATATCTTTAAATGGACGTCATTAATGAGAGATAATACTTAACAACACTGTTTCTGTTTTAAGACAAGAATCATTTAATAATTGATGAACACATGCAAATTAATGGAGAGAAGCAAAACAGAAAAAAGAGTTTTCCAATAAATTATCAAACTGGAAAAAAGGTATATTCAATTAAAGAAAGGAACAGAAACTATCGCATGCTAAACCCGAATGTCTCGTAATTATGTCTTACGAACGTTTCAGTGACATACTCAATATTAATTACACGACACATTCGAATCCTAGCCGTAAAAAAAAACTCGCCCACTCTGGTTTCTACAAGAAACTGTTGATTTCTTTCAGCACGGCAAGCCACACAACATCCTTTAGCACTTATATCACCTAGCACAATTTAATTTTTTCCCAGCGATATCCAATTTACTTGAATTCAAATCCGAAACTTGAATCGACATGCATTAACAATTCTCTTCCTTGCAAATGCATCTTTTTTTTAATTATTTATTTTAGGTCGCCCTAAAAACAGCTAGGTCATTGGCGACCACATTTAAGACTAGTGGTGCTACAGAATGGCACAGATTTTCCCGTATTAGTTTTCTATTTCCTTGGGTCTTCGCTAGCTATTCGGAATTGCCACAAACTCTTTCTTGCCAGCTGTCATCCATTACCGCCAAAAGTACATTTTTTGTCATTTTCTTAATTTCTCGGTTTCCTATTGGTAGAACGGAAACATTAATTTTAGAATATTAAAGAACACAAAAATCTAGTCATAAATGGCAATTTTCTTTTAAAAATTATGTGCCGTTTAAGAGAAAATGGCGTTTTAGCGCTACTAAAAATTCGAAATTTGAAGCTCATTTTCACAGAAGATGTTTGAGTTTTCAAAATACTTTATTTGAAGTTATTTGAAGCACTTACACTCACAAATATAATAATGTTTACAAATTGCTGGTAATGTGCATATTAAAGATGTGAGAGATCTTTCAAAAAAATTACAATTATGTAATTTTTGAAAAAACAAAAAAAATAACTCAAAATAAACTTTACGATATACTAAAGAGTGTAATTCGCACTATCCGTCACAAAAGTTTGAAGAAAAATTTGCAGCCATATATGAGAAAATGGCGTTTGAGCGTTTCTGAAAATGCGAAATTTTGAGCTACTTTTCACAGAAAACGGTTGTGTTTTCGAGAAACTTTACTTGACATTATTTAAAGCACATGTACTAATAAATATAATAATGTAAAAAATCGCCGCTAATGTAAATATTATCGATGTAAGACACATGTGAAAAAATTTACATTTTTGTAATTTTTGGAAAAACCTACCTATAGAGCAATGTGGATTTTATGTCATCTGATAGAGTACATTTACCACTATCCCCACACCTAAAGTTTAAAGAAA
Source organism: Acheta domesticus (assembly GCA_031308135.1). Lineage (NCBI taxonomy): Eukaryota > Metazoa > Arthropoda > Insecta > Orthoptera > Gryllidae > Acheta > Acheta domesticus. The sequence goes on along the minus strand of JAHLJT010005437.1, from coordinate 42,695,066 downwards.
AATTTGGAGCCATTTTTGAAAAAATCTTGTTCTTGTATTTTTTTAAAAATTGCACATATTGCACGCAATATTGCACGAAAACTACTAAAATTTTGAAAACCATTTACTTGACCTTTATGAAAGAACTCAATATGTAGAACAAATTTTAATTGAAAAAATCATTATCTTCAATTTTGTAGTTGTAGAAAGACGCCGAAAAATGTCAAACTTTCACAATTTTCGAAAATTCAGACCTGTACATGAAAATTGGAACTATGCCATGTTAATAAGTGTATTTAATCTATTCATACAAGAAATTTAAAGAAAAAATTTGGAGCCGTTTTTGAGAAAAGTTTGAAAATCCCCAGGGGACTTCCCAGAGTACCCCCAAATTTTAAAGAATCTTTTTCAAAATCTCAAAGCTTTGACTAGAACCAGATCGACAGGAGAATATCCATTTTGGAAGAAATCGTACGTATGGTTTAGGCGCTACTAGTGTTCACAAACGGACAGACGGACAAACGGATGGACGGAGAGACAGACGGACGTTTTCCTTTCAATTGGTTTTTCGGTATCAAGGACCTAGAAAACAGGGTTTCTGGCTACACCACGTGTTAGGGGATTTTTTTCTTAATTTAGCAACTGGTTTTATCCACTTTTCGTTATCATGGCCCGGCAATTAATTTTTTTCCGCCGAAAATTGGCCATTTTTTCGCGCAGCATTACATAACTTTCCTTGTACTACGTATATCATTCCGTGTATACGTACGTATACGGGAAAGTAAAAATACGTTATCTACAAAAATTCACAGCAATTACAAGCACATACATACAATTACATGGAACATAAAGCACTTAATTTATAAATACAATTTATCAAATTAAATTTCGTAAGAAGTTGAATAATCTTCATGTGGTCGGAGTAGGAGTTGAAGATGGGATGAAGATCACTATTAATGATGAGATTTTCTCTGTCAGTCGTCATTGCATGGCCATCAACAATGAGGTGCTTAGTCGATACTGGGAGATTGCAATTTGGGCAAAGATTAGGAATAGTCTTCATCAGGTAGTTATGGCTAAGCTTAAAATGACCTATGCGCAGTCTGGTTAGAACCACCTGATGTCTTCTGTTAAGTCTAATTGACGTGATGGGGAATTCGTCGATATTCTTCCTGCCGTCATGTAATTTAGAGGGTAACATTTTCCAGTTCTTTCCCAAAGTTTCTTAACCGCAAGTAAAAGATAAATGTCAGGCAGTGAGCCGCCAGCTTCAGTTTCAATTACGGGAAGAGAGATTGCTGCTTTTGCTACTGCATCCGCTTCTTCATTGCCCTGGATGCCTATATGAGTAGGAATCTAAGCTATTGTAACGTGATATTCTTTTAAGAAGGTATGATGAAGCTTTTCTTGACTTTCTTGAATCAGGGGATTTAAGGAATGTCGGGATGCATCTTTAAATTGTACAATAGGAGGAGAATATATTACGGATATGGACAATACAGTTGACTCCTATCAGCATGTCACAACAAACGAAAATCCTTAACATATTAAGGCAGTCCAGTACAAATCGATTCCTTCGATTGCCAGATCTCACTAAACCCAGCACAAGATAAACTCGAGTGTCCTCACAACACACTTTTTCTGTACGCCTTTAATGTTTGACACACGATACAATCAACCCCTAAAAACACGATACCCACAACGAAAACCATTAGCACATTATGGTCACCCAGTCATTTCGGCGGCGGCGCCATTTTCTAATTCCAGAGCACCCGCGCCGGAAGCCAGCCCAATGCACTTCCGGCACGCGACCGACGCGTGATCGGTCACGCGCAGGAAGATGCCGATAATTCGAGGGCGTGCCCGCGCCGAGAAAGCGAAAGGGTCACAGAGGGCGAGGTCCCAAACGGGGACCCTGCGGCACGCCAACATGTCATCTGCGGCGACGAAGCTTGGAATGGCTTTGAAGACGGCGCGCTCGGATTACGAATGTTTAGTCATCAAGGGGAACGACACGTTAGCCCTGAACTACTGGCGAGAGATCTTTAAGACACACCCGACCATTCTGATTCACGAAAAGTATGCCCTTTTTATGGTTTTGGGAAGGAATTTTTGATATTGAAACTTGGGCAGCTATTAAAACTGCTTCCGATTCTGGCTTCAATCTTCCCCTTTTGAGACACGTAAATGAGTGATCTTTATTGATCTGCGCCTTGTCCATTCTTTTTAAATATCGTCCATGGAGTGGTTTGTTTCTCCACGATTTCTTGAACATTTTGTGTGTTTCACACTTCCTGTTTAGTAGCATCAGAAGTTCAGTGTCTTATTATTGTTATTGTTATTATTATTATTATTATTATTATTATCACATTCAAACCTATTGTTTTGTAGGGTTTCGATACAGAAAAAGTTGCTTTTCGTAAAGCATCTCTCTGTGTGACTGTCCGTCCGTGAACAATACTAGCGCTTAAAATGTACACAGGATTTTCACCAAAATGTGTATTCTCCAATCTAATTTTTTAAATTTTGGGGTACTTTACATAACGAATAACGGCATTTTGGGAATTGTCTGAAAAATATTTTGAATTTTTTTCTAAAATGTGTATGTTCGATTAGGGCAAAATACACTTACGAGAATTGCGCATGCGCGATTTTTAGAATTCTTTCTGATATCTCGAAAATTGCGAATCTTGATAAAATTCTGACATTTTTCTACTTTTATGCAATTTTATATATAGATGTTGTTTTGTTAATGAATTTGTTTTTCAAAAGAGACTATAAAAATTAGAATTAAAAAGAACAGCCCTGGTTTCAATCACATGAATAAAACTACTTGCGGCACCTATTTTTATTCATGAGGGATCAGTCAAGAAAGAACACGTCCTGAACTTCCATGGTTTATAATAAAAACAATTAATAGTATATCAGTTCATTTCTTTATCAGCTGTTGTGAAGACAGGTTTGGCAATGGAGAATTGAAGACGGTTTTCTTCTTGTCGATTATATTCCATGTACTACGCCATATTCCATGTAGGTCAAACGTCAACTCGAAACCTTAGAATCGAACAAGCCTTATGAATGATATATTCCTTGAGCTAAATATAGAATTGGGGACATATCAATACCTGAAGGCCAATCAAAAGCTTTATTGACAGTTGTAGACACTTACAAACGACCAGACGTCATTAGTAATTTTCAAAATATGTTTTCATACATCATAAACATGACCATTTATTTGACTAAATGATTTACATAGTTTACGTTATTCAAAGAGGACAGTAAGTAGACATTTCCTGTTACACGTTGCAGTTTAATGGAGAAAAATAATTATCAATTCGAAATAATATAGTAGCTTAATTACGTTCGTAAATGATTAATTTTAAAAAATAAGAGCTATAATTATTAATATAATAACTTCAAGTATGAAATTATTGACAACATGGATCATTGTGTCACGTTACACCCAATCATGGCTGAAACAAAGAATTCATAAAGAGCTTGGAGTATTCTGAGTATTTAATTTTCTTTGAAAACTTTTTCCGAGTCTTGAAATGTTGATCGTCACCAGTCCTTATTTTAGCAATACGCCTAACAATAAACTTAAATAAGTTTTTTACTTTCCCGCTTTAATACACAAGTAGTAATACGGCAAATATATGCGATTTTTCGGCAGTAAAACTTGTATTGTTGGTCTCTGGTATCAAAAAATTGATAAATCTTGCCCCTATATCTAGTATAACATGTAGTCAGAATCCAGTGTGGGTCGTTGGTTTCTATCAGAACGAACTCGCCGTTCTGCGAATTGGAAACGGATTTTTTATATTTGGATTACTTTACAGAAAACCTCAACATTTCAAAATTTTCTCAAAAGGTTCCAAATTTTTGAAAATAATTTTTTTCTTGGGTAGAGGGAACAACGCTTTAAAAATGGCGCAGGACTAATTTTCGTGAAAGTTTCTGAATTTTCAAAAATTACAAAAAGCAAGATAGTATGTGTTGTTGCTGCACCACTAGTGTACTACATGAGTTAGTAGCTCTTCAAGGATCAGGGTAAGTGTTTGAGCAAGATAAACTTACAAATATTTTTGAAATTCAGATTAATGTTTTCTTCAATTCATAATTAGAAAGTAAACGAAAAATATACCAAGCAAAACCGTCAGTGATATAAAATTCAGATTGGATCGATTATCAAATTAATTATAATTTTTTTGACACTTATTCATGGCAAAATGTTAAATTTTCATTCTATTCACCATTCTAAAACATCAAAACAAATATTTCATACTTTTTATAAAAACATATTGTATCTAAAAATATTTTTAATGATCTTAAACACGTTATTAAAGACATTTTATCAAACTTTTAATTATTATTTCAGTATTCTTCCTTGTATAAATTCTGAAATTCAAAAGTATTTTAGAAAATTTATAGTTTTTTACATGCATGAAGAAATGTACCAGAGGCAAAAAATTGAAGAACGTGAAATGACAAATTACAGAATACAACAAAATCCTTGATGGATAGTGAAGCATAGTGTGTTACACAATGAATCATTTGAAAATAAACAAAAAAATCAATTTATCACAATATTTATATTATTTTTAACAATTGAAGTTATAAGCAATATTATGTTTCTATTAATTTTCTGAAAATGGAATTTAGTAAAGTGAGAGGCTAGCGTAGAAAATTATTGTTATGGCGGATGGCGCATTAATAATCTAATATGCTTCTTTCTTTGCAAGTTATTATTGTTCCTGTCAATTTAATGTTGTATTTTCTTTAAAGGTGTGTTACTTTAAGGAAAAAAGAGCAATAATAACACTGTAGGCATCGTAAAATTGAAAGTAGTAGTGTATTAAAAACCCTGGCTCCTGAAAAGCTTATTCGTAATAATATATTTGAATATACTGCATTGAATTTTAAAGAGCTGTCAAAATGACAACTTCCAACAGGTAGCTGCAAAATTTCTCGACAATAATATAGGCTTAATTACAACAAATCAGTTAAAACAAGTTTAATTACTTCAGAGAATTGAGATGCAATACAAACCACAAGCTCCAAACGTTAGGTCCCTTCACAAGGATCCAAAATCTTTGCTTTTTCTCTTGAAAGATGATGACGATCAGGAAAATTAGTAGAAGTGCTTTCATAAGACAACAAAGCACTAGCAGATTCCCACTAAAAACAAATCAATATCACATTCAACAGACGGTTTCATTTGTAAAAGTGATCTGTAATGCAGGGATGAGTATACATCCGCATGCATTCTCCAGCATCTTTGTAAGTTGATTGTTTAGATGTAATAAGTTACTACAAAATCATTTTTAATGCTTTTTTAGAATTATGTACTTAAAAAAACTTACGTAGAATTAGTTTCCTTTAACCAAGGGTCAAAGAATTTGATTTGAAGTTCCTTGCTCTTTTTGTTGGGCGGATAATAAGGGTGGATAGACAGAAACAACTATCGAGATCAGTGAGTAAAGGAATTTAGTAATCTTGTATGTTAATAGCACACAAAATATAGAAAACTTGTTTCTGCGTTACATTGTTTTCCTCTATGCCAAATATTGTTATTTAGCTTAGAGTCTACAGTCCCAAATTTGGATTACGCAGATCTGAAATAAATTAGTTCACACTTTAAAGCTTGCGCAATAATTGGAAAGTTAATTTTTCTTGGGCAATGATTGGTATAACATATGTATTATTATGTTTTTATTAATTATTTTGATTGTATTACAAATGTTCATTGTCAGTAAAATTAAGTTAATTCTTACAATGTAAATATTTGTTTGCTATTTCTATTACTATTAACTCAACAGTAAAAGCTGCTTCCTTCCCTTAGCAATGATTAACTTCTTAGTCTTTATTTATTATTTTTCTCATCTAATGTATTGAAAATTAAAACATTTTATCCCATATCTGCTTAAATGTAATATTCTTTTCCAACAGTAGAAAAAGTTATTTTCTTCGTAAATGTGACTAAGGCTTAATCACATGATTCTCTCTGCAATTCTTAATGTGCCTCGGCAACGAATGCAATTTTTATTATTTTTTATACAACAAAATCCTAGAATACAGAAACATGTTGAAAACTCAAAACTTAGTGGTTGTTGAGCCATTTAAATTCTTTCATCCTAGACTTCAAAAATATATATTTCTTCTTCCTGTTATTATCTAAACATTGATTTATTTCCATTTCATTTACTTCTTTTTCAATTTCATTTACTTTTTAAAAATAAAATAATTTTCACAAATATTACATACATATAACTTTTATAAACAAATATAATTTTCCACATTTTCCTGTAAACTGCCTTATGATACTATAAAATTATTCTTTACAAGAATCTTACGGCACAATTAATCCTACAATTTTGTTTCCAGCCTAAATTTTTTTCTACATTTGTTTGTGAGCATCGGCAGTTATATAAAGAATAATATTTCAGTGCTGTTAAGAAAAAAATACATTATCACAATTCAAATTACAATATCATGATACGTTTTCGATACGTTTGTTAGGGTAATGCTCCGACATTCACCTGGTATTGATCTGAGACACCATAGAAAACTACTGATCAGAGCAGCCGGCCGCTAGAAGTCTCCTCCAGACACCGGCTGAATTCGACCTGTGTCGAAAATCCTAAGACGCGTCGTAGGATTATTGGGAATGACCGTCGCGACGGTCAGAACCCGAACTTAGAATCTCCCGGCCAGAGGCATCAGGACATGAATTCGTGCCTTGATCCACCAACGCTTGTTGTTATATGAGATTGCCTACACATATTCATTGAGAAAAGGTTTCTTCGACTCTACTACATGCCATATAAGTTTGTAACATTTATTCTGATTCATCCCCAATAATCAAGGTTGCAGATACCAGAACCTACTAACTCTGCATTGGGATTGTCACAAAGAGAAAGTATTGCAAGGGTAGATAAATATCTGCCGGCAAAAACGTCGTAACCCTGAAAATGCAAATTTAGCGACACACGACTTTCCTCCATTGTTACTACGTCTAAGCACCCGTACTAGTGGCAAAATTAAAACAGAAGAAAAAGTTGCATATTGTTCCTGTTTGCCAACATAGATTCCTACATGCAAATACTATAAAGACAATACAGGACACTTCGCGATATATCGAGAAACACTGATGCACGCTCCATCTGGTGGCAGAACCTGATAAAAACTCATACACCCTAAGCTCAGTGCTCTGTTGGTGTTTGTTATCTGCTTCATTTATTTTCATTTGATTGTTTTTCTGGTCGATTCCTGGAAAACATATTTTACAATACTATTCTTTACATCATTCTACGTATGGCAGGATAAAAATTCTATAGTTTTTGGCTTTATTATAAAATACAGCAGAACTCGCGTTCATTCTTCACATTTCCTCAGGATAAAAACAGGTAAAAATTGAAAGAATCTTGAACATGAATGAAGCTAGTTTAATACAATTTGACTTCTCTTTGTAATAAAATGCATTAAAAACTATAACATAATTTAATTGGGAGACTATGTGAACATTGCCATTCCCAGTTGAATCATGTGTAACGAACATTGCAGAAATGGATAACACAGAAGATATTCCTACATGTTTAGTACAGGAAAATGCTGAGTCCTATGTATGTGGCTGATTGTGTAGTACCGTGCCATATGATGGTTGTAGAAATGCTTAACAGAATTTGGATAAAAAGTATAAATTAAGAAACTCGCATATTCTGATTATTCAGTATGTGAATGCCACGCTTTTCTACCCAAATGAATTCGCTATAAGTTTTCTAAGACTGAATATATTTTCAATAAACACTTTTTAAATTGTTTACGTCAAAGCAAACTTGACGTAAAAAAAACTATAAATGCAAATCATTAATATTCACTTGCAGAATATTTTATGTAATGGGTTTAATCATCTGTATGAAAGCAGAGGTATCAATGTATTGATACAGTGCTTTTTAAAGGAAGCAAATTGAAAAAAAGGCCAAATGTATCAGCGGAAGTGTTTAGGCAAGAAAAATCTTACATTTATAACAACTTTATTTGTGAAAATATTGTTCATTATATGTTCATTAAATGTTTAATGTTCTTATGTCCATTATATTATAACACATTGTACATTATAATTTTCCGTAATTTGAGCCCTTCAATATAATTAAATCACCGAGGGAGTAGGTAAAAATAAGTCTTATTTCGTTAGGTAGATTTAAAAATATTTGTTTCTTCCATAAGAATCACATCGACATTTCTATTTGGCGCTACATTACCAGGTTCTGACACTAGGAGCGCTAGTGGGAACTTGTTTCCATCGGTTGCGTGGAAGAACAGGGAACTGTCCTGTATTATCTCCTTAGTATTTGCTACATACCTCATTCAGACCACACACGATCTTAATGCAAAAAAATGCAGCATTCTAGAAAAGTGAGGGTTACAATGTTTTGGCCGTGCAGGCATTCAGATGCGCTAATGTCTCCTGATGTGTGTCTGGATAAAGCTCACCAACTTGACATGGTGTAACATTTGGAGGTTGATATTGGTGTGAACTTGGCATGATATAAATTTATATCAAATAAGAAGTACGCGGGAAAAACATCCTGATGTACTACGGGTCATCTGCGTCCGTCAGTCTGTCCGTCATTCAGGGTTAGTCCCCATCTGTTTCACCAATGAAGTGAAATGATCACAGGTGTTGTCATTGCCAACAATCATTGACCAACAATCATTGATGATTGAAGTCATATCATTCGACGCGTCACGGTCTCCTGGTAGGAAACTGATCATTTCTCTGCGGATCTATTTATTACATTCTAAGACATTTTTTCCATAAAAACGTGTGCTTTTTGTCTAAAATAACCAGTTTTAAAAAATAATGAAAACGCATATGTTAAAATTAAATATTTAAAATACCCACAGGAGTAAATGAAAACCTAAAGTGCCGTAAAGTTCTTTAAAACGTCTCTTTCACATCAAATGAGATCTTTTGTTCCCTGACGGAGTAATAATCGCGATTTAATTAAAATAGTTTCGTTTATTTGAATATTATGAATTTTGTTTGTAATTCTTGATTCCGCATCACATTATTTCCCATCCTTATTTGCCGTTCGCAGCTAAAAAGTTCTCATAAAATTGAATATTCAACTTTGGTGGTTCCTCCGATGTTCGTCCACTAAAAAATACGGAACGAATTCTGTTAACTGGTCTTTTCTCCGGGAAAACAGCCCAGTATATGTAATACATCATGCGTAGAACAATACGGTGTCGTCTCGACGGAACGCGGTCGTTCACGTCGACAACTCTCTCCATTTTCGCAACTCTCCTGCACATCCACGACACAATGGCGACGGTCACCATGACGACGAACCACACCACCACGGCGCGGCCGACGTCCGGTGTACTTCCTTCGCTGTACGAGCGGTGGCGCCGCACAGGCGCTGTCGGCGACGGTTCCTCGGCCAGTCACCAGATGGAGCAGCGCTCGTTGTCCGCGGGCGCCATGCCGGAGCCCGCGGAGCAACCCCACGCCCGTGCAAACTCCTTGGAGTTCTTGAGGCTGGCCAGCAGCCGCACTGGGTTGGGGGAGTGGGTGTCTAACAGGAGAGAGACGGCGACCTCCGCTGTTGAGGATTCGCACCAAGACTGCAAACAATAGTATAAAATATTTATTATCATACATGTTTATTGCATATTATTAACACTATATTATATATTGAATATTATATATTGCATATCATTGATTATTTTGTGTTTCTGAGCGCGACGACTGTTTTGGTTATTAGCCATTCGGAATATCCAAGGAGTTTATTACACAAAATATGCTTAAAATTGTCTTAAGACTTTATTTTCGAGGTTTCGTCGTTTCCTCCCTGGACACTTGTATATTACGGAAGAGATATATACAAAGATACGTCAAGATCCAAGTAAACATTGTGATAATAAGACTAGTAATATTGTACGGTGCTGAGAGTTGGACATTAACAAATAGACTTGAATGTACGTTGATAGCCTGGGAATAAAAAAAATTTAAGATTAATTTTCAGCCCCACACATAAAAATTGGCATTGGAAAATAAAAAGTAATGTAAAACTAGCCAATATTCACAAAACAAAAGGCATTATCGCAGCAATTAGGTCACAAGATTACAATGGCTTGGACAACTATTACGAATGGAAAAAAATATTCCAAAAATTAACTTCTGTAAAGAACCCGAAGTAAGAAGATAGAAAGCAAGACTCCGTTTACATAATTTAGTTGTATTCAAGATTACAAGGTGCGAGGGAGTAGACAGGAAAAACATTTTAAAAAGAGAAATGAATGGATATTGATCGTTCGAGACGCCAATTAAAAACTTTTAAAATCAATGAAGTAAATGTTAAAATAAAATCATTAAATAAAATTTTTAATTTTAAATTTATTTTAAATTTTATGAAAGCTCTGCCGCGTTGAATGTCTGCACTTGTTTTTAATAGTGTAATGAAATTTATTTCTAAACACTTAATTAAGCAATGTACACATTAATTTTAAAATTTAATTTGTATAAAATCTCCACCGCGTGTTTTACATTAGTGTTGTGAGCGCTAGTGTTAAATTGTATAATAACATTTAATTCAAAACTTTTAAATTAAAAAATAATTTGTTTAATTTAAAATTAAATTTTTATAGTAACTCTGTCACTGCATTAGTATGTGTGAACATGCTGTGTCTGCACTAGTTTTTAAATGTATAACAATATTTAATTTAAAACATATAAATTAAATGTTTTTAAATTTAAAATAATTTAAATTGCTTAATAACTACAGTCTTATGTGTCTCGACTAGTTTAGAATTGTATAATGAAATTTATTTCAAAACATTTAAATAAAAAAATTTAAATACCATTTTTATTTTAAAATTTAATTTAAGTTGTATAACAACTCCGTCAAGATGTGTGTGAGCACTAGTTTTGAATTTTTCATACAGCGTCACAGGCTGTAAGCCTATCCGATGAGTCCTGAACTAGGACGAAAAGCTTTTGCTACCCTAACTGCTGATCCTTTGCGCCTCTGCGCTAGGGTCAACCTGCAGGCACACTTGTGCGGTAGGTGGATACGGCACCACGCCCCTATACCCTTTTTCTCGAATGAGAAAAGATGACAGCAGTTGAAAGTAACACCCCTGTTCTACATTCACTGGTCGTTGACCGAGTGAGCATAGACCAGGAGGCCAACTTTCGGGCTTTTTATCTACAAAAAAGCGTTGGGAAATAGCGTCGAAGAACAGGAAAGAGCGTTCGCTCAACAATTTAACCCTGGTTTTCTCCAAACTACGTATTTTGACATAAGAACTTTTACACCGTGGCCACAGAAATGTGTAATAAAAATTATTTGAGAGCTTTTAAATTAAATAATTTAAATACCATTTTTATTTTAAAATTTAATTTAAGTAGCAAACAACTCCACCAAGCTGTGTGTGAACACTAGCTCTTAATTTTGCAATAAAAATTATTTTACTTTTAAATTAAAGAATTTAAATACTATTTTTATTTTAAAATTTAATTTATGTTGCATAACAACTCCACCAAGCTGTGTGTAGCTTTTAATTGTGTAATAAAAATTATTTGAGAATTATATATTAAAAAAAGGCTGAAATAAAAGGGTGAAGACGCAATTTAATGGTAGCTGCGCCACGCAGGACTGACGAGGGCGTATGCGAGGAAGAAGAGCTGCTCCTCGGAGAAGCCCTCGAAGGCCGGCAGCGCCCGCGCCCGCGCGCCGCGCCCGCGCCGCCCCAGCGCCCGCCGCAGCGCGCCCAGCGCCGCCGCCAGGCCCCCGTTGTCCGCGATGTTCTCGCCCAGCGTCTTCTCACCGTCCACCTACACATACATACACACTCGTTCACTGCTCTGTAGAAATGTACTTCGGGGTTTTCTTTCTTGGCGCGTCGGGGGGGAGGTGTCATCAAAATGGAATATGTCACGGTATTTCGCGTCGTCCTCCGTCGTACCGCCAGGAGTCGCATAATCGCCAGCAGTGCTCGATACAGTCGCGATCATGCCACTCCTAGCGGCATAATCGGGAACGATGCGAAAGACCGTGAAATATTCTATTTTAATGACACACCCCCACTCGCCAAGAAATACAATACCTATATAGGTATCTAACACACACCACACACACTCGTTCACTGCTCTTTAGACAAATACTTCGGATTTTTCTTTCTTGGCGCGGAAGGGGTGTCATCAAAATGGAATATCTCCCAGTATTTCGCGTCGTCCTCCGTCGTACCGCCAGGAGTCGAATGATCGCGACTGTATCGAGAATTGGTGGCGATCATGCGACTCCTGGCGGCACAATCGAGAACGATGCGAAATACCGTGAGATATTCCATTTTGATGACCCCCCCCCCACGCGCCAAAAATTCAATACCTATATAGGTATCTGACACACACCACACACACTCGTTCACTGCTGTTTAGACATATACTTCGGATTTTTCTTTCTTGGCGCGTGGGGGGGAGGTCATCAAAATGGAATATCTCACGGTATTTCGCGTCGTCCTCCGACGTACCGCCAGGAGTCGCATGATCGCAACTGTATGGAGAATTGCTGGCGATCATGCGACTCCTAGCGGCACAATCGAGAACGATGCGAAAGACCGTGAGATATTCCATTTTGATGACACCCCCCTACGCGCCAAGAAATACAATACCTTTATAGGTATCTGACCGTGAAGTGCAAGGGTTGAGTTCCGACGGTGGCAGGTTTTTCGACACTAGCTAGATAACAATTGCATTACTTAGAAATCTTTCGGTACTGCTCAGTACTTTCTTGTTGATTTCTCCTATAACATACTGGGGGTTGGACTTAAGAGTCGAAACGCTGAGGATATTGGCATAGCAGAAAAAAAATAGTTTTCGAATAAAAATTATAAAAAAAAACGCGAATTTGTGAAATCAAATAAATCTTGAGTAATTACTACAGTCGACCTCGTGGTGGTCGTCGTGTGCAGAGTGGGAGTGCGCACGTGCGAGTTCTCACCGGGACGTCGAGGAACGGGATGTTGTACTGCGCGTAGTGCTTGACGAAGCACTGGGCGCGCTCCTCGTAGGCCTCCGCGCTCGCGTTGCTCCACCAGTTGCGCACGTTGCCGCCCTCGTCAAACTGCCGCCCTGCACAAGCACACACACACACGATATTTTTTTCTACTCCCATTGTCATTTGATGGCTGCAACCCTGCCTAACGATACAGATCTCATACCATAACATAACTTATTACGATACAGGTTTCATTACAATACAGGCTCTTTACCAATCACAGAGGAGCTTACAAACCAAGTATTGGCACTTCATTAATCATTGAGAATCGTTGTAGTAAATGTTTCATTCGATTGTGTACATTAAAATTGCATTTAATATTATATTGTGCTTCTAATTTTTTATTCATTTTATTATTAACAATTTTTAACGTGAAATATTACTTACAATAAATTGAATCGTAATTTTATTTCGATCCTATTTGACTAGCGCAGTAGTAGTTATTGGAGGGAACATTTGACTAAGTTGAAGTTCTTAACGCAAGTCATTTTGTGTATGTTGCTATCTTGTAGTGTCGGTAAAAAAGAAAATTGTTGTTTAAAATGTATAGTAAATCAAAGGTAAACTTGACATCTCCAGGAATAAGAGAAAAAGCGAAAATGGTGACGTCGAAATTATTGCCGCAACTTCTGTACTCCCTCACAGGTTTGTAAAACACACCAAACATTTCAAAATAAAATCCTTGGCACTGCGGTCAAAGCGCATTGGTACGTATTACGCAAGCAATTCCCCAATGAGTTTGTTCTTCAGAGTATTGATCGTTATATCAGACACCAATCAAATAAATTTGTCCTCTCCTTATCATTCTTCCCAGCAACTTCCATATTCAATCTAGGAAAAACCTATAACCAACGCCCAAGAATCCCAAAAGATAAATTTAAATCGCCCAAAAGAGAAGCGCACGATTTCCCGAACTTAGTTTTTGTAATGTTTTTCTCTATAACCTTCCGGTGGGCGTGCCTTTAATACCCGGGCGCATAGATTTAATAAGTGGGCGCATAGATTTAATAAGTGGGAGCATAGATTTAACAAGTGGCCGCATATATTTAATAAGTGGGCGCATAGATTTAATAAGTGAGTGCATAGATTTAATAAGTGGGAGCATAGGTTTAATAAGTGGGCGCATAGATTTAATAAGTGGGCGCATAGATTTAATAAGTGGGCGCATAGATTTAACAAGTGGCCGCATAGATTTTATAAGTGGGCGCATAGATTTAATAAGTGGGCGCATAGATTTAATAAGTGAGTGCATAGATTTAATAAGTGGGCGCATAGGGGCACTGCATCCCGCTTCGAGAAAATCATCTTTGGCAAAAACTTCTATTATTCCCCAAAACCAGTCCCGCTTTATCCTAGTAGTACTTGTAGCACGTGCTACAGGCCCCGCGCTTTCTGAGAACAAAATGTCTCACTAATGAAGAAAAAACGTTTTGCCGTTATGAAATTTGTGAACTTACTGTAAGAAAGACTGACACGAAACTACATATAAATAAATAATGTCAAAGTTAAACAATATACCGTACGACATATTCTTTTAGTTTTAAAATGCAACCGTTTGAGATTTATCAATTTGTTTGGATAATTTGTTAGTGCATAAATGAAAATCATAAAATAATCAGCTGATCGTAATTATCGTGGAAATGTTTCTTTGGGTAGTCAAGGTTTATCCCTACGATTTCAATTACGATACCGAATTTATCACTCTTACTCTTAATTCAAAAATATATAAATTTTAAAATAGTTGAAACAATTCAAGTTTTAAAATAAGTTACGGTTTTGTAACCTTATGAAATTATTCGTATTTAAAAAATGAAGATATTTAAATAATAATTTTATATATGTAATATAATTAATTACATACTTGGCATAATTTATTACAACTATGGCTTAAAAAATTAGAAAAATTAAAAACAGGGGCCCCGCATGATAATAGTGCTACAGACCCCGCAGATCGTTAAATCGGCCTTGCCCAAAACTTCTATTATTTAATTGAAGAAGGAAGAATGAAAACTTACAACTATTCATCATTACATTTTTAATGTTAATACATTTTACAAACAACGGAAATGTATCTAATTTTAGGTATAGAATAATAAATAACAAATTGTTTCAGAAAACCTAAAACAAAATATAATATGAGAAATAATAATAAAATTAACCAGAAAATTGTTATTAAATAGACAAATTATGCAAATGAAACAGTCTACTGTCCTTAATCTTTAGAGAAGCATTAATTGGTATTCAAGAAGCAGTTTCCAGTTACTCAAGAAGATGCCTGATTTCTTCTTCTGTTATACAAGTTTCAGCAAAGAGAAATAAAAATAAGACTGCAAGTAGTAGAAGAAAATTAACAAAAATAATTTGAATATCTTTGTTTTACAGAGATCGAAAATCATATAAACGAATAATCTGAATTAGTAAACTGTTCGTTTAGGAGTCAAAAAATTGTTACATGAGTAGGGCACGGAATGCTGCAGTCAGAACATCTTCACCATCAAATCACTTTTATGACTGATACGGAACAGACAAAGGAACAGAGAATCCTGCGTTTTGTTTAGAATGTTACCAAGTGAGAATACTGATTCCCCCTGACTTGTCAAATAGCCGTACTCCCCTTGCGAACAATAAAATCGCGAAGGCAGCACGGAATGATGCCGCGCGCCCGCCGGAAGGAAAATTACAACCCATAACCTATTTTCCCATTTTCATCACATATACATCGCATATACATTGGTTATGAGTTCTCCAAGAGAATATCCTCGCTCTGTTTTTAACTCTCAGTACTACTAGTGTTAAGTTGCAATTTTCAATCACTCTTCTAAAGCGCTTTCCTCGCTGTATCAGAAAATGTAAAATTAAAAAAAATTTAAAAATGCTTCTCAGAACAGTGTTTTAAAGGAATAAGCAGCGTATGGCACTTTAGAGAATTCATCAGAATCCACACAGGGTTTTCGAATCTCTACGATGTTGTCCGGAAAAACTCAGGTATATTAATAAAACTTTGCACATCGTTTGAGCACCGTGTATCCACGATTTCCCAACCAAAACCGCCAACCGATACAAAAAAGATAGAAGCGAAAATAAATTTCTGGCTGAATTCAATATGAATGGAGAAGTCCAGTTATTTTGAAGATACTTGTCATATCGTTTGCCCAACCAAAATTTTCATTTGCTTTCACACAAAATACACGGAAACAAAAATCTTTTTCGGTCCAAGTTGATACGAAAACTTCAGATATTTTGTCGAAATTTGGCATATCATTTTCTCAGTTTTTACCAACAAAAATTCTTGTTTGCATATACCAAAAACAATAGAGATTTTTAAATAACATTTTGTGCAATTTTTCGAATATCTGAGTACTTTTTGCGTAACTGTGCGTGAAAATACCGGCGAGAAAGTACGTACAGTTATCTTATTTTGGCTGTAAAAATAGGGCAGCCTTCTTCACAAATTCCTCTGAGACATATTTGAGACATCAATCGATATTAGTAGTGGCTGAACGTGTAATTTGAATTTGCCTATAATCTTTGAGATCAGTTACGGATATTCCACTGTGCATTTATTAAATTAAAATTCAATAACAATAAAAAAACACCACAAACAAATTTGTGAAATGGACCAATTATGCTCTCCGTATGAATGTCATAAATGAATGATATTAATGTGTACTTAACTGTTGCGTAGTAGGTTTCTGCACCATCCTTTGCGGAGATAACAATGTTTATACCGTCAACATCTAACTTCCCATCGTCTATTATTGATATACGAGTAGTTCGATTTTCTGCCAACAGATTGCGTTGGGGCAACAACATAACTTCTGATGCGACTCCAACAATCTGATTGGCACGTCAACTAGATACAAAGCCTTTCCACCTGGTGTTATGACGTGTTCGTAATTGCAAGGAAATGCATGAATGTTGTCATAACAAGACGTAGGGTTGTGAGTCATAAATCGATATATCGAATGTTGCCTTGTTCTCTTCCTTCTTTTGCCCCATGTAGTCATTTCTTTTTTCACGCATTATGAGTCATTAGTTATTTTTTTCTACTTTCCTTCATATTAGCCTTCAAAAACTATTGTCCTTATTTTCTACTTCTTTTTGGTAATTTCTTCTTTTGTGAAATTTTCACTGACCCAATTGGTGCTTTGTTTTCTGTGAATTTATTTTCCCTTTTTTTTCTTTCGTTCTACTTCGAAGACTTTTGAAGACTTTTAGATTAGACAGTTATATTCTGCAGAATAATAGTAGCTTCAATATTTTTAATATTAAGTTACTAATAAATTCTCAATATTTTTTATTCATATAATTTTCGAAACACTTTGATACGCATTTCTTAGATGATTCTGAGCGAACAATACATTTAAGTACAGTTGAAATTTCTGTCCCTTCATGCAAATTCATTACTTGTTGTTACATTCCAAATTGCTCTGTCACGTAATTTTTGAATTCAAGTGCTTAAAAATTACACCAACAAAATTAATATTTACAAAATCACTCCAAATCATGCGAAAATATATAACATTCATGAGTAACCAAATATAAACATTTAACTATATGAAAACTTGATCTTTCAGATGAAATGAAGACATTAAAATATCACACATTATGCATGCTTCAAAAAGACCTCCTACATCTTTGCAACCTCAAAAGACACCAAGCTTATTCCAATTTAGGACAATCACATTCAAATATACATCAAGGACAGTGGAATTAGCACAAAACACTTTCAAACTGAAAACAAACAAGTATAAGTAGAAAGTGAAGATGAAGCAAATTTTTTTGAAAATTTTTTGGTTTGGGGTACAACTGAACAATTAAAGCAAATTACAACTTCATCTCTTTCTTGTCATCTTCCTCCTCTTTTTTTCTCTTTGTCTTCTTCTTGTTCTAATTATTTTTTCTCCTACCTCTACTAATATCTTTCACTTCTCATCCTTTTTTATTTCACGCATATTTATCTATGGATGTTTCTAAGTTTCAATCCGGAAGAGTTTGGTGTCCTTTTGTGGTTGGAAAGGAGGAGAAATCGTGAAAAATGAAAGCCAAAATGGAAGACAAAAATGACGACGAGCGATCAACATCAACAGGTACCATTCCGCATCTACAATCAGCCTCAAAGAGCTGCGTTCAGAAAGCCACTCAATATCAAACGGGGTGCTGAATCAAACCACACGTGACACACACGTCACCCACGCGTCATGCGACGTCTGCCGACGACGCACCACCGTGGTGACGTCACCCACCGTCGTTGTCGAATCCGTGAGTGAGTTCGTGCCCCAGCGTCGCCCCGAGGAATCCGTAGTCCATTGCTCTGCACATGGATGGATGGATTATTTCGTGCTTCCGGGTGCGTCATAAGTGTAGTGCATGTTATTACATGGAAAGTGATAGGTTAAAATAAAGGTATCCCTGTGCAATGCACACGGGCCGAAGTTGCTCACAGGGGAGGTAAAGGTAGGGCTCCACCTATTCGTCGCCGTCGACACGAGGAGGAGGTTGTGTGGCGAGCACAACGCTCCGGCCGCCTTAACCCCCAGGAAAGATCCTGGTCCACTCTTGGAAAGGAGGCTGAGTCCACCTCACAGCCTCCCTGAATGGATAGTACCAGGGCTTGATTTATAAAGTTTTAGGTACCGAAACGCACGGAACGAATTAAAAAAAGTTCTATATTTACAATAAAGAACGGTGTTCCGTCCGAAATCAGAGTCAGGTTAGCATCTAGTTAATTCGTAAATAACTAAATACCTATCAATTTTATTAGGTAAAAAAAGGTATCCCCTGCGCGTTGCACACAGGTCGATGTGGCCCACACGGGAGGTGAAGGAAGGGCTCCACCTATTCGTCGCCGTCGGCACAAGGAGGAGGGTGTATGGCGAGCACAACGCTCCGGCCGCCTTTACCCCCAGGAAAGATCCCGGTACTCACTTGGAAAGGAGGCTGACTCGACCCCAGAGCCGCCCTAAATGAATTCGAACATGAGAACGTCGGTTTAAAGGGTTTCCCCTTACAGGTATCTCCTCCACCAGAGCACCGACCCAAGCAGAACACGCACTAGGCTCCCGACTGGTCTCCCGGTTGATTGATTGATTAGAGATTCTGGGCGCGTCAACTGCTAAGGTCATTAGTCCCGTAACTGTAGTTAGGGTAATATTTTATCGCGGATGGTGGCGGTGATCTTCCCTCGCTGGATAGTGAAATGCGGCGCCGAACTAAACGTCTGATGGCGGGGTTTTCCCCAACCAGGTGTCTTCCATCAACGGGATAGTCTTTAAGCTGGTCTCCTGGCATGTGCGATAGTATCGTGAATGTGTCTGTAAGTAAGGGAAGAGGAAAGAAAGATCGCGCACGGTCCGTGGCCCGTGTGTTAAAGTACTGCTCCACCATTCGTCTGGAATTGATCGTAAACACTATGACATTAGCGGAAGGGCAAAACGCTGGTTAAGCCAGAATGTCGTATATCAAGGAAGCGTGGAAAGTGTCAAATAAACTCAAATGACGAATGTAAACATTTGTTATGCATAGCTATACATTTTACGAAAGTATACTTGTTTTACAAGCCATGGAAAACATGAACACAAATTTTAAAAAATCAGCCCTGTTACTTTTGAAGAAAATTTGAAGACAAGTGCTGCTTCTTTGCTACGAAATCTCGCCATCTTTATAGTATCTTTATGTCAATTCCTGGTGCTTCTTGTTGCTCCTAAACGTATTTTATAGCAGTCTAGAGTTTTAAGTGTTATTCGTCGTTAAGTGAAATTCTAAATAACAAACGTAAACAACAAAAGTTACTGAATAGCGACAGAAATGGTCTATGCGGATAAAACGTCAGATAATACGGAATTACGGACAAGCGTAGTTCGGATAATGGAGATTGAACTGTATACGCAATAGTAGGAAATATAGCACGCGCTCCGTGCCCCATTTGTTGAGGAATTACTTCGATATTCGCCTGGACAGGCCCTCTTTAGGACCTCTCGGCTAGAGTCACTGCACACTGGCTATTAGCTTAACTTTGTTGGTCGGATAGATGAATGAATGTATGGAATACACTTACGTGAACAGATACATGCATAATATCTGTGTAGTATATTTGTAAGTATACATTTATCAACAATAAGTATGGGTGTACTCCTTGTGGTGGTATACGAGTATAGTATGCATGGAATGAAGAACGTTATTTGAACTATCTCAAAATAGACGTGTATTAATATTCTTAGGTAGATATTAAAAGGGTAGTTACAGTTATCTGGGTTAAAAAAATCGAATTTTTGTTTTTTATTTGTTTGAAAAGGGCATATTTTAATCTTAATTTCAGTGAAAATGTATATTTATACCTGCTTTAGTTTAGAAGTTATGAGAGTTAAACTTATGCGCTGCACATTTACGCAACACATGTTACTAAATCTTCAAGTAAATTTTAAATTGGTTTAAAATTTTTTTCTAATATTGTGATCTCTCTCAAATTTTCAGGATTTCTTACAGCTACCCATAGTTACAGATTCAACTATTTTCAACATAGTCACTCTTCACATTTCAGAAATAATACATTAGTTATGGGTGAAAAATATATAAAATTCCATCTGTCAGAAATAAAACAAAACAAAAAATTCAAATTAATTTACAATCATTGCTATTTTTATTACAAGTTGTATCCCAAGTATATTTCTAGAGATGTAAAAAAGAATTTTTGCAAAATTTTGAAAATTATGTTAATCATTAAAACAGAAAGTGGTTTCACATTTTGCAGCCGCCATTTTGTATGGCAAATTAATATATTTAAAAAACTGAATTATTGTTTGATAGATCAATACTTGAAATTAGAGTGTGTCAATATTTACACTTACAAAATTTGGTTAAGAAAGGATTAACAGTTTTGGAGAAAATCAAATTTTACATTTGTGAAATATGATTATGTTTTAACTGAAGCTACCCCCTAAATACATTGCTAGCTGTAGATGAATAAATATTTGTCAATTTTGGAAGAGAAATGTGAAGATGTTTGTATGTACGAAAGGCAACGTATATGTGACTCAGAATAAATATTACAAAATCCTATTGCAATTAGGGGGAATCAAAGTGATAGTACTGGGCAATTATGCTTTATTTCTGGTACCTAATGTCTAATGAGAGCACTTCCATAGTCATCCATCTCTGGTTATAATGTATTTTAAAGATAATATGTTGTAATGAATCGTTATTTTTTAGAAAATATGGTGTTAATAAGTACATATAATATTGTTAGTGGGTCGCTACTCACTCAAGTCCTAGTCTGGAAAATGGGTAGTCCACAATCCCAAATGGCACCACTGAAAACATAAAAAAAGTCATCTTTACTGTACAAAAATGTGGAATAATATAATATGGAAATTGGAAATACACACATTGTAATTATTTTATAATTATTAACTAATGTTCATGAAACTGTAATAAATAATTTGTGAAAAATCAGTCTTCCTGCGCAAATGCCTTCACCATTATGTTCAACATTGCAAAAATCGTGCCATATTAACATATGATGTTCTATCTTATGCTTTACCTTATTATTTAGCACAAATATAGGTCGAAGTTATGCGTTAAAAGTTGTGCTTCAAAAAGCTTAGGTAATGGGAGATTGATGAAAGACTTTCGGAAATGTAGGGTGATAGTGAAAGTCGTGGAAACTATTTTCACTTTTTTCTCACGTTTTTCACACATTACCTCTATAATGTAGAAGAAATGTGCCTTTCAATATGTCAAATTAGTCGTGCTACAATAGAACATACATTCTCGCTTAATTTTTAAATTTGCAGTTTTTGAAAATTCAGAGAGTTCAATAAAAATGAGGTCCGCTCCATTATCTTAAGCGTCACTTCTATCCATTGAGATCAGTTTTTTGAGAAAATATTATTTTTAGAAATTGGAAAAAATTCAAACTCACTTTCGCAATAACTTTTCCTTGTTTTCAAAAAAATATGCTTGACCTTTTTAAAACTCCGATTCCTTTCAACAGACTTTGTCTCAGGCAAAAAATCTCGATCTTTAATTTTGTAGTTGTAAAATATATACTTTTTGAAATTTTGACAGTCGAAAATGAGAATATCATCGTATTTTATACCGTGCTTTATTACAGACGAGAAATTGTTTAAAAATTTAGAGCGTCTTTTTAGAAAAATGTTTTAAAAATTTTAATTTGACTTTATTTTGCGCAAAATTACACGAAAACTATTCATATTTTCAACAAAAAAAAAATGAGCTTTTTGAAGATCTGTCGTTACTTACAGATAGAATTTTCTTCCAAGGAATAAAATGCGTTTGCATCCAATGGCCCTGTATCATCGTCCCAACTGCAACATCAAAGAATGCAATACATATGTTTCAATTTCCGAATTGTTTTCACGCAATGTGCGCACCTATTCAGACAAGGTATCTAATATTTTGGCTTCGAATACTGAGATAATAATCATAAATTATCTCAGTATTAAGTCTTAATCCAACATTAAGGAAAAATTGTGACTTGCCACCAGGCTTGCGTAACTGAAGAGTGACTTATAGAATTAAAAATGAACTATAGAATGAGACCACGAAAACGAAATAAGAATAATTTCTTTTCATAATGATTTCGTCATTTACAATACAATATTTATTAATCTTGGATCTCAGTAGCTTATTTTGGCAGATTAATATAAAATATGTGAAGTTATATCATTCATAATAAATAAATTCTAAAAATGAAATTGTGTCAAGCCATTATCCATCAATATATTCAAGACATGGTAGAATATATTTCCGTTTGAAAACCTCTTAGAAATTAACTGTCAATTTAGAGAATAGAAACGGCTGTCATCCAATGTTTCCTGCTAAACAGAAACGGAACTTACTCTGTTAGATGGTGCTTATTGTTTAATCTTTGCAGCTTTTTGTTGTACCGGAAATCGAGAATTGCCAGTAAATCGTCCAGAAATGTGTCATCGTGCAGCGTCAGCTGAAATATTCGACAAACTATTTACTGAAATAAAACGAATTAGTTCTTTGAATGTTACATTTTACAGTAATACAGTTTTTCAATAATTTTGTAAATAAAACTATAGAGTAATGGAATATATTGTCTGCAACACTAATGGAG
This sequence comes from Acheta domesticus, assembly GCA_031308135.1. Classification (NCBI taxonomy): domain Eukaryota; kingdom Metazoa; phylum Arthropoda; class Insecta; order Orthoptera; family Gryllidae; genus Acheta; species Acheta domesticus. Next base: position 42,671,918 of record JAHLJT010005437.1, on the reverse strand, counting down.
ACTTTGCCCACAAACATCAAGACGTTTAGGTTAAGATTAGATTCTAGTAATAAGCGATAAGATCAGTAGTCTGTGAAGGGACTCTGACTCTGCAATTAGTAGGCACGCCTTAAACGAAATATTGTATTGGATGCATTTTAGTGTTCCCATTGTATTATTTTATTCATAGTATTATTTTATTGTATTGATGTATATTATGTGTAAAGAATTTGCCACCGGGCTTAATGTCCAAAGCAAATTAAATAAATTATCTATCTAATACTTATATATTTTTTAAACTAATCTGTAACATTTGGTTCTGTGAGCGGCATAATATTAGGCTCCCAATAACATTCCTCATTGACTTGTGCCGTAATAAACGTTACAAGAGATACGGTACATTAGGCAGATAGCCTTGAAGTAATACTAAGTAAAAACAATCGCACAAGCATTTCTAAATCTCTTGACATGAAAACGAAATCCTTTGATGTAGGCTAACATTACACAAGTACTATATTCGTAAAAAGGGCATAAAAGTATCTTTCTATTAATACATCACGTTTGCAAAGTTTCTTTGTGTACGGAAGAAAGGAGAAAAGGAAGGAATTGAGAAAGAAGGAAAAGAGGAAACGGAGAAAGGAAGAAAGAAACAAGGAAAGGAAGAAAGAACAAGAGAAGTTAAGGAAAAAAGAGGAAAGAAAGAAGATGAAATGAAAATAGGAAGAAAGGAGGAATGAGGAGAGCAACAATAGAGGAAAGGAAGAATCGAAGAAAAGAGACTGAAGTAATTGACAATGCAGGAAAGGAAGAGTGGAGGAAAGGTAAAATGGATGGAAGGTCAAATGGATAAAGAGAGAATGGAGGAGAGGGAGAATGGAGGAGAGGGAGAATGGAGGAGAGGGAGAATGGCGGAGAGGGAGAATGGGGGAGAGGGAGAATGGAGGAGAGGGAGAATGGAGGAGAGGGAGAATGGAGGAGAAGGAGAATGGAGGAGAGGGAGAATGGAGGAGAAGGAGAATGGAGGAGAGGGAAATTGGTGGAATGGGAGAATGAAGGAAAGAAATTATGGAGAGGGAGAATTGAGGAGAGGGAAAGTGGAAGAGAGGGAGAATGGGGAAAGGGAGAATGGAGGGAAGGGAGAAAGGGGAAATGAGGAAAGGGACGGAGGAAGCAAAAGGAAAGGAATACAGGCGGCCGGAGACGTGGAGGAGTGATTATTCGAATGAAGGAGCGGGCGCTCACGTTGTGGTAGTGCTCGTCCATGTCGAACCAGTCGGCGAGGTGCGGGGGCCCGCCGATGAGCACGCGCACGGCTGCGCACCTTGCGCAGCGCCGCGTCGCGCGTCTGCGCGTCCAGCCACCGCTGCGCGCGCAGCGACCGCTCGAACGCCCACGAGATGTCCGCCATCATGCTGCGCACCTGCGCACCCACACACACACACATTCAACACGTGCACACGAAGAATACACATGAAGTCCTTGGGGCAATATGCCACATTTCTGATGAAATTGGGATATTAGGGTATTGCGACGTCATATAGATGTATCTAGATCAGTGGTGTCATGGTCTTCTACTGGTGGCAGTAGCACGCGTCGTGGGACCTTAGTATGGCACGAGCTTCTCTGCGCCACTAGCGTCGGGAAAGGAAACTATTAGTAAACCACCCGTTTTACATAGGGATTGTGTTGTCTGGCGGGGTAATGAATTGCGTGGAGGGGTGATTACGTCGTTGCACTCGTGCCACGGACTCCCACTCGTGGCATCGATCTTGACAACACTGATCTAGATGTTGGGTAATTATTTTTAGTTCATATTTGAGGGTAAAATTATCTATCTTTCACATTTTAGATTTAGGAACACACCGAAAAAAACTTTTTCAGTTTTGGAAAAGTGAGGGTTTTCAAGGAATATAAGACCTGCACTACTCTCTCAAACGTCCTTCACATTATCCAACTACAAAATTTAATCCAAAACGATGGAGCCAACATTTAAAATTTTGAAAATGTGCCGGTGGCTTCATGAAAAGTACCTTCCAAAATTAAAATACTGGTTTCAAACCCAAGGTGCCGCGTCATCAGTCAGATCGACTGGGGAATATCAATTTTGGAGAATATCGGCTGAACTGTTGAGCCGTTAGCGTGGTTCAGAGACGGACAGACAGAACACCATGTATTCGAAGACTTTTTCTAAATCTAGCAACTGGATTTATCCACTTTTTTGTTACCAGGGCCGAGAATAAAAGTTTTTCCGCCGAAAATTCGCCATTTTTTTTCGCGCAGCATTACATAACTTTCTCTCTAGTCCGTAACGAGAAAGCAAAAACTACCACATTTCAGATGTGGTTAGAATGACGATGGATGAGTCTACTTGCGAATTAAGTAATACTGATGAGGCCGTACATCACAAGAAACAAATGAGGGCAGCTCTTTGTTCCAGTAAAATGCGACATGGAACCGTACGGTAAGATTGATCGATCGATTAGTGATTCCGGGTGCGTCACCTGATAAGGTCATTAAACCCAGGCCGTGTTAACGCACGGGCCTGAGGGGCCCAGGCCCGGGGCCCCCAATATTCAAGGGACCCCGACAGTTCTTAAACAAATTAATACTATTTTTGTTTTCAAAAAATAAAATAAAAAACGTATAAAAAGTTATGTATAATTAAACTATAAGCAAAAAATTGGTATAAAGGAGTGATGTGTCGGGTAATATTTATAATATAGAATGTCGCTGGTTGATGCGTTTCTATTTTATATTGTACAATTCAATAAAAAATTAAAACTATTTAATTTGTAGTATTTTTCAATGTAATTATGAGTCTGTTATTCTTACTTGCTTATACACATACGTTTACATTTTTTGCTGGAATAATGTAAAATTGAAACACTAAGGAATACTTTCAAAATATTTTAAAAATAAAATGTGAATTGGTAGGATTTTCTTTGTATTTCAGCATCGAAATTGGGGGAGGGGTTCGGTGAAATTAATAATAGGGGGGGCCCAAATTATCCTAGGCCCAAGGGCCCCCAATGCTTTAAAACGGCGCTGATTAAACCCGTAAGTGTAGTGCATGTTTTATCTTGGGAGGTGGCGTCTCCGTAAGATCCCTCGCGGACCTTCGACAGCTTGCGATAATTTTCCCGAATTAGATATCTCCCAACCGTGTGGCATCGCTCCAGCCAGGACAAGCACTAAGCTCCCGATCGGTCTCCCGGCAAGCGTGGTAGTGTAGTGCAAGTGAATGTAAGTGGTCCGTGGCCTGTTTGATAGGGTGCTGCTCCAGAATTCGCCTGGTATTGATCGGAGAAAGCTCGGAATACTACTGATCAGAGCAGCCGGCCGCTACAATTCTCCTCCAGTACGTAACATACGGTAAGAGAGTAGCGCGCTGGACAGACGACGTTTTAATTCGCAACTCGACTGACCGACCAACCTACGTAACTGATCAAGAAGGCAAGACATGTGATGCAATTGCAGTAAGGACTCCGCCAATAGCATTACGCGAGTAGGAGAAAGAAGAAAAGAGCTATGACGGAGGGAGGTACCGTGGTGGTATCTACCGCTGTCACCGCGCGGGCCTTCGATCTCATCGCGGATTTTATCTGCGTTTTTTATAGGGCTGTCACCTCTTACCGAGCTCAGTTTTACGACCTTGCAGAGGGCACACGCTTATCGCTTCAGAGACCACCCACTAGGCTCGCGAATTACGGTACAGATGGCAGCGAAAGAAAAGAAACGTTTCTTAGCCTCTCAGCAGGCGACATAAAAACCGCTTATAATTTCCGAACGTATCTACATTTTCAAGCGAAGTAAGTTTTCACAGGCGTCGAATGTCTGTCACTGTATGAAATGCATTTACGCAAGTTTGCGTGGAAGCCTTATACATGAGAAATGGCAAAAAAGGGTCATTTATAATCTCGAGTGTCAAATTTTAATATATTCATTGACGTGTTCGCGATCATAGCAATGTGTTGTTTCCGGTAGACCAGATTTGTACGAAACGCAATAAAAATCATACAGAAATACTTACGAAAAATCTTTTGAGCAACGATTTCGGAATTTTGTCGAACATGTGCATATGCAGAGTTCTGTTCATCTTTCTATTGCGTCAGAAGTCGCAGTGCGCATGCGCGTGTTCGTTAAAACTCCCAAAAATTGTTCATTAAATGGAAGCATGCAAATCTGCCTTTATATGATGGTACGACAGGACACTTGTAAATGCATTCATGCATATTATTCTCGTTCATAACGCAATTCATACTAACACTATGCACTTACATATATACAGATATATAAACATATATTACTTTTACGCTACCCTTAAGAATTTTGAAAGTAGATATTCTTGATTCAGGAAGAAATTTCTCTCTATACCAGCTGTCTTGTGAATTTTTTGAACTATATTTTTGATAGCAAAAATTAATAGACTGTTTTGAAATAGTGCTTTCTTAAGCCTCTCAAATCCTACGTCCTTTAAGATGCGCCACATTGCGATGTGTAGAAGTGCTCACCGCTGCGGTGGCGTTGGTCATCTCCTCCACGGACATCACCCCGAAGGACGCCACGTCCGGCAGAAGCTTGTACATGGACCGCGCGCAGAACGTGGACCTGCGGAAGAGAGATCGATTACAGAATGGTTGATTGATTACTACTCTCTGAATCTGAATCAGCGAAACTGTCGCTGATTCAATCAGTGAGAGACGAAGTCACTGATATCTTGAGTCTAAATGTGTAGTTTCTCTGACAATCAGCGAATATGCGAACCTTTTCATAATGATGCCAGTATTTCACTGATCGTCAATGGTAAAAGAGCGGCGCCACCATCCTTCACTGATCGTTCAGCACGTCCAACTAGTTGTCACAGATTTCACTGATTCAAACAGAGAAGTTTTCACTGATTCAAAAAGTGCGCCCGATTTTCACTGATTTGTTCAGTTCAGTTCACTGATTGTCAGTGGCAGGGTTATAACTGACAGCATCAGTGAATAGTCACTGTCAATCAGTAGTTTTTCACTGATTCAGATTGAGAGAGTAGTGATTCCGGGCGCGTAAGCTGCTAGGGTCATTAGAGGAGCTTGCTAGTCGTAAGTATGGAGCATGTTTTTTTTCTCGGGAGGTGGCGGTCATCTTGCCCCGGATGGGGAGATCCGGCGCCGACCTACCGTCGGCTAGGGGGTGTCAAGTATCTCCCACCATCGGGGCACAGCCCCAGCCGGGACCAGCTCTAAGCTCCCGACCGGTCTCCCGGCATGTATGCATCGTGTATATATCTTAGTGTGTGTGTAAAGGTTAGGATAGGACAAGGTATGGGAAGGAAAGATCACGCGCGGTCCATGGCTAGGGTTCTGCACCGGCATTCGCCTGGTGTTGACAGGAGAAATCAAAGAAAACAACGATCAGAGCAGCCGGTCGCTAGAATTCTCTTCCCGACAGTGACAGAACGCGGCCTAGATATCACGCTAGTGTCAAAAGTACTGCCACAGTCGGGACTCGAACCCCAGGATCTCCCGGTCAGAGGCACTGCAGTGACATCAATTGATGCCCTTAGCTACCTCTCTTGGGTCAACTACTGAGCACTCAAATCTTGTACGGAAATACAGTTGATCTAGGAGAATTAATAATTAAAAAACGCAAAAGCAAAAAATCAATGTAAACAAATAACAGAAACACAGAAACAAAAGAGAAGAACATAAAAGGCAATACCTTTTTTAAGGAATGGCCAGCCTTCACCACTTGATGGAATACAAAATATATATTTTTTTGGCAGTTAACGCCAAATTATTCTTTTATATTAGGCGAGAGAATTAAAACGAGATATGAATATTAAATGTGAGTAACTTTGAATTCTCAGGTTATAAATAAAATAATTTAACGCTTAGCATTTATAAGAAAAGTTTCGAATTCAAAACAAACATAATTTGAATAACTACTTTATATCGAAACAATATTATTTCCATACAATAATAAGAAAACTAAAATTGATAAGGAAAAGAAGATAAGAAAAAGAAGAGGGGAGAAGAAGTAAGTGGAGAAGAAAGATGATAAGAAGAAAGAATAGGTGGGGAAACTAAAGAAGAAAACTCACGAGAAGAAAGGGAAGGTAAAAGAGAAGATGAAAAATTAACGAAAGTATCGTTATACCGCCGTGGCTCATTATTACTACTAATCGCGAGCTCATTTAAAATTAAGTGACCAATGTAATGTGAACTCATAACAATTGTATTTGTAAAGTAGAAATCGAATATATAACAGAAGCAAAACAAGGGTAATCTTAGCATTTATTTAACGGAACAAGAAAATGAGGATATAACCCTCATCAGGGTGGAAGTTATTGACCTAGGATGTGAAGTCCCAAACTTGTTAGTGGTATGTTTAGTTTGGTATAATAATACTGTTCAAATGGAAACTAATTCATTAAATATCATTGCATCATAAGAATCACATTATTTTCCTTTACGATTTCTCAACATGAACATTTGATGCTAAAGCATGTTATTAACAACATTGATATTTGATAACAAAAAAATGTTTGCCCCCACAAAATAGAAAATATTTTCATCGGCAAACAAACCCGAGATTTGATATGAACATAGTGCTAATGAAATAACTCACCTCCACTCTTCTTGCACGTAGCAAAATGAGGGTTCAAGAAAACCCACAGCTAGAATGTGACGTTCCATTTACAAAAACTACAAAGAACCATCTTAGCATATTCTTAGTCATTAATATCTTTGATCAATAAAACAGGGAAAACGTGTAATCGAGATGGGGGTCATTGACTCAAAAGCTAATTTACAGTAATTGCTTCAGGGAGAAGTAAAATGTCTGGAAGTACGCGGAGCGTCATTAGCCCTTCTGTGGTCGCGTCGCGTGCGTATTTTCTAGTCTTATTCTTTCGCTGTTTACAGCAGAGTTGACAATCGTTTGGCATGGACTTTACAGTACCTTTCGTGGAAGATCCCAGCTATTGAATTATAGCGAAATATGACTCAAGTAATAACTGCTACATTAGCTATAAGTGCCAGAAACAGCTTGGATTACAATAGTAGACCGCACGACCACTCGCGGTTCAGTGTCTGACCTAAGCTGACGTCATGAATATCGTTGCAATCAATTGAAGCGTCTAGTGAGAGAAGGAAGTGACCCACAAAACTCAAAATATCGATTTATGAACGTATTCGATTACGAACACGCTGAATATGTCAATAACTTGATGTTTTGAATTTTGTGGGTTGTCTCTCTCTCTGTTACTGGATGCCTCAATTCTCTGAAGGGTGATGCAAAGAACAATGAAGAAAGGTTGACCATGAGCGAATTTCTGAAGGATCTTCCTTTGTCCTTCATGAAACCAGAAATGAACAGGAGGATCGACAGAAAAACGGCGCTGACAGCAATAAGGACACGCGGAAGACGACTACTGGGAATCCAAGAAGGGACTGACGGTTCAGGGGAGTCACCAAAGGGAACGTAGGATGTTGTTAGCTAAACAAGAGCACTCGATAGTACTGCGTAGATTGTGTCCACTGGGTGTGTCCAGAACACATTAAGAAAATCTGTGTGAGATGTTCAGCTGATGTTGACATTGATACACATTCAGAATAGAGGCTCCAGATGTTTAAACAATTGTGTCAAATTGCTTTATTTAATAATCGTGATGCAAAGTATATCAAATGTACAAAACATATAGTGCACAAAACTTTTCAAAAATAAACATTTACTCGCTTATATTTCAGTGTATTTATTTAAAGGCATAATTCATGCAATTTTGTATATCATTTCATAGAATTTGTAATACGTCGTTATAATACATTTAATGGCATTTTGTAACTGTTCAGTGTTTTAAATATCTATACCCGTCCATATTTGAACTAATAGGTGATTTTTTCGAAAATTATTGTTGACAAGACTTTTTTTAAATGGACTACCATTGAATCGGTTATTTTTAAAACTCCGTAAGTCACTCTCTTTTGAGTTTTCGCTTTTTGTGAGAAAATAGAAACTACAGGATAGATGCATGTGTAAATTCCATAAATCAGATGAATAGATTGTACGTGAAGACGTGCAAAGTTTTGGTTTGGTTTTGAAACACTGTAAGTCATTGACTTACGGGGTACATATGACTGTGTATGTACAAGTACGTTTGCATGTAGGTAGGTATACAATGTGTATAACACTGGGATACAACTGACAAAATAATTAGTATAAAAGGATGTTCAATACAGAAACATTCCTATGTACTTTCACTGAAACACATATTTCAAGCAACTGTTTCTGTCGTATGAAACATATTTGATGTAGATGCACATTTCATAAAATGCTGTAATATATGAGTCAAATTACAAACTGAACCTGCAATATGTATTTATTTACATTTTTAGGTAAAAAAATGCTGATTGGTTTTTAAAATCCCATAAGTCATAAGCTGTCAAATAAGTCCAGCGACTATTGTACTACTGCTACAATTACATGTCTCCCCAGCATTCTCAATCACAATTTATGCATCAGAAATTAAACATCAGAGCAAAGTTCTTTTTGTACTTATTATTCAGTTTTTCTTCTTTTTCCCACAACTTTACATTTCCTGACTTGCGGGGTTTTAACAATAACCGATTCAATTGTAATTCACGACCACTCGCGTTCCAAATTTTGGAGCACAGGTCTAAGGACAGTGCACTCACCTGACAGGCGGAGAAAACTCGCGATGCACCGTGTTGAGGTATTCCTCCTTGATCTCTCTCAGAGTGAGGCTAGTGTACGGCCCCAGGGATCGCACTATGGCCCACCACATGTAATCAGCTGAAACACGAGGTATGATTGATTATGTAATTATTCATTCGTAAATAGATAATTGTATGATAGATTATTGATTAATATATAGATAAATACATAATAGATTAATGTTTATTGACATCTGATTCATGTAGATGGATGGATATTTAGATAGGTAGTTAAATAGATTATTGATTATTTGTTTATTTATTAATAAATATTCCAAAATTGATTTTTTACTTTCCCGTATACGTACGTATACACGGAGTGATATACGTAGTATAGGGAAAGTTATGTAATGCTGCGCGAAAAAATGGCCAATTTTCGGCGGAAAAAAATTAATTGCCGGGCCGTGAAAACGAATAAGTGGATAAAACCAGTTGCTAAATTAAGAAAAAAAATACTCTATCTCGTGGTGTAGTCAAAATCCATGATTTGTTGCTTCTTTATACTTAAAAATCGATTGACAGCATTCCGTCCGTCTGTCCGTCCGTCCGTCTGTGGTCAACGCTAGCGCCTAAACCGTTCGGTCGATTTTCTTCAAAATTGATATTCCCCAGTCGATCTGATTTTAGTCGAAGCTTTGTGATTTTGAAAAAAGATTCTTTAAAATTTGGGGGTACTTTATATGAAGCCCCCCGGGGATTTTCAACATTTTCTCAAAAATGGCTCCAAATTTTTTATTTAAATTTCTTGTATGAATAGAACAAAATACACTTTTTAACATGGTATAGGTCCGATTTTCACGTACAGCTCTGAATTTTCGAAAATTGTGAAAGTTTGAATTTTTTTCGGCGTCTTTCTCCAACTACAAAATTGAAGATAGAGATTTTTCTTCAAATAAAACTTGTTCTGCATATTCAGTTCTTTAATAAAGGTCATGTAAATGTTTTTCACAATTTTGGTAGTTTTCGTGCAATATTGCGTTAAATATGTGCAATTTTAAAAAATTACAAAAACAAAATTTTCTCAAAAACGGCTCCAAACTTTTTCTTTAAACTTTTGGTAGGGATAGTGGTAAATGTACTCTATCAATGACATAAAAGCCATTTTGGTCTATCGGTTGGTTTTTTCAAAAATTACCAAAATGTAAATTTTTTTACTTGTCTCTCACGTCGTTAATATTTACATTAGCGGCGATTTTTTTACATTATTGTATTTACGAGTATATATGCTTTATATAATGTCAAGTAACGTTTCTCGAAAACACTATAGTTTTCTGTGAAAAGTAGCTCAAATTTCGGCATTTTCAGAAATGCTCAAACGTCATTTTCTCGTATATGGCTGCAATTTTTTTCTTGAAACTTCTGTAACGGATAGTGCTAATTACACTCATTAGTATAGCGTGAAGTTTATTTTGAGTTTTTTTTCTTTCAAAAATTATATAAATGTAAATTTTTTGAAAGATCTCTCAGATCTTTAATATGCACATTATCCGCAATTTGTAAAGATGATTATATTTGTGAGTGTAAGTGCTTTAAATAACTTCAAATAAAGTATTTTGAAAACTCAAAAATTTTCTGTGAAAATGAGCTTCAAATTTCGCATTTTTAGTAGTGCTAAAACGCCATTTTCTCTTAAACGGCACATAATTTTTAAAAGAAAATTGCCATTTACGGCTAGGTTTTTGTGTTCTTTAATATTCTAAAATTAATGTTTCCGTTCTACCAATAGGAAACCGAAAAATTAAGAAAATGACAAAAAAATGTACTTTTGGCGATGATAGATGGTAGCTGGCAAGAAAGAGTATGTGGCAATTCCGAATAGCTAGCGAAGACCCAGGAAAATAGAAAACTAATGCGGGAAAGTCTGTGCCATTCTGTTTCTGTTTTTTGACAAATAAATAAATAAAATAAATACGGTCATGCTTAATTTTTTCAAAATACGAGTAGTTTTTCTTTAATTTTGTGACACACGTAATAGGCCGCTGTAAATTTACTGTGCTTCGAACAGCTGGATGCGTCGTAAATTAGAATGTGCAATTTTGTATATTATTTCTTTCTTCGTTTCTTACATTCGAACTTTGTTATAGACTTACACATTAATATTTTAGAAATTGTTTATTTTGAAATATTTGAAATAAGTAAAAAGAATTAATAGCTCTCAGAATAGCGACAATGCAATTCACTTTGCGCTCGCGAATATCTGTGAATTAGTGTCATTGTTGTGACCTAATGGAGCTGTATGAAAAGGAGTTATAATTGTCTAATTTATGTTGATATTTGCAGGCAGCATTTAGTTTTGCACCAAATGCTGTACCATTTGTAGTGAGTAGAGAATTTGTTGCATGGTTTTAAAATACTCTTCCCTAATCATGGCCCAATGGAAGGCATTTCTATATTTCCAGGGTATCAGGCTTCTTTTTCCAATACAGGGTTACAAAACTTTTGCATTCTATCTTTGTGAAGTTGTAGAATTCACATAGTTCTGACAACACTGCAATGGAAATAGTGAGTTCCAAGCGAAGATGTTAGTAGCGCATAAAGTGCAATATTACAGTACTACTTAGCTGTTTCCTCTAATACGGGGAAGTAAGTACTGTTGTAGCACCACTAGTTTTTATTATTGATCAATAGAGATTTTGTCCTTTAGGAATGTCAGGGTTTCAACTAACAAACTTGAAGAAAGTGGGATGTTAACATGATGTTTTATCTGTTTTCTGCCACATGTAGAATATACTCGCGCTGCAATCTGTGGACGAACAGCTACTATAAAAATTACTATTGTAAGTGGAGTGATGAAACACATGCGACGTAGTCGCGTGGAATTCGACATTAGCTAGATACCCAGGTCGATTTCAACCGCTGACTGGAGGAGAATTCTGGCGGCCGGCTGCTCTCATCGGTGCTTTTCCGTAGTTTTTTTTCCATTGATTAATTGATTGATTGATTGGTGATTTCGGTCGCGTGAAATGCTACGGTCATTAGTCCCAAAAGTCTAGTGCATGCATTTTCCTCGGGGGTGACGGTAATTCCCCCGCGATATCCGGCACCGACCTACACTTCGTCTAGCGGGGTTTGCCTCATCTAGGTATCTCCCACCAGTGGGGTACCGCCCCAGTCGGCACAAGCTCTAAGCTCCCGACTGGTCTCCCGACAAGTGTGATAGTGTAGGTAAGTGTAAGTGTGTGTAAGTAAGGGGATAGGACAAAGAAGCGGAAAGAAATACCGTGTGCGGTCTGTGGCCTGTTTCTCAGAGTAATTCCACGGCACCTCTTGGTGTTGATCGGGGAAACCATTGAAAACTACTGGTCAGAAAATCCAGCCGCTAGAATTCTCCACCAGACAGTGGCTGAATTCGACCTAGCTGTCTGACTTGAGTCGAAATTCTTGCCACCGTCTGTCCTCGATTCTAGGATCTCCCGGTCAGAGGCACTGCTGTGTCATCAGTTGATCTGAGCCACCTGTGTCGGTAGTGTCTTGTATCAACACCAGGTGAATGCCGGAGCTGTATTCTAACAAACTGGCCATGCACCACAAGCACATTCCTCTTTATTGCCGTATCGTCACCCCTAACTTCCACCACTTACCCTCACATGCAACTACCCCACAACACAAGTCGGGAGCTAGAGCGCCTCCCAAGTATGGTGGCGGTACCTCGCTGATGGAAGATACCATTCAAGGGGAAATTATCACCCCACCCCCTGGACTAAAACATGCACTACAGTTATGGGACTAACGACCGTACCAATTGTCTCCATACCAACCGTACCAATTGTCGGGAAACAAAATACCCAACCAATCAAGCCGTCACCCAAATCCGGCCCGCTCCGCGGGCAAAGTCGAGTGCAGTGTGTGCCACCTGCTAACCAAATTTGTAAGTTTTGGCTGCACTGACCGACGATGTCGGCGCCCGTCTCGTCGAGCAGCTCCGCCAGCTGCTCCAGGTAGGCGCGCGACCCCACCAGCACCTGCCTCGCCTCCCGCGCCGCCACGCCCGCGTCCTGCAGCGCCGCCTCCGCGAACTCCCGCCAGTTCATCTGCAGCAGCAACGCGCGCACGCACCCACTCACCAATCGCAGAACAAATCAAGGAACGAATCAGTGAACGAATCAATGAATGAATCGAGGAACGAATAAATGAACGAAACAAGGAGCGACTAAATGAATGAATCAACAAACGAATACATGAACGAATCAACAAATGAACAAATCGAGAAATGAACGAATCAACAAACGAATTAAACATCAAATGAACGAATCAACCAAATACGGAATGAACTCGTCAACGAACGAACGAAACAAATGAACGAATCAACCAATAAAGGAATGAACGCATCAACGAACGAATAAATGAAGGAATGAACGCATCAACGAAGGAATGAATGAACGAATCAACAAAAAATCTACAAACAAGTAAATGAACAAATTGACGAACGAATAAACGAAAGAACCCATGAATTCTGTCAGAAGGAGAATGAATGCCGGTGGTGGGGGTATTATGTGAAACGCATTGGACTCACTTCATTGCTTCCACAATATCACACAATCAATGGGTGAAACTTTAAGTCACATTCGGCCAATGGCCACCAAACTCATGGGTTAAGTCAACGCCCAATACATTTACGCAAACTAAAGAGGAGATGGCGTTAGTTAAGTACGTGTACGTGCGTCGTTATTGGCCCAAAATTGCCGAGATAAGTTACTTCATTCACCGTGTGATGGCGCTAAAGCCAAGTTAGTAGTCGTCGACGTTTTTCCGACATATATCCATTATGATTCCAACATCGGAGTTGAGTCTCCTTCTTACAGACTTCAAGAATGAACCAAACATGAACAAGCATATCAATGAACGAATTAATTAAGGAACGAATAATGAACAAACGAAACAATCTATTAACAATCAAATGAGTGAACGATTGAATCAATGAATCAATGGACCAAATAATCAATCGTGGAACGCATCGATGAACAAACGAATTAATGAAGTACCAAGGAATGAATTAATCGATGAAACGAAGAGAAGTATGAGTAAAAGTAAACGAACTTAGGTATAAATGAGCGAAAGAACGAATGAAATAGTGTATAAATGGATAAACAAATGAGTTTATGAAAAAACGAACGAGAACTGTCTCAGTGAACACATGCCATTCTCTCGATTTATCGATTGATTGTTCGTGATTCCTGGCGCGTCAACTACTTAGTACACTAGTCCCGTAAGTGTAGTGTGTTTTTTTTCTCGGGAGGAGGCGGTGATCTTTTCCCCGCCGGACGGCGAGATCCGGCGCCGACTTACCGTCGACCAGCGGGGTTTTCCCCTCAACCTTGTATCTCTCACCAGCGGGGCACTGCCCCAGCCGGGACAAGCTATAAGCTCTTGACTAGTCTCCCGGCATGTGTGGTAGTGAACTGCATGTTAGTGTAGGTGTGTGTGTAAAGGGAGATGATAGGACAAGGAAGAGGGAGGAAAGATCACGCGCGGACCGTGGCCCGTTTGTTAGGGTACTGCTCCGGCATTCGCCTGGTGTTGATCGGAGAAACCACGGAAAACTACCGATCAAAGCAGCCGACCGCTAGAATTCTCCTCCAGACAGCGACTGAATTCGACCTAGCTGACAAGCTAATGTCGAAAATCTTGCCGCCGTCGGGACTCAAGGGAACCAAGGATCTCCGGGTCAGAGGGACTGCAGTAACATCTGTTGATGCACTGAGCCATGGAGAAAAAGAATCAAACGAGCAGATCAAAAGGGCAAACGAGTCAACGCCAGAATGAACGCCCGAATGAGTCAATGAACGAACGCAACAATGAATGAAACAATCGATCCGTTCAATTGATCAGCAAGTGAACTCAAGAACGAATCAATCTAACGATTTAATTTACGAACGAATTATTGAACGAAATAATTGGCGTACAAATAAATAAGTGAATGAATAAGCGAAGCGTTGTACCAATGAAAAAATGATGAAACGCATGTACTAATAAAGCAATAAGATTCAAAATGATCGAATACATAAAGAAATGAATGAATCTGCAAACAAACGAATGAATGGTCGAATGGACGAGAGCATCATCTGTGATCGTTCACCACTACATCTCCATCATTAATAATTGTCCATTCAATCATCCATCAGTTCAACATTTCTTTGTTCAAGTACTTATCTAATGCTTCACTTATTCATCTATTCGTTCATTCAGACATTACTTTCATTACATCAAACAGTAACCTGTTTATTAATTATTTCATCTGTTCGGTAATTTATTGAACAATTCACTTATTTAGCCATCTACTCATCCACACGTCAATTCATTCTTTCATCTGTTCGTTGACTTATTCATCTTATCATTTGTTCGTTTCTTCAATCATTCCTTTGATTTTTCAATCATCTGTTTATTCATTCATAAACAGGGACTCACTCAACGAGACAAGTCAATGATTATTAAGGTATTAAAAAATGCAGCTTGTCCTAATTTTCTATACAAAGGAAAGTCATTTAATTAATTTATTATGAACGTTATACATGTCAACTATATGTCAACCAATAAAAATACATTTAACATTCAGCAAAGTGAAAAATTCTTTGGAAGAAAATACTAAATCGGCTAGATAACATACCTTAAGCCAGTCATCCATTTCTCCGCTTGTAGCGTTGTCCCAGACCTCTTGAAGCTCCTCTATGCTGGCCAGAAACGAGTCATCCGTATTCTCCGCGCTTACATTTTGCACCAACTGCAACGATCAAAGCAAAATAGTAAGAACTTCTGCTCGAGGCGTTTCTCGAATTCTACTAGTGATGTTAACGAATGATTGAATGAATCAACCGCTCATTCCCGCCTTATCAACCGTTGGAATCGTTGAAATAACGATTGGTTTTGTAGTTCGTGCTTCTCCCTCATATGAATGTAGAGCGCTAGTGTGTCAATGTTTTTTTTTGATTCACCGTAATAAGGTATTTCTTTTATAATCAGGAGTGTTTTTCCAGCCCAATAATGACAGTTCTGGACCGTTTGAATATACTCTTTGACCATGGTAGTTCTCTTTGAGTTACCATAGACATTTACCGCGTTTTCAATTGATTGATACAGTTTCACGAGTGAATTTTATCAGTTTAAATTTGAGTTTTAGCAAATTCTCTATTTCAGTCAAATTTTAAAATTCGTGGGATGTATAGCCATTTCAAGTTTTTGAGTCTCGTATATGAAACTTGATGACTGTTTTTTTTTTGTCATAGTAGTGAAACATTAAGTCATTAAGTCAATTGTTTGAGTCTCTCTTAATACTTAAATGGCTTTTTAATATCTTGCTTAAAGTACGTTTTAAAATATTTCAGTCGCGTTTTGTAGCTGGTAGATGATGTCACGTGGATAGAGTCGTGTTTTAAAGTTTCGTGTTTGCATTAGGTTTTAAAATTTGTTACATTTGTTTGTTTTCCAAAACCAGAATTTCGTGAACATTTTTGTCTGTAGGACGTGTCTTTAATTTTAAGGTTTGCTATTTAAAACCCGTTTTATATTTGTTATTTGAACTATGTTTTTATTTGCCTCGTAAGGGACACGTCGTCACGATTATTTTTATCAACGTTTTAAAATTTGTTGTTGAACATGATTTTTAAAGTTGGTTGTGTGAGATCCGATCGAATGTGTGTTTTTCAGACACGTTTTAAAGATTCTTGTTTGCGACCTGATTGAAATTTTGTTTAAGCCGTGTTTTAAAATTTGTTTTTGAAACCCTATTGAAATTTTGATAAAACGTCGTTTTATGGTTTGTTGGTTGAGATTTTTAGCTTTCGTTGTTTAATTGGAGATTTAAAGTTTTGTGTTTTTTGGTATTCTCCATGATCTTCTGACCTTCTCATGAAGCTGCTTGAAGTCGACGATGGCCTGCGCTATGTCGTAGTGATGTGGCCGAGCACGCGTATTAGGTTTGTAGTTGGAGGCGTGTTTCAAAGTTTGAGACCCGATAGATTTTTTTTGTTTAATCAGCGTTTTAAAGTTTCTTTCAAACGCTTGAAATTTTGTTGTTTACGCCGCTCTTTAAAATTTTATGTTTGAGACACGATTTTAACTTGTTTAAAACGCTTTTTTTCGGTTTCTTAAACTAAAGTGATGTTGCGTTTTAAAGTTTGTTGGTTGAGACCTGATTGAAGTTCTTTTTTTGAGACGCGGTTGAGAGTTTGTTGTTTGAGATCATAATTTTTTGTTAGAGATCCGATTAAAGTTTGAGGTTTGAGCTGTGTTTGAAAGATTTTTGTTTACAGGCGAGTAAAAGTTTCTTGTTTGAGCCGCATTTTAAATATTGTTGTTTGAAACAGTGTTTAAACGCTTATCGCTTGTATGAAGTCCAAACGCCTGTAGTTAGAGCCGCGTTTAAGACTTTTCCGTGTGCTGCTCACCTTCTCGAGGCGCTGCTCGAAGTCGACGACGGCCTGCGCGGTGTTGTAGTACTCCTGCACGCGCAGCGCCACCATCGCCTAGAGGTCATCGGAGGTGATGAGGCCGACCGCGCCCATAAAGTTGGTTGTTGGAGCAACGTTTGAATTTTTTTCATCGAGTTGTGTCTTTCATAACGGTATGTTATTACAGATGTATGTTAAAGTCTGTTATACGAGACGCGATTAAATTTGGTTGTCCGATCCACGTTTTAAGTATATTGTTTGAGATTAAAAGTTTGTTGTCTGAGACCCCGATTAGAAGTTCGTTTAAACAGCCATTTAGAGTTTATTGTTTGAGATTAAGTTTGTTGGTTGAGACTCAATTAAGAGTTTGTTTTTTGAGATCCGATTAAGAGTTTGTGGCTTGAGACCCGATTAATTTGTTTTAGCCGCGTTTTAAAGTTTGCTGTTTGAGACAAGTTTAAACCTTCGTAGTTTAAGTGAAGATTTAACATTTCCTATTTTTAGGAAATGTGTGCACGGTGCTCACCTTCTCGAAGCGCTGCTCGAAGTCGACGACGGCCTGCGCGGTGACGTAGTAGTCCTGCACCGCCGGAGGTGATGTGGCCGAGCGCGCGCCTTGGTTGTTAGAGCCGTGTTTCACAGTTTGAGACCCGATCGAAAAGTTTTTGTTTAAGCCGCGTTTTAAAATGCGTTGAGACCCGATTGAAAGTGTGTTTTTCAGCCGGGTTTTAAATATTCTTGTTTGAGACCCGATTGAAACTTTGCTTAAGTCGCGATTTGAAGTTTCTTGTTTGAAACCCGATTGACAATTTGTTAAAACGCTGTTTTAAGGTTCATTTTTCTAGACATTTAACTTTTGTTGTTTAAGTGGGTATTTAACGTTCCCTGTTTCGTTTGTATTTTTGGAAATGCATGCATGGTGCTCACATCCTGGAGGCGCTGCTCGAAGTCGACGACGGCCTGCGCGGCGTCGTAGTAGTCCTGCACGCGCAGCGCCAGCTTCACGGCCTTGAGGTCGCCGCCGGAGATGTGGGCGAGCGCGCGCATGACGGCGATGCTCCTGGCGGCGTAGCGCACGTCGGCGGCGGCGGCGCCCTGGGCGTCCGGGGGCGGCGGCGCGGGCGCGGGGCCGTCGGCGCGGGCGGCGCGCGCCACCAGGCGCTGGATGTCGGCGGGCGGCCGCCGCGGCGCCACGCGCCGCCCCACGCGCTCCTCGTACAGCGGGTACCTGATGTGCACAACGAATGCGTAGAACCGGATTACGTTACACAGTTATTCGTATTGATTGATTGAGCCCCACGCGCTCCTCGTACAGCGGGTACCTGATGCGCACAGTGAAAGCGTAGTACTGGGCGATACTGCACAGTTACTCGTATTGATTGATTGATTGATTGCGCGTGATAAGCGCAGAACCGGGTTACTTTGAGCAGTTATTGAGCGATTGAGCGTTTGGTGTCTCCGGGAACGTAACTGTTTTCAACGTCAGTCCTGTTAAAGTAGTGAATGTTTTACCGCGGGAGATATTGGTGTTCCTCGACCTCTGCAACATGAGAGCCTCGTACAGCGGGTACCTGATGCGCACAGCCAAGCGCAGAACCGGATTACATTACTCGTATTGATTGATTGATTGCGCGTTTATTGATTGGGCGTGATAAGCGCAGAACCAGGTTACTTTGAACAGTTATTGAGCGTTTGAGCGTTTGGTGTCTCGATCGACTGAGCGTTTGGTGTCTCCGGGAACGTAACTGTTTTCATCGTTAGTCCTGCTAGAGTAGTGAATGTTTTATCGCGGGAGATATTGGTGTTCTTCAACCTCTGGATCGTGAGAGCCTCGTACAGCGGGTACCTGATGCGCACAGCGAAAGCGTACAACCGGATTACATTGCACAGTTACTCATATTGATTGATTGATTGATTGCGCGTTTATTGATTGCGCGTGATAAGCGCAGAACCGGGTTACTTTGAACAGTTATTGAGGGATTGAGCGTTTGGTGTCTCCGGGAACTGTTCTTATCGTTAGTCCTGTTAGAGTAGTGAATGTTTTAACGCGGGAGATATTGGTGTTCCTCAACCTCTGGGTCGTGAGAGCCTCGTACAGCGGGTACCTGATGTGCGGAGCGAAAGTGTAAAACCGGGACATTGGACAGGTTGCGGTTATTGATTGATTGTTTCGTGTATCCGACATAACAACGTTACTGTTATGATCGTTAGTCATGTTAGTGTAATCAATATTTTAAGGCGGGAAGTGTCGTTGGTTCTCTCGCCACTGGATCGTGATACAAGACTCCCATCTACAATCAGCGGGTTTCCCCTTTGAGGCGTCTCCCCCTAAGGTCACCGCCCTATCCGGACAAACTCAAACCTTTCGAATGGTCTTTCTCTTCTTCGTTCTTTCCTTACACCTTACGCGCGCACACACACACACACATACACACACACACACAAACATTTACATGCTATACACTACAACACTTGTCGGGAGACCCATTCGAACCTTCGACCTAGTGCCGGCTGAGGTAACGCACCGCTCTGCTCATGGGAGATGCCTGGTCGAGGAAAAATTCCCGCAAATCGATTTAGGACGGCAACATCTTGCCATTCAGCGGAGGATGATGACCACTACGTCCCGCGATGAAACATGTGGGACTACGGCGTCAGCAGTTGACGCCCCGGGAGTCAGTAATCAATCAATGAAACAATCAATGGATGAATGAATCCTACAAAAATATAACGCAAGAAAATAAAACTTTTAATGGAATAGGAGACCCAGAGGAGCCTAGACTCCCCTGTTCGATGGCTGCCGCAGCAAGTGTTCTTGCTCATACCCTCGAGCCGCAAGCGCTGCTCACTCCGGAAGGAAGCCCTTGAGCTAGTGACCCTGCTCACCTCGGCAGGAAGCCCATGAGCTACTAACCCTTCTCTTCCCGTCAGTAAGCCCCCGAACTAGTGACCCTACTCACCACGACACGAAATTTTTGAGCTAGTGACTATTACTCACCAAGGCAGGAAGCCCTTGAGCTAGTGACCCAACTTACCCGGGGAAGAATCCCTTGAGGTAGCAACCCTACTCACCCTAGGAATACGCCCCTGAGCTAGTGACCCTTCTCACCCAGGGAGGAAGCCCCTGAGTTAACGGCCCTACTCACCACCGCAGGGAGCCTTTGATCTAGTGACCCTACTCACGCGGAGAGGAAGACCCTGAGTTAGTAACCCTACTCACCCGGAGAGGAAGCACCTGAGCTAGTGACCCTACTCACCCGGGAAGGAAGCCCTTAAGCTAGTGACCTTACTCATCCGATGAGTAAGCCCCTGAGCTATTGACCCTACTCGCCGGGGAGGAAGCCCCTGAGCTATTGACCCTACTCACCCGGGGAGGTAGCCCCTGAGCTTGTGAGCTTACTCACCCGGGGATGCAGCCCCAGATCTAGTGACCCTACTCACCCGGGGATGCAGCCCCTGATCTAGTGACCCTACCCACCCGCGGATGCAGCCCCATATCTAGTGACCCTACTCACCCGGGGATGCAGCCCCTGAGCCAGTGCGCCTACTCACCCTGGGAGGAAGCCCTTGAGCTTGGGCGGCATGACGGCCAGGTGCGCGCGCGAGCGGTCGCTGGGCTCGGCCGCCACGTCCAGCGCCAGCAGCAGCGGCAGGCCGCGCGCGTGCGCCGCCGACAGGCTGTCGGTGAGCGTCCAGTTGGCGGACGGCGCCGAGCGGTTGCCGCCCGAGGGCGGCGGCGCGTGCAGCTGCAACGCCGACAGCAGCTGCCACAGCGGCTTCACGCTGCTCGCGTCCGCCAGCGCTGCGCACGGAGAGACGGATCTTCAAATAAGGTCACGCTCAATTTTTAACCTTTCAGCCGGCGCGCTGTCGTAAGTTTCACGACAACAGCAGACTATTTGTATTTGCTGTGATCTCACTGCGTTCTTTATATTCCTTGCAGGTATCTTTAGTGATGCATTTCTGCATCCACTGTTTAGTTTGGACGCGATATTCAGTTTTTGTAACGTTCTATTCGGGATAAGTGTATAGTGACGTTAACTTTACGCTTAAAAATTTAATACCTCTCTAATAAAATTTGAAAAATATGTGAAAATGGTTTGCTTAATTAGTGCTGGATAGCACGAAGGTATATCGAGAAGACTGAAATTATCCCGCAAATATTCAGGAAAATATTAAAAAAACAACGATGATCGTGTCCAGAAAGACCCCAGGTATAATATGTGGGTTAAAAAGAATTTTAACAATATTTTTTCTCAAAAACCTCTCCGTATTTTAAACTTTTTACTTCATATGTAATAAGTGACTGTAGAAATACGAACGAAACCACTACGAAATACGTACGTGGAAATTTTAGTTTTTATTGGGATTTAAGTTATTGTATTTGAGGCGATGTTTTAGAGCAGACCTGCACAACGCCTGCTCCTGCGGGCATTCTGCACTTGCGAGCCGATCGTCTGCCCGTGGCAGCGCCGAAAGTGCAAGTAGTGGGGAGTAGGAAGCTTTGCGGGGAGGGGAGAAGTCTGACGTAGCACGACGCGGCGCGTAGATTGAATACCTGGGCGTCTAATAATGATCCATGATCCAAAATTAAATGCCCATTTGTTTTAATGGATAATGTATAGTATTTCAAGTTACCAGAGTCATGATTCACTGTTTACGTTCTGTGCACTACTGTATATCCACCTTTGTATCCACCACTGTATGCATTTTCATTTTCTATTTTTTTAAACAAAATAACAAGCTCATTGTGACTCTTAAGCATTATTTTAAAGCAATAGCTTTAAAATATATGTTTATATATAAGAATTTAATTCTAACACAGAATTGCAATTTAATACTTGATTGTTCACCAGGAATGTTATAATCTCCAAATCATAGAAAAATGAACAAATCGTGAGAGCAATCTTTCACATCAAGATTGACATAAAAATAGAATATGTGGTAATTTCAAGAAGGGTAATGTTTAATAGCACATTTGTGACCATTTTTCCCCATTGTGAAACTGAATAAAAGAGATCAACGAGCAAACTTCTGTCACGATATGTTACGGACAATCATAAGATAATCATGGGTATTGGTTAAATAGAATGCAAAAGGCTTTATATTTTTATACGATCTCGTAAATGAATCTACTCTCTTGTCAGAAATTAGAACAGAAAATAATCATGATTTTGTTAAGAACAATATGTTTTTTGCTTTGAGAGAACCGTCTTATTCAATTAAACATAGTTAATAAAATAGTTTATTGCTGTCATCATCAAGCAAAAACAATTCAGCACCAAATTTTGTGTTTAGCACAACACTAAATTTGTCATTACGTCGTAGCAAAGCGAATTACATTATAAGCCCTACAAGCAATTATAATACTTGGTGTCGAAATCTAATCTGTATAATTCGTTGTAGTTTCATATTTCGCCCTGCAATATACCGAGAACAAACATTTGCAATATAATACAAAAGACAATATTACTTGAACTGTATATGACCGTCATGTTCTTGCCGATTGCTCTTTAAATTTACGCGCTATCTTTCGAATTGCGCATTCTGATTGGTGGTCCCCACTCCTAGATTGGGTCTCATCCCCACCCTTCATCGATTTTCTCATTTGCACCCGAGGTGCCCGCACGCGGCTCCTGAGGTCAGTGAAAGTGCAAAATGCTGTGCAGGTCTGTTTTAGAGGTTCATGCTTTTAAAGCAGCGTAGTGTTATTTAAGTTCAAAAACATTATTATTCAAAATCTAAGCAGGGAATTTTGTGTTTTGGAGTCAGATCATTTCAGAGTTTGATTTAAATAGAATTCGTACTACCGAAGGGTTTAGATAGAGTATCTTCGTAGCTGGGTAAAGGAATAGTAATAACATCAGTGGATGATAATAGCAGTCACTCATAGGGTTCCACACGGAACCGAAATTAGGGCCAGTCGTGTCGCGATGCAATATATCGAAGGGTTTTAAGAAATGAATCGAATAGAGATACCACGGACCTTCAAAATTTAGACGGACCATCGGAGACGTCACTTGGACTGCACAGGAAACCATCCGAGATTTTCATCCGGGAAGACCCATTCGAGAAACATCGTAAGTTTACGAACTTTCTATATCAAAAACTGTACAGTATAATCTATCTTCAAAGAAAATTTCAATGATCAAGTCATGAGATCTCGCATACCGTAAATGTAGCGACATTAGATGTTAATTGTTATTGTTTTCTAAAAGAGAAAAGACTGAGAATTCATTATAGTTGTCATTAATTCGACAGTAAGTTTTATCTTCCAGAGAAATTCCAGTGATCTGTATTCTATACAGAATCACTCGTACATATACAACAGGTAAGGAAAGTTGTATGTCAGAACCCACGAATGTAAATTAAAATGACCCAATAATATTCAAAAACAAAAAAAGTGAACCGTATAATTAGTTGATATTAGAAATACGTAGTAACTAATATTAAAAAAGTAAAAGAAGTGTTGCAATTAGAAGAACGAAAGCTTAAAGGAATAACGTAAAAATTATTTTCATTGAACTCTCTGAATTCCCGAAAATTTCAAATTTAGAATTAATGCGAGATTCTATATGGTCTCGTTGCACCACTAGTTTAAATTAATACATATCTCATTCCCTTTTACTCTCCCTCTCTCTCTCTTTCTCTCTCCTTCTCCCCCTCGCTCCCTCTCTCTCTCCCTCTTCCTCTCTCTCTCCATCTCTCTTTCCCTGGTTTCCTCATTATCTCTTTCTGATTTCACCTATCGCTGTCTCTCTCTCTCTCTCTCCCTCCCTCTCTCTCTCTTCCTGCGTCTATCCCCTTCACTCTTCTCTCTTGTAATATTCCCTTAGTGAAAAATAGTACTATTCTTGTGAATAGTTCTATAGATCTCGAAGAGTTGCCGCCATTGGTAGCGAAATAAAGATATTACTTACTCGTATCAGCGCACGTAGCATACAGCTTTCTCAGGTCAACAAGAATTGAAGGATCATCGTCAGTGGAAGATTTCTGCAGGTTTTCTGAAAAATACACGCATCTTACTTTTCTTTTCAAGCAATTATTAAGAGTAAGAATTATATTAACTAATTGTTAAATAAAAATTGTTTTTAAGTATATGTTACAGAGGTATATGCAAATTACCTTTGTTTGTAAAATAACTTGATGAAATTTAAAGTAATACTTTTATTTTGCTACGTTAATTATATATTAGAATCAATATTTAGAATAAATTCATCAAAATATTAATAACCCATTTGTTCAGCCGATCCAGGTAGCCGAGATCGCTAATACAGCAGTGCCCTGATGGTCTCGGACCGAAAAGTCGCGTGTTCGAGTCCCGCTAAGGGCATGATTGTGTTTGTGTGTGCCTCTATGTTTGTAATTGTCCATTTCATCCTTCATCATCATTATCATTTCACCTCATCTCCCAGGGCTAATGACCCTGGGTGTAAAAACGGATTCATCATGAAAATGCTGATCCCCCGATTAAAGTAATGTGCACTTACACTCGATAAATGTGACTTAACCCTAGTGGATCGTCCGTTCACATGGATCGTCATGACTTATTCACGACAAAAAAAACAACAACTATTTCTCACTATGCTAGGAATAAAATTATGTAATATGGATCGTGTCTAATAATTTTTTTATATTTTAGCTAACTTTTGGTATGTTTTGCGAAGTTAGGGCAATATCAAAATTTATGTTTCGTTCAAATTTCTCATCTGCGATTATTTTCATTTTGTTATAAAATGTTTTTAAAACTTTGGCTTTACAATCTTAATCCAGATGGAAAAGTAATAACTAGCTTAAAGCAAAATTGGATGTAATTATTTATTCCCTAAATATTATTTTGAAATTCATTAAATATTATGTTGGCTAAGCTGATGCCTACAACTTAAAATAATATTTTTAAAGTTTTGATTTATAATATGATTGTTTAATATTGATATTTCCATTTTCCAGACTCATTCATTGCTAATAAAATTAAATCTCACAATTGTCTTGTTTACACTATTTCTACATTACCAAAGTGATGAAATTTTGCTAATGCCCCTGAATATTGAATCATACGCTATTAATCCATTTGGGTAGAGAAATTTCTCCACATGACTTTAACCTTGTAAATGGTGAAAGATTGCCTCCCACACGGCCCGTTGTATAAGGAAGTACTTCAGCATCCGTCTGGAAAGTTTAAAAGAAATCACGGAATGATACTTCAGAACAGCCAACCTGTAAATTTTCACCGGTCGACATCGACTCAGATATTTAGCGGGTGCTTTTGTGTTTTCGCTTATATAGGAACTAGTGGTCCGGCAATGCTTCGTTATTGCAATGTATTACACTTCATATGCTACTGCTCACGAGATTATTTATCACGTTTTACGGTACTAACTTCAACAAAATTAATAGTTAAAGACATTCTTGCGAGTATGGGTTTGTTCTACGACCTGGTTTGGGCATAGTTGTTAAGTATTCTCTTGTTAAAACGTTCTCCGTCAAGTTTGGGCATGGATTCACTATGCCCCTGTCTGAGAAAAATTTGATTTACTTGTCCGAGACAACGTTCAAATAATAATTATAGCCGATATTTCACAATCGCAGGGTCGGAATACAGCGAAGACGCACTTAATAATTAACGATGCGGTGGTTTGCGTAGAACTTCCGTTCAGGGGGACTTGGGTCAGCATAAACGCATAAAATTACCATAAACGCGCGTCTATGTGCGACAGACATAAGCACATTCCCAATGTACTATGCTTACATTCTTCGGGTAAATGCAATCAATAAGTTCACAAAGTTTTGTCGCAATCAGGTGAACGGTAGCGCATAAAATATGAACAAACATTGATTTTTATATAATCGTTTTGCCTTGGTGAGTGACTGGTTAGCAGGATGTTCTTTAACCTTCCAGCGGGCGCGCTTAAAATTTTCTCACCAGCAGGCGCTTGTCGTAAATTTTACGACGTTCAATGATTCTAGAATAACTCAAATAAATTGTAGAACTATGCAATTTTATCTCCCTGTGTAATATCTTAGAATGATATTGTACATATATTCCATGTATTATGTACATTATATAAGGATTAAGTCGATACAACACAATGAAAATAAATTACAATGCAAAATAAGTCAAAGTGTTTAGTGTATCACGCTTTTCACAAGACACATTATAGAAAAAATAAAGAAAACACATAAAATAAACAAAGGACATTTGGAATCTCGGTACAACACTTTTATTCTTTACATATGTAGGTATTAGATTGTCTTCTTCACTGATACTCTTTCTTAGTCAAAATCAAGATCATTCTCATTACACTGAATGCAGCCAGTTTTGTTTGTGGAATGTTTCTTTCGTATATCAAAATATATTTATCCTCATAACATTGATTAAAGACAATTTTGTTTGCAGAATGTTTCTTGTTTATATCAAATTTTGTATATACCTAAATATGAATATCTGGTATAAACATCTTATACGAATGCCCGATAGCAGACTACCAGCACTCGCAGTGGACTACAGAAGCAGAGGGAGAATAGATGTAGGAAGGCCCAGAAGGAAGTGGACACCGGAACAGGTTCTTGAACCTAACCCTTGAAGTGCAGAAGAAGAAGAAGACCTAAATATGACAATTTTAGAACACCAGCAAGCGCGCAGTGTAAAATTTACGACACTACACTTGCACCGAACAGAGCGTTACAGAAACTGAATTTTGCATGCAAACTAAACAATGGCTGAAAAGAAACATCACTAAATATATCTGCGAGGAATATCAAGAACGTAGACGTCTTTGGCAACAATGACCTGATAGCAAATTCAAAATATCTTCTGTAAAATTTACGACAGCGCGCCCGCTAGAAGGTTAAACACCCAGTGCACGAGTTTCATCCTGGCTGAGGCGCGTGAATATTTCCAAGAATGAACGATTCCATCATGTGGCTATGTCATGGTTGTGGCAGATAAAAGAACCCTGGCAAGTGCCCGGCAACATTAAATCTCCCCGGAAAAATTTCCCCACGGAACGAAATCTCTCGTTCTCCCAACCGTATTGCTCGGATGTAGGCATCTGAGAGAGACACACGTTGGATAAATAAGTCACTACTTGACATTTTAGGGGACGCGCATGGAGCGAGTCTGTCGAACACTCGGGTACGGAACTGCGGCTAAAGGTCGACTCCCTAAAATAACTTACACAAAAATTAAAAAATAAATAAATATAGAGAGCATAGATTATTCTGCGGATGTAACACTTTGTTTTCACTACCATCTGTCGCATTTGAATGATTGCAACAAATATGAAAACTGAAAAGTGTCCTGCATTTTACCTCTAAGTAGTATATTTATTGATCCCATCATACTTTGAATCTAGTGAGAACAAAAAATTCCTTCACTATGGGAACACTTCAATTTATTTTGAATGCAGAATAGCATGAGACATTCGGATGGAAATGAAAGTGAGCATTCGAAATACATGTTAAAAAATATCAAAATCAGGGAAGACATGAATGAAAATTATGGATTAACCAAAGAAAGCTCTGGATAACAATAGAGAATTATACATATACGTACAAAACATTAGGGTAAATTCGAGATATCAATTCAACGTAAAAAACATTGGGGTAAATTCGAGATATCAATTCAACGTACAAAACACTAGGGTAAATTCGAGATATCAATTCAACTTACAAAACATTGGGGTGAATTCAAGATATCAATTCAACGTTCAAAATATTGGAGAGAATTCGATACATCCACAAAATTGGAGGTGGGCGTACCTTTGACGCCGCGCATCTTGTCCTCCTCGGCGAGCGCGTACCAGTCGAGGCTGACGCCGAAGTCCGGCAGCGGGTGCGCGTCGCCCCAGCGGCCGCACGCGAACTGGTAGAAGTCCTCGCACGGCGACACCTCCTCGTCCATGCTGTCCACCAACATCGCCGCTGCCAACACCCGAAAAAAGATATAAGACATACATTTAAGTAAAATCTCGAAGTATTTCAAGCTGATATATGTGTGACTAATTTTTAATACCTCCCTAACGTAAAATTAATAAACTTAAACACACAAATGTTGCGAGTGCGTTTCCTGTTCTATCAACTTCTTCCTCCCTCGCTTTCACTCCTGCGTCCCATGTGAGAAACCCTTCATCTGAATTGCGCACGTATTTCTCATTGAATGATCTCCTTTTTATCATAAAATAAATTGTAATAAAAAAAATTTGAAAGTGGGCAGGCGGAAGAACAGGCTAAATGACCTGAGCCTCGCCACCAATAAATACATTTATTTATTTACTTATTTATTTATTTATTTATTTACTAGCGAGACACACCCATGCGAGAACTCTCGCATGCTCTACCCCACCATCTTTCTTATTATTCCATTTCCACATTAAGCCTGTAATATATATTTTTCTCAAATTGAATTCATTTTTTTAATGTGTATTATTGTCAAACAGACAAATGGAAACAATTCAATAACATTGTATGTTTACTCTTATTAATGAAACTCGCATCTGTTGTATATTTAATGTCACAAAATAATAAAAGTGACTAAATCAAGTAAATAGATGATAGTTTTGATAGAGCGAATAAATAAAATAATTATGACAAATGAACTAATTCTACGTGTAATACAGGTCTAAAAACTATTACTTTTACGATTATTGATCAGTTTGGCAGTTTACTCATGAAGATAATTTTGTCGGTCCAAGAGGTAAGGAGCAACACTGGCTATCAAGACCTATGTTTATAGGTTCAGCTCCATCTGGGGGGATTTTTAAGGGCAAAACGTCTTCAGCGTTCAGTGCCATAATATGATAATCAACAAATCTTTCGTAAATGCCCATCAAAATTAAACCTTCACCAATTTTAATAATAAATAATTACTTTACCGGTTTGACCTCAGAAATGAAGTCACATAGAAAGTGTTTTTTGTAATTTTACATTTTTTCGCAACCTTAATGACATTGGAATTTCCAATGTGTTTCCAAGAGTCGAAACTGTTGTAGATTCGAGATATCTTAGCGACATTTGAGAACAGTGAGTGCATAGCAATCGTAATGGTCAGCTCGGGGGATCGCGCGTAATTCACTGGGAATGTGTTTCCCATCACCGTCATTTCACAAATTTGTTTTCGTTCTTTGTATGAAAAATGGATTTTTTCTTCGGTAATACTTTGAAATATCCTCGGGGTGTCAACTACTTTAAGGACAACTCTCTGGACAGAAGAAAAGTCTTCAAGAAGCGTCTCTTAGAAAATGACATAAAATACATGTTAACCTACTTGAGGAGGTGTTTTCTACACGTCAAATGATTCGCCCTACATTATTGTCATCGTTGCCAGGGCACTGCCTGGAAACGAATATATTGGGGTCATAAATTTTTTTTAATTTAATATAATTAATTTTCCATAAAAATGGGAAATAAAACGCTGCAAAGTTTGAAGATTCTATACAGTTCAATCGACAAATTTCACAACCCAGTGTATAAACGACAACAATAACAGCTATAACAAATACTTATATATATATATATATATATATATATATATATATATATATATTCAAAATTTGTGAAATTTACTTAGGCTATTGTAAATGTTTCTTACCTGATACGACACATTCTTCTGTTACGCAGACTTCTGGTTTGTGCTTTAATTTATTATCTGAAACAAACATTCGTTCCTATAAGGCGTTTTAAGGATCAGGATGCATTCACATGTGGGTCGCACTACGCAAAATCGGACGAATTTGAAGGAAAATTGACCTCGATGTCTGATATCTTTCTGATTATTTTTTTACAGGTTCATGAAAACAAACAATACAACAAGTGTTTTTTAGTTTTGCTCAAATATTTATATTTTCGACATTTTATTTTTTTTAATTTTCCGTAACTTCATACGCAGTGACATGTATAATATTTTATATTTCAAAATCGTTTTAAAATCTCGGTTTTGAGTTCCTTTTAAATCAAAGCTTATATCTGTACCTTTTATTAAATGTATCTTATTGTTTATAAAATTGTTTTTCTTAATGTTAATTTTTTGTTTATATATTTTTATTTATAAAATTATTAATTTTACCATGAATTAAAAATCTGAAAAAAAATTAAAAGAAAGTTCATACTTCCTTCTAAAGGACTGCGAAGTTTCAAAATGGCTTCTGTTGAAATAACTTTTTGAGAATTTTTTAAGTCTTACCTCGTTCACAGCGCCGCGAGAACCTCATGCACCCGTCGTTGTATCTGCCACTATCAAATGAAACGCTGGGGGCACACGCTTCACAACAGGAAGATAAGTGGAAATGTTCACTGAGCAATGAGTTTTAAAGTACTTGTTAATATTCCAAAAATAAAATAAAAAATTGTATCAGATTTACCTATTTTAAGTTTCTCTTTATATAACTTCGATAAGATGTGCACTTTCTTTCAACGAACATGTTTTAATTATTTCTTTATTTTCACAAACAGGAACAAAGGAATGTAACGAACGTGTAACCACGTAGCCATTTTGCTGCATTTCTACGTCTTTTCAAGTGAATTATTTCTTCATGATCTTCACTGGTGAAGAAGAAAAACACTATGTTTTGTATGTTTTTGTGCCCAGTCAAAGAGCTTCTTGGGGGTCGTAATCGGATCATGATGTACTTGAATCATTCAAGGTGAATCCACTGCCGATACGTCACTCAGTCAATCATCCTCTCTTCAAACTTTTCCTGCAACATTTTAAGTCGTTCTATTCCAGGACATTTCTCACACTTTTTAAAGTAACAGTAAGCTCTTGGAGGGTCAAAAATTACTTTTGTTAGGTAGTACCGACAATCCTTCAAAGCATTAACATGATCTTTGCGAGACCTCCTCCGTCAAACATTAACTTTACTTGTACGTTTTCGTTTTCGTGGTTTATGTGGTGTTTCAGTCTTAATTCAGCGAACTTCGAAAAGCTAATCTTTAGATGCGGAGACTTTTCTTTAAAATGTCGGTAGGTTTTTTCATACTGCTCAGTATAATCCTCATTTGTTTCTGAATCTTTCCCCCATTCTCTCTCATTGAAATAAAATTATTATTTTTTTCATTTATTTACTCAAGACGGCTAACGTCATCTCAATAATAAAAAGCCATAGCACAATAGTGTACAGAAGCGTCGATAGTTCTCCTGGATTTCACATGTGGAGTTGACAATATTCCCTTTGTATCTAGTTGTTTTGCAACAGTTATCATGTGAATAGATGCATCGAAATGATTTTTTTAAATTTAGGAAAAGATCAATCTTCGAAAATCGTTAATTTTTATATTTTTATCTTCATCAGTAGTTTCGTATCTTTTTTTCATTTCTTCTATGATGTATTCTTCATTTTCTTGTTTTTCTTCTACATCTTCTACAACAAATATTCCTTTCTCTTAGGTTCGTCTTATTTTTTCCACTTTTCGACGAGGATTTGACTCAGTTTCTTTTTCTCAATAGGGGTTTCACCTAACATCAACATTGTTAAACTTTCTTTCAGATGTGATCATTTTACATTCTTGGCTGGCGCAGCTTCTGCTTCACTAGGAGATATATCACCATCATCTTTCATTTCAATGTTCAATTACGAATTATTGTCTTCTGAATTTCTACTCTGTTGACTTGAACCAGGTTTCCTGGAAAATGTTTCAATGGTATCTTTAGAAGTTTGACTTTCATTTATAAACCATTTTGAGGTTCTGAATCTGCATCTGCATCTGTTACAAATTTTCATGTTCGGCGTAATTTGCAAGCCCAACTTTTGAAGGATACTTCGTATTACATGTCTTAAATTTTTACATTCAGTTCTACCATACTTTTCTAGATTGAAAGGATTGAAACATGAATCAATGCGCATCTTCTTTGTACCTGCCATTTTCAATTAATTTTTGCCACTCTCCTACACAAGAAAAAACCGCACGGGCACTCACACACGCGTCACAAACGAGGATGTTACTTGCATTTTGTCACACACTCTTGGATGTAAACTGATCCCAGTGTTTGCATTGCTGGTTGACTTCCTGCCCTTGCCTTGGGTAGAAAACGACCTGCTGACATCGATAAAAGGGCGTTGGCAGTGTTGCGCAAGGCCGCAAGTCGAGTGGAGGAAGACACAGGGAGCATTGACAAAGCGGGACGGCACCGGTGCGCCGCGGCGGCCAAGAAAATACTCTGCGCTCCGTTGAATATTATTTTTTTACGTGAGTTCTAAAACAGAAGCCATTTTGAAAATTTGCAGAGATGCAGATGAATGTCTAAAGAATTTATTGCCGTCGAGTTTAAAACAAAAAAGTCATGGCGATCATCTGGTAAAACTTGTTTTAAAAATCATAAGCAATTTAAAAAACACAATATAAAAATATGCAATTATTTATAAACACTTGTTGAAAGACTGCTTCTTTAGATTTAATTTGAGATCAAGTTTACGTTTTTACAAGCAATACATTTGGAGTTAAAAATTATTAAACATCTCGACATTGGAGAAACATTAATATATTTCAGTAATTGGAACTCCAAAAATAATGTATTCTCAGCTAAACAAAAAAATATGTGTCTCTTACTTTTCATAATAGATAGTGTAGAAAAAATATCAGAGAATTTGAACCACTTCAGGTTTTTTCTGTCCGGTTTTACGTGGAATGACCCATGTGTTATTTGGTATTAAATTTCACATATGAGCATCTGAGCATTTATCAACGATTGTTCCTATAACGCTGATCGCTTATTATGTATAACTCGACCAAGCGAAGTGTAGAACTTTTTTTATTTATTATTTTTAAATTTACTATTCTGCTTGTTCGGCATTACTGCCTTCCAAGGACGTAAATTGCAATGGATAGATAAGAACATTTAGAGTGCGTCACTGATAGCGTAAATGCCTCAGCTAACGATATTGATGTATTTTGCAACTTTTATTATCTTTCATTTGAAAATAGCAAATAGAGTAATGAAGTTTATTAGTTATTTAAAATAATCTAAATCTTTCTGATTTGCGGAGGTTTAAATATGTCTCTAGGGAAACGAGATTTAATTTTCTTTGGTGCATTGTAAGATTGGCCTAAGTTAAAAAGTGAAGAACAAGACGTTTCAGGAAGAATTTTAAATAATTTTGAATTTTGTTTTTCTAAATATTTTCTAATTGGTTTTAATTTGAATTCTCTATGAAATTGTGCGTTGCTAATAAACCATGGGGCTTTGGTAATTTTTCTTAAAAATTAATTTTGTACTATCTGTAATTTTGTTAAATGAGTGGAGGCTACATTACACCAAACTGGACTAGCATATGAAATTGTAGGTTTTTATAATAGATGAATTTATTAGTAATCCACATTCAATACTGAGAGTGGATTTAGAATTTATAATAGGATTCAATTTGAAAATTTTATTGTATGTTTTATCTATTGTATTTTTGATATGATTTTTCCAATTTGGTTTTGTATCGAAGATGAAATCTAAATATTTAACTGAACTACATTTTGAGAGCCAGGGAATATTCTTATTTCTTATGTTGACTGGAGGTGTGTAGGACTGAAGAGGGAAGGGCGCATTTGAGAACTAACAACGGCGACGCGCTTTAGCGCCGGTGCGGTATAGTTTGGTGCATTCGTGCTCTGTTCCAAAGTAATGGAGCATTTTTGCATAACGCAGTACGTAATGCTAATTAATCAGCCCAATTAGTTTTTCGGATAATTTTCCATAAAAACATTACTTTAACCACACAGAAAGCACTTAATAATTTGATCATTCTTTAACGATCTCACATTCTTTAACACATCTCCATCTCCATGGGAATCTGGAAGTTAAACAAAATTCCAGAATGTTTTTCATTAATTCGATTAACGTAATGTACTCATGTTGCGGAATTTGTAGTGTAGCATGATTGGAACATGTGATTACTTTTAGGAATTCGAAATACTTGCGTTCTTTATTTGATCATAAGTATTTATTAACATAATTATCGAACGCGTCCGTATTTTTCCGTGATTTTAAATGGACTGTCACAGGGTATTGTTGAACCTAGGATGACAGTTCAAGAGGGCCATGTTTACGTCTTTGGACCTTGTCTAGATCAGTGCTTCAGTTTTCAGATGCTCTGAGTATACCAATAGCTCTGTCTTTTTCTCTCCGAAGCAAAACAATGTGCCTTATCGCCAGTTCTACACTTCTCTTGGTCAGGTTATAATGAGTTATTGTTATTGATATGTTTATGTTATTGTTTTTAATTTTACAACTTGCACTCTAATATAATGATCTGTTTAAATTGCAATATCAAAATATTACTTTGCAAATTTTGCTTTATATGAAAAGAATTGAAATAAATATTTCATATTTTCGAGGGGAAAATATATCTGTGCCAGAAAACAGCTCTCTAGATGTCATGAGATAGGATTTCTTTGAAATACACTAAGAGTACCCCCATTTTATTTAAGATTCGGTTTTCCTATCAAAATAAGTAACTTGCGACCGATTGTTTATGCAAAACAAATGACGTTTATATTTTTTTGAATTTAATAATATTATTTAAACTTTGCAAAATAATTTCGGATAATCCAAGTAATGTAGGATAAAGACAAAATATCATTTATTTACACTTCGATTAAGTATAACCCGGTGGTAGTTAATTACATAAATACGGTAATATAACTAACATGCAACTTTTATAATAATGGTACAGTAATAAAAATAATGGTATAATAATATTAATGGTAAAACAATAATAGTTAATAATAATAATAATAATCTAAAAACTGACTTCATAAAACATTAAGAAAAAGAAACTTCTATAATCTAACTCCACACTGGATATTTGTACAATTAAGACCCCACTGCATTACACATCACTTCACTTCATTTCATTATAACTCTTAAATCACTTCCTTCGTTATTTCTCTGCTCAGCACTGCACGACAACTCACTTCACAATACAACACTTACGCATCGCTATATTTCCTACTACTCTTAGTTAATTAATGTAGGGTATTACTAAGTAAATAAGGAATATTTACTTAGTAATACCCGACATTAATTTCCTAAACTGCTGAATGCTTCGAGGAAAGAGCTCAAAGGTTTTTGTAGGCAATCTATTCCATTCCGTTATCGTTCGATTTGTGGAAGAAAATTTCCCGACATCCGTCCTCTGCTGTCTTAAATTTATTTTGTGGCTGTGATTCCCTTTATTGATGTGTGTTTGAATACTTAGCAGACAATTAATTTCTTTCCAAGCTGGATGACCGCTATAAGCTTTATACAAAGCGCAGAGTCTTGCTACTAATCGCCTGTTTTTGAGTGAATCCCATCCTGCCATTTTCTTTTCACTGAAAGTAAATTTAGCTGCACTGTTCTGAATCCTTTCCAAATTTTTACCGTGCATAATTTTGTGCAGATCCCAAAAATTTGTTCCATATTCCATTATCAGACGAACAAGAGATATATAGGCAATTTTCTTCGCGTTTGTCGTACTCTTTTTTAAGATGCACATCACAAAATGAAGAGATCTCCAGGATTTCCCTACAACAAAATCTACATGACTTTTGCAGCTTAATTTACTATCGAAATGGATTCCTAGGTACTTGCACGAGGAAACTCTCGGAATAATGCCGTTATTTAATTGGTAGTTTGTTTCTCTGTAATTATGTTCCCTGCCAAAAGTGATGGATTTGCTTTTAGAGCCATTTATGGCCATTCCATTATTTTCCTCCGAATTATATAACGCATTAAGATCCCATTACAGCATTTCAGCTTCTTTCGAATTCACACTAAGATATATTATGCAATCTTCTGAAACTACAGCAGTAGTGTTATTCTACTGCCCATGTTTTAAGCAATCCCTCAACATTTAAAAAAATATTTTTATTAAAATTTTAATTTTCAATTATTTAGTACAAATTTGCAACTTTTATGTATACACTTATTGGCCGCGGAAGTAATCCACTTAATACTATACCAATACTATCAATGTCCATCTTCACACAGTAAGGTTGTTATTTTATGAAACTGAAAGCTTTGAAGTTCAATGTTCTCGTGCGATGTTGAAGTTAGCCCATGCAGTGCTCGCGAACACGCTCCTCTGCATGTTTGCGTGAACTCATGGGCCAAGGACAGTCATTAATTTTCAGTCCGCTGCTTCCCTTAGCAGCCAGAAAATCAATGGTAACTGCCAACTGGACAGCCCAAACGAAAAAAAATGTCTGCGGCGCGAGCCAACAAAGAGATGACATTTAATTTTAGATTTCGGATTAGTGCTCTTCCATACGCCACCCAAATTATCAACACTCAATTCCCATAATGGCTATAAATTAAGCTTTTGGTAAATGCAGCTGTCCATTCTTGTTCACAAATTGCCTGATTTGAAATATCGTTACTGCTAAAGGACAACTCAATTCACAGTGTTTTTCCAAGGCCATCTGCAACGCACTAAGACCATTCACACTAAGGCCATCTGCATACCCGGAGAACATCAATAGCACGGAGAGAGGGGGGTGTTAAAGTCGATTCCTAGAATAAATTGCAAAATAATTGAAGGAAAATTGTACATATTTCAGAGGTAATGCTACATGTATGTAGCAATATATTACAATATTTTCCTGTTGGATTGTGTTGCAATATTTTTGTCGCTGCAAATGCACAACTGTTTCCTACATCGGCAGAAACTGTATTTCCATCATGACAAATACTAGGGATGCACGATTTAATTGCGATTAGTACAACAATCGATCGATAATTTTATACAATTAATCGAAAAATTGAAATATATAATTTTTACACCAATTAATGTTCACATCAATTAATTTTTTCGATTTTTACTTAATTTATTTTAATTCAAATATTAATTTTCAAGGCGACGAAAATGTACAAATACATCTCTACTTTTGTTCTTTAGCAACGGAATTCCGCGTCTGATTATCTATTTTTAACTGCAAAACACAATAGGGACAAACATACACGATTAATTTCATGTTAGTAAAACAAATAAAATGAAAAGACTTTCTATGTTCTAAATTTTAATGATGGTTATATACTCAGTATGAAATAAGAAAGAAACAGAATTACCAGTTTTTTCTAGAATCGTTCTCAACCAAGAACATCGTAGTGTTTCTAGAAATTCTACACTATTTTCATTTTAAAACGAGTTACAGTCATTTGACTCATGAGTACATGTGCGGAATGAATATTATTGAAATACAGAATCAACAAATATTAATTCAATCGTGGCGTGCTTCTAAACAAATGGCAAAAATAAACAGCTATATGTGGAAACATTTTGAAAAAGTGAAGGAAAAAAAGTTGCTTACAAAATGTGTAATACAGTATTTAAAACACGTGAAAAGTTAATGGATAAGATAAGATTGAGTAATTCGGAACGATTATTCAATTCACATTCATCTAACAAAAAAATAATCGATTAGATATGAATCGATTATTATTTAATAATCGCCCATCCTTAACATAAACTAAAAGTCGGTGCTGAAGGCAATGCCTGCCTGTAAGAGGGCGCTGAACTTCCCATGAAGTGATTATGCAAGATGACGATTTACAATTGTTTTGTAAACATCGGGTAAGCGCTGAAAGATGAATCTATACTTGGGTTTTTATTTCTTGGCGCGTGAGGGATTGTCTTCACGATGGAATATCTCAAGGCATTTCGCGCCTTTCTCGGCCGTGCCGCTAGATGTCGAATGTTCGCGACCGTATCGAGCCGTGCTGGCGATCATGCGACATCTAGCGACACGATCGAGAAAGACGCGAAATGCCGAGAGATATTCTATCGTGAAGACAAGCACCCACGCGCCAAGAAATAAAAACCCAAGTATATCACAAGAGTACAGAGATGTTTCAGTAATAAAAGTCCTAAACGATGAAACAGTAGCTCTGCCTGAAAGTTACAGGGGAAAAACTGCTGGGTCCGTCGATGCTCCCCTCCACTAGTTTATAACTGACTATTTCACTCACGTCTGCCTGTGTCGTAATTAACCAATGCTTAGCCAAGTAGTTTTGTTATAATTCTTTTTTGGTGGTTGAAATTATTTTCGGCGTTAAACTATTATTCATATTACACTTGATTATAAGTTATTCTAGGAGGTCGTGATAAGTCGGAGCTGCATGCAAGTTTCACATACTTCGGTAGCAATTTCGAGTAAAATTTATCTTTTTCGTAATATCTGTGATTTTAATCATACATTCGATTCATTTAATGTGTTCATTCGTGAAATAGTCACACTAAATATCACTCGAAGTGCAATGATAATACTTATAAGAAATACAATATAATATGTATTTCTCACACTAACAATACTGCAGACAATTATTGTATGTCGACACTGAGAAATGTTAGCGAATTCAATGAGTTTATATAAAACTGACTACCAATGCACACGTTTTATTAACTATTATTATTTCTTATTTGTTAATGCTATTTGTATTATTCTTTAGTGGAATTTAAAATTCAAAACGAGTTCCCAAAGAGAAATAAATTACGTTAATTTTCCGATTGCACGTTCATTGAAAAATCGATGTCGAGATTTGTTAGGAAAACGTTAGCGTGACGATTACAGGAAATTGTTCTCCTCGACGTATTTGGCATCACAACATTCAAAAATTAGAAAAGCTCTCTCATATATATTTTTTTGACTTGAGTTTCTCTTCCTTTGACAGTAATAGAAATATTTTAGAACACCGCCCTTATCAAAACTTCTCTATTTCCAATTCTTGCTCTTTCCAGTGTTATTTTACTTTGTAGAAGAGTTATAAAATAGTTTTTTACAATAGCTGAAACATTGTGTAAGATACATGTGAATAACAGTATTTCGTATTTCAAAGGAAAAATGTATTTTTGTCAAGTATTAACTTATTTTGAAAACGAATATATCATTGTGTTAGTTTTACTGCATTTTATAGATATTTTATAAGAAACCTTGAAGTCAAGAGAATTTAGGAATTTTTTTTTTTTTTTTAGGAATGCTCAATACTGTACGTCAAAAATGACAAGAAAATCAATCACTCAAGAGACCTATTTCCAGCAAGTCACATGAAAGGGGTTTACTGCAAGCACACCTGCCTTTCATTTTCCTTGTGTGTTCATGGTTAACAATAGTATTAAGTACGAACTAATGTATGTATGTTTTTGCCATTTTTAGGTTAGGATTAGTCCAACTTTTGCCAGCTAGCGTTTTTCCCTGTCCTGTTTTTATTTAATATTCACGTCTGGGAGGTAAGGGAGACATATGGCATGACGTATGCCCAACACCATTTATAGCACACTTGACCGGTCAGACCTTTTTTTCGTCACACAGCTATAGAAACTGAGATGGTTTGTGCTAGAAAGCTACAGCTTCATTTTTTCGCCGGGCGGGACTCGAACCTGGGACAGCCTCACAAAAAGCAAGCACGCTGTTCATGAACCATCCGAAGGGTTGAAGTACTAATACTTATTAATATTAAATACAATAATATCAAGTACTTACATCGAGCGCCATACACCGCTACCAGGATGATCAAGATCAGGATCACAATGATCAGAAGTACAATCACCACTACCAGGCGCCTCTCTTTTCTTGTACTGCGCTTGATTCTGGAAATAAGATCAGGTTCATGTCAGAGGGTGATTCACTTCAACCCCATCGACACTGTTTTAATGGATTTGTAATTATATAAACAGAATATCTCTGGACTGACTTTCATGTTACACAGTTACATCTACAATACGTTTACCATATTTTTGACCGAATTTGGGACACCGCTAAATGATCCATTGGGTTGAGAGTGGGAGGCAGAGGTCGAGTTGGCTTAGATGGACCGTTTAAAGGCACGTATTCTTGTTTAATAGGAGCCGGAGGAACTTGAGACTTCAAAAATTCGATTTTTGGTTTTTTACATTAAAACATTCTCTGTAATTTTATCTTTGAAAGAAACTTAATTTTATTGATATACGTCCATTCTAAGCTGATTTATCTTTCGGTGTGAAGGAAACTCTACATGATAGGGGGCGTGACTGTCAGCAGACAGTCACGCTCCCTATCATGTAGAGTTCAGCTGCCAGTTTACAGCTCACATTCTGGTTGGGTGCGATTTGTTCACAATATCACGATTTAGTAATTGCATTTTTAAGAAGAAATTATGTAAACGAAAGAGTAAACAATGGTATTATGTTAACAATGCAGCAACAATGGATGAAGAAAATTATCCTGGTAAACCTGCATATGGAGCAATAATGTTGCGGCGGGCCCCGCCCTATCTATCTCTCGTATATACGTACGGGGAGGGTGGTTGTCCTACTCTCTAATAATAATAATAATAATAATAATAATAATAATAATAATAGTAATAATAACAACTATCACCCTTCGTTATGCATTACTGCTTTTGACTCGTCAAAATCTACCATAATCTATATTATTCTTCACCAGAATACTAATAATACAACTTCCCCCGTACCGTATTGCGTATCCCAAACACATTAAATTTATTTAAGAGCGTGGTTCGGCGATTCCCTTCATACAAAGACGGATGTAAACGTAAAGCCTTCTTGGATGCCCTTTGCCCGGAATTTACCCAATCATATGGCAACAATCCCAAAACACAGTGATATTATTTTCCAAAGGAGGCAACCAAGGCCTCTTTGCGTTTATTATAACTCATAACACACACATAAACACTTCAAATACATAACACTTACGTCGGCAGGGCTTCAACCTACCTGCCATTACCGGTAAGCACTCTCTCGTTCTGCAACAATATTCACTTAATGCTACACATGTCCTAAATTACCATATAGAGTTATACACATAACATTCAACCGTTCGACCAAAATTTCTATCGTTTATGAATACAAAAAAAATTAGTGGAACTTTATTCCTTGGAATTAAGAAATTAATGCTTCCAACTGTTTTCCCCCATTTACTCCATGACTGGTTGTTACTCTTAGGCTCCGTCATAA
Source organism: Acheta domesticus (assembly GCA_031308135.1). NCBI lineage: Eukaryota > Metazoa > Arthropoda > Insecta > Orthoptera > Gryllidae > Acheta > Acheta domesticus. The sequence continues at coordinate 42,630,923 of JAHLJT010005437.1, read as the reverse complement.
TAACATCGGTCGTGTCATTTCTTAAAAAACTAACTTAATTCAAACTACAAAACTTGTTCTTGTACAAAAAGAATCATTAGCCGACGTTTCCAAACTCGATGAATGATACCTATGATTACGTGGCGGCGATTACCACTCGCATCGTCTTTCAGGCATCTTCGTTGCAGCGCCCGCCATCTTCTTCTTACACTGCGCTTATGTCTTACTTAAAATTTCCTAATTATTTACATCGCGCACTGTGTGTCTTAACAAACTAATTCTTGCATTCTTCAGCAGCACAACGAAATTACCGTTCGTTTAAAACTCGCGCAACTATCGCGCGCTCTTACCAAAGTTTTCTATCTCCTTTTATCCGTAATAAAACTCACTTTCCTAATTAATTCATTATATTAAAACCCGAAAACTATTAAATATTCACCGAAAACTTCTGCACTGCGTAACATCGCGTCGCTTTCTTGATCCCTCTCCACCACAACACAAAAACAAACCCTCATCTTTTTCCATTGTTGTCTGGCCGCTATATCCCTGTTGCAAAAAGCAAATGACAGTCGATCTCTTCATAACAATTTTTCCATATGTTTTAATTACATTCTGGCCATTATCTAAACTCTGTTATATTGTCAAAAAATGTTAATTAAATTGTTCTTTCATTCCCGTAACTTCCAATTAGTCCTGGAACGCTTCCTTTTAAACAAACAGTTTACTCACGCTACCATTCCCATTAATTTCTATAATTATAAACTAATTTATTTGCATTAGTCCCATTCTAAGCTTCTTACTGCAATTTGGGGTATTTGGGAGTTGCAATCTTCTAAACTATTACAATTTATTAAGAAATTTTGAAGGCCATTATCCGTAAGTAAAATATTTTGAAATATAAGGAATATTTTCTTCCAAACTAAGAAAGATATAAATCTGGAACATAAATAATTATGTCGTTTCGTTTATACTGAATCATTTTCAGTAAAATATATACACAAGTTTTGGAAATATTGAGATATACAAAGCTTCTTAGTATTTCCGCCAGCCAGACAAGAAATTGTGGAAAAATAGTGTTTTCGAAAAAAATTATAATCTCAAAGCCTTCAGTGTATGTATTAAATTCATATTTCTGGTAAGTTTCCACTTATTAGCTCTAATAATTTTAGGGAAAATGTACCTTTGAAAACTACCTCGCATTCTTAATATTATTTAGTCGATTGTTACATAGCCTCAACACGTTGCAAATAGTAGCCTACATCAAATGAGCCATTGAGAGCAAAAGCGTTATAAGTCAAATTTTGGAAGATTTGAATTAGACGTGTCACGGACATGGGGATGAAGTTATAATCTTCCATTACTAAAATGTAGCGAACAAATTCACTTCGTAAAGCTAGAAGTACATTGTATTGCGGGGCATTACGAAAGCGTACCGCACGGCCGATGACACTCGTTGGAAACGTTCCATACTTGTCGCCAGCGCAAAGTCAGCCGACAGCCCCGCGCTCCACACCCCGCACCGCAAAGCCCGTCTCGCATCACCCTCGGGAGTGGAAATGTTCCACACACGTGGTCAGTACAAAGTATTACTCGTTCACTTTACATTTGCAGACGAAGCGCTGCGATCTGTTTACATGAGGTCACCGCCGACTGAATGAGAATCGCTCGTCTGCAGTATATACTGACCGTTTAATATGATATACAGGGTGAGTCACGTAACTTTAGCACCTCCTGTAACTTTTGAACGGTTGAAGTTATTGCAATGCAGTTTTCACGAAAGTGCATGAGGGAAAGGGGCTAATTGATACGTGCATTAATTTCTATTTTATCACTTGTATTTTACGAGATTTTTTAGGTAACTTTGTTTCTTCAAATGGAACTATACATATTTTTTCAGTCCACCATGACGAGCGTAAAAAGACGAATCCAATGATGTACATATTGTCATATGTTAGATAAGGATTTTTTTGATTAATTTTGATTTTTGCGACCGGGGTTTAACGGACGTTTTGAATAGTCCACCACACAAGGTCATGCAGCGCTCCACCAGCACACGTGCGCCCGGCGAAGGGAAGGGAAGGGGAAGGATCTTATTTGAAATCACGAAACATAGTATTCCAAGTATTCACAAAACCATTGCAGTTTTTTCCTGAACTGTGCTTTCCATCCTTCTGCATTTTCACATTTTCGTCTTTCTTTCATTGAAGGAATTAAAGGATGGAAAATAAGAATTTGTCATAAGTTTGTATTGTAATAAAATTGTTTATAACTTCAACTTCATTTAATGGGATTTCATAAGATACGTAGTAATGGGATCTTGAAACAAAGCACAATAAGAATAAATAATTAAAACTGTACAAAAATATATTGTATATTTTGAGCAAACAATTTCAATGTTAATACGAATATAATAATAACTTAGGGATAGAAATAATCTTATTTCAATAAATACTACTTAAGACAAATCCGTATTTTCAATCCCTAAGAAACCCAAATTACTGAAAATGGATTAAGATGAAAAGGAGAGTTCAGGAAAAAGTGCAACAGTTTTGTGAATATTTTTCGTATCCTCAAGTACTTAAATCCCTTCCCTTCCCCGACCCCGCGTTTGCTGGGGGAGCGCTGCGTGACCTTGTGGGGCTGACAGTTACAATGAAAATATCCGTTAAACACTAGTCGCAAAAAAATCACAATTACTCAAAAAAATGCTTATCTAATATATGACAATATTTATATCTTTGGATTCGTCTTTTTACGCTTGTCATGATAGACTGAAAAAATATGTATAGTCCCATTTGAAAAAACAAAGTTACCTCAAATATCTCGTAAAATAAAAGTGATAAAAGAGAAATCAATACACATATCAATTAGCCCCATTCCCTCATTCACTTCCGTGAAAACTGCATTGCAATATCTTCAAACGTTCAAAAGTTACAGGAGGTGCTAAAGTTACGTGACTCACCCTGTAGATGGCGGTGAACAGCACACAGAACCCCAGCGGGGCAAGAACATAACCATTAAGTAGTATATAAGTGCAAAGAAGAAATAAAAATATTGTACGTGAATGTTGTGAATAGCGTGTGGCGTGTTCTATTTTATTGTATATTATCTTAATCATTGAAGAGCACGACTCCAGCTCACTGTCAGAAAGGCGTAATTCATCAGCTGTGGTGTCCGCAGCGCTTGTGCTGCCTTCGGAGACAGCTGATTGGTCAGATGCTGATTGACATCGGGGCCATTCGTGTATTCTCGGTCGTGTGTTCGGGCCTTCACTTTCAAAACAATATTAGTTCCTAATTCTGCCGTCTGCAAATGTAAAGTGAACGAGTAATAAGCTTTGACACTCCCCACTCCGCCCCGCCTAGCACCTCCCTCGGGCGGTGGCCCGCGCGAGGAGCTTGTGGTGGGGCGAAATGCTTATGGGGGGGGGGAGGGGCTTGGCGGAGAGCAGACGGTGAGAGATTCACTCGGTCACTTGAGCGAGGGCCATGAACGATGCCGGACGTGTAGGCGAGACCTAGGCAGGGTTCATGGCTATCGGTATGGTGAGTTAACGCGCATACGAGCGGGACTGAGTTCCTCACGTACAAGTCTTAGGAAAAAGTGTAATTATAGTCAAAAGGTTAATGTAGAACGTTAATGTTAATGTTAATGTTAATGTACACGGTTAATGTTAATGTTAATATACAAAGTTAATGTTAATGTACTTGTAATATTCAGACATAAATTATGATGATCTAGAAATAATAAACTAGCATTGAGGAAAGTTATTTGGTTTCTCTCAACCACACGCTCCTCTGGCCGTTCCTTTGGGTAAGCACGACCCGTCCTCTTCACAGCCATGCAAGCCAGCCGCCGGGAAAGAAGTATATGTAAGTACAGAAGAGTGAATGTGTAGCCTGAATGAGAAGGCTCAAAAGAGTTCCGGATGGGACATAATGGGATAGATGCATCAATTGTTTGAACATTGTTCCATCACAGGCTAAAATGGTGTGAGTCAAATTTTAATATTTCTTATTTAGAAGCCAGCACAATGCACAAGTAGCCAACAAGTTTCTCATACCGCTTCATTCAATTGTGGTGTACGTCACAGGTGGGACGAAACAACAGCTTCCAGGGGCTCCCAAGAAATAGCTTCTTGTTTATCTGCACCCATCACAGAAGAAGCACAGATCAAAATCGCAACTTCAAAATTGCTCTCATTTTGTTGAAAATCGTGACAGATCCTTATTTTTCAATCATATTACTATTCCAGACGAAAATTGTACATACCAGTAATTTGAATGTAAGTCACAGCTTTCAGAAACAGTGTGTGCAAAAGTGAAAGTTGGTGAAAGAAGGTGAAAGTTGACAAAATAGTTAATTATTTAATTAATAAGCAATATTTCAGCCCGAAATATCTGTAGTAAACTAAACGAATATCTCCTTAACACGTTCATAACACGTTAGGACATTTATTCTAAGCGTTATAGTTTTACAGCGTTTTTCGTTTACACGTCATTTTCCGGAAAGTATGTTTTTTGACTTACACCACTTTGCTCTCAATAGCTCAAATGATTCGGCCTCGTGAGAAAAAGGGTTGGTGCTGGTGAGTTACACTACGGCTGTGGGTTGGAAACCCACGTATATCGTGAGGCATTTAGCCCTTTAACTGCTACCGGCCGGCCGACTGTGGGTCACACGTTTTGCGTCATGCTTCTCGCTGCGGGCCGCGCTGTGAGCTACACGCAGAATTACACATAGACACCGCTCACGACATCTCAGAAATCAGTTAGTCCTACCGACAGCCGAAAGCGCGTCTTCACGAGCAAACTCGTCCAGAGGGTCCTGGTGACATTGAGGTTTTGCGTACGATCTCGTCCAGAGGTTCCCAGCGACAATCTGACTGAGCATTAGAGCACGTCCAGAATCTACCACGCACGGAATTATTTTGCTCGTATATAATAGTAAACTCGTAATATATAATAGTAAACTCGTCTAGAACAGTCAAAGGGTTCGTGTCACGAGGAATATTCTGAGTACCTCTTTTATTACAAATGTACTGTAAAGATTGATTGTTAGTACGTCCGGAGGCGTCAACTGCTAAGGTCATTAGCCCCGTAATTGTAGGGCATGGTTTTCCTCGGTTGGTGGTGGGGTTTTCCGCAATCGTCAGGTCTCGAACCCGACCCTATCCTGGTCAGAGTCGCTGCACTGACGACTGTTGTTGTCCTAATAAAACTCAGCCGGTTTTCTGAGCTAGAAATTAATATGATTATACATATGTGAAGTTGAACAAAGTTACAGATATAATACATTAAAGCAACATTTTTTGGTAGTCTTTCATGATAATATGCTATTAAAAGTCATGGATTGTGAACGTGTAATGTAAATATATTAAAAGTTTTGTTAGTTTTAGGCTTTTTGTAATTAATGTGTTTTTGTGTTCTTGTAACTTTTGTTTTTATAATTTTTCTATTTTTGAGTAACTGTATTAATTTGACTATTTCATTGATTAATAATTTCCATAATTGTATACTGGCGTAAAATTAAAGATTCATGAAAGAATGCTATTAAAAGTCATGGTTTTTGAAAACCCATTGTAACACATGACCTGTGAATGTGTAATGTATATATACTAAACTTTCTGTTACTTTTAGTTTTTTTTCTGTAATTAATGTGTTTTTGTAACTTTTTACGTTTTTGAGTAACTGTATTGATCTGACTGCTTCATTGATTAATGATGTACATAATTGTATAATGGCGTATAATTAAGGTTAAAGCCAATAAAATAAATATTCAATATATATTCATTAAAGCAGGTACATTTTATCGTAATCTTACTGTGTACGGAAGTACGGAAAGAAACCGTATATATTAGAAAAGTCATTGCCATTCCTGCGTAAACCTGTAACTGGTAAATATAGATCGTGTGACGTGCATTCTCACGAAAAAATATTAAAGGGTAAAAATAAAAGAGTTGTGTAACTGCCTTTGAGGGGCACTTGGATGAAATGACAATTTTTATTCAAACTCGGCCATGAACTTCTAACACGTGTACGACAATATCGACCTCTTGAGTGAAACGTATTTCAATGACGTAAGGGTATCAGTACCGGAAAAAAATTCTTGTTATGAAGTACTGACACTTGCCTCCCCACGTGGTGCGGGGACATTACGTTATAGGTTTTTCTTTTCTCGTCTTAAGATTAAACTTCTTAAAGTGACAGTTATGTAATGAGCCACTGGGTAAAGCGAATTTCGTGCAGAAAAACTCTAATTGCCTAACCCTGGTAATGAAAAAGTGGATAAATCCAGTTGGTACATTTAGAAAATGAAACTTCTAAGACGTGATGTAGCCAGAATCCATGTTTTGTGGCTCCTTAATATCGAAAAATTCATTGACGGCAAAACATCTGTCTGTCTGCTCGTTGGTCTGTCCGTCCGTCTGTCTGTGAACAACGCTTGCAGCAAAACCGTTCAGCCGATTTTCTTCAAAATTGATATTCCCCAATCGACCTGGGTCATGTTGCGGTCTCTTGAATTTGAAACCGATATTTTAATGTTGGGAGGCTGACTTTTACTGAACTTTTATTTTTACCAACAAGTAAAAAGTTATTCGTTACTGTTATGAAACGTTACTCTCAAAAAGCGTATAAGCATGATTAATTAGTCTTTGTTTCTATAAGATAATGGGCATCCAATACGCTCTTCAAAAACTGTAACAAAACTGAGCGTACTCAGGTTTTTATCGTTCAAAAATGTTAACAATAGCTCTGAATACATTGAATATTTTTCACATTTTAAGTAGTCTAAGAGTGTGATATCAAAAGAATTCCTACTTCGTCACTGTTCAATGCTTCAACATTTATTTATTTATTTATTTGTCAAAAAACAGTAAAAACTGTATATGACGTGTGGGGAAAGAGATTTATCTGCGCACATTTTCTTGAAGGCCAGAAAAAAACACAACGAAAAAATGAATTTAGAAAATAATTATTTTAGAAAAATAAAAATATTGGAAAAATGTTTGTTCCCGAGTTATAGAAAATCAATTTCAACGGTAAATGAACTACAAGCAAAGGAGTGCTCAACAAAACGTGGGCACAGAAGCAAAACAAGGGGCCATCTCAGCATGTTTTACAACGGCTGCTTCGTTTTTTTATGCCATCTCTGTTGTTCTGAGGCTTTTAAAAACTAAGACGAATAATACACTTCGTTTAGCGAATTTGAAACTGTGGAAATGAATAATACGTATACTTACAATGGAGTTCGTCCAGTTATGTCCATAAAAGCATCATGACTGACGGCACCTGATACTGTAGATGCGGCTGAAAAAAAAGAAAACAAATTCAAATATAAAAATTAAATATTTAAATTCTTCGGTCAAAACAGAAGCAAATGGTGATACAATATGGCACAGACTTTCTCATATAAATTAATTTCCTGTTCTCGTGAATCGGTACTAGCCGCATGGTTTCACCCCATCCTCTTTTCATCTGCTATCTAGCAACCTAAAACACCTACCAGGCTCTCTCGAGGTTCTTATCTTTACTCTGAGAACATTCTTGGTAAAGTGATCTATTCACGCTTCCAAAATACAGCGTACGTCTACCCATGGAGGAAAGAGATGGGTGGGCCCTTGCGCATCATATTCGACTTCAGCCAATGAGCCTCAGGCATCAGTTTGCTTCACAACATTAGTGGTCAATCTTAAACAACGGTATATTTCTCGTCTTCCACAGACGCCTCCGTCGACCCTCCCCACCTATCTGTCAGGCACCCGACGCCCACAGACACACTACCTATATGAAAGCCTCGTCTGTTCAACTGTTCCTTCAGAACACATCTTCACTCACACAGACCACCCGCGGACACAAATACTAAGACAGGTTTCGCCGGCCAGGATACAACGACTCAATGCAATAAGCGACCGCCTCACTCGCTTCAAAGCTATCGTAGAGGCCGGAGCTCTGTTCTAAGCGGAGACACTTCTCGTGAATTACTGTGAATATTGAACTAATTGCGACGTTCTTATATGTGCAATCTCCTCTGAACTAATTGCGACGTTCTTATATGTTCAATCTCCTTTGAACAAATTACGACGTCCTTGTATGTGCAAACTCCTCTGAACTAAATGCGACGTTCTTATACCTGCAATTTGCTCTGAACTAATTCCGACGTTCTTATACCTGCATTCTCTACTTAACTAATTGCGACATTCTTATACCTGCATTCTCTACTTAACTAATTGCGACGTTCTTACACGTGCAATATTCTATAAACTAATTGCGACGTTCTTACACGTGAAATATTCTATAAACTAATTGTGAACGTGCGTAAATAGCGATGAACAACATTAAAATACATAAAAATCTCAGCTTTGGAGTGCTACATAACAATTGACAATTGCCAGGACTTCGAGTATCTTCGTAGAGCTTCTGGACTTCTCGGACTTCTAGTATCTGCGTAAAACTACCAGCTCATCTAGTGTCGACGAAGAACTGTTTACCCCTTCATCCAGAATTTGCTGCCCAATGCCACTTGTGGTATTCACGCTCCCGACCTGCCAGTAAAGAACGACTGCTGCCATCTCGACTACATAGATGAGTAAGTAGATGACTAATGTAGGTGAGTAACAAAAAACAACAACATTCTTTAACTGAACATCTGGTGAACATTCATTAACTGAATTTCTCACAGCAGTATAATTTGGATTGCAAATTTCAAATACCTAGTACAGTTCAAGTAATAATCGCACCATAACCAAACAGGACTCTATCAACAAACAACTGCATTGGTGCAAATCAAATAACGAAATATCAGCTGGTTATATTTGTTATTATAAATTGTTGCTCTTCATTCATCCTCACCTAATTTTAAGATACCTTTAAGTTTTATTATTGTATTGTTTTGCATTTTAATTTAATAAAACTAGTGAAAAGACTTCAATCTATTTCTGAAATTTGTTCGCTTTAAGCCACTTTTAAAATGTTTCTAAACATTTCTCGCTCTCCTTGTAAACATGGCGATCAGCCTTTCAAAGTCCCCGTCTTATGGTCATGCGGTTCATGACGCAAACTGGTGCTGCCCAGAACAAGCGAAAATCGGTGCGCCTGAGTAGCCCACCAATATCTTTCCACCATGGGTCTACCTAAGCACTATAACATTAGATAATTGCCTACAGTATCCCTTGGACCCATTATCCCACGGTACCATTGTTCCCGGTATAGGGATCAAGTTCCTTAATTACATACTATCCTTTCAGGCCAACAGATATCTCTTTCTTATTCTATGCACATTGTTTACTGCATCAAGTTGATGAATATGCATGAAATAACTGCATTAGCTTTGTAATTCCCACTCTTTACCTGAGAACTTGCGATCGTCTACTGCACCAAAGTCACCACCGCCGCCGCCACCACCACCGTCGCCCATGATGCCACTGCAGTAGGCACAGACCTGACTGCCACTGAACAAAACAGAATCAAAATCATAATTTTTATTATATCACGAGTGGACCAATGCATCGCTATTTGTCCTACACTTCACACGCCACTGGTCACGTGATTGTTAATCATGTTTTACGCTAATCTCTGCAAAAATTTTAATGGATTAAAGACTTTCTCGCGAGTACGCGTTTGTTCTATGTCCTGGTTTGGCCGTGGTTGTCAAGAATCCTATTGTTGAGAAGTTCCCCCTCACGTTTGGGCATGCATTCGCGCTGACACAGTCTTGGAGAAATTTGATTACCTGTCCGATATAACGTATAAGTAATAATTCCGCCCTATATTTCACAATCGCAGGGGCAGACTAGGCAGCGAATACGCGCTTAATACTTGAGAGTGCGGCGGGTTGCGTAGAGCTTGTGTTCAGGGGCGCTTGAATCCTAATAAATCATGAGCAAAACGCCTCCATTTTGCGTCTATGGACAACAGACATTAGCACTTTCCATTTGTACTATAACCTTCGCGCAAGCGCAAGCAATAAGATGACAAAGTTTAATTTCAATTAGATGAACGGTACATCGGTGCATCAAATACGAATATACAAGCACACATTTGATTTTTATATATTTAATGTAATTGAAAAAATCATTAATACTCGTATATCAGTATAATAATTCTATATAATTATTTTTCAAATATTAGTATTTTGACTGATTATTTCGTGTTTACAGTAGCGACAACTGCTATGGTCCGTAACTGTCGTGGTTCCGTAAGTGCGTTGCATGTTACTTATCGGGAAGTAACTGTTCGTCTCCCGCTGGGTCGTCTCCCGATTCGACGCAGGCCAGCACATCGACTTGAGGGATTTTCATCTCCATTATATGTAGGCAATGACGAAAGACAGTTTCTTGAACATATTTATTTGTTTGGGAAATTTGAATTGTTTATTTAGTGTATACGGGCGTGCCCATTATTTTATTTTCTATTGCCAGAAGTATAGTGTACCAGATGATTGGAAATCTGCTTTGATAGTGCCAATTTTCAAAAGTGGACAAAAATGTGAAGTGCAAAATTACAGACCAGTTAGTCTTACATCAGTAGTCTGTAATTTTTTTGAAAAAATGCAATTACCAAAGCAAAAGAAGTCCCGTATACCTCGCTTGTTAGGCCGGTCTTCCTACAACTAAAATATTAAAAGTAGACATTTTCTCATTTTGAAATCTATTCCATAAAAGCATAAACCATTGAAATAAGGTCCTGTACAGTTCCTAAAAAATCTGAATACTTTTCGCGTAATTGTGCGTGAAAGTACAGGCGAGAAAGTACGTGCTCTACCACTAGTTTTGGTCTACATTGTTATCATTATTATTGTAATTGCAATAAAATACAATTAATGAGAAACCATAAATCTTTTTTGTCGAGAAATATCTTGCAAGCCGACGTGTAGTTCGACGACGCAGCAGATCTCACTCACTAGCGGGGACAAGCATCATTTATTCTTAACATATAAAGCATTCCCTACACTAACGGGACTTATGACCATAGAAGTTGACGTGCCAGGAAAGAACGAACAATCAGTCAATGCTTTTAATTTTTTATTGATTGGTGATTCCGGGCGCGTCACCTGCATCAATAGTTCTGTAAGTGTAGTGCATGATTTTTCTCGGCATGTGACGGTGATTTTCTCACGTTGGATGGTGAGATCCGACATCGACCTACCGTCGGCTAGCGGGGTTTTCCCAACCCACCAGCAGAGCACCGCCCCAGCCTGGACAAGCTCTAAGCTCCCCATCGGTCTACCGGCATGTATGGTAGTGTAGTGCATCTAAGTGAAAGTGAGTGTAAGTCGTGGGTAGGATAAATCCAGGAAAGTGAAGGAAAGATCGCGCGCGGACCGTGGCCCGTTTGTTTCGGTACTGCCCCGGCATTCGCTTGGTATTGATCTGAACAATGACGGAAAATTACCAATAAGATCAGCCGGCAGCTATAATTCTCCTCCACACAGCGACAGAACTTGACCGAACTGACTAGCTAGTGTCGAAAATTCTGCCATGGTCGGGATAGAAACCCTAGGACCTTCCAGTCAGAGGCAATATAGTGACGTCAATTAATGCACTGAGCCACCCGTCAATCAATCCTCTGTGGAAAGTAATAGTAAAGCGACCCGGGTGTTAGCCAGGCATGGAACGCAAGGGCAGTGCTCCTTCAAGAGGGCCTTGAACTGTGGCGGCGACACATCAAATGCTTCCGGATTCGCATCGCGTGTCGCATGTATGGTCACGTGGATGCTTATTGACGCTTCGACCCAACGTGGAAGGACTTCGGACTTTAAAGGTGCCCACACACGCTAGGAATACGTTAATGTTTTTCTCTTTCGGGTTCGCGTGCCCACCACTTGTTTTTGTTTTTATTAAACGGTTATTAATTCCTATATGTGATAATTAATTTGTGAATATAAGTGGAGAATCTTGCTGACTGACTGGTATCAACGCAGATCACAAACTACTAGTGATGTCAAAAACGGAGATAATCATTATTTCAATTATTGGAATAATATGTTAAATATAACTCCAGTTGAAGAGTGTAGTTACAAAGCCACGTGACTCAAGAAACATCACATGCATACTGCCCCCCCCCATTCTCTACATATATAAAACAGGATTTGGTATGTACATAAGAGCTAAACTCCGACACCGTTGAACCGACCTTCATGAAACTTGGCACTTGTAAGTGGTTTTTCACTGAAAAGGTTTATGTAGGTTTATGTTCACTACGTATCCACTACATATTCACGTCAAATAAAACCTAAACACACTCGGCAGCATTTTGAATCTATATCGTTAAATAACTCCTAAATGAGGCGTTCTAGGGCCTTAAAAACTAAAATTTTGACGTATAAGCCCTCAAAAAAACGTTTCTCATACCGTAATCTACAGAATGAACTCTTCCTGAACATTCTATTACATTTTTGCTGGTCCAGCGTTTCGCGATATTACCTCACCTGCTCAGAGACGTGCAGAATCTGCAAGTAAATGTGAATGAGGGAGACAGAGAGCGGCAGAGACAGAGACACACAGAAAGGGACAGGGTGATGGAGGGAGAGAGTGAGAAACGGAGATGGGAGGGGAAAGAGAGAGAAGAAAGGCAGAACAACGTCTGCCGGGTTATCCTAGTTAAAAATATAATAACTGAATTCTCTGTAATGTTTTATTGTTATTAATTTAATTAATATGATTATTAAATTATAAAATATTTATGGGGTTGTTAGTGCGTCTCTGATTAAAATTCACTTTCTGCTACATTATTTTTAACTATGAATAAAATCTTAGTACTTACAATGAATTAGCTTAGCGTGATGTCATCAACACAACCTTTCCTGTTAATTTTTTTTATTTGTGTTGTGCAAGTTCATAATAAAAAGAACTTTAAACACAATGTAAATGATTCGGTCGACTCATCTTAATCACAAAAAGTTACATGAACTAGTGGTGCTTTAGCGGCACATATTTTCTTTCATTATTTCTATCATTTGCAATGTTCGAAAATTCAGAGAGTTAAACGATAATGCGATTTCCACCATTCATTTACGCGTCTCTTGTTCTACGTTTTTTTGAAACTTTATATGACATTATTTAAAGTACATGTACTCATAAATAAATTAATGTGAACAAATCGCCGCTAATGTAAATACTAATAACGTGAGGGACAAGTAAAAAATTCAATTTTGTAATTTTTGAAGAAACAAAAGAATAGAGAAAACTGATATTTATGTCATCTCACAGAAAACATTTAGCACTATCCCTACAAAAAGTTTAAAGAAAAAATTTGAAGCTGTTTTTGAGAAAATCTTGTTTTAGTAATTTTTAAAATTGCAAATATTGCACACAATATTGCGCGGAAACTACTAAAATTTTCAAAAAATATTTGATCTTAATGAAAGAACTTACTATGGACAACAAAATTTATTTGGAGGGAAAATCTATATCTTCAGTTTTGTAGTTGTAAGCAAACGCCTAAAAATTCAAACTTCTGCAATTTTCAAAAATTCAGAGTTAACCGTGAAAATCGGACGTATGCTCGCGTGGAACCAGATAGATCAGGGAATATCCATTTTAGAAGCCATCTAAAGCTAGCAGCGCCCAGAAACCAATCTCAACCAAACTATATCCAAAATTTTAGGCTAATTTTAGGCTAATTAAATGCTCTATTCCCGAATTTTAGGCTCCTCTGGATTTCCGAAAATCGTGGGCGCTGCTAGCTTTAGTCTAAAGCTAGCAGCGCCCACCCAGAATCTATCTCAAAATCAATTGTAAAATCTGAAACCCATCCCAAAATTTAAGAATAATTTTAGGCTCTTGGAAAAAAATTATCCCCGCCTTCAAATTCCAAAAATCAGGGCTGTACAAAACGAAACAAATAACATTGGTTCTTATGGGCGAATAAACATCAAAATCAAAAAACCTTAGGAAAAATCTGAAACCCCTCCCAAAAGTTAAGAATAATTTTAGGCTCTTGGAAAAAAATCATCCCCGCCTTCAAATTCCAAAATTCAGGGCTGTACAAAGCGAAACAATTAAAATTGGTTCTTACGGGTGAAATAACACCAAAATCAAAAAACCTTAGGAAAAATCTGAAAACCTTTCCAAAAGTTAAGAATAATTTTAGGCTCTTGGAAAAAAATCATCCCCGCCTCCAAATTCTAAAAATCAGGGCTGTACAAAGCGAAACAATTAACATTGGTTCTTACGGGTGAAATAACACCAAAATCAAAAAACCTTAGGAAAAATCTGAAACCCCTCCCAAAAGTTAAGAATAATTTTAGGCTCTTGGAAAAAAATCAACCCCGCCTTCAAATTCTAAAAATCAGGGCTGTACAAAGCGAAACAATTAACATTGGTTCTTACGGGTGAAATAACACCAAAATCAAAAAACCTTAGGAAAAATCTGAAAACCTTTCCAAAAGTTAAGAATAATTTTAGGCTCTTGGAAAAAAATCAACCCCGCCTCCAAATTCTAAAAATCAGGGCTGTACAAAGCGAAACAATTAACATTGGTTCTTACGGGTGAAATAACACCAAAATCAAAAAACCTTAGGAAAAATCTGAAACCCCTCCCAAAAGTTAAGAATAATTTTAGGCTCTTGGAAAAAAATCATCCCCGCCTTCAAATTCTAAAAATCAGGGCTGTACAAAGCGAAACAATTAACATTGGTTCTTACGGGTGAAATAACACCAAAATCAAAAAACCTTAGGAAAAATCTGAAACCCCTCCCAAAAGTTAAGAATAATTTTATGCTCTTGGAGTAAAAGATCCCCGCCTTCAAATTCCAAAAATCAGGGCTGTACAAAGCGGAACAATTAACATTGGTTCTTATGGGCGAATAAACACCAAAATCAAAAAACCTTATGAAAAATTCGAAACCCCTTCCAAAAGTTAAGAATAATTTTAGGCTCTTTGAAAAAAATCATCCCCGCCTTAAAATTCCAAAAATCAGGGCTGTACAAAGGGAAACAATTAACATTGGTTCTTACTGGTGAATAGGGTATGTTGTATTCCTAACGGGAATTTTCCATTTTTTGGATAGGGAAGAGAGAAGGCCAAAATTATTTGTGGGTTTTAATAGAATTCTCTATAATGTGTGGAATATGAAGTTCAATTTTCAGAAGCTAAGTCGTTGTAATTCAGGTGTTATAAGAACTCAAATATTGAATATCGAAAAAAAGTGGGTGTGTTTCGATTAATATTCTATTTATTTCAGTCAGAACGGTGCTAGCCCAAAATTATTTGAGATTGGCATATTGATATGTAATGTATGAGCAATTGCTAATAAATTCCTCATTTGAATTAGTAAAGTAGTTCAGAGATTATTTTGTGAGAAATTAAAAATTAATCGAAAGGCATGTTGTAGTTCTCACGAGAATTTCCCATTTTTTGGAAAAGAAAGAGAGAAGCCCAAAATTATTTGTGTTTATAATACTATTCTCTATATTGTGTTGAATATGACGTTCAATTTTCGGAAACTAAGTCATTGTAGTTCAGGTGTTATAAGAACTCAAATATTGAATATCGAAAAAAGTGGGTGTGTTTTGATTAATGTTCTATTTTTTTCAGTCAGAACGGTGCTAGCCCAAAATTATTTGAGGTTAGCATATTAATAGGTAATAAATGGGCAATTGCTAACAAATTTTTAATTTGAATTAGTAAAGTATTTCAGCAATTTTTTGTGAGGAATGAAAAATTAGTAAAAAGGTATATTCTAGTTCTCACGAGAATTTTTCCATTTTTTTGGAAAAGAAAGAGAGAAGCCAAAATCATTTGTTAGTATATCTGTATTCCGTATCATGTGTTGTATATGGCCTTCAATTTCCAGGAGCCAAATCGTTGTAATTCAGGTGTTATAAGAACGCAAATGTTGAATATCGAAAAAAATTGGGTGTGTTTTCATGAATATTCCAAATTTTTCCAATAAGAACGGTGCTAGCCCAAAATTATTTGAGATTGGCATCTTGATAGGTAATGCATGAACAATTGTGAATCAGTTCCTCATTTGAATTATTAAAGTATTTCAGAAATAATTTTGTGAGGAATGAAAAATTATTTAAAAGTTATACTGTATTTCTCACGAGAATTTTCCACTTTTTGGAAAAGAAAGAGAAGCCCAAAATTATTTGTGGGTATAATCGTATTCCTTAATATGTATTGTATGTCACACGCCAATGCCATGAGCCATATCCTAGTACTTCCGGTTTTATAAGAACGGAAATGTCGAATATCGAAAAAAAAATATGGACTGGTTTTGACTAATATCCCTTTTTTAATACGAACTAATATAGCCCAAAATTATTTGAGATTTGAATATTATTAGCTAATTTATGTGCAATTGTTAATAAATTCTTTATTTGAATTGGTACAGAATTTTGGGGTTTACTTTTTCAGAAGTGGAAACGTGGTGAAATGTATATTGTAGTTCTCACGCGAATTTTTCTTTTCTTGGAGAAGAAACCGCGAAGTTCAAAATGATTCATGAGTATAGCCGTATTCTCTATCATGTGTTGTATATGGAACTTTATTGCCAGGAACGAAATCCTTGTAGTTCAGGTTTTATAAGATCGCAAATATTGGATAGCAAAAACAAAAGTTATTCTATTGATTATTATTCCTTTATTTTTCAATAAGAACGTTTCTAGCCCGAAATTATTTGAGATTAGCAAATTGAGAAGCAATGTATGTGCAAATGTAAATAAATTCTCTTTTTGAATTAGTAAAGTACTTTGGAGTTTATTTTGTGAGGAATGAGAAATTGGTCAAGAAGTATATTGTAGTTTTCACGAGAATTTTCCATTTTTTGGTAAACAAAGAGAGGAGCCTAAAATTTTTTCTGAGTACAGCCGTAATCCTTATCATGTATTTGAAAATGACATTATCAAACGCGAAATACCTGTAGTTAAGGTAACACAAATATTGAATATCGGAAAAAAGTTGGGACTGTTTTGATTAATATTCCTTTCATTTTTAATAAGAACGAATCTAGTCCAAAATTATTTGAAGTTGACATATTGATGGCCAATGTATGAGCAATTCTAAATAAATTCCTCTTCTGAATTAGTACAGTATTTTGGAGTTTATTTAGTGATAAACCAAAATATGATCAAAATTTATATAATAGTTTTTACACTAATTTTCCAATCTTTTTAAAAGAAAGTGAGTAGTCCAAAATTGTTAGAGAGTACAGCCGTATTCCCTATTATGTGTTGTATATGACATTAAATTGCCCGGAACGAAATCCTTGTAGTTTAGGTTTTATAACAACACAAATATTGAATTTTGCAGGAAAATAGGGTGTTTTGATTAATATTCAATTCTTTTCAAAAAGAATGCATCTACCCCAAAATGATATGCGTGTCGCGATTTTTTGCCATAATGTGCATGTTATTTGTAGAACATTGAATTGATTGAAGCGAAATACCTGTAGTATAGTTTTGAAAAAAAAAACCAACAAATATTTGAGATCGGTACGTATTTCGGACAGTTTTTTTACTTTGCTTTTCTTTTTCATGAAAAACATGGCAATGCCCAAATTATTTCAAGATCGCATCTTATTTGTTGGTATGTGTTCAATTGTTAGTAAATTCCATATTTACATTTGTTAGTTAGGTTTGTTTTCTTTTTTTTTTTTTGGACGAATGGAAGATTGAGAAAAAATGTAGTTTGCCTTTTATACTAGGCATTATTCTTTTTCCATTTTTGGATTTCTCTATTATTGATTGTGATTTTAGAATTGTAGATGTATAGTTAAATAACTATTTTATCTTTTAATTCGTCGCTGCTTTTTGGAGAGAATTTTTCTTGTATGAAATATTTATTAAGTCCATATTGGATATTTACATAGGAATGAATTAAAGTAATTATTTCAAGGCTTGATATTGATCCTGTCCGAATAAATGGTAAAACTCTCAACAAATACATTTTTTTCTTTTTTAATGTTGGAAATACACGTGTACGGTATAATTCTCCCAGAATATATGTGAAGTTTCTCCGGATTTCCTAGTTTTGAGATAGTGAGATTCTAGCTTCTCCATCCTCGTTTTTGCTAAGTTGATTTCGGGGTGTTTTTTGATAACACTAAAGAACCCAAAATTATGGCCCAAGATTTTTTGAGTTGAGTTGCTATTGGGATGGTTTTAAATATTTGTTATCGTACGTAGGGGTGAGTTTCGAAATTTTGAAAAGGAACAAAAATTTCGCACGTTTACGACCACACAAATATTTTCGAATTTTCAGTACGGGTGGGTGTTCAATTAACAACCAACAATTTTTAACCTTAATTTCGGAGATTGTAGGGTACCAAAATAATGTTTCTGGTGTCACTGAAGAGCCCAAAAATATCCCGAACTTATGGTGGGAGAAATTTTGAAATTTGAGAATTAGGAGTGGTTTTGATTTTTTGTTTTCGTATTTAGGGGTGTGTTTCGAAATTTTGAAAAGTGGCCCCCAGAAGCCCAAAATTCACTTGTTTTGACCGTGCAAAAAAATTTGAATTTTAAGTAAGTGGGGGTGCTAGCTTTACCGGCCAAAATTTGAAATCGTAATTTCAAGGTGTTGGGAGGTAGCCCAAAATTTTTAGAAGGGTGCTGAAATTAGCCCAGAATTATGGCGCAAGCATTTTTGAGTTTTGAGAAAGTGGGGGTGCTAGCTTTACCGACGTAGTGGCGCCTGCTATTACAAGCACACCGTCCAGACCTGGTCCCTGCCGAATACCGCCGTGTGTGTAAATAAATAAAACTGTGCCCGGCGGGGGCCGCCTCGGCCGCGGGCATAGTCTGACGTAGGCCAATCCGCACCTAAAAACTCCCGCCCCACCACCAGGAGCCCCTCGATGCCCCTACACCCTGTCAAAGAAGATGGTGCAGTGATGGAGCAGTTAAAATGTAAATAGTGTAAATAGTAATCAGTGCACAACAAGGATATCACAGTGACACCTGTGCTTAGTGTCAGGTCATTTCAGGATAAGAGAATTTTGAAGATAAAAGCAATAAGGAAACTACCACCATGTATAAAAATTGTTCTGTCGACAATAAACGCTACTTAAATACAGAGTAATATACGTAGTGTAGGGAAAGTTATATAATGCTGCGGGGAAAATGACGAATTTTCGCCAGCAAAAAATTAGTTGTCTGGTCGTGATGACGAAAAACTGGATAAATCCAGTTGCTAAATTAAGAAAAAAAATCCCTTAACACGTGGTGTAGCCAGAACCCGTTTTTTGTTGGTCCTTGATTCCCAAAAACCAACTGAAAGGAAAACGTCCATCCGTCCGTCCCCGTCCGTCCGTCAACACTGCTAGCACCTAAACCGTACGTACGATTTCTTCCAAAATGGATATTCCCCGCACGATCTGGTTTGAGTGAAAGCTTTGAGATTTGGAAAAAGATTCTATACAATTTTGGGGTACTTTACATGAAGCTCCCCGGACGTTTTTAAACTTTTCTCAAAAACTGCTCCAAATTTTTCTTTAAATTTCTTGTAAGAACAGAGTAAAATGCACATATTATGGTGACATAGATACGATGTTCACGGTAAACTCTAAATTTTCGAAAATTGCAAAATTTTGAATTTTATTCAACGTCTTCCTCCAACTACAAAATTGTAGATGGAGATTTTTCCTTCAAATGTATTTTTTTCTTCATAGTGAGTTCTTTCATAGTGAGTTGTGTTTATTCGCACGTAAGAACCAATGTTAATTGTTTCGCTTTGTACAGCCCTGATTTTTAGAATTTGAAGGCGGGGATAATTTTTTTCCAAGAGCCTAAAATTATTCTTAACTTTTGGGAGGGGTTTCAGATTTTTCCTACGGTTTTTTGATTTTGGTGTTATTTCAGCCGTAAGAACCAATGTTAATTGTTCCGCTTTGTACAGCCCTGAGTTTTGGAATTTGAAGGCGGGGATGATTTTTTTCCAAGAGCCTAAAATTATTCTTAACTTTTGGGAAGGTTTTCAGATTTTTCCTAAGGTTTTTTGATTTTGGTGTTATTTCACCCGTAAGAACCAATGTTAATTGTTTCGCTTTGTACAGCCCTGAATTTTGGAATTTGAAGGCGGGGATGATTTTTTTCCAAGAGCCTAAAATTATTCTTAATTTTTGGGAGGGGTTTCAGATTTTTCCTAAGGTTTTTTGATTTTGGTGTTATTTCACCCGTAAGAACCAATGTTAATTGTTTCGCTTTGTACAGCCCTGATTTTTAGAATTTGAAGGCGGGGTTGATTTTTTTCCAAGAGCCTAAAATTATTCTTAACTTTTGGGAGGGGTTTCAGATTTTTCCTAAGGTTTTTTGATTTTGGTGTTATTTCACCCGTAAGAACCAATGTTAATTGTTTCGCTTTGTACAGCCCTGATTTTTAGAATTTGAAGGCGGGGATAATTTTTTTCCAAGAGCCTAAAATTATTCTTAACTTTTGGGAGGGGTTTCAGATTTTTCCTAAGATTTTTTGATTTTGGTGTTATTTCACCCGTAAGAACCAATGTTAATTGTTTCGTTTTGTACAGCCCTGATTTTTAGAATTTGAAGGCGGGGTTGATTTTTTTCCAAGAGCCTAAAATTATTCTTAACTTTTGGAGGGGTTTCAGATTTTTCCTAAGGTTTTTTGATTTTGGTGTTATTTCACCCGTAAGAACCAATGTTAATTGTTTCGCTTTGTACAGCCCTGATTTTTAGAATTTGGAGGCGGGGTTGATTTTTTTCCAAGAGCCTAAAATTATTCTTAACTTTTGGAAAGGTTTTCAGATTTTTCCTAAGGTTTTTTGATTTTGGTGTTATTTCACCCGTAAGAACCAATGTTAATTGTTTCGCTTTGTACAGCCCTGATTTTTAGAATTTGAAGGCGGGGTTGATTTTTTTCCAAGAGCCTAAAATTATTCTTAACTTTTGGGAGGGGTTTCAGATTTTTCCTAAGGTTTTTTGATTTTGGTGTTATTTCACCCGTAAGAACCAATGTTAATTGTTTCGCTTTGTACAGCCCTGATTTTTAGAATTTGGAGGCGGGGATGATTTTTTTCCAAGAGCCTAAAATTATTCTTAACTTTTGGAAAGGTTTTCAGATTTTTCCTAAGGTTTTTTGATTTTGGTGTTATTTCACCCGTAAGAACCAATGTTAATTGTTTCGCTTTGTACAGCCCTGATATTTAGAATTTGAAGGCGGGGTTGATTTTTTTCCAAGAGCCTAAAATTATTCTTAACTTTTGGGAGGGGTTTCAGATTTTTCCTAAGGTTTTTTGATTTTGGTGTTATTTCACCCGTAAGAACCAATGTTAATTGTTTCGCTTTGTACAGCCCTGATTTTTAGAATTTGGAGGCGGGGATGATTTTTTTCCAAGAGCCTAAAATTATTCTTAAATTTTGGGATGTGTTTCAGATTTTACAATTGATTTTGAGATAGATTCTGGGTGGGCGCTGCTAGCTTTAGACTAAAGCTAGCAGCGCCCACGATTTTTGGAAATCCAGAGGAGCCTAAAATTCGGGAATAGAGCATTTAATTAGCCTAAAATTAGCCTAAAATTTTGGATATAATTTGGTTGAGATTGGTTTCTGGGCGCTGCTAGCTTTAGATGGCTCATTTTAGAAAAAATCGTATTAATGATTTAGGCGCTAGAAATTTTCACAGACTGACGGACGAACGGACAGACAGACGGACGGACGTTTTGAAAAAAAACTTTTTCTGTATCAGGGAACCCCAAAACGAGTATTTCCGTGAATATCTCGAAATCGATTTTCCGCAGCTACTTACATAACTCTCCCCATACTACGTATGTTACACCGTATATACGTATGTGTACGGGAAAGTTAAAATCTATTTTAAATATTGTAGTTATAGAAAGACCCCGAAAAAATTGGAACTTTTGCAATTTTCGAGAAATCAAGGTTTTCAAAGAAAACGAGATCTACTCTATTCTTTTGCACGTAATTTACGCTATCTGATTTCAACGTTTAATCGAAACATTTAGTGCCATTTTTGAGAAAACTTTGAAAATGTTGAGGCTTCATATAATGCACCCGCAAAATTCAAAATATCAGTTTTCATCTCGTAGAGCGTAAAATTCGTTTAGATCCATTGGGGCGAAATTTGAAAAAATTCACCTCGTCAGTTTACGCACGTTTACAGATGAAGAGACAGGCGTTTGTCGATTTTTCTTTATCAAGGATGGACCAAACATTAGATTCTGAGAACAGTGCGTGTTAAACGAAGTAATTTATCCGTATTACACACAGGAACAAGATTTAACCTCAACTGGCATGGTGAGTTTTTGTTACATAACTGGCGTCGTGGTGCCATTTTGACTCCATGCCTTTTCTTTAATTTCTGTATGAAATTTGTAATGCAATTTGAACTATTTCTGTTTAGTCACATTTTTAGAGGATTTTCAAAATAATTTAGATAAAATAATTCATATTTAATATATTTTTTACTGAAGTGAATAATAATTAACTTTTTGTGACATTACTGATATATACTCATCAATAAAACCATAATGTTTGCTGTAAACTTTCAATGCCTCATTGATTTCGTATTACCAATTTTTAATATACATATTTAACAATAAAATATCAACATTTTTGCAGAAATAGACTTATAGTCACTCCTTTCAAATGTTTGTGTTCAAATGTTCAAAACATTCGTGACACATTGAGCGGCAACATGTTTAACAATTTTCTTTTTCGGTCATTTTGTTCGCACTATATTGCCAACCGCTTCGTTTTCCTGGTTTCTTGTGGATTACATATAGCACCAGGAACAGATTTCTTCAATATACTTGACATGGATCCACAAAGTTCTCTAGATAGTTGCACATTCAAGAGTCTGACGTTCCAATGAGGTTCGACAAGATGACGTGCCAGCATCTTCAAGAATTCTTCCCCTCACAGTCATTCGCGTTTTGCATGTCTTCAGTGTCCTTATAATCATTCTCTACTTCTCACTATTTAGAGACAGCGATATCATGGTCCGCATCAGCCAAAAATAGTCTTCAATGAAGACTCCACTTCAAACATAGTTGCGTGACTGGCGTGGTGGTGCCGCTGTGACCCCCAACAAATATTTTCACTCACGCCACTGCAAAACAACTGCACGAAATTCAACAATACTTCTCAAACCAAACGATGAGGATGTTATTTGGAGGTAAACAGCACACCAACATTCTCATTTGAAAAATAGGAAGAATATCCGACTTCGAAATTCGAGTGGGGTCAAAATGTCACCTTGACGCCAGTTGAGGGTTAACCACTTTTTCTTTACTAGAGCCCGAGAATAAGGGTTTTTCTGTCGAAAATTTGCCGATTTGCGGCAGACAATTACAACACTATCTTTTCTTGCAATGTAAGACGAGAGTGTATAAAATAGATTCCATTTCTATATTCAAGGCTTTAGATGTTCTTTCGTAAGAAGCAGTCCAATTTGTCATAGAATTTGCACATTTCTAATTATCACGGGCTGCTGTTACCTAGAGGACATTTATCAGCAAACATTTAATAAATCCCAAAAAATATAAAATTATAAACCCACGGGAGAGTGGGGGACCTAATCGAGATTTAAGGCATCGGAAACCATATTTTAAGATTTGATAGCTGAGTAATGAGTTATATATGTTTTCTTCTTCTTCTTCTTCTTCGAATAGGCCACTGTGGACCACGTTTATTTCAACTGGTTCTTTATTCCTTCCTTCTTTCCTTTCAGTTTCTTCTTCCTACAAAATTCTCTCATCCTTTCCCGATGATTTTTTTTCTCTCTTCTGTCCAAGTGGCTCCAGTCTTCTTTTTAGGTTTCTCTAGATTATCTTTTGACTTGACTAATTTGTGTCTCAAGAGTGAACGGTTCTGAATATTTTGTGATGTATTTAGTTCTGGTATGTCTGTTTCTATTTCTTTGACCCAAATATTATCAATTTTTAATTTTCTAATGTAGATGAACAATCTTCCTGTGCATCAGTTGGATTCCATCCTTTGTAGGTGACCGTAGAAAGAGATTCTTCTTTTCCGGACGGTGTCTGTAATTTTCCCAATGTTTCTGTACAGTTGGTTATTGTGGCTCCTCATTACCTTCCTTGATCGGTCCCAAGATTTTCCTTAGAATTTTCCTCTTCATTATTTCCAAGTCTTCCATATCATTTTCTTATTCATAGTCAGACACTCAGCCGCATAAAGTGCTTCTGGTCGAATTACGGTCATGTAGTGTCGTAATTTAGCACTAATGGAAATTGATTTTTTTATACATCTCTCGTCAAATGGTATGACAATTTCATTTTGTTAACCTTTGTCTTAATAGCCTCTTTCTCTCATATGTTTTTATTATATAAATATGAATTTCTTTAATATACGTCTACTATTTTGTGCCGAACTTAATGAAACCGTGTGCACGTGACCATTAAAAAAGAGAAACTATCAATATATTATTTCGTAGAACTAACACACAATCTTTCCTAGTCTGTTTTGTATGATTATCTCGGAAACAGTGATAAAATTTAACAGTGACAACACAATCAGATCTTGAATTTTAAAAGGTCAAAGTTTTTATTGGAATTTTGTTGGGAAAATGCAACTTATAACTGGAAGCAACAGTGACTCAACAAAAACTTCATGGCGGCAACGGTGAGCAACGAGGTAGAACAATGAAAATCTATAGAGTACCGATGTGCTTGCCGTATTATCTGCGGGCAAGATCAGATCGTGCGAGTAATTGTCAATTCGTTCGAACTGCATTTAGAGGAGATATAATATTTAAAACGTGGAGTTTAATCTTAACTGAGACGCTCAGAATAATAACGCCAGATCCTATGCGATGTTCATTTTGAGAAAAACTACTTTTTCTGCATTCGTTTACGTTTACTTTCACTCCGAAGAAATTTTTGAACGTGAAATTTGACGGTTTTGTCATATCCCAATTCATTTGATATTTTAGCATATGGTAGGTATGTGGCACGAGATTACTGTCATACTTTTAACTGAAAATGCCAGGTCCGTTGGGATTTACCGTTATTATCCGCAGCGCCTCAATTAATGTAAAAGCTAAATTTTAATATTGCTTGTTAGTAGTGCGAATTAAATTTCTATTTTTTCCCCTTGGTAGCACTTGACTTTAGACAATGTTGTCGTTTCGATTGTACAGTTATAACTATTTTATTTATTAAATTGAACTGATATCTCAATGGTAATGATGTGCTTAACAAACATTTGCGGCCAAACCACAGACTCAGAAACATCCATACGAAAAAAAGAAAGTATTTCATAAACTTGTCATAATTTTCATGTACTTTAATGTAATGAACATTACATGTTACATTAATGTAATGAACTTCACATGTTAACAACAAAATATGGAAAAAGGCTTTCCCCGGCTTCTGTCAGCACGTCTGACGGCAGGCTCAGCTTCTGACGGTAGGTTTTCTCTCTTCAGAGCTTTTTACCTCAGCCGTACCTTATGGTCCCTTTTCCGCAGCTTTGATGCGATGTAGAGACCATTTGCGGTGAATACCAAAATTCGAAAAGTTGGAACGCGGGTGGATATAGAAATTATAATGACTTAAAAGCCTTCGGCCTGGCCAATAGTATCAAGTTATTTAATTTGTATGTGTAATAATTACTTATTAAATAATAAATATAAAATAAAATCGGGACGAAACTCAACTTAAAAATTTTCTTGAAATTCACCAACAGCCAAAATTATTTCAAATATATATTAGGTATGCAAAATTAAAGTAAAATATCCCTTCTTCTTATAAATGCATTATATCAAGTTTATATTACTTTGTTTCTATTAGTGCAAATACATTTTGAGCAAGGGAAGAGTATTTTAATGTTCTCTGCTAACACCATACAAAAAAAAAACAGCGAAAATTTGTGCATTTAACCAAGAACCCGGAGCAAACTATAATTTTGTTTTGCTATAAGAAAACATGGTGGCCAGAAGTGCAAAAGCTTTGTATTTAGACACAATTCCTCTCTCTATTAAGTCAAGATCTTTGGTGCGAAGGGACAGAATGGAGCTTGGGGGGGTAGGCCAGAATGGAACGAGACGGGACGGGACGGGACGGGACGGGACGGGACGGGACGGGACGGGACGGGACGGGACGGGACGGGACGGGACGGGACGGGACGGGACGGGACGGGACGGGACGGGACGGGACGGGACGGGACGGGACGGGACGGGACGGGACGGGACGGGACGGGACGGGACGGGACGGGACGGGACGGGACGGGACGGGACGGGACGGGACGGGACGGGACGGGACGGGACGGGACGGGACGGGACGGGACGGGACGGGACGGGACGGGACGGGACGGGACGGGACGGGACGGGACGGGACGGGACGGGACGGGACGGGACGGGACGGGACGGGATGGGGACGGGAGACGACGGAAGAGGACAGGACGGTGCGGGACGGACGCGCGACGGTGCGGGATGGGAACGGGACTGGACAAGGCAGGGCTGGATAAGGCAGAGAGATATCCGACGGCGATACTGCATGAACAAAATTAATTTCATTTCCTAATTATTTTCTTGCACTTACTAATGTAACAAGAGAAAGTATTGTAATAGTGTGCCGGAAAACGACGAAGTTTGGACACAAAAACCCTTATTCACGGACCCTGGTAACAAAAATGTGGATAAATCCAGTTGCTAAACATAGAAAAACATCCTCTAACGCATGGTGTAGTCAGAATCCATATTTTGTGCGTTCTTCATACCGAAAAGTCGATTGACGGCGTCTGTCTGTCTGTCTGCGCACAATTCTAGCGCATAAACCGTTCAGTCGATTTTCTCCAAAATTGATAATTCGTTTCGGCTGATGCCCCGTGGACCCTGGAATTTGAAACTGGTATTTCAATGTGAGGGGGGCGCTTTACATGAAGCCCCTCGGACATTTTCAAAATTTTCAAAAAAATGGCTCCAAATTTTTTTTATTAAATTTTGTTGTTGAATAGTACAAAGGAAGTTTAAGAGAATAGTGCAGGTCACATTTTCGTGGAAATTCGCAATGATTCGAAAATTGAAAAGAAATTAGCTACAAAGTTGATTATAGAGATTTTTGCCTCAAACAGTCTTTTGTACAAAATTAGCTCTATAAAAATGTACAATTATTGTACAAATGTACAGTGTCCTGTACAATTTTATGTAAAACTTAGTAGATTGCACGAAATTTGTTTGAAATTAATGAAATGTGTGTGGGCGTCCCGTCGTACATAACGATAACATTTTAATATTGCGAGAAAGTATGTGCTGTAGTAGCACCACTAATTTGTCTATTGTCTTACATAAATACTCGGGCATTGTGAGATACTTAGCTAGCCGTTAATATTTGTCATATGAAAGTATTACACGTATCTTCTTGAAACTCGCTTTCATGTGACATAAGATTTGTTAAGATAGTAGGTTGGATGTGAGAGCCTCAAAAATCAACTGTATTTCTTATATAATATACGTCAGTATTGAAGATAATTTCTTTCTATATTGAAACGTGGAATGACTCCAGATTTCCGTCTCAGCAAACCGATATTCCTTCCTTCCGAATAAAGAGATAGAACAATAGAAATCTATGGAGTGGCGATGTGCCCGCCATATTTGAAGATTTTTGAAAGGACAATCGCCATGTTTTCTGTGGGCAACTTCAGAATATTCGCGTAATGATGAATACGATCGAAGTGCATTTAGAAAAATGTAATATTTAAAACATGTTATGTTTAGTCTACATTAATATAAAGAATATTAAATTTAAGTTTGCTTGTTTGTAGAACAAATTCATTTTTTTTGTATTTTCTCCTTAGTGACACTTGTTTTTAAAAAAATATTTTGAGTTGTACAATTTGGATTATTTTTATTTTTTGATAATATTCATTATTAAAACATTAAATTAAATTGATCTCGCTTCGAAAATGTGCTTAACAATAATTTAAGACCAAACCTTGGTCTCAGAAAAGAAACAAATATTTTAATACATGAATGTCGTAGCTATTTTGATACATTTTAATGTAATATACTACACTTTTCCCAGTTCCTACAGAATATGAATAATAAATCTGGACTTAACTGACCTGAAATTCACTAACAGTCAATTATATTATTAGTTATTTAAATATTAATATAAACACATTAGGCAAAAATAAATGAAATTATCCCCCCTTCTGCTTCCAGTAATTTTGTCGCTTATATTCGTGCAAATTACTTTCGCAACAAGAGTAGAGCACTTTAATGTCGCGTACGTACAAACACTAAGTTACAAACGCCCAAAATGTGTAGTTTTAAGCAAAACCCCGCAGCAACTCTTACTTTTTATTGCCATCACAAAACACGTCAGTCAGTAGTGCAAATTGATTCAAGAGGAGCAATGTATTTGCGTACAATTCCTCTCTATTTAACTCAAGCTCGTTGCTTCCAACTAATCGATTTTTTCACCAAGATACCTGTGACAAGGCCCACTGTGATAGTCAGTTTGTTTGCCCTGCATTCGCAGTGACGTGTTGGCGCAAACCAGGAGGCTTTGAAATGTCACGGCTCGATGCCGGTCGCGCACTGAGTCACCCTATGCCTGTGAGTAGAATGGTGCTTCCGGAACGACTTTCGATATTCTAGAGTCGCGGACAAATTACTATCTACGCACGTTTTCTTGAGATCTCATTTCTCTAAATGCTAGGGGAGTGTCTGTATTAGTTAATTTTGGTAGAAGTACCATCTAATCAAATTTGGAGCTCGTTTGCGGATGCAAATTTTGCTTACAAGGATGTGCTTTTATCATAAGTAATATCACGAGAAGTGCTGTGCTAGCCGGTAAATTCACGACTCGCGTAGCGAGGAGTGAATTTACCGGCTAGCACAGCACTTCTCGTGATATTTAATGTGACTATTTCACGAATAAACACATTACATGACTTGAAATGATAATTTAAATCACAGGAATTACGAAAAAGGGAAATATTACTCAAAATTACAACCGAAAAATGAAAACCTTTCATTCAGTTCCGACTTATCACTGCCTCCTGGAATAACGTATAATCAAGTAACATTTGAATAACAGTTTAATGCAGAAAATGATTTCAAATATGTTTCAATTTTATGGTAATAAAACTTTCGGAAAACAATTATAACAAGGCCACTTAAAAGAACATTTATTAAAAGCACAATCATTAAAGTTGTAGGAAGTTGGTTTCCAAGTCTTGGTCTTCCATAGAAGTATCTGAAATGGAAGACGTACAAGATGAATTAGCAGCGGAATTCGTCAATTTCGAATGGATTGAACACACGTGTGTACTCATTAAAATATTTTCCTGAATAATTTTGGCTGTAACGTTCCACATAGTTTTGGTGGCATATTCTTTGTACTCTTCACAATCTAATCTTCGTATATTAATTGCCTAAAACATGCGTAATTTCTTCATTTGTAGTTTGCGCTGTCCATTTGTATTTTCTGTCTTGACAAAATTCTTGAAATTTCTTTTACACACTTTTTCTGTTCCTTTTGCTGTTTCCGGCACTGAATCTTTAATAATAGATTCTATTTCAGAGTTTTAAACATTTCCAAAACCACACATTTTAATATTATATTGATGCACAAGAGCTATTTTGGAGGTGAAACAATTGCTATCGTTATCTTAAAAAGGTAAACAAAGGTTTTACAGCTATAAAAAAAGGTAAACAAGCTGATGGCGATAAACATCTGGGATTGGTTTAATTTGAATATATCCAGGCTTACCATTGGCTACTTACGACGCGGATAGACGTGAGTGAAATAGTCAAGTTAATAACACTCTTAGCAACCTTTACTTGCATTTATAGTACGAGTCTATTCTCTGCCACAGAGGAGGGAGGGCAGGGACCCCAGAACTCAATAAAAAAGCGTAAGATAGTAAATCACGCACATTTTAAATTGGTTCAATACTACAGATGGTTCAGTATTAATACATTCTCTTATTTCCGGTAAAGGAGACGTAACATTATGGTATTGCAAATTTTATTTTACTAACTCTTCAGTCATCACTTGAAAAACTCAATAAAGCACAAAAGTAGGCGAAAGCAATAATATTTTAAAATAAGTGTGAATTTTTAAAAGGATCTATTATTGAGGAATACCTTTAAAACTGAATGCGTAAAATATTTTTTTAATTAAATTTTTCATTTTGTAAACCGTGATTTGAATGAGAATCAAACTTGTGTCACAGTCTTAAGAGTTTTCAATAAGACTTAACAAGAAATTTAAAATTTCAGGCCCGTCAGATTTTCCGAATTCGCCAGATCCCTCTATGTGCAATGATTTGAAACTTATTTTTCAGTGTATTCACGTTTCATGTCACTACATAATTTGGATAACTACTCCGTGTTAATCAAACTATTTTTTCTTCACAATTTTCATTTTTCTCGCAAAACGGTAGAGTGTAATAGTCCAATTTTTCCAATTTTCATTTGATTTGTATTCTGAACTAACTAAAATCTTGTTTGTTTTCATAAAAAAATATATGTAATTTCAGCATTTTCACACATTCGCGACCACTTCACGGGCTGAGGTGGCTCAGGGCATCAAATGATATCACAGCAGTGACCAGGAGGTGGAAGGATTTTCGACCCCTGCTAGGCAAGCAGGTCGAATTCCAGGTCAGCCAGCCGGGCGCGTTGGGTTTGTCTCGGATGGGGCTGTTCCCTGCTGATAGGGGGTACCTGTTTGGGGGAGAACACCGCAGCCGACGGGCGGCGGAAGTCGGCGCTGGATCTTGCCATCCAGCGGGGGAAACATAATCGCCACCTCCACCACCGTGAAGAATACGCACTACGTTTACGGGAATAATAAGAAATATTATTATTCCCGTAAACGTGTAATATAAATTATTATTTTATTATTATTATTATTATTATTATTATTATTATTATTATAGTAGCTGATGACATGCCAGGAATCACATATAATTAATCAATTGATCAAAATGACAATTTCGTCATTCAACGTTTAGCGTATGGTTACAAAAAATTCAAAACGGTTACCATACGTAATCGTTTCTTGAAATATCCAGCGATCTCTTATATCCTTATGCAAATTAAGACACGAATACAGAAAACAGACGTTCGGAAATGTTCATTTACAAATTGAACTATTAGAGATTTGAACAGTTTGCCTGCGACAATCTTTGAACCCTTTCCTCAAAGCTTGAGCAAATTTAAAAATAAATTAGTTTTCTAGCTATTTATGTATATTTTACGTCAATGTATTGCTGATAAGTTTCTACTCTTCAATTAGTAGTATTTCCTATTAAAAAATTTGTTTTATTGTTATTATTAGCACTAGTTGTAGTATTGATATTATTATTTTATTACTATTTACATAGTGCAGTGCAGTGTTGTGTTATGAGGGAAAGGAATGCGGAAGAAATGCATCAAAGTTAAGTGTAGTGCAGTGTAGTGCGTTGCAGTGCAGTGAAGTGAAGTGAAGTAAGGCTTGCGCGGTAAAATTGTGTACTATTTATTATTAATTATTGTTTTGTATCTAACAACTCTCTTGCAATTTACTGTTAGTCAATGTAAGCTTAATGCATGTAATGTTCAGATATTCCGCCACCATGTTTCCGCACTTAATTGCAGAATTAATAATAAATCTAAAATCTAATCTAATATCCAGGCCTAAGTGAACATACGTTGAAATATTATTTTAGTATCTGTCAATATAGAAAATAGTTGTGCATTGTTTGCATCAGAGTAAATGTTGACCTAGTTCTTCAAAATCGAACGTGCACTGTGTCGAGATGGAAAGAACACTAGAAAATGTTCAATAAAATAAATACTACCATTTACAATGCTACAAAAACTGAAAATATTTTAAAATAAACTAGCAGAAAATGATTGCAATATTTTCCTATATACATGTATCATTAATTCTTATGTAAATATACATTTTCTTCAAAATATTCCAATATGTACTAAAGTCTACCAGTGACCCCCACAAGCGGTTGATCGATTGGTTGGTTGGTGGATTACTGATACCGGACGGGTCAGCTGCTAAGGTCATTATTCCCACAAGTGTAGTGTTTTTTATCGCGGGAGCTGGCGGTGATCTTCCCCCGCTGGCTGGTGAGATCTGGCACCGACCTACGTCGACTTGCAGAGATTGTTCACATCCACGTTACCCACCAGCCTAGCACTGCCCAGCCAGGACACGCTCTAATCTCCCGACATATGTCGTGCATGTGTGTGTCAGGAAAGGTAGATGATAGGACTAGGAAGCGGAAGAAAAAAATCTCGCGCGGTCCGTGGCCCGTGTGTTAGGGTACTGCTCCGGCATTGGCCTAATGTTGACCAGAGAAACCACGGAAAACTCAGGGCCGGATTTAAGAGCATGCCGTTTGTAGGCTAAAGTCTATTTGCCGCCCCCTTTATTGTCCAAAGTTGAATCATGTATTTGTTTTATACAACAAACGGTAGAGTTCATTCTTGTTTTCATCTTTTTTAAACATTGAAGCACAAAAGCTTTCATTTAGATTAAATAAAATTACAATTTTAATGGTTTGCACAAAAAATTACATAATAACTTTAGTTCTACTTGTTTTTCACTAACGTCTTTCAAGATTCGTTGCAAAAATAAATGAACTTAATTAATTAGTTCTTGGAGATCAGAGATCACTTTTGATCTTATTTTTATACTTTAATGCTAATGACTATGTTTTGCATAATTGAAGATCCGGTTTTAATTTGAATAAATTGCCAAACTCCCGGCTCTAAAACTTTGCCGCTCTAGGCTGCAGTCTATTCAGCCTATTTAGAAATCCGGCCCTGGGAAATCTACCGATCAGAGCAGCCGATAGCTAGAATTCTCCAGACAGCGGCTGGATTCGGTCTAGCCAGCGTTGAAAGTCCTGCCACCGTCGGGAGCTGAATCCTAGGACCTCCCGGGCAGAGACACTGCAGTAACATCAGTTGATTCTCTGAGGCATCTAATTCGGTCGCACTATCTTTGTTCGTCGGGTACCGGACAGGCATTAGCACCTGTTAAGAGCTATCAGATTCTAATACCCTACTATCTGTTGTACTTCATCTGCATGACTAAATTCACAGTTTATTAATAAACGTAGGTGAATCTCGTCGGAAATGAATTTCATAATTATTTAGATTTTGTAGCGTGCGTGTGCGTTCCCAAGGATGTTAAAAAAGATGTCAAGAAATGTAATCGGAATGGTTACCTTTGTATTGCATGTAATGTACGTAGCGGAATCAATATTTTGTAGAGGGTAGTTGGTTGGGAAACAGTTGAACTGTGAATAAATGGAATACAAAAGAGGATCGAACGCATGAACTGCACGAGAGGGGCTAATACAGGAAAACTTCAGGGTGGGCGTAAAGTAACTAGACATTTTTAATCTCTCTCTGTCTGTCTCTCTCTTTCTCTCTCTCTCTCTCTCTCTCTCTCTCTCTCTATATATATATATATATACATATATACATATATATACATATATATACATACATATATACACACATACTTACATATATACATTCATATATACATATATACACACAAATATATATATATATATGTATATAACAGGATGTTGGTATGTATATAAGAGCAAAACTCCAACACCGTTGGACCGATCTCCATGAAAGTTGGCACTTCTAAGTGTTTTTTTTCACAAAGAAGGTTAATTCTGTTGTAACTCCACTACATGGCGCTGCATATTTACTACATATTCACGTCAAATGCAATCTGCAACACACTCGGCAGCATTTTGAATCTATATCTTTAAATAACTCCTACACGAGGCGTTCTAGGGCCTTTAAAACTAACATTTTGAGGCTGAAAGTCAGAAGAAAAGACAGAAACGTTTCTCACACCGTAGTCTACAGGATGAAACCTTCTTGAATATTCTATTACATTCTTGCTGGTCCGGCGCTTCCGGATATAACCTCACCTGCTCAGAGACGTACCGAATGTGCAATTAAATGTGAATGAGAAGGACAGAGAGCGACAGAGACAGACAAACAGAAAGAGAGAGGTAGAGACAGTGAGAGGGTGATGGAAGGGGACAGAGGGAGATGAAGGGCGGAACAACGTCTGCCAGGTTTTCCTAGTATTCGCTAAAAATATAATATTGATTTAAAGTTACGAACAGAACCAGAATGTGTATGTATTTCTTAGAACTTCATATCGTCTATTAGAAGATAGTCATCTATGGTGCAAAATGACGGCGACAATATTGTTTGGCCCCATGTCTTCTGTGATACTTTTAATGGTGACCATCATCTTTACATGCTTTAAGATTACTTGTGGCATTTGCTATCTGAATGGGAAAACAGTGATGACCTCATTTTCAAGTACGATGCATTTTTAAGCAAGCACTCCATTTTGCATTAAATGTTCGCAAATGGTTGAACCATCCTGGTCGTTGGCTTGGGACGAATGGACATTACGAACGACGCAAGAAGTCCAGATCTTACACCTTGTAATGTTTCTTGTACGCCTACGCTAATGGGGAAGAGTACAAGTCCAAATCTTCCAGATTGGAGGATTTGCAGGTGCGGATTCAAGAGGTAATGGCCAACATCCCAATTAATTTCTTTCAGAAAAGTATCCGTTGAATCAGTAAACGTTTGAGGAAGCTGGTTGACAACATCGGTGCATATGTTGAGATTTAAATTATTGTTTTTTCTTATTTATATACGTGTTCGAATAAATTAAAATAAATCTTACAGAAACTACAAAAGATTTCTAATACGTAGTTACTTTACGCCCACCCTGTATTGCTAATTTATAGACACACTATGTATGTATCTGTAAAAGTTAATGCTTGATGTTTTCCCAGTGGGATGGGAAATAGATATTTGGAAGCTGAAAGAACCAACAAAAACTTCGAATCATCCAAACATAATAATTAGTGAAGTTACTTCTTTTGCATTATCATATGCGTACTACCTACATACAGAATAATAAACGTAGTAAAAAGGAAGTTATGTAGGCTGCGGAAAATTTCAAGATTGCAAAGGAAATACACGTTTTAAGGGTTCTCTAACTCGAAAAAGGTGTTCTTTTTCAAACGTCCGTCCGTCTGTACCTGTTTGTCCAACTTTCTATTCATCCGCCTGTATGTCGTAGGAACATTGCTAAAATGAATATTCCCATGTCAATCTGCACTGGTTCAAAGCCCTGCGCTTTCGAAAGATATTCTTTAACTTTTGCATGAAACATCTGGAACATTTTCAAAATGTTCTAAAAAATGCTTTCAAAAGTAAATGTCTTAAATTTCTTGTAAAAATAGCGTGAAATATGTCACACTTATATATAGGTCACAGATCTGATGTTCACTGTTATCTCTGAATATTCGAAAATTCCAAGATTCTAATTGTTAAGCCTCGTCGTAACACTCCATTATTGATGATAGTGATTTTTTTCTAAAAAAATTAAATTTGTTCTTCAAAATTAGTTCTTTTATTAAATTCATGTTTATTTTTTGAAAATATTAGTCGTTTTTTGCGTTTGGGTAAAATACAGTCAATATTAAAAACAATTTTTCTTTAATTTTTTTATTAAGATAATTCTAAACGCAATGAGTAACACGACATTATCTCCAAACATTGCATTGCTAATTATTTCTTGTAAATATTAACTATTCAAATATCCTGATTGTTATTTTGTAACAATTTACCTAATACATGTAATAGAAATGGGGAAGGTTTTAACCATTTCACGTGGAAGGGGCACCTCCCTCAGGTCACACATTTGGATTTGCTTCTCACAATGAACTATTACTCAAAATTGTAAGAAACTTTCTTGAGATAAAGTAAAAAGAAAAAAGTATTTCAACTACCAACGTTTTGACTTTTATTCAGCCTTCATCTGAGCTACAACACAAAAGGTTTTTCTTATTCACTGTCTGTACTGGAACAACAACTTCTGGATGACTAGACCAGTGTTGTCAAGGTCGATGCCACGAGCAGGAGTCCGCGGCAGGAGTGTCACAACGAAATCGCCTCTCCACACATTTCATAACCCCGCCACAAGAGACAACGCCATCACTATTGTAAAACGGCGGGGTTACTAATAGTATCCTTATCCCGACGCTAGTGTCGAAGAGAAGCTCTTGGCACGGCACGGTGCCGCGAGGCGTGCCACTGTCACCAGTAGGAGACCTTGACATCACTGGATTTGACATTGCAAGGAAAGTGCACACTGTAATCTGCCCCGACCGGGAATCGAACCCACGGTCACGTCATGGAAAGTGAGCACGCTGACGAATGAGCTACTCGTGTAGGTTTTTTTATTAACTAAGCGCAATTAATTTTACAATGTGTTACTAGTGTATTGCAATGTATTATTAGTATTAATTTTACAATGTATGTTTACTAGTATGAGACGATTTTAAAATTAAATGTGGTTAGTTAATAAGAAAAGTCCTTTATGTTATAGCACTGATGAAGGCTTAGGAAAAGCCGAAACGTTGGCAGTTTGAATCCCTTTTTTTCTTTTAACCTAATCTGAAGAAAGTTGTTGTAATTAATTACTTAACACTTATATGAAAACATAATTTTTATAACGCAAAGAGAAACACCGGTCTCAGAGACCGCCATTTCTTATTGGGCGTTGAATGTGGAAGTAAAGGTAAAATAAATTATAGACCTGTTATAATCAATTCTTCTATTTCTTTAGAGTATTCTAAAATATATTTTATATTATAAAAATATGAAAATAATTGAAAAATATTGAAATTGTTGAAAACGATTGAAATTTTTAAAAAACATTGAATTTGTTGAAAAATGTTGATATTATTGAAAAACTGTTTAATTCAAAATAGTTATAAAACATTGAAATTGCTTCTAAATCCGTACAGCCTCCTCCGTTCTCTAAATCCGTACAGCGTTGATCGAACTGGTCTTGTAAGGGCTAGCAAGGAATTCATCGGGAATCGTTTTTGTCCTTTTATACTGTCCCAACAAGTTAACATTCTCTTCATCAGATCAACAATAACTTCTGCAAAATTAAATCAATTATCTAAAGGGACACTGCAGTTAGACCCTTCAATAGGTTTGCATACACGAAGCATAGCTTTAGTCGAGTTCTAAATTTTTCTCTTCTTGAGCTGGGATCGTTCGAAGGAATTGGGCGATCGATTATAAGATTTTGAAAGTAGAAATATTAAATAAATATGTGAGTAAATCGACCAAGAGCGTTTATGGAAACGCCCGTCTCACAGACCACTACTAAGAGAAAGAAACGGCCTCGCATACCGCTACAAAAAATACGGAAAGAGAAAATCCGCCTGCCACGATATACAAAAATCCTCTCAAATACCGACCCCTTTAGCAGAACTAAACAAAACTCGGAGTGATAGAGGAGGGTCAGGGAGAAAGCTACTATGACTGTCAACGCTCTCGCCCACTCATATCGCCCATTATTGCATAAACCAATTTCACTTGGTGCCTGTCAGACCGATGTTTCCATGTAAGTGTTAAGTCAAGAAATCAAGCACGTGCGAAAATGTAAATCGAAAGTTGTTCATGACCATTAATAGCAAATCGTGTTCTGGTAACGGCGGAATGGCAAGAATAATGGGGAGTAAAACGGCTCAAGCACGAGTAAGCCAAAGTTTGTAAAATAAATGTGAATCGTTTCAACCGGTTAATGAACACTCACACACTTAATGTGATTGAGCATCAATCAAAAGATGATTGATTACTACTGATTATGGGCGTCTCAACTTCTAAGGTCATTAGTTTCGTAAGTGTAGTGCCTGTATTTTGATCGAGAGGAAGCGGTGATCGTATCCCCTCTGAATGGAGAGATGTGGTGCCGACCTCCAGTTGCTAACACGGTATTCCCGAACCAGGTATCTCCCGCCAGCGGGGCACCGCCACTGCCGGAACAAACTCTATGCTCCCGACTGGTCTCCCGGCATGTGTGGTAGTGCATTGCATGTTAGTGTGTGTGTAAGAGGGAGAGGATAGGACAAGGAAGAGAAAGGGAAGATCGCGCGCGGTCCGTTTGTTAGGGTACTTGCTCCAACATTCGCGTGGCATTGATCGGAAAAAACACGGAAAACTACCGATCAAAGTAGCCAGCCGCTAGACTTCTCCTCCATACACCGACAGAACTCCACCTCGCTACCTGGCTGGTGTCGAAAATCCTGCCACCATCGTCGGGACCCGAACTCCAAAACCTCCCGGCACTGCAGTGATATCAGCTGATGCCCGAGCCACCTCTCCCAGTTGCATATTTTGAATTTGCACTAGACTTGTGCATGCGACTTATTTTAGAGATCCCTGATTGGACATTGAGGCGGTGCACGAAACGCAAGCGACATTTCTCTCTGAGACACATAATCTTCGAAGAGACAGACAAAAAGCTGTGGAGAGCTGGTGCATTCGAAAAGAGTAGTGGCTTGTGAGAATATTAATGAGGTTTATGAAAGTTGATTAATGTGAAAAAGAGTTTGTGCTGAATTTTCAACTGCGAGGTGTGAAATAAATGAGAGATAACTTGCAACCCGTTTTGTAAACGTGGAAGTCAAAAGAGAAGAATAAAAGTAATTGCTCTCACTCATATCCGTCTAAATGTGTTCCCCGCAAAATCGCCTAAAATTGTTTTTCATCCTTCAAATATCAATTACGTATCCCCCATTTTCTTAAAAAAGTATGAGAAGCTCTTTAATAAGTATGTAATTTTTTTCACTAATAAACTGCCCCAAAATTTTTCAATTAAGGATTACCGTTTGATTCGGATTACATAAATTACACGTTTTATAACTGTTTGTTGTCTCTAATTGTTCTTTCATACCTCACTAATATTCTCACAAGCGTCCTGCCACTACTCTTTTCGAACGCACAAGCTGTCTCTTCAAAGTGTATGTGTTTCAGAGAGATGTGTCGCTTGCGTTTCGTGCGCCGCCTCACTGTCCAATCAAGGAGCTCTAAAATAAGTCCCATGCACAAGTCTAGTGCAAATTCAAAACATGCCTCCCGTTGGCACCAATAAGTATCAAGAAAATGGATTACTTGACTGAAGAGACAATACCCTAGGTCACTGGAATGATTATCCGTCATTCCCATAGACCCTTATCTTCACCCAGCACTCGCAGATTACCATCAGAATGGCATCTAGGCGAGTAGTTTCTGTCTGACGTTTTGGACAACAAATCAATGATGTTTGTAATTTCCTGTGGCTTACAAATAGATTGAATACACGGAAAACGTACATCCTCAAATAAATGGAAAATCATCTTGAAGAATAAAAGAATTAATATTGATTTTACGAAATAATTATATTAATGATTATGTATTTTTATAATAATTGAAGTAGATTTTGTTGTAGTAAGTTGCATGTCCAGAATAATCTGTATTGAATAACCCTTCCACCAAATATTTAAAACAAACTTTGCATTACCGAATACAAAGCTGACACGTTCAATATTTTTCAATTACTTTTACTTCCGTAACCAATTCCAATTTTTTAAACGTAGACAAAAATGTAGTTTAACAAGAGACTTTTGAAGGTTTCTTGCTGTCATAGAAATATCTTTAAAATAAAATGCAACGAACGTCAGTTGTGAAGTCACAGATTATAAAATTTTATACCAACAATCAACAACAAAACAAATAAACTATTGTTTTAAAATGTATTAAGAATTTCGAATTTTAGAAGTTCGAATTATTCAAATGAGACTTTACTACAACAGAAGAGAGGGAGACAACTGCCAGACGGCCTGTGGAATGAGTCTCTCTGGCGATAGGTCGACGACCTTTTATTGACTTGGGAAGCCGCGTCGTGATCGTTCGATACTGTGAAAAAGCCGTCTGGCTTAGCACGAACAGGCGCGGGGAAGGTGCAAATCCAAACTAGTGGTGCTAAAATAGCACGTACTTTCTCGCCTTAGTATACTTCGCTACTTAGTAATGGTTACAAAATAATATTTATACCGCAATTTCTCTCCGGACTAACACATCTCAGTCATAATTTTTTGTAAAACTCAAAGTTTCAAAATATTGTACATTACCTTATTTGAAAATCAATCTTTAAGGAACAGATTTAAAGAAAAAAATTCTACCTTTATAATTGTAGTTATAGGAAGACACCAAAAAAATTGATTTTTTTGCAATTTTTGAAAATTCAGTTTTTAACGAGAATGAGGCCTGTCCCATTCTCTTAACCGTTCTTCAAATTATCCAATTACAAAGTTTAATAAAAAATGTCAGAGCCATTCTTGAAAATTTTGAAAATGTCACAGAGGCTTCATGTAAAGTTTTGTTTATTTGAATGTATATTTATATAGTATAGATTTTGTTTGTATGTGTTTATAAATGTATATGTATGTGTTTATAAGTGTATTAAAGAGTGTGTTTTTATAAATGTTCTCGTTTTAGTATACAAAAGCAGTAGACGGAAAATCGTCTCGAACATTCAATCTATGAAATTTAAGTTGCACCATGAAGAAAATATAAATAGTGTTCGGTGTCAGAAAAAATAGGAAGTAAGGCAAAGTAGATATAGATTAGTTCGTGCATATCTAGTTTGTAAGCCAGGTCGTAATAATTTGTGGAAAATAGCATTTAAGAATAAATATAAACGGTGATATCATTGGTGTTCGTTATTGATTAGTGACTCCTGGCACGTCGACTGCTAAGGTCATTAGTTCCGTAAGTGTAATGCATTTTTTCTCGGGAGGTGGCGCTGATCTTCATTCCCGATGGATGGAGAGATCAAGTGCCGACCTACCGTCAGCTAGCAGGGTTTTCCCTCAACAGGTATCTCCCACCAGAGAGGCACTGTCCCAGCCGGGATAACCTCTGAGCTCCCGACTGGTCTCCCGGCATGTGTGGTAGTGGAATGCATGTTATAGCGTTTTCCATTCGCCGCACTGGTGCGCACCCAGTGCACACTCAGGGCAGCTTTCGTGTTCCTTTCGGCCGCTAGGGCGCACCAGTGCGGAGAAGCCCATTTTCCATTCGCACAATGACCAGGGTGCACTCGGGGTGCCCTAACCTGCACTGACGAGCTCGACGGTGCAGTCCATTGCACCGGGTCGTTTTGAGGTTAGTTACCGAAGTTATGAATGTTGATTTGGATTCATGGTGAAATTGTAAAGGCAATTGAGGATCTCCTGTCACACAGAGTACTTCGAATGATGGAATATACCATGTTTTACAAGAAATGCTTTAAAATAACTTTGTGACTTACTCGAAGTTTGGAAAATCAGTTTGTGTTTTCGTAAAATTCAACCGTGAATTACTGCATGTTAACAAATTCAAAGCTATTTAGTAATCAAACCTATGCCCTTACAAAATCATTCAAATATACAATGTGCCAAGAAGAGTTTCTCGCATGCGCAAGCGGAAATGCTCATATTAATACTTTTATAGTTTTCAATTTCCAAATAATTCTGCCGAAGCCTTTCGTTTCGAAATCTAGTGTACTATGTTCGAAATCAATCACAGGCAAATCTTGAGAAATGAACTTTCGACAGATTAGCTTTTGAAGTTTTCGGTAGTTTTTAAATAAAGGATCACACGCGTTAATACTTTATGAATTAAGGAGTAAACAATTACCAAAAGACTTCGTACAAGATGTGTTCAAATAATAATAATTATTATAAAAATTATAAAAACGACCACAGTTCCAAAATTCTTATTTTACGAATTCTGTCAGTGTGGCAGACCAAAGAACAGCTGTCTATAATCTCATTGCGTAGCGTACACGCACTGACTCAGTTCCGGAATCAGATTCATTCGTGGCTGCCCCACGCCTGCCCTTCACGCGTGTCGGCCCTAGGCCGACGTAGCTAAAGCGTGAGCCGACTCAGCACCTCGGTCGGAAGGGTGGCGGGTTCGAGTCCCACCCAGAGGAGGGTTGTTTGTCCCTTATCTTTCATGTATGTGTATTGTCGCGGAAGGCCTTGTGAGTCTGCTGACCACAGAAGGAGTAGCCCGCAAGTACGTCAGTGTCGAGTGTAACGGTTAATATTGTCCCCATGAAGAATATTGCGGGTACTCGGCGCGGATAGTCAAAAATTCGGCATCCGTGAAGGTGGAAAAAGCCCTGGGCAATGCAAAAAGAAAAAATTCTGTGCAAAATAGCAATCGTTTGACACATGCTCCGTTTATAAAAAAGACAGTGATTACAATTACATGTTAGGAATTACGTTTTAAAATTAAGGTGGATACCAGTATTTCCTGCATTAGTCCACCACAACATACGTGTATAGATCTCGGTGAATATAAATCATTTCAAATACATTTTCAAAAACGTGTTTAACTCGGTGCTGGCAGTGAATATAGATTGAATTGATCTAGAATATGTAAACCTTCTTGGCTTCATTATTCTTGGAGAATAAGTACTGAACGGAATGAAAAAATTCGTATTTTCGATTTTTGGAATGAAAAAAATTTCGCATTTTCGATTTTCCATGTAGTGATTATGTAATAGAATTTTCTGTAGTAACGTTTGTACATTTTTTTTGTCCGATGAAATCGCAAGGGTTCAAATACTAAAAAATTACATTGGTTTTGAGGATATTGGAAATGTAGCAACTTTCCACGCAGGCAAGATAGATCAAATTTGTTCTTAAAAAAATCAACATATTCATATTATATAACAAAGCTAATTTAAAATGGTAAGAAATCTGCATGATTATGCAGGATTTGCTCTCACAGATGTTTTAAGAAAAGTGTAACACATATTAAAATTTTAAAGTTATTCAAGTGGTGAAGTCGTATCTTTTTCATTTCAATTTAAATTTAATACAAAATAGTTCGAAAGTGCAGAAACTCCTCTTACGTTAAACAAACAATGAACCTATAAAGAGCAAACAATTCGCAAAAACGAACACTTCATTTCAACAGGAAATGAGACACAAAGATATCTAATATTTCATATAGAAGATCGTAATTATTGATGGAATGTTTTTCTTGAACAAAATCTTCATTTCCATTTGTTGAGGGGAAAGGTGTCATCATTAACCCTTACTTGAGATCAATTAATTATTCAAATTAATGAAATCCTGATTGCGAATAATCCAGTTTGAAGTTTAAAATTTTGAAAACAAACTTAAATTTTATCATTGTGTGACCCTCGGGGGGCTCGTTCTACCTTTCCATAGTGCAATCCCCGGTTCAATTCCCGATGGGAGAAAATAGAACTATAGCTTTCAGATCCAATGGTCTCAGATTCTGTAGATGTGTGGTGAAAGAAAATCTCAGGCAGAGCAAGTAAGCTAATTACGGTGGTGGGAATATGTCATACTTCCCACATGCCTCCTTTATCCCCAACGGATAATTAATAGGATAATTAAAGCAGGTCCCAGACTTGGGAACACCGGTAGCTGGCAAAAGTCTGTTGGATTAATACGACCTCAAAATGCCAAATTTATGCTATTATTTGATTACGAATTTCAAAACTAA
This sequence comes from Acheta domesticus, assembly GCA_031308135.1. NCBI lineage: Eukaryota > Metazoa > Arthropoda > Insecta > Orthoptera > Gryllidae > Acheta > Acheta domesticus. The sequence goes on along the minus strand of JAHLJT010005437.1, from coordinate 42,587,616 downwards.
AGGCAACGTTTGAATGATCTATCAGGTGTATCTATCTGGTATCTATCTGCTCTGGAATTATTAAAAGTTGACATCATTCAAATTAAGCAGTCGCGTGAAGGTTCGTATTAGAAAGAGAGGAAGTAGAGAGTCGCCTTACCTGGCTCAGCTACGCCTGCTTAACGTGCGGCCTGGCCGAGAACCGCGCTGGGCACTGACGAGCGACGGGCATCGACTGCCCCCGTGCGGTCGCGTGCTTCCCCCACCACGCGCCCCCGTCCCTTCCCCTCCCACCCACTTCGCACCGACGGCGACACACGTGGCACCGCGACCCTTACCACCGGCAATGGTGGCTCAGGGCATCAGCTGATGTCACTGCAGTGCCTCTGACCCGGAGGACCTAAGTTCGACCCGACGGTGGCACTGGCTATAGTGGGATTGCCCCTCTAGCCCCTATGACCACGATAGAATATCATAAGGCATTTCGTGTCTTTCTCGGTTCTGCCGCTAGGTGTCGCATGATCGCAAGCACTGCTTGATACGGTCGCCATCATGCGATATTTGGCGGTACGACTGAACGACTGAGAAAGACGCGAAATACTGTGACATATTCCATCGTGAAGACAGGTCTTGAGAGGCAGAGTAAAGAAAAATCGCCGTATAGATAGCTAGGTCGACGTCAATCGCTGTCTGCAAGAGAATTCTAGTGTCTGGCTGCTCTGATAGGTTGTTTTCCGAAGTTTCTCCTGTCAACACAAGGCGAATGCCGTAGCAGTACCTTAACAAACGAGCAAAGAAACCACGCGCAATGTTTCCTTCCTCTTCTTTGTCGGATCAAATATTGGAAATTGGATCAAATATTTTTCTTCATTATTACACGATCCTTTCCTATACTCTTATTTCATTTCTTACCGCATTACATACGTGTAGCTCTACATATATGTAACTCTACGTATTCCATTCCTTATTATATTGTAAAGAATCTTAATAAAACGGAAATTTGTGACGACGGAAATGGCTTGACAAAGAGGAGGAATCGACGTATCATCACTTCTAAAAAGCAGCCAAATCGACATAATAAAGCAGCAAAAACTTAATTCAAACGTGGAATCCCAAAAGTGGGACAACAACAGAGTGACCCGAAACTGGACACAAATTCAAGCTGTGCAAATTCGGCGGAAGAGTTTCCCACCAGGAGCAGACCGTCATCAGAATGATCCCAGGATGATGCACCTGGGATAACTCCAGCTACGCTCATCTACGTTAATAACTCTCGTCCCCTCTCGGTGACTAGTCGCTTCGGACTGGGATGCTGGGAATGTCACGTGGGTTCCTGCGGTACGGCCGGTGCTACTCCTTTAAGCGAATAACCCTGGAGCTTTTGACCTTAACCTTTTCGCTGCTACGGACCCCATCTCGTGCGTCGCCGCCTGGTGCTGACTCGCCGCGGCGGCCGGCGACCGCTGCGTGCGGCGCCTTTTCCTGGTTCCGAAGGGCGCGCACTGGCAGGGTATCGGCCGACGTATCACTCCATTTTGTAAGTCGCAAATTATATTTTTCGGAAATTTGCATTGCATTTTGATAGAGTTTCTTACTTTTATTTAAAATGAATGGATTTAACGCCTGTGTGAAAACAAAATACGAAATTCAAAATTAAATTTCTTTCGTTGACCCCGTTTTGACCATAAAAGATGCATATAGTTTCATATAGTTTTGCATATAAACGAGAAAAAAACTAGCAGGAAATATGAACACAAAGTAAGGGTGGTACATCATACCCGAAAACCTCAGAGAACGTTTTATTAGGGTAAATAGGGAAGGGCCTCTTTCCAGCTGCGCGCCAACCTCTCACGGGTGCGAGGACCACGCCGCACGGCAGTCTATCAGTTTACAAACATTTCAACCCGCAGCAAGGAGAATTTCCACAGCAGCACTCTCTAGGAAGATTCAAACTAAAGTTCAAAATCTTCCAAAACGAACAGATATCGCCACGTGTCTTTCAGGTTCTCAGCCATTCAGAAAAAAAGCAAAAGACAGCTGCGCGAAATACAAGACACCTAAAGGCGGCATTAGCACAGCAGAAGCGACTCTGGGCGGACGCCTGAAGGCGACGTTAGTACATAGGGCACGAAACATCCGGACGCCTATAGGAGTCGTTTGCAGCGAAAAGTTTAATGGCAACCGGACGCGTCGATCCTGGGAAGCCGCCGCCGAGCCCTGGCGCCAACTGACACCCGTACAGCCAGCATCTGAGTAACTTGATCGCGGCCTTTTGCACACCCACATGTAAGTGTATAACTCTTTTATGTTCTGTATAATCGAATATTACTATTAATAAACAGCCGGTTAACACAGTGCCGGTCTTGTTGACGACGTGCCCTTCCGCTCTGTCCTTACGTAGACAGCGTCACGACAAGAGCACGTGTAAAATTATCATAAAAAGGTTTAGATGGTTTCGATATCAACAGTTTATTTCTTTCGCAAATATCCTTATTTGATTACGAAAACTCTGCAAGTATGTGATGCGGCGTATACATCTTGTAGTTGGTATGCATTCCTATATGTTAGTTTACAAACTTGTAGAATGTAATCATGAATTATCACAATCAAACTAAAATATATGATATTGACTCAAACATGTATTTTTAAATAGGGAAACAAGGTTGGAAAATAAAAATAGAAATATTAAGAGCTATAACAAGAAATATATTACACCTTTACAGGCGAACAACTTATAAAATATGCATTTTATATACGAAGAATACAAAGTCAGCTCCTCATATAATTACTCATAGAGGTTTGTATGAGTGTTTAATATTCTAAACCATTGTCTTGTCTACCGCAAGGCTATTTCCTTAATAGATAATCCAAAAGAATAAATCACTCTTCCGAATGGTTCCGTTTGTGTTTCACTTCACTGACAGCATTGATAATAGTCTTGCTCGTATCATTACAAATTAAATTATTTCCCAAGTGAGTCCGTTTGTGTTTAGTGCGATCGGCAGGCTGAGTGAACGCTGCGCCGCACACCTCACAGCGATAAGGTCGCTCTCCCGAGTGAGTCCGTTTGTGTTTAGTGAGATGACCAGATTCCGTGAACGCTGCGCCGCACTCCTCACAGCGATACGGTCGCTCTCCCGAGTGAGTCCGTTTGTGTGTAGTGAGATAACTAGATACCGTGAACGCTGCGCCGCACACCTCACAGCGATAAGGTCGCTCTCCCGAGTGAGTCCGTTTGTGTTCAGTGAGATGACCAGATTCCGTGAACGCTGCGCCGCACTCCTCACAGCGATACGGTCGCTCTCCCGAGTGAGTACGTTTGTGTTTAGTGAGATCACTACGCTGAGTGAACGCTGCGCCGCACTCCTCACAGCGATAAGGTCGCTCTCCCGAGTGAGTCCGTTTGTGTGCAGTGAGAACACCAGATCTCGTGAACGCTGCGCCGCACTCCTCACAGCGATACGGTCGCTCTCCCGAGTGAGTCCGTTTGTGTGTAGTGAGATGACTAGATACCGTGAACGCTGCGCCGCACACCTCACAGCGATAAGGTCGCTCTCCCGAGTGAGTCCGTTTGTGTTTAGTGAGATGACCAGATTCCGTGAACGCTGCGCCGCACTCCTCACAGCGATACGGTCGCTCTCCCGAGTGAGTCCGTTTGTGTGTAGTGAGATGACTAGATACCGTGAACGCTGCGCCGCACTCCTCACAGCGATACGGTCGCTCTCCCGAGTGAGTCCGTTTGTGTTTAGTGAGATCACTACGCTGAGTGAACGCTGCGTCGCACTCCTCACAGCGATAAGGTCGCTCTCCCGAGTGAGTCCGTTTGTGTCTAGTGAGATCACTACAGTTAGTGAACGCTGCGCCGCACTCCTCACAGCGATACGGTCGCTCTCCCGAGTGAGTCCGTTTGTGTCTAGTGAGATCACTACAGTTAGTGAACGCTGCGCCGCACTCCTCATAGCTATACGGTCGCTGTCCGGAGTGAGACTTTTTGAGTGAAGTGTGATCACTCAAGTTTTTGAACGCTGTGCCGCATTGTTCAGAGCGAGATGGTCCCTCTCTCGCAGAGGTGCTATCAGATGGTAGGTTGATGCTTCGATTTCCTCTGACACTAACATTTCTTGTTTTAACACGCCATCTGCAACGCCGTGTGTGAGCCTCGACATACAGTGGACTGGAAAAGGAAAGTGAACAGTGCGGACAGGGAAAGGCTTCTCCTGAAACAAAAAATTAAAATTCAGAACATAAAATGTTCTTTATATCTTATGTTGTCCATTTTCTATACGAATATTCCTTGGACTTAATTTTAAGAACTTGGAACAGAAAATGGCAACATTTAACAATTAATCATTCAAAAATAAAACTTCACAAAGTATCATTAAAAATTAATTTGTAATGTGCTATTATTAATATACAAAATATTTAAATAACTATAACATTCACAAGGAATTGCTGTATCTCAAATGTAAAGGTCACTACCGTATGTCCACTTTTGACGAAAGTGGGTGATTCTATCATTTTTATTTCACATTCTTCTTGGCAACATGAACTATACTTGGGTTTTTCGTTCTTGGCGCGCCAAGGTCACGGAAGAAAAATGGAGAGGGATGGTTGTTTTTTTTTCAATAGGGAGCTTCCACGTCACAACACAGTAGTGAATAGCAGCTCCCTATTGTAGAAAACCTTCCCTGTCCATTTTTCGTCCGTGACCTTGGTGCACCAGGAACGAAAATCCCAAGTATACGCTTAAAGTGCGTTAAAACGCATTTGGAAGTCAAAGGAACGCCTAGTCGATTTAGCGTGAAGGGACAAAAACTGAATGACGGTATTAATAAATTTTAAAGTCCTACAGTCGATATTGAACCTTTTTCGGTGGTATATGACAATTCAATTAGACACTGATATTCCGAGTGTTAAAAAAGCAGACAACATTTTACACATCTATATAGGATCCAGTGCAGGTTTGCTCAACTCTTCAGATGGGCGCGGACGCCCGAGATGGCTCGGAGCTACGTCCCGCCCCGTCCCGTCCCGTCCCGCCCCGCCCCGCCCCGCCCCGTCCCGTCCCGTCCCGTCCCGTCCCGTTCCGTCACGCCCCGTCCCGTTCCGTCGCGCCCCGTCCCGTCCCGCCCCGTTCCGTCCCGCCCCGTCCCGTCCCGTCCCGTCCCGCCCCGTCCCGCCACGCCCCGTCCTTTCCCGTCCCGCCCCGTCCCGTCCCGCCCCGTCCCGCCACGTCCCGTCCCGTCTCGTCCCATCCCGTCCCGTTCCATCCCGCCCCGTCCCGGGGCTGCGAGGAGAGGGTCGCTTGTGGCGGGGAGGGAAGTCATGGGCTTCGGAGCCGATGACTGTTAGGCGTTCAAACCACCCTGCATTCCTCTTCTGAAGCTATTTCCCCTACCGCTGAGTATCGTCCATCCCCTCCTCGACACAACGCAGCTCTCGAGCGAATTTCTGGGCACTTGCGCAAGGTTCGGCCCCGAGCGGCGGCCCGCAGAGACACTAAGTTAAACAGGCCTGATCTTGGTGCCAGGTATAAGTTTTTACAAAATATATTTCCCGATATTAAATGAATGATGCAGAGGAGTTTGAATAAAGGCTCGTTTACACAGAGAGAGTTTTCTCTCCTAACTCTCCGGAACTGGTTAGAAGACACCAGGAGTAAACTCTCAGGAGAGTGGTCTTCTCTCCGGAGACATGACGTCACAAGAGATTTTCGAAGTCTCCACGAGAGAGCAGTGTAAAAACCCTGGTATCGATGAGAAATCGTATCTCCTGGGAGATAAATAGCATTCAAAGAGAGTTGGAAGACTTTTTGCTCTCTTGGTTTGTGTCCACGTGCTCGATCAAGCTAGTCTGCGTCTGTCAGTGTCTGTGCGACTTACCAGTGTGTTTCCGTGGATTTCTGTTCATCGGGGGAAATTGTACACTGGGGAATTATAAATAAAAATGACAAAGTCCTTCTGGAGTTGAAAACGTACGAATTTTTTGTACATAACTTTATTCTCCTTTAGACGATATTTACTTCTGTAACATAGCTCTGGAGAAGACTTGCAACATCAGATGATGCATTAGGTTTTCTCCTTTTTCTCAAGGTAGTTCATTGTGAATGCTTCATGGAGTTACATCGTCTCGTTGGTGTTTTCTGAATTTCCCAGTTCCTAGAGTTATCAAACTACTCCTACACTTCGTAGGAGAAGGATGCAGTCTTTTAATACAGAAGAGTTTTAATTTATATGGAAAATTAAGGATATTTTAAATGAACGTTGCAACATTGTGCTGGCTCAATTGCAACGGGAAAATGGAGACTACACCCAATACTTCAAGGAGATTTCTATCACCTGAATTATCTCAGAGCTAACTCAGCGAGGGCCTAGGGATCGAGTTCCGACGACTGATATTAGACTCTAATTTTAAGGTTAGGTTGGATATAACCGCTTTTTGGAGGAGTATTACAGAAGTCGGCCTCTCTGGCCGGTGATTTTTCGAGGTTACTCCGATCAAATACTAGGCGAATGAGGAAGCAGAATTCATTTGTAAGATTTTCGGTATAACCCCTTTCAGCAGCTTCTTACGAATACATAGAGATCGTACCTTGATTCGCAAGAGAATTCACTTTATCAGCTCGGCACGGCAGGTCGCCCACAGATGGGCAAAGGGAGATATGTGTAGGAAGGAAGTGGCCCTGACGATAGCCTAGGCAGTTGCACGGCCATGATGTCTTGAATCATTTCTATAGATAGGTCTAGACTAGAACGAACAGGCCGTTTCGGATTGCAATGTTACCTTTTCTGACCAAAAGATTTATATCATTTCAAATTGATTAACAAACGAAAGTAATTTTCGACCTCAGTTCAAACTTGTGAATTTCTGGTGCTTCAAAACATACGACTTTACGATACATTTCGGCACCGAAAAAGAGATTGACGGCAAAACGTCTGTCTGTTTGTGGTCAAATCTTGAGCCTAGACCTTTCTGCCGAATTTCTCCAAAACTGATATCCCCGATCGATTTAAAGGAAGTCGACGAGTCGTGAGTTTCAAAGAGATTTTTTGATTTTCTCCTGTACATCCAGACCCAACATTTTCAAAATATTCTCAAAAGTGACTCAACATTTTTAGATTAAACTGTATACTCGGGTAGCGTATGAGAGAATGGTGCAGATCTCATTTTCGTAGAAATCCGTAATTTTTCGAAAATTGCAAAAGTTCGAATTTTTTCGGCGTCTTCCTCTCATTACAATATATAAGATATCAAGAGGAAGAAGATTTTTCCGAAATGGAAACAGTTATTTAAAGAGAGATATTGAAATAAAAGCGTGTACAATTTTTCGAAAATATGACTGTTTTTAGAGTAATTTTCCGTGAAATATAGGCATTTTTAATTTTTTTAAACAATTTTTTCCAAAAAGAAGTCAAAGTTTTTCTTTAAATTTTCTCCTCGTATGTATTATAATTGTAAACCATACCCCAGCTAAAAGAGTTTTTCTGGCAAAACTTCGCCGTTTTCTGGCGCACGATAAATCACTTTCTCTCCTTAGGAAATATTCGTAAAGCTAGAAATGAACTAGTGGTCCTACAGAATGGCACAGACTTTCTCGTATTAGTTTTCTATTTCCTTGAGTCTGGGCTAGCTATTAGGAATTGCCACATATGTGTAGCAGCTGCCATCTACCTAAAGTATATTTTTTGACATTTTCTTAATTTTTCGTTTTCCTAATGGTAGAACGGAAATAATAATTTTAAAATATTAAAGAACAGTAAAATCTTGTCCTCAATGGAAATTTTCTTTGATAAGTTTGGAGCTGTTTTTTTAAAAAAAGGCGTTTAAGCGCTACTAAAAATGCGAAATTTAAAGCTCTTTTTCACATAATAATTTTGAGTTTTCAAAAAACTTCATTTGAAATCATTTGAAGCACTTACACTCACAAATATAATAATGTTTAAAAATTGCTGGAAATGTGCATACTAAAAGTGTGAAAGATCTTTCAAAAAAATTACATTTATGTACATAAAAGTACCCCAAATTGAACTTTACGTAAGAGAATACCATAACGAAACCATTATGAAACAGTAAGATTAAGAAAATGACCCCAAAAAATGTACTTTGGGCAGCGATAAATGGCCGCTTGCACGACTATGTGACAATTTGGAATAGCTAGCCAAGTCCAAACGAAATAGAAAACTAATACGAGAAAGTCTGTGCCATTCTGTAGCACAACTAGATGAATCTAAACATGTCATGAGTTTGAAAGGAATGTGAGTGGTCTTACTGGGCAGAGGGCGCAGCAGCGGCGCGCGGAAGTCCTTGGGCGAGATGCCCAGCTGCAGGGCGAAGGCGTCGCCGTACCACACCAGCAGCTCCTCGTGGGCCGCCAGCGCGCGCACCGAGCGGTAGAAGATGGCGCCGCGGAACTGGAAGGCCACCACGTTCTGCTCCTGCTCGTGGCGCGCGCAGTTGACGAAGCGCATCCAGTTGGCCACGCGCGTGTCGCCGGCGTCTATGTAGTGGTCCACGCGGCCCCCTTTGCGGATCTGCTCACGATTCATTGGGCGAACAAATCAAATAAAATTATTTTAAACTATGAAAAATAGAGACATTAATTAGAAAAGAATCATGAAAAATGTACAAGATTCACTGCTCGTATTTGACAGCTATAAATATAAAAAACTTTTTTCTACAACTGCATAAAAAAGACAAGTTTTGTGCATCGTTAGCCGTGCGTGAAGTTCGTCATTTTTAATATCCATTAAAAACGATTGTTGCCTAAACAACTATCTCGTTACCGTAAAAAAAGTATTTTTTACATGGATTTAGAATACTATAAAATGCATTTGTATATTGTCCGGAATATCAGGCTTCTTCTTCCAATACAAGGTTACAAAACTTTTGTATTCTATTTTTATGCAATTGAAGAAAAAAATGTTGTTCGTATTAAGTGTGTGAAGTTCCAGTTTCTTTCACGGTCTCGATTGAGATATTTTGCCTCGACTTACGGTCTCGGGAAAGAATCGCGATCTCGACTGTGAAAGAAACGGAAGCTTTACCCACTTAATACGAAAATAACTATTTATTCTCACAGATTTCGCGTATTTAAATTTCATCTGCAATATGCCTAGGCTACAGAACATGCCAAAACATTTATTTTATTTTTACGTTTGAGATTAATTCAACTGATTTCTTGGCGAGGGAAGACGCGTTTCTGTCTTTATTCCCTCCCTTTCCTGGCCAGATGATCACGGTATATCGCATTTCCATTCTACTGTATGAACGATGATAGGTTAATCATTGAGGGATGATGGGTGCATTGATGTAAAGTTATTCATATGGGATGGTGGTAAAAAAAGAAGCCAAACTCATGGTGAAGACACTAAGTCAAGGGGACAAACAAAACGAAAGCAATGTGGCTGTGAGGGTACCTCCCAGCTGTAGCCTTCGTCGTTCTCTCGTCGCGAGCGCACGCCCTGGTAGGGCCCCATGCGCAGCGCCCGGGGCAGCGCGACGCGCGCCCACACGCCGCGCCCGCCCTGCGGGATGCCGGACGCCGCCACCGACAGCTCGGGCGGCGCCGTGAGGACGGCGCGCTCCTCGGAGTGCGCGTCGCACGGCGGCACGGGCGCGTCGGCCAGCAGCAGCAGCGGGCCGTGCTCGGGGCAGTCGCCCTCCCACTCGCGGTTGCACTCGTCGCAGACTGCGCCAGCACACACCACCCACGCCTTCTATTGTTACTCCACAAATTGGCTTGGAATAAATGTTACAAACGTCTAGGGCACGTAGGGTATAGAAGATGATCACTTTCAGCATGTGGAAAAGTGGTGTGATATCTCGAATTACGAATTTACACAACTGATTCATCTTGCACAGTTGTTTACCAATTTAGGTACCCGGGACGATCTGCTCCTGGCAATGACAATGGTTTTTTTTCTCGGTATTATTGAACTTTGACAATTCAAATTCAACGAAATGCAAGCCTGATACGGGCAGTGGTCGTTCTGTCGCAGTTTAAGCTGAACAATGGAGACAGAAAACACTATTTGGTCATTGCAAGGGAACCGGTCGCCCTCTGAGAGTTGCCAGCCGAATCTCAGAGCAGGGTAATTGGCCTACCAAAGAAGAGTGAGTCGTTTAATTGATTACTGATTCCGGGTGCATCAATTACTAGTGTCATTAGTCCCGTACGTGTGGTGCATGTTTTTGTCTTCGGAATGTTGTGGTGATCTTCCCCTGTTGGATGGTGAGATCCGGCTCCAACCTACTGTTAGCTAGCGCGGTTTCCCCTCAGCCAGGTATCTCCAACCAGCTGGGCACCGCCCCAGCCAGGACAAGCTCTAAGATCCCGACCGGTCTTCAGGCATATGTGGTAGTGTAGTGCATCTAAGAATGTGTTTGTAAGGATAGGACCAGAAAGAGAAAGGTAAGATCTCGTGCGGACCATACGCCGTTTGATAGGGTGATGTTCCGGCATTCGCCTGTGTTGATCGGGGAAACCGTAGAAAACTACGATCAGGGCAGCCGGCCGAGTCTTTTGAGAGCCAATTGTGGAATTGTCATATGACATTTCCCTCCCCATGTCCATTACAAAAAGTGATCCCTACATACTCCAGTTTGTTACATTTATTCTGATGTGCCAGTAGAATAAGCAACATTTACTCACACAGAATCTCGTCCTCGTCGGGTACAGGCAGCTCGCGGTAGTCGACCGGTGCTCGCTTGCGTAGCGAATACTTTCCTTTGCCCTTTGAGTCCTCCGTCTTCTGTTGGGCCTCTTCTGATTGAGTCTGTTCCTCTGCCGCCTCCTCTTCGTCCTCCGAGGACGGAGGCTCCTGCTTGACGCGCACCTCGTAAATGTCGTCGTCGGGAGGGAACACGACACGCACGTCGTTTGATGGGGGGCGAGGGCGCATTGCTGTAAGAGAAAGTGGGAAGGCGCAGATTTTTGACAGTGTAGTCTGTGTATTATGGTCAGTTTCCAATGACTGGTGTTCACGTCTTTTGGTGTGTATTTTTTCAGAGAACGAAGGACACATTTTAATAGTCAGTAAAGGATCTTGTGAAAGATTATCAATTTGTTTAAATTTTACTCACATTTAAAATAAAAACCCTCCTTGGAAATTTTCAATGCCAGATTTTCTTTGCTGCTTGAGTTATTAATAAAACGTCTAAGGTCCAAACAGGGCAATAGCGCCATTGGATAGTGAGACAAGAATAATTGTTTAATCAGTTTTTTTATGTTTTCCAAGCAATGAACTGTTTTTGATTCCTCAGGCTAGTATCGATGTACTTCCAAGTGAAACACCATAATCTAGAGGAAAATTTTGTGACAGCACGGCGAAGATAGCATATTGGTATGCGATTCAAGGCGCAACCTGATACCGTCGACTTTTACAGCATTATTTTAACCATATCTTTTAAACATTTTTAATTGTTTCTATAAGAATATATTAAGACACTATACTGAAAATAAAAAAGAAAACAATACTGATTATAACAATTATACTTAGTTACCAGTATAATTCTAAAAGACTAAACAACCTTTAATAAGTATTGTTCATCGGTGTCTGGGTCAATGGTCTCTATCAGGCTTCTCTTTCATTTTCGCTTATACTTCGAGTAAATGCTGCTTGTTTTGCTTCTGAGCAAAAATGTATCTTTACTAACTGTGCACTTTTCCATGACATCTGAGAGGTATGTAATATATTCTTGAAAATAAACATTTCCATAATGTCACGGTAGGAAGTCGATTGTGCCACAAAGAGATGAATATAAAGGATACTAGACAATCTCTGCAGCTGATTTGCCTTCGCAAACAGTTTTTATTACACGGAAGCGAACATTTTCATAGCAATTTGTGTTCAAAACGCTCATTAATACCTCTATTCATAATTCAACTTAATACTATGTGCATGAGTTAGGGCAGAGACCCTGAGTTGAAGAAACCGTGCCCAGATTGTACTTCTCCCCATAATACGACAATCTTTTTTAAACTAGTTTTTAGATGAAATAAATAATTCTTTCTTCCATTCGTGAACTGCCTGGTTGGAGCAGAGGTTTGGGAATTTGCGCTCAATTACGCGTTACACATGAACTATGGGATAACTCCTACTTAAGGCATGCATACTAAGTATTCCTAAATCATCATGTTTCTTCTTTGAACCATACATCTTATACTTTACTCGTTCCTATCGCTGGCAAGTTCTGCGAGTGGGGAGTTCAGGTACATTAAGTGATGGTAACAAGTGTGTGAATTACTTTTATTTCTCAGTGTATCCACGATCGCTTCCTCTAATATAAAACTAAATGTCATTAGCTAACGAGCTGCATTGTCAAATAGTATGTACAATTAACATTATGGGCTGAAGAGACACACCTATAGATGGTGAGTAGGCACCATCTGGTGGCAGCATATGGAGTAATACGTCTCAATCGGGGGGAAAAAGTTGCGACTGTAATAACTGAAAGACGCGAAAATGTAAAATAGAATTAAATATCAGAGTGCGTGTTCTAATCAGGAATCACGCCTGTGATACGAGGGATCAACTCACCAGCTTCCGCGAGCCGGCGTCGCTGCAGTCGGATCTCCTTCTCGCGGGCGCGGCGGATAGCCGCTCGCAGTGCCTCCACCAACTCCCGGCACCTGCGCACGCAACGATTAATAGACACGAAAAGACGTGAGCGCGCAAGGAGGAGGGGCGGATCACCAATGAGCCCTTCTACTCGCAGCGCCTCCGCTAGCTCCCGACATCTGCGGGCGCATCAGGCAAGGGACAGGGGAAGACTGAGCGAACGAGGGGAATGAGCGAGTCACCAATGAGCACAGCTGTACTCAGAGCCACTGACAGCCCCAGGCACTGCGAACACATCGCTCAAAGGACAGGGAAGTGCGTGAGCTAAAGGAGTACATGTAGGTTACCAATGAGCACTGCTGCTCGCAGCTCTCCGCCAGCTTTCGGCACTGCACACACATCGATCAATGGTCACGGAATGACATGAGCAAGGGGTTGGGCTGGTCACCAACGAGCAAAGCAGCTCGGGGCGATTCCGCCAGCTCTCGCCACCTGCGGACGCAGCGCTCGAAGGAGAGAGAAGGGCTGAGCAATCGAGGGAGGTATTACTCGTTCACTTTACATTTGCAGACGGAGCGCTGCGATCTGTTTACATGAGGTCACCGCCGACTGAATGACAAACACGCGTCTGCAGTAGATACTGACAGTTTAATATGATATAGATGGCGGTGAGCAGCACACACAACCCCGGCGTGGCAAGAACATAAACATTAAACGGTAAATAAGTGCAAAGAAATAAAAATTTGGTGCGTGAATGTTGTGAATAGCGTGTGGTGAGATATATTTTATTGTATATTACTTTAATCATTTAAGTGCGCGTCTCCAGCTCACTGTCAGAAAGGCATAATTCGTCAGCTGTGTCCGTAGCGCTAGTGCTGCCTTTCGAGACAGCTGATTGGTCAGTTGCTGATTGACGTAGGGACCACTCGTGTATTTTCGGTTGTGTGTTCGGGCCTTCACTTTCAAAACATCATTAGTTCCTAATTCTGCCGTCTGCAAATATAAAGTGAACGAGTAATAAGCGAGTCAGCAATGAGCATAGCTGCTCGCAGCAAGTCCGTCAGCTTTCGACACCTGTGGGCCCAACGTCCAATGTACACAGAAAGATATAAGCGTACGAGGGGTTTGGGCGGGGCACCGACGAGCACAGCTACTTGAAGCGCATCCGCCTGATGCTTCTTCAGGAAAACGTGTGGGAAAAGTCTCCTACCTACGCGCGGCTGTAAAAGCGATGAGTAAAGAAAAGTTTCAGACGTGAGAAACAATCAAAAAGGGCGTGTTTCAAAAGGAATGCAATAAGCGAGGGCATGTATCTGACCAGCGGCGCGATTCTGAAGCCTTGGGAGGAAACGCTTGAGATATGAGAAACGTCACAAACGGCGCGTGTTTCGAGGGAATGAGAGCACATACACACGAACAGAGGCTTTGGCCGCCAGAGGAAAAGATTTAGAAGTGAGATACGTAGCAATGAAGGATGTGTGTTTTGGAGATGAGGGAAAGCACTTACCTGAGCAGCGGCGCGGGGCTGAAGCCGTGGAAGGGGGCGAGGGGCGGCAGCATCTCCTTCCCGAAAAAGCCCTCGGGCGGCTCCTCCGGTTCCTGCTTCACCTTCTGCAACACCCAGCGCCCCTCAACTCTCACATTGCATTCACGCACTCCTCTCAATTCCTATTTCTAACTGTAGACGTAACGCATACAAAACTACATTCAAAATTTGGCTTGTGTCTCTAAGTCTAAGTGACGTCTAGCCCTGGCGTGCCTTCCTGGGGCGATCCAGCGATTAAGCCAGACGAATGGCATGACACGCGTATGATTCCCTTTCACTCTAAGGACGCATCTGTCTCCGATGCTAAACGTGTGATGACACCAATGTGAACTTCTGAGGGAAACTGCCGGTGGGCTGCTGGAAGGGCGATGCGTCGGTCAACTGTCGCCGTGCAAATGACGTAAGTTGTGTGACACCAATTCCGAACGGGGACATCCTTTTGAACGACGAAGAGAAGGTGATAGAATTCCCGGCCTCAGTCATTGGTTAAGGAAGGAGTTGAGTTAACAGTCACATTGTACACGCATACGTAGTCTACGCGATTTCTACGCGGTTGAGATAAACTGCTCTCCTAAGTCATTTATCAGAAAATGAAATATTATGGCTATTAGTAAATGTACATCGGTTTAAGACTTGAGAAATGGTTTTATAAATTATCTTCGTCTACAATAAGTAAGATTCCTCGTTCTTGCCTAGGAATACTTTCCAAAATTGACCAAGAACGGTCTAGATTTTGGAAGTTGATGGTATTTGCCAATGCTTTCCCCATTATGAATTACGTCATTATTAACCAGTCACTGGAGTGTACACAAGCTGTACGCCTAAAAACGTTGCAATCTTATAAATGGCACATCCAAATAAACCAATGGCCGAAACACATTTTAAAAATAGACGATAGGAAGAATGAAAAAAAACTTGACACACGCCTTTGTGGCCCAGGGGGCCAATATACCAGTTTTTCGTGAATAAATGATAAATGAAATAATGAATGAATACTAAAGCAACTTCTTCTCTAATATTTTCCATATCAAAACTTTATTTTTATTCAGCCTCTGTAAAAACACCGCTCATCCTACTCGCATGAAAAATAAATATCCATTCCACATTTTGTGTAAATTTTTTTCAGACCTAGAATAAAGTCTACGAGGTGCCTTCATGGTTTCCTCCACTTCTGTATTTGTGTTAAGTTAGATTGTTTTATTAATTAATTCATCACTACATATGTATAGTTCAATGAACTGATCTATATACAAAAAAACAATAAAATAATAAATAAATGAATACTAAAGCGAGAGAGGGCGCATCACCTGAAGGCGCACGGGCTGCGCGGCGGGCGTGGCCGGGGCCGGGGGCGTGGCAGAGGTCCTGCGTGTGCGGCGCCTGGGCGGCGCAGGCACCGCGAAACCGTCAGCCGTTACTCCTGCCTTCGCCTTGGCTGCCCGGCTGCGGCCCTGCGCGCCGCCCCCGCGCTTCGCCCCACGGCGCCGCTCCGACGAGGGCGAGGGTGACGGCGACGGTGACGATGACGGCGAGGGTGAGCGCAGGAAGTACGGCGGCCTCGGGTCCAGACCTCGCGCACACACAGTTCCACGTTACTCGCGAACGACGCTCGTGCTCATCATTCACAACCACCTCGATTGATTAGGGATTCTGGGCGCGTCAACTGCTAAGGTCATTAGTTCCGTAAGTGTGGTACATGCTTTCTCGAGAGAGGTGGCGGTGTTCTTCTCCCTGGTAGGGTCCGGATGGTTGGGTCTATCGTCTAGCGAGGTTTTCCTAAACTACTGTCCATGAAAAACACTAGCGACTAAACCGCACACATAGTTTTAATAAAAAAGAGTACTATTTCTCGATCGATCCGAAACTAGTTGCGGTCTCTCGGATATTAAACTGATCTTATAATCCGTGTGGGTAATCTAAATTATCTTCAATTTTTTTCAAAAATAATGTTGCAATTTTTACTTTATTTTTTTAACATTTTTTTGGCTCGCAGTATGGAAAGTACACTTAAAATGTGCCGATTTATAGTAATGCCTGCAATCTTTCAAAAATTGCAATTTCGAATCTTCCTCATCTCGTTTACTGAACAGTATTTCACGAGTTGGTAGAAGAATTACTTGAAAACTATTTGGAATGTCATAAAATTACGTGTATGTTAGAATAAAACGAAAAGCCGGATGGTGTTTTTCGAAGCGTATTTAACGTAAAGAAACTACCAAAACACGTAATCTTTCCAGATTTGGAAATTTGAATCTTCAGCACCTCTTTTATTGAAGAATATTTCGCGAGTTGGTACAAGGATTAGCTAAATTCTATTTGGAATATAAAATTACGCGTACTTTAGAATAAAACAAAAAGGCTTGAGGTGTTTCTCGAAGTGCATTTGACGTAAAACAATCACCAAAAAACGTAATATTTCCAAAATTGGAAATTCGAATCTTTCACCCCTCTTTTACCGAAGAATATTTCGGAAGACGGCCAAAAAATTAGTGGAACACAATATTCAAAAAATATTTTATGTATCCCTTAGAAATAAAACAAAAAGTGTGCTGCTTTCCCAAGTGCATTTGACGTAAAAAAAGCAAAAGAAAGGACTTGGGGCTCACCGAACTGCTTCTGCAGGAGGAAGTTGCGGTGCTCGTTAGCCATGCGAAGGCGCTCGTAGGCGTTGGCGGCGGCCCACAGCGCAGGGCGCACCAGCGGCTGCAGCCTGCGCACGCGGACCGCCTCCTCCGCGCCCAGCTCCTCCTCCATCTCCTCCGCCTCACGCGATCTCTCCAGCTCCATCTGCAACACGCAACAGGCCTCACGCCCTCTCCTCCCAGCTGCCCCGGCATCTGGGGACACAAGCGCAGCGCAGGGTGCACCAGCGGCTGCAGCCCACACGGCTTGCCACCCACGCTTTCTCCATCTACATAACGAACCAGACCACAAACTCCCTGCTTTCAGCTGCTACTGCACATGGATTCATTGATTGATTGCTGAATCCGGGCGAGCCAACTTCTAAGGTCATTAGTCCCGTAAGTGTAGTACATGTTTCCTTCAGAAGTTGCTGTGACCTCCCGCAGGATGGTGACATCCCGCGCCGACTTACCGTCAGCTAGCGGGGTTCGGGGTAAGTGTAAATGGTTGTAAATGAGGGGCGAGGATAAGACGGAATGAGAAGGATAGATCGTGGGTGATCTGTGGCCCGTTTGTTAGGATACTGCTCCGGCATTCGCCAGGTGTTGAACGGAGATACCACGGAAAACTACCGATCAGAGTAGTCGGCTGCTATAATTCTCCTCCAGATAGCGACTGAATTCGCTCTATGTAGCTAGTGACGAAAGTCTGCCACTGTCGGGATTTGAACGTAGGACCTCCCGGTCAGAGGCATTGCAGTGACATCAATTGATGCCCTGAGTCACCTCTCCCGGTACTGCTGCACATGGAGGAAGGATAAGAACAGATACTCAAAACACAGCACCTAGAACATTCTGCCACTCCTCTTCCGCTAATACCTGCAGACGCTCAACTGCGTAACAGAGCAGACCTTTCAGTTGCACCTGCACGTGTACCGTATACATGAACAGATATTCGAAAACTAACATTTAGAACTTTTGGCTACTTCTTTCCCTCTCTCCATAGATATTCAACACGCCTCACACACACTGTTTCAGCTGTTCCTGCACATAAAAGGAACAGATCTTACATCACAAACATTCATAACATTTGGCTGCTTCTCTTCCTGCAAAGGTTGACCTCCATTCCCAAAGATATCATACTCTCAGTGATTCAGCTTCTCCTGCAAATTGGGGGAAACAATCGATTTTCGAAAACCAACATTCAGAACATTAGTCCTCCCCTCTGCCTCCATCTCCAGATGCTCTATAGTGCAACGGCGCAGACCTGACACTTAATGCTTTCAGCTGCCCTTTTATTTGAAGTACGTACGAAATAATATCGAATTTTGAAGGATATACATTAATTGCATTTGCTTCTCCTTTGCTATGTTACACATCAAAACAGACACTGCAGAAATCTCAAAATCAATTATTTTTATCTGGCGTTTAATTTGAAAGACACGAGAAGCACTTCTTTAAGAATCGCCAAGCCTTGAATTGGTCAGCTCCTTCTCTATACTCACTAACATAATAGTCCGTGCAAATTGTTAACTGCTTGTAACAACAAATTGTAACTGCTTTGCGCAACACATGTAAATGCCTTCAATTCAACCTCACCATTCTGCTCGGTTTCAGCCAATAGAGCATCTCTGTGTGCCTTGCTGTAGAACAAAGAATAAAAAAGTATTAAGAAATCCAGGAAAAAACATTCAAATTGATCACCATACGTTTCCAAAAAAAGGTTTGCGAAACAATGTGTTTCCGAAACTTGCTTCAGTGAAATCTTCACTATAGTCAGTAAACTAAAAATAAATATTCCGCTGGTTTAGATGAATTTCCGGAATGTTTATTAAAAATTTGTTCACCTGCCTTTATACACACGTGAACTCACATTTTCATTGCTTTTTAATGCACAGAAATATTTCCAAATACTTTCAAAAAAAGCAAAACTTAAGCTACAAAAAAATTAAATTCAGTATTAGTAGCCAATTTCTCATTTGTAAGTTTTTAAAAATTATTAGAGAGACATTTCTATATAAGAATGGAATCTTTGCTCAGGAAAAAAACGAAGCGTTTTCATACTACAAACAGAGACTTAGACAATCAAAGTCAACGGGAACTCAATTTTTCTTTTCTTAAACATATTGATTTTTCAGTGGATCAAAATGAAGCACTATTGGAGTATTTTTAGATATTTCAAAAGTTTTCAACGTCATTGACAAAAATATTTTGCTTTCAAAATTACTTTCATATGGAATTTGATATATTACCCTACATTAGATAACCTCCTCGTACCTTAAACATACATAGCAAAGCATAAAGAAAGGTTCCATTAATTATAGACAATCGGATCAGGTGATAAGAAAATATATTTCATACAAGGTTGAAGAAAAAGAAAGTTGGAGTTTTACAGGTTGGAGTTTTACAACGTTTCAGAGATCATTTGTCTCCATCATCAGGTACATTTTGGCTAAAATCAAGTTTATTACATAAATATAATTAGATATTTATCTTTTTAAATATCATGTTAGCAGAAAACATTAAATAATGGAAGCTTACCTTATATTAAATATAAGTTTTATGTTTGTGAATCGTAAGTAAAACAAACGAATAGAATAAAGAGGCAGGGGGTCAGGTGACCATAGGTAGGGGTCAATAATGGAAGAAAATAATAAATACTATTTAATTTTGCGTAATATGTTATCATACGCATTGGTGAAGTTGTTACGTGTGAATCGTATAATTTCAAAAGGACTTCATATGCCCGTAATAAGTAATGTATTTCAGCTACTGGGTCAATGACATCCATATCGAACAAGTTTTTGTCCAGTTTCCCTGATCCATTAAGCAAATGCTGAGATTGACCCTTGTTTTTCTTCTGGACACAAATGTAGCTTCACTGTGCACAAATTTTGATGAGGTCTCCATTAGCTAGTTGTGAAAGGATGAGAGCTACGGATCTGAGTTACTATTTTGTTGGCAATAATTAAGAATCAAATATGAAGTTTGTTTACCGTAACAAATAAGTTTTTTACAACTCGCGAGCGAAAATATCTGATGTTCAAATGTTACAAACCTCGCTTTGTTGCTTACTTTCAACTTATTCAAATGTTTGTGATTAAAGGGTAGGGACGAGATTCTGGAGCTCAAGAATACTGTTTTACTGCTCATTTATGCTATACTGCTATTTACGAAAATCAAACATTGAGAAGCACATTCGTACGACCTTGAACCACATTTAGTTAATTTCTATACCTGCTTCCCCACTGGATGTAATAATTTAGTTTCCATGTTTTATGGAATATATCTTTAAATGTATCACTCTCATCTTTCCCATACAGCGGTTTTAAGTAATTCGAACTTATTTTATATAATTATTTTCGATATATTTCCTTACGTGTTGACAAAATTTTTAAATAACATTTCTTGAAAACATTCGCGGACTGTATTCCCCCACCTATTGGCTCACAGTTTTAACACTTTTATAAACAGCCAATTTATAAATTTTCCTTCAGATTCCATATCCAAAGCTAGTGCACATGTCACATCTGCGTTATAATTTCCAGTACCGCTGGCGAAGTACATGCCAAGAAACAAATTTTAAATATTCTGTAAACAATAATTCTAAAAAAAGTTCTCTTAAGTCTAGAATGAATTAATACGTTAACTTAAAGACATTCGCTTTTCACTTTCTCGGCACTTAGTACACTGCGTTGCCTTTGTATTTATTAAGCCTGGAAAAATAACTAATTGCAGTGTAGTGTATCCCGCCCTCGTCTATTTCGCAGGATGTCATCCTTTCCCTTTCCACCCGCCCAACCTCACCTCGTGCCTCCTTCCCCTGCCCCGTCCTGCCTCTCTCCGTCACCTGTCCCTTCCCGATCTGCCATATTTGCTACAGTTATCGTCGCTATCACCATATTTACTATTTGTTTATTTATTTAACGTCAAAAACTGTGTGACGTACTATAAGGAGAAGTGCAACATGTGCTTGTGCATTTGTAGCTGAAAATATGCATTGTTGCATATAAAAATATAAATATGCAATATGTATATATTACATATTACTCGCGGCAAACGCCCAGTCAAGAGGTGTCAACTGAAAGAGTTTCTACTGAAAATTCCTTTAAGGGGCGAGAAATAGAAGTGGGGAATTATTTTTTTAAGATAATTCATGTACACAATAACGTTTCTCTAATTTTGGAGGTCACGTATTTTCGAAATAAAACTAATAGTTTGCATTAAAAAATATTCTTTATACTATAAGAAAAATAATTGTTTGTAATTATACGAAACTGTTCACAGAATCAGTCAACTCGTTAGCTTAGAGCAATTGAGCGTAAACCATATAACCCGAGTTCGTACCCGGCCCTAGTAACAATTCTCGAACAAATTTAATTAATAAAAATAATCAGAAAAGAATAGTCTAAATTACACTCTTCTATTTTGGCCGAAAATTCCATCAAAATCGCTTTCGAAATCCGAAATTAGCTCGGACTAATAGACTGACAAATATTGTAAAAACAATTGAATGGCTTTTATCACAGAAATAATGATTATTGTTTTTATTACGTAACAAGAATGATAAAAATGCGTATTATATTATATTTTGAAATCAAAAATAATTACTTCAATGCAATAGATGATGACACTTAAAGCGCACAATTTTTATTAACTGAAGACTTTGGAATATCTTCGAAATGTATTTTTCTATTAAAAACATATTGCCATCGTAAGTTCAACTGTAAAAAACAGGAAGATCAATTTAATTCAAAAGTAGTAATTTTCATTTGTAATAGTTGTCTCTAATACTTACTTGACCCGTATGGGAGTTAATTTACACTGCGTAAATAAAATACATTTTGTTTTTGAAAAGTGCGTTTCTTTAACAAGAGAAAGAAGTTTACATTTAATAAAAATTTAATTTTATAATATATAATTTTTATAAATACAAATTCTATGATTAACTAATTATTATATAATTTTATAATAGGAACTACCTACCTTTCACTTTTAGTGATAATCAGTGCTTGATTTATAAAATTTTAGGTAACGGAACGCGCCCCAAATAAATTATGAATTTAATAGAAAAAGTTGTATATTTACAGTATAAATTAATAATATATTCCAGAGGTACCGGAATGCCCTTTCGTCGCGTTCCGCGAGAAGCCCTGGTGAAAATACAAAATTAGAGGGTGTCTCGTGAAATTTGTCGGTAAGGCGACATGAACCATCGGATTCCATCGTTGAGTAATTTGGCTACAATAAGAGAATTTCCCCAGCTTGAAATAGTTTCCCATGATGCTGGGAAATCTAAAATAGAACTCCTTCCAACAAGAGCTCCAAATTGCTCTATATTATTTTTGTGCTATAACGAATCAACGAGATATTTCTTACGCCGTGCTTATACCTGTTATGAATCAAATTTAACTATTCTGTGTGCTTCTAATGTTTTCAAGAGAAGCAGATTATAATATTGTAATGCATTTTCTTTATATGAACTAGTATTTATTAATATCTAAATATAAAGTCCCAATTTGTATATTAATAGAAACTTTGAACGTACAAACAATATACTAAAATGAATTGTATACGTTGTAATTGTTCAACGATATTTTGGCATGCCATTTTTTTTCTCTGTCCGTAAGATGCGCGCTAATAAAAAACGCGGCTAAACAAAGATTGGAATTACATGTTTTTTAGTAGCCTACGGGATGTTCAAAGACACGTTTGCAAACTTTCTCATTTTTTCATTATTTAGTTAGGTTCAAAACAACTAACAACAAGTTAAGTTACCATACTTCGGTAATCAAAAAACATTGTTTCGGCAATGTAGTTTTTCTACAATTCGACCATACATGGTTCGAGGAACTACCAAATACAATGATAGAATGGGCAACTTGATTTTTACGCGGGAATTACCAGTAAAAACTAAATAAACATAGATAACATTTCCTTTATAAAACCATGAAAAATATAAATTACTGATTCACATACTTACATGTAGCTAAGAAACGCTAAGAACAGCAATATAAGGAAGACTGCTCCAACAATGAGAAAATGGTCCAGTTCTGTTAATTATCATGGCCCTTCAATTGTTCACCGCCAAAATTGGTTCCTTCCTATGCCTGTGATTGGTGTTTCAAGGAACAAAAGAATACGAAAATACTCTCGACTTGAAGCGACACCTGTTGACAACATAATTAATTACCGACGAACGCAGAAAACATTCTTGGTTTTACGAATAATTACCAGATAATAGTACCGTTTATGAATGTTAAGTTCCATGTGTGTGGTCTCTCAGTTTCGTGAATGAAAAATTCATTGTTGGATTTAATAAATTATTGTAAATCTTGCCTTCTTGTAGTATGTATATGAATGCCTTTACCTTTTTTAATGTTTTTGCAGATATTATAGAAGCTTACCTTCCTCTTGTTTTTCTCCTCTATTTGTCCTCTTAATGTCATTGAAGATCAGATGTATCAAGTTTGACAGGACAAGCGGACAAGTTGAGCTTTAGAGAACTGAAAGTAGTATTGTAAATTATCCCTGTTAAAAAATATGCTAAGGGAATGACATTGACCACATTTCTCTTTCTGCTCTTTCAATTTGTGTTTTGAAAAATTGAAATTAATAAGGTATGGTTTGCAACACTTGTAATAATGTTTTGCTTAGAATTTATTGATCTTGTGTTCTCTTATGAGTACTGAAAGACGGTGGAAAATCAGGTCATGGGTTAACATTTCTCTTTATAATGATTGTAGTTTTAGTAATGTTTACAGTTTCGTATATGAGAAGTTGCTTTGCACTTCATTCAAGGGAATGACAAAGACTACAAGGTGATAACAAGTCATAGTAACTGAGAGTCATAGAGACTGAGTATGTAACAAAAATTTCATTGACCTCACCCTAAAAGCTAAAATGTATTACATTCTTACTACTTTTTTCCTAATGTCTGTTAATTGCATTGCATGTATTAATTTAAGTGTTATTTATTTTTGAAAGACCTTTGCTGAAATATATGGTGCGTGTTATGAATTATTGATCTTCTGCTATTCGTAAATCTATATGATGTGTTTGTAAATGTGGGCTCAGAATTTATTTACATGTGTTAGATAATTTGTTCCCGAGCAGTTTGTCTATTTTTAAGAGATGGTAACTTGTTGAAATTTGAGATAAAGAAAATCATATTATTTTTCACAAAATTTCAGAGATGCTGAATAATTGTTTGTTTTTTCATCCTAACTTTCATTTCGATTTATTTATATTAAAACACAATAAAAGACAGTGGGTGAATGTGACATGTGGGAGAAGTATAATCTCAGAACACTTTTTTGAGCATTACAAAATTCATGTTCTCCAGTGTAAATACTTCGAATACTTTGTTAATAAAATACTTTAAAAATGATCTGTATATTTTGAATGTTAATAAAATATTTTGAATGTCAATTAGTAGTAAACATATATTAACTAAATATGAACAGGGATGTTGAAGTCATAAAACAGAACCTAGGAAGACATGACAGGTATTACAGTATCCATGAATAATGGGTCTTATTATTAAAAGTGCAAAACCTGGAAAAATTGAGGTAAAGGAATTTAGGAGATCCAATGATCTGATACTATTGATTTCAAGAACTGGTGGAAGCCCTTA
Organism: Acheta domesticus; assembly: GCA_031308135.1. Lineage (NCBI taxonomy): Eukaryota > Metazoa > Arthropoda > Insecta > Orthoptera > Gryllidae > Acheta > Acheta domesticus. The sequence goes on along the minus strand of JAHLJT010005437.1, from coordinate 42,563,274 downwards.
TACACGAAGACGGATGTCTCAGATGAGACTAAACACAAACCATGGAATGAAAAAGTCACAATTTTTGTCAACAGTTTGTACCATCTAGAATACAATGGAATGAATAGAATGAATAGAATACAAAACAGAGATGAGGATATATATGAGTGTACAATTCCTGAAGAGGTCTCATCTATCAGTCCTTTCTTCTTGGTCAAACTTGTGATCTTGTACATCCATGTATTCCAGCTTGTCCTTCAGGAAAAGTTCCAATCAAAGTGTCAAAAAAGTCAAACATTGAGAAAATCAGATTTTACGTACTGTCTGCAGAGTATGTGGAGTTTCATGTAAATATATTGGAGGGACCAGTTCCTACAGAATCTGTGGTGGATTAAGAAGAAAGGATTGTGTTGTTTAACGTAATATTTAAGGGCCACATTTTTTGTATGCTTAACATTAAATGTGTTTAAAAAATATTATGTCATATGAATAGAGATATGTAATTATACATTTTTTAAAATGTTATACATAACTTGATTCATTAATATTATGAATGAATAAACTATGAAATTAAAATGTAAAAATTTATTCCAGCATTTATTGAAACTTAAGTCAAGTGTATTGAAAATAAGATTATAAGTATAACAAAAAAGATTTAATTTATCCTGTATCTAAAGGCATGGATTTTTGTCACAGAAATACAAGCATTCAATCAGAAAGATTACATTGTAAATCAATTAATTATTTTCAGAAACCATATAATTCAATATTTAAAAAGGACTATTTCTGTTAGATGAGTTATTGCTTTATTAAATATTATGGAAAAAATATTTTCTTACGGCTTTTTGCATGACAAAGTAGCTCGAATTGAAACAATCGCAGTTTCAGCTTTCTTACAATAAATTATCTCACTCTTCTTTCGATGCTAAGATTGACGTAAAGCACAAATGTTTATTATTTTTGCACAATTAAATAGACAACAAACGTTGAGAAAAAAAATGAACTGAAAACAAATATATGTTTATAGAAAATGTGGTTGTCTAACTTTGGGTCACATGTTTTTTTGTTTTGTTTTTGTAAAGAGTTTATAAGTTTATGAGTTTATAACAATGAGCTGATTACCAAACATGCAGGACTGCCATATTAATAACTATTATTTTATCATTACCAAATTGGAATTCTTTTTTCTTGGAAGTAATTTTGTGAACATTGTTTAGATGCTTCCGCAGCTGCAATATTGCTTTTGACAATGTCTATTAAAGGTCTGTATATCCATAATTCCTATTAACAATCGTATTAATTAATAATATCTGGAATTTTATATTATTATTATTACCTAGAAGACTGAAAAGTGTTGCCGCCCAGAAATTGACACAGTGGCCACTCCCTAAGGAAAAATAGGCGAAGTGTCACATGACCAAAAGGTACGACCCAACACCCCCATGCTGAAGCATTATCTTGGGATCAAATGATCAGTGTTGGAACCATTTCCCTTGCTTTGGAACCCTTCTCGACGCTTCCACCTTGGTAGAGCTGGTATCATGGTCTGCAGATCTGTTTAAACAAGAGATCGTCGAACTTTCAAATGCAGACATAGCAAAAAATAATCAAGGAATGATACACAATGCTTCTCAAAACTAAAATGAGCTTATGATGCATATAAATTTCGAGACTTAGCTATTTAAAATAATTACACATATATGGTCCTCTATGGACTTATAGACATTCAAATTGTGTTTAAGAAATTGAGAAAACCTTGTAAAATATTTTCTTTAAGACTATCACAGCATAATAAATTAACTATTTTAATTTTTAAAAAGGTAAATTTATGTAATTTCTGTTCTAAAATAATGCATGGCATTTGGAAGGTGTCATATATCCGTAAGGACAAACATATAAATACTACTATACATTCTGCATCACTAAATATGTAGTCTGGAGCCACCCTTTTGTAATGGCAAATTTTTGAATGACAATTGTAGAAATCCCCTTTCTCTCTTATGTATTGCAAGAATTATTTCTCAATTAATACAAGGAACATGCTGCACATTCCTCTTCTTGTGCTTATCTTGTATAATTATGTACTATACAACAAGTATTGGTATTAATTGGAACATTATAATTTGATAAAATATAATAATGTAACAAAAATTAACTGAATGCATAAGCAACCTTTAATGTGCAATTAATGTAACTGAACATAGTGTACAGTGAAGGAGGAAGCTGGGGCCAGGGATATCTGCACAAAACCATTTTTACTGAGGCTCCATTACTGTAAATGACAAAAACTTTTTTATTTCAGTAAATATTTTCAATCCATGATTCTCCACTTTTTTAACCTGACAATTAGAGATTTTTTTAAAATTGTATTTATTTAGTCTGCCTTAGGAGGAGCTGAAATAGTTAGCAATCACTATTGTTTAATGCACAAGTAACATTTTACAATTTATAACAAACAGAATTATTAATCACAATAATTTAAACTATTTTGTCAAAACCAGTCAATTAAGGAATTTGCTTACAATGTTTGGGGAAGAGGCTCCCCAGGTTTGGTAAACTTGTAAGTAGTTCAACATGAAACCGTTTGTATTTATTAATAGTAATCATTAAAGTTATTATTTAGTTCTCTTTGTAGCCATTTATATTTATTTACTAGGAAAATGTCATATGTAAATAGTAAGTAGTTCAATGGAAAAAAAGACTCAGATATGTTATCGGTTCCCCTCTGTTGTTTTAGGCAGTGCGTGCCTTTGTAATCAAATAACACTAACACCATTTGTTTCCATAGCAATAAAGCACACAATGTTACTTTAGCATGAAAATCTTTCAACATTGCACTCAGTAACGAACAATATTCCCAAAGTGAAGTATCTCTACAGAAAATGTTGTAGAACAATATTTACAGCACATACCATTAATCCAATAGCTTAGTTTTCTTTCATGTAATATTTATTTTGAGAAAATAGTTTTTTATCAAAAAACATGTACTCTTTTCATACTGTTTCAATTTTTTTCAGTCCTCTAATAGTAGAGTGGAAATGTGTCTTTAAGAATATTATTGAAGAACAAAACCTGGTTATATATGAAAATTTTGTTCAAAATTTCGTTTTCGTGGAAAAAGTTTGAGCCATTTTTGAGAAAAGATCATTTGAGTGTTTCTGAAAATATACAGTTTTGAGTTGTGTTTCAGAACAAACCTGAGAGTTTCTGAGAAACTTCGTAGGAAATCATTTAAAGGACTTGTACTCACAAAAGCAATAATGTAATAAAAACACCTGTAATGTAAATATTAAGAATGTTACATATACTATTAAAAAAAAACTGACTGTGTCATCGTTATTAGTGTATTTTATTTTAAGGAAGATAGTTGGAGCTATTTTTGAGAACATTTTGAAATTGTCTCAAAGGATATATGACAGGCAGACATTTTGAAGAAAAAACGAAAGAAAACAAAGAATGCACTCTTTCAGTATCAGGGGACCACAAAGCACACATTTCTGTTAAAATTCTAATATGATGTTTCTTCAGCATCACTTACTTCATATAGAGGTGGATCCCATCTGTAGCTGAACAATGAACAGTAAGCAAAACCAAATGAAGTTATCACACTTTCTTTTCTTTTCATTATATTTTAGTGATATGTAGACAGACCTGTATGAAAAAATTGGAATTCAAGAAATGTCGTTTTTTGAGTAAACAATATCATTTATGTCAAAGAAAGGAGAAATTTTCATTGTAATAAAATAACAAAATTGTAGTCTACAACTTTTAATTTTTTGGAAGTGATAACATTAAAACCTTTGGTACATTATCACACAATTTAAATCCTATTCTTATTACTAAATTACTTAAAAATACATCAACAATGCATTCTCCAGTTCTTCACAAATAGTTTGCATTATGTTTTCAATACAATAATATAATCAAAATCATTATTAGAGGGTGCTGGGCCCTCTAATCATGGGCATCTCTGGCATGGAGGAAACAGTAGCCACATCTCTCTCAAGTATTTCAAAGTACATCCCATATTTTTAGTTAAATTAATGATTTTTACTGACGTCACTTTCAGAATAACATAACATTACAATATTTATACAGTGTTACCTAGCATCCAGACTGTGAAACAATATCATGGTTCACACAAAAATGTTTTGTTGACCTTTATTAGTCAACAAATTAAAAATGAATGAAAAAGAAGTAATTATAATGAAGATACTCATTTTCTTACAGGTGTTAGGGTATTGCTTTCCATCACTACTGCTCTAACTACTGCTGTCATTGTCTCCAGGGCGTAGTTTTTCAAGTTTACTCTCGGAGTTTACTTGATATTATTTAATCACGTTTAATGCAACATATCTTCACCTTTTTTAATCTACCACAAGCACCTTGCTATCTTCAGTAAATCATTGAAACTTAGTTGTGAGTAGAACTACAGTTCTGGGGAAGTTCTCACTTCCTTTGATGTCCCTCTGAAATTTGTCATGCCAGAGACTCCCATGTATCTAATTACAGTAAATATAATTCTAAATTAACAGGTTAAGAAGTTTTATTTACAACATCTGTTTTTTGACAATGTCAAACATAAGTACATAGAGTAATAATAACTGCGGACTGCTATAAAATTAAAGGGTGACTGACAGTGAAGAGAAAAAATCCAAATCTGCTGAAAATGTTGGCTATTGAAACATGGATTATAACAATGCATATTTTAATTTTACAAGAAAGTAGTTTTATTCATTTTCACTTTTTAACTGAATTTGGACACCAAAGTCAGCCAGTATAGATGTTTTTGCAATTTAAATGCAAAATTATTTCTCAATTAACATACTCTTAGTATATTTGAGTGTTGAAAAAGTGATGAAATTGATGCCTATAATTTTAAAGGCACAGTGAGATTTAAGAGCAAAGTTCACTTTGTTACTAGAGAGCTTGCAAGATGGCATTTTCTGACATAACTCAGAATTGTAGACTTGTGTAATGAACTTATCAATAAACAATCAATTTTATAAACAAGTCAGTTTATAACAATTGAAGAGAAATGGACGGCAATTACCTCTTACTTATGAGTGCTTTGATTTTTAAAGGAAAATTTATAGCAGTGTATTTATAGCAAAGAGATTCAAGATAAAAAATGTATCTATATTTTAATTACTATCACAGATTACAATTAAGAACAATTTTAAAAGGGATTTTTTTAGGGAAGTGTATTGTAATGTATTTATAGCAAAGAGATTTGAGTTGAAACAGAACCTATATTTTCATTTCTATCACAGCTTACAATGAAGACAAATTTTACAATGCCACTCTCTCAATTCGAGGAAAATATTTAACATCTCCTTTCTCATTAACTTGAAACTCATTAGCGTGTTTAATATGAAACACACAAGTCTCTTAACATTTCTACAAGAAAACCTGTACATGCACAAAAATACATTAATCATTATTGTCAATGATTTCAGGAACTTGGTTACTACTCATTAGGATTGTATTTTGCAAAAAATGCTATGGAAATATTGATTTTACATGAACATTGTATAAAGTATGAGATATTTACAAAAATACATATAATAAGTACCTACTATATAGAAAATTTTCTATAAATATTTATCGAACTGTAGGTCGTATTAGAAATCTTTCCTTCTGGTCACCAAAATGAAAGACCATTCCTACCATAAACACAGATCAGCATCAGCATTACTGATGTAAGCAGAAGAACCAATCCAAAATTTTAGATATTTATTTGTGAAATGTAAATTAAGATGAACTTCAAGGTACTTTTTGATATTTGTTGAGAATGAAATGAAGAACAGTCAACAGAACTTCCCAGTTTTTAACATTACACTAAATATAACTAGGAAACTTACAAGGTCTTATCTACACAAGAAAAAGATAATGTAAGCATATCATTCTGATATACTGTTCATATCAATATAAAAATAGAGACAAAGCAGATAGAAAAATGCTTTCAACAGACAGAATTAAAACATCCCAGGTTTTTCAGAAAACGTGAACATGTTTGAAGACACTGGACTACCAGCTTCGTAATATAAATCAGTGAAGAATGTCCAATTGTATTCAAGCACATTCATAATTGAAGAAGCACATGTCCTGGGCACACTGTGCAACTTGCAGCTACCTTTATTGAATCCTGATGGAAAAACCATCTGGTATAGAATATTGTTTGCCAACAACAGTCTGCAGTATGTAAAACTGCAGAGTGTCATGACATTCAGAGCTGTCTCAATAGGTTTCCCAGTTCTGAGTCTAGGAGCCATTGTGGGTACCTGAGTTTTCGAGAAAAATGAGAAATGAATTTAATTTATCAAGTAATATAATTAGAAGTACATTGTAACTCCTATCACCACTCTTTCAGAGTTCAAACATTTTTGAACAATCTTTAATGCCCTTGAATCCATTAATTTTAAATTTCTATTAAATCATTTCCTTCACCCAGACAAACAATTGCAACTACTATCCCCTCAGATTTCTGTTCTGAATGTGGAATATTGTATTTTAGAGAAAGATACATAATTGCAGTAATGCACGAAAATGTGTCCAATGGATTGAACTGTGGAAGTGAAATACTGAAAGTTTTTCAAAATTCAGCAATAGTCATTCTTTAGAAAAAGCACAACCTGGTGTAGTGTAATGTAGTAGAGACCAAACTGTATCAGTATCCATATGGTAATTTTTTTATTAAACCATTAGTTTCCTGTTATTGTTTTTAATATTTTATTCTGTCATTCCCTATTATTTTCTGGGAATCTAGGGTATAATCTAAATAAAACACACAGTTTGACTCTACCTGTAAAATAAATCGAGAACAACATCTTATAACACAACAGTGTATTTAAGCCTATATTTAGTATGAGTTTTGCAATCTCTGTCTGCAACCAATACCAAAGAGTATCAAAGTTAATTCTGTTCTAAATTAAAAAATATTTTAGTCCATACGTTCAAAATGTATTAATAAAAAACAGAATTTACATTGTATAAAGCACTAGTGACCGTGACCAGGAATCAAACCCACGTCTCCTGCTTTACACCATGTTGCTCTAATCACTGGCATCCAGTGCTTTGAACAACGTGACAGGATAATGAGAATCAAGAAACCAAAAATGTTTCCCAGAGATTTCTTTTTGAGAGCAAATTACTTATAGAACAATTTCTCAATTTTTTGATAGTCCTAACTAATCTTGATTCTCTGAGTGTTAACAATTATTTATGAGTACCTGCATTGATTCAAAACCAATTTCACATTCATATCAGCAATTTTGAAACTCTTATTTTCTGTGGAGAAAATTTTAAAGACCATTTGTAATGATTAGTTTCTCCTGAAACCCTCAATGGTAATTGTATAGAATTCCTCTGTGTACGAAATATGCTCTTTAATCCAAATACTGGTTGCAAAAGTATTAATATTCCTGAAATTTCTGTTTCTGAAATCTTCATTTGTTCTCATTTCTCAAAATGAATCACCAATTATTTAATAAATTTGATCTGAGAATTTGTGAATAATAAATTGTTTCTCACAGTTATTGTGAATTTCATTAATCAAGCTTACTAGTTACACTCTAATTCAAAGTTAAGTGCACGGCAAATTATTTTCAAAAATATGTGCTTTAAAATTATTGTTTACTTCCCCACATTCTACCAAGTTCATGACATAGGAAAAGTTGTAAATATCAGCATTTCAGTTTCATTATCAACTATTTTGACTCAAAGCTTTCTATCATTCAATAACAATAATCTATGGATCAAACAAAACCTTTATAGTTTTTAAAATAAATAAAATACGTTGAAATATATTTTGATGTTCAGTTTAAAAGAAAGAAGCATTTTGGTTTTGCTCCTTTTTTCTCACTGAATACATAATTTTCTTTGACTTACTGTCATGTGGTTTAAAAAACAAGAATTCATATCTATATTGTGGAAGAATATATCTTTCTCCATACCTTCTAAATCATGGAATTCCACAAAAATTTCTGTTGGAACCATTCAAATGAAGATTAGTTGTATCAACATATTAGAAAATTGTCAAAAACTCAGGGACCCAATTTTCCCAGCCCAGGAGATTAAGCGATCATCACCATATCATGCACCTGTCGCGCTTGGGGTTCATGTGGGAGCCCGCAGGGCATTTCCAGACTTGAGAGAACTCTGGTGAGTTAACCAGCACGCCTGGCACTCGAATCTGGCTGGGCGAATGCTCATCAAGAAGGTCGTTGCGCAGGGACTGTTTGGTCCACTTCTCGCACCACACCTGTGACAAAACAAACATCACACTCAGACGCAGTCCCTAGGTATGGGCATCTAGGCAGTGGTAACTGCCAACGCACACCCATTTTAAAAGTATAAGTATTGGTCTCTGGTTGTCTTTTGAACAGAGTTTATGTACGTGCAGTTGATTCAGATAGGTCATCATTAGTTATTGGAAGTTTGCGAAAATGTCTATATAACTGCCAATGCACACCCATTTTAAAAGTATAAGTATTGGTCTCTGGTTGTCTTTTGAACAGAGTTTATGTACGTGCAGTTGATTCAGATAGGTCATCATTAGTTATTGGAAGTTTGCGAAAATGTCTATATAATTCTAAGAAAAATATTTACAGCTTGTTGATAAACATTTATGTTCAGGAATTGTGAAAAATGAGACATTTTGTCAAAGTTTTATTTTGCTTATTTTGACTTAAATGACTTTTTAGAGACCTTTTTCCTTTTAAATGCATTTTTCTTAAAATTTGTTTTAATCTTCTAGTCTTGAATAAAAATACATGTTTAAACAATTTTCAGTTTGCATAATTACTCTATCAGTAAAAATGTTGACTTTTTGTGTAGGCTGACTTCGAGATTTTAATTTTGACTTGCAGAGTGCAATTATGCAATATGTTGTTCCAAATGGCTTGGCATTACTGACAAATCTGACATTGCCGTTGAATTTGGCCAAAAAGTTGACTAACTCTAAGAAATTACCCAGTTTCTATTTATTACTTCTTTGGGCTGTTCTTTAAGTTAGAGTCTGGAGGCAGAGCAACAAAATCAGGTAACAAAAATATAACTAGAGTAACAAGTCAAAGCTTCATCAATGATTTTCTTCTTTTCAAATGAATGAACTATCACAATTTAAATGAACTATGTATTTACCAATAATGCCAAAAACATATTGCTGATAGATACATCCTCAAATGTCCAAAATTAAAAACCCAAAGAGAAAATTAAATGTTCACAAAATTATATGTAATATTTACGTACTACCTGTTTCAGGGGGTGAATAGAGCCTAAAAATATAAAATAATTACAGTATTTTATGGGGGGAGAGAGCCATTTTAGGGAGCCTGCCCCCATGTACCTCCCTAGGTCTATGACCCTATGTATCACTTTGATAAATAGGATAATAGTACAGCCTACTGATACATGAAAGTCCATAATAGTACCTGCATGTAAATTCCTTCTCAGAGAACTGTCATTGAGGTTAAACTAACTAGTATTCTGGTTGTGAATGTACTGGTTGCCTGGTTGCCTGTACTGGTTGCCTTGAAGCATTTCTATCAGTAAGTTATCAAATTTGTTTCTATTAATAATTATGATTCTCTAGTGAAAAATTTATTAATAAGAGTGGACTGTTACTCAGGCTCAGAAAATTCATTTAAAAATAAGTGGTTCAATACTAAATTTGCTAATTTTTATTTTACAAGCAAGAAATAATAAAATAAAAGTGATTTGTATGTAAATTGAAATAAAAGTTCAGAGATCTGGTTTTTCAATCCACATGAAGCAATGTTTTACAAATTATCTTAATTTACTATTGAATACAAATATGAACATAATTTTTGTATTCTGTTCACTAGAAAATGTAATAAATGAGTTAATCAATTTTAATCTAATAAATTAAGTAACTTCAATTTAATAAATTAATTGATTTAATTATACTAATTCATGTTGATTTAATTAATTAATAAGCATATGAAGGGATTTTTTTTATCATAGTCCCTATAATGTAATGAATACTCACATTTGCAAATGAGAGAAAAAACAGCTGCTCTCCATTGTAACGTTCAAGTCCAGGAAGTTTTGGTTCATTATGCCCCAGACGTGTCTTGTACCTCTTGTAGGCCTGAAACGCTTCTCGTAAGCCTCCATTATCAGCAATATTTTCTCCTAGTGTCTGTTCTCCATCAACCTAGCAACACACAGGATAGTCATTACTACCTTAAGCAACAGATACAGGGTTGGAGTTCATGAATTAAAATTTAATAATTGAAAGAATAAAATTTTAGATTATTAAAATGCAACTTGGATTAAATTAAAAGCCAATTAAGAAATGTTACAGGGAATCATCTACCCGTAATTAATTTTTATACAGTAAAGAGTATTTAAGAAACTAACACATCTTTACATTACATTCTCCTGCTAGGTGTTTTTAATAATTTGTAGTTGTTCACACAACAGTAATTTCATTTGCAGAAAGTTTGTTTGGCAATATTGTATTGCTATCTGGTAATTGGACCTTACTTTAATGAGATACTCTTTCTCACTGAATGTGAAATAAATCGACCAGATATTTTAGACTAATATAATAAATAGATGTTTGTCACCAACATTCTCATAATTTTAATTTCTTTTCTTTAATCTTTGGATATTTCATTATATTGTCAATGTAGGTTGTTATAAACAGTTTTATTTAAAAAAAACAACTATTCCTTTAGTTCCATTTTTTTCAGAATTAAAATTAAAAGAAAATGGCATGTTACAACTTACTTTATCAGTTATTTCTTTCAGTCGATAGTGGTTGTATTGTTCAACAAAACACTGAGCTCTTTTTTCATATTCTGCCACCGTCTTGTTACTCCACCACTGCAATAAGTTGCCTTCCTTGTCATACTTCCTACCTGCAATTTTTTCAGAAATTGTCACATTCTGTTTCAAAAATACTGAAATGCAGTTCTAAATTAGTACATAAGAGACAAATTAATTAATTTTTGGTATAAAGATGAATAATCTGTAGTCCATTATGACAATGTAGGTAATAGTTTCCTTTATGAAAATTTAGATTCATTGGTCCATACAAATAATAAACTTTAAAATTATGCATACCTTGGTCATCAAAACCATGAGTTAACTCATGTCCGATAATACTACCAATAGCACCATAATTGAGGGCTCTGTAAAGAATCAAAACATAAGAGGGCATATTACTTTAAGGCTCTATTTAAATAATAAAATTGATATATTTTTTGGGCAATTAATATTCCAATCACATTATCACATCACATAATAAAAAGTATTGCCAAAGCTGTAAGTGCAATGTTGTTGTTCAAACAATTGGTCACATAAACAAATAAACTTTCAAAAAAATGATATTAGAACAATAAACCTTAAATAAATTGATTAATTTAAATTAATGAATATATATATTGCTGAATTAAATTATTGTTTCAAAAATAATAAACGATTTTTAAGTTTTGTAAGATCGTAGTGATTCAGCTTTAATAAGAGGAAGGGAGAAAACATTTAAAGACCAAACTAAAGTAATTTTCTTTAGGAGTATTGTTAGAATGTATCTGAGTAACTGATTGCAAGTGAAATGAAGATAAAATAACTAAAAGATAAAGTTGATTGAGAATATCATGAATTTAAAATAAACAAAACAAAAATGAATTGTCAGAGGTAAAATAATTGAAAAAAACTGTGTGTTTATGCATGTGCATGTGCACATGCATGTCAACATGTGTATGAAATCAAACCATTAGGAGAAGAAACAATGAGATCAAGGAAGTGTAGCATGGACACTGAAATGAAAGTACAAGTACCCTAGAAATGCTTTATACATTTTGTCTGCTGTACTGATATCAGTGAAAATAATATTGATAATCATGACACATGATGTTGTTTAGGGGCTGTCAATAAATTATGTAAGGCAAATTCAAGTTTTTTTCATTACCCCTTCTCCGCCCTGTGATGCACCAGTAATGCATGCTTGAATACTCCTCTAATAATTACGTAACTCTTGAGACAAGACCCCTCCTCCATAATGACAATAAGTAAAAACCAATTATAAAGCAGAAACAAGTTAAATTAACTGTATTTGTGTCCAGTATTAAAATTTATAATAATAAAAGTCAGAATTTGTTGACAATGTGGGCAGTACATAACATTTAGATTGGGGACAATTTTTGAATGAACGACGTGTAGGCAAGAAAATTTCTGACAACTACCCATGCAACGAACCATGCCATGAAACTATTGTGGGTGATGCATAGGCACTGAGTCTTCTCCAACAATTTAATTGGATTCCAGATTATACTACAGATCAGATTTGAATATTATCTTCATAATCTAATTGATTTAATTAATATATCATTAATGAAAAAAATATTTCTCTTTGTTGTAACAATTTATACAGCATAACTTTTTTAATTTATTATTTTTTTAAATTTAATTTGTTAATATGTTAATATTTAGTGTAAGTCTGAATAAAAGGAATTATTTCAGAAAATTGTGAAAAATTTTAAAAATAAATATTAGCGTTACATAACACTAAACTATGACACCCCTACCCCTATGTAAAGCAGCGTAATGTTGCTTCAAACCCTGTCCCCCTCTCTTTAGCATTATGTAATTAATGGACAACCCCTTAATACTTTACCAATAAATTAACAAAATTACTCACTCTAAGCCCAGAAGAAAAAATGGAAATTGCATTATTCCAGCTTGAACCACTGAAAAATAATATAATGTAAATTAGGGAACTCACAAGTTTGCAAAATACTGAAAGCAAAAAAAAAAAGATAAATTTAACTAAGTCACCCAGTGATAATGTTTTACTTAAGTAAATAAGAAAGTACACAAATAAATTGAAAAACAAATTAAAAAGTAGAAAGTAAAAGAAAATAATAATAATAATAATAATAATAATAATAATAATAATTATTATTATTATTATAATAATAAATACAAATTATAACAAAGAAAAAAGTAGACTAAATGCCAGTGTCTTAATACATTGTACTTACCAACAGAATTTAGATATGGAACATGAGCAGCATTAGTTTCCATAGGTGGGCCAATTTCCCAGCTCCTGATCCAAAGAAAATATAATTAGAGTTACACATTTTCTTTCTTACTCTCTAGGCCTATATTTTTATGGAGATAAAGAATTTAAGGGCTTGAGATGTCTTGATGTTTCCAACCATAATAACAGCATAGGAAGCTATGAGCAGGCAGTGGGGACAGAGAAGGGTAATGATTCAGGAAGGAAACAATTGAACATGAGGGGTGGAAGATTTCAGATGTTGGTAGATTATATTACATATCTACAGTGTTGAGCTCTAGCGAGTTTTCTAGTTATTAAATCACCATTCATTTGAATACATGTTATATTTACTTCAATACCACATTTATTTATCCTTCATTTGTTTTTCTTGTTTTGTTAATTGTTAATATTTTGTTTATTCTCTGTCAAATCCACACAATACAGTATCTTCATTTTGTCTATATGGGTATTATAATTTATATTAGAAGCATTGACAATGGGCATCTTTGGCTTGAAACATTTTGAGAGGCATCAAAGCAAATGCCTACCTTCACAAAATTCCAATTTCAGTAAAGGCAATTTTTAATAGATTAATTGAAGTGAACAAGGTTCTACAAGGCTTTTCAGAATCATCTTCAAATTATTTCTTTTCCTTGCATATTTTCCTTTCCAGCTAATGAAGAATGCCAAATGTTTTTCTGAACACCATATAGTCATTCCCCAATGTGAATGTAAATACAGTTAATAAATTGTTGTTATAATATGTTACGCAATGTCTTATTTAAATTAGAATAAAATGTCTGGATGTACTTGAAAATATTTGGAGGGCATGTCTCTCATATCCTTTGCCTGATAAACTCGTGTTTTAACCCGTTTTAATTTTTAAGTTAGTACAATTTGATTATTTATAGGTACTGATAGGTTAAGTAGTTAAATAGACTGAATTGGTCATTTTAAGACTAATGTAGTCATAATGAAAAAGATGGGTCTTACCCTGACTGATCATTAATTTCTCTTAGGCTTCTCAAAGTGGAATTCATGCCACGTTCAGAAATGCTGATGAGATTGTCCAAAAATGAATCCTCTTCGACAGTAATCTGAAAATTAATAAAAAATACGTATATTGTATGGTCAATTGTAGTATAATGTATTTTATTGATAAACATTGAGTAGCTGAGGGAACATATGTTCACTAGCCATTAACATAATATTCAGTCAAATGTTTATTTGAAATATATTTAATTCTCTAAATGTACCTATTGCTGGTGTGATGTTTGTTACATCAGTATTATTCATAGAGAAAGTGGAGTAACATGAAGGAAACAAATGGTTTAATGCCCTTTATAAACTGTGTCATTTAAAACAAATTACTTAAGAACTTGATAACAAATTGTTACTCAAGCAATAAGTAATTGGTCTGTGTGAAGCAACTGAAGGTCGTAGTTAAGTGACAATATTGTGAAGTACGCTTGTTAAGAAACAGTGGTTAATAAATATTAGTAAACAATCATGGTTTGATTCATATTTTTCATCACTTTTTTTGCTTTCTTCAAAATATTTTAATCACATTAAAAAACTATGTTTACTGAAAGATTGTTTACGCTTGGACATTTTTGCTTCAAAACAGTTTTTTTTCTTTCTTTTTATAACAAAAACAGAAGCACATATGATAGCCAATAGATATAAATAACAATATACGCACAAAGCAATAGCAATAAACATGATCAAGTAACAGTAATAACTTTCTATGAGTTACAAAAAAAATTTCATTTCAGTCATTGTTAATAACACTGACTGCAACATTTTGTACTTATTAAGAAAGACTGTCATTTTATTGTAGCTGCTTAATTATTGTTAAAATCATAAGTCAAATATTTGCCCTAACATTACTGTTTAAGTAGTGAGCAGGGAACCACTCCTGAAAATAATTCAGGAATGGGGAATGGAATTTTGGTGAAGCATTCTCACTAATTCGTTAAAAATTAACACACTTTTAAAATTTGAATTTCTTCTTGAAATGCCTATTGCTTAGTGGAAATTCTACACCATTGTAAAGAGATGTGGTCAATACAAGAGAATTGTTTTTAATGAATTTAGTAATTGCAAAACTTTGGTCCATTAGATATTCTTGGGGGCTGTCCATAAAGCAAATTTGGTGTATTTTCAATACTCCCTCTCTCCTTCCAATGCACCTGTATCACATGCTTGCATGTACCCCTCCCAAATAATAACATCATTCTTGTGCATAGTCAAATGTACGTGAAACCCTGTGCTACATTGGATGTAAAATCGCAGAAATTTCTGTAGCGAGTTCAATTAATTTTGCGTTACAGCGCGGGTCATCGATTTACGTTCTGGGCTCAATTGAGTTAAGGTACTTGCGCCTTGGCTGAAGTCTTTGAGCGTAACATGGCGAAATTATTTCTACGATAACGGAAGCGTTTACGTTCTGAGCCCATTTCGTGAGAAGTATAATCATAATATGCAATGGTGTAAAGCGTCTTTATGGAGTAGAAAGTATTTACCATTATCATTACATTTCACCATGTAGTTTTCTAAGAACAATCGAAAATTTTTGCGTTTCCTGTAGCATTAGCGTTATGTTTATTATAGCGTTTGCGTTAATTATAGCTTAGCCTTTACTATAGAATTAGAGTTTACGATAGCGTTTTCGTTTACTGCAGCATTAGCGTTTACTAAAGCGTTTGCGTTATTATATATACCATAAGCGTTAGCGTTTAATATAGCGTTAGCGTTTACCATAGCATTAGCGATTACTACAGCGTTGGCGTTTACCACAGTGTTAGCCTTTACGTACCGTGCTCGAGTAAGTGAGGAGTTCTCATCCCCTGGAAGTAGTTGTCGAGTAATAGTGTTAACGTTTACTACAGTGATAGCGATTACCACAGCGTTAGAGTTTACTGCAACGTTAGCGTGTACATTCCGAGTTCAAGAACGTTCAAATACGTGAGAAGTTCTCTCCCCTGGAAGTAGATGTCGAGAAATAGCGTTAGCGTTTACTACAGCGTTTGCGTTATTACAGCATAAGTGTTAGCGTTTACCATAAAATTAGCGTTTATTATAGCGTTAGTGTTTGCCACAGCGTTAGCGTTCACTTTCCGTGCTCAGGTAGGACCTCACCCCCTGGAAGTAGTTGTCGAGTAATAGTGTTAGCGTTTACTACAGTGATAGCGATTACCATAGCGTTAGCGTTTACTGCGACGTTAGCGTGTAGATTCCGAGTTCAAGTACGTTCAAATAGTGAGGAGTTCTCTCCCCTTGAAGTAGATGTCGAGAAATAGCGTTAGCGTTTACTACAACGTTTGCGTTATTACAGCATAAGTGTTAGCGTTTACCATAACATTAGCGTTTACTAGAGCGTGAGCGTTGAGTACAGAGTTAGCGTTTACAACGTTCCGTGCTCTGGTAGGAACTCACCCCCTG
Organism: Acheta domesticus; assembly: GCA_031308135.1. Taxonomy (NCBI): domain Eukaryota; kingdom Metazoa; phylum Arthropoda; class Insecta; order Orthoptera; family Gryllidae; genus Acheta; species Acheta domesticus. The sequence continues at coordinate 42,546,818 of JAHLJT010005437.1, read as the reverse complement.
GAAGTAGTTGTCGAGCTCCGCGGGGTCGTCGAGCCAGTCGGGGAAGCCGACGAGGAAGTGCGTGGCGGCGGCCTTGTCGCGCGTGGCCGCCTTGGTGTCGGCGTCCATCCAGTCGAGCTGCTCCACGCGCTCCTCGAACGCCCACCGGATGTCCGCGAACATCTCCTGCATCTTGGCGCGCGTCGCGTTCAGCTGCGCCGCGTCGTAGAAGAAGTACGCCACCGCCATGCCCATCAGCTGGTTCACCAGGTTGGCGCAGAAGTGCGGCCTAGAGAGCAGAAAATAATTCAGACGAAATGGTTAGAAAATGCCCATCAGCTGGTTCACCAGGTTGGCGCAGAAGTGCGGCCTAGAGAGCAGAAAATGATTCGGGGAAAATAATTAAATAATTTTTTTCTAACAATAAAAAAATGTTTCTCCGTGTTCTCGCGGTAGGGAGTCGCTTCCTTTCCATGGGTCACGATAAGAGATAAGAACCAAATTCTGCCGTTCAATTGCCAAATCAAATAGTTTTTATTTCACAGAAGTGAACTTTGCTTGTTAAGGAGTTTTTGCACCCTCGAACGTAAAGCAGTATCGATCTTCTGCTCATGCGCAGTTCTAGTTTCGCATCACTTTAGTGCATCTGCACATGCGCAGAAGATCGATAGTGCTTCACATTAGAGGGTGCAATAATTCTCTGTTATCAAGTGACAGTGCCATGAAACGCTCGTTCCTTTGTTCATGAACTTAATATACTTAAAGAGCGGAGTTGGATATTCTGGAGCTTATCAAAACCCTGCACAAAATTCACTTTCCCCGAAACGTGTTACCTGATTTTCAACTGTTTTTGATATTCAACAAATTTTCGAGAAAGTAGAAAAAATCACTCTAAACCAGGGGTGTCCAACTTCCAAGGCCTCATGGGCAAAATTTAAAACTTTTAATATGGTCGCGGACCATATTTTCATTACTCGGACAATCCACACCTCACTTCGCCGTATTGTTAATCCCGGCACTTTGCCCGGCTACTCTGATACGGGCCGAGGGAAGGGAGATAGAACCATGCGGAATATTGAGCCGTACCATGCATAAAGCAGTGAAACACATTGGGATGATTTTAAATTTCTGAATTCCCTAGAAAAAATCCTCAAATCTACATTTAACAAATTTTACGTTAAGAGGATGTTGACCCCGAGAAGACGCGTGTGCTAGGCGCACAATGTTCTCGACCAACGTGGATGAAAGGGACTTTAACGTTTGACTAAAAACCGTTCGCGGGCCACAAGAAATGGCATCGCGAGCCGCATGAGGCCCGCTGGCCGCCAATAGGACAGTCCTGCTCTAAACAGCCGAATTGCTTAACTATGCTCAGTGAAGTCACGGAAGTTCAGCAATTTGAGACACCACGTTCCTAGACGGGTGATCGTGTGGAAACCAATAGTTACCAACGGTCCAGAGACCCTGGCCAAGGCACTGACGATACAAAAACAAGTTCAAGGACTCAATGCCCAAGAAGGGATTAGAGGCGTGTTGTGAAGGAGCAACAAATTGTAAATAAAATCACAAAGTCACTAAACATTCACCTGGACTCAGGGCTGAAGCTCTCTGTGGCATCTTCGAGGTAGCGTTCCTTGAGAATCCGCATCTCGCTGTCTGTGTACGGCACCAACGTGCTAACCACCTTCCACCACACATAGTTTTCTGCAACACAAGTAATCTTTGAAAATATAACATTGGATTCTATTTTTAATGCCATAAAAGTAATATATGAAAAAAGTATCGAAGCACATTTTAATACAATACATTGGATAATTACGATGCCTATGTCGTACAAAGTTTTATCAATTTTGTAAACAATTGCATTAGGTGGCTCACGCCATCACTTGATGTCACCGCAGTGCCTCTGACTGGAAGATCCTACAGTTCGAGTTCAAACAGAGGCCGGATTTTCGATACTAGCTTGATAGCTAGATCGAATTTAGCCGCTGTCTGGAGTAGAAATATGGCGGTCGGCTGCTTCGATCGGTAGTTTTGCGTGGTTTCTTCGACCAACATCAGGCGAATGCCGGGGCAGTACCCTAACAAACGGGCCACGAAGCCCGCGCGATCTTTCCGTCCCCCGTCCTTTTTCTATTCTCACCCCTTACTTATAAACACTCACTTACGTGTTTTACACCACCCCATACGTCGGGAGACCGGTCAGAAACTTATACTGCGATTTTTCTAAGAGCGACTCTCAAGGCCACTCAATCCCATCTTCGCGATGGAATATGTCACGGCATTTCGCGTCTTTCTCAGTCGTTCCGCTAGATTTCGCACGATCGCGACCGTATGAAGCAGTGCTTGCGATCATGCGACTTCTACCGGCAAGACCGAGAAAGGACGCGAAATGCCGTGACATATTCCATCGCGAAGATGGGATTTGAGTTTCCTTGAGAGTCGCTCTTAGAAAAATCGCAGTGTACAGCTTGTTCCGGGTGGAGCGGTCTCCTGCTATTGGGAGATAACTGGTTAGGGAAAAGCTGACGGATAGGTCGGTGCTAGATCTCACCATCCTGCGAGAGATCACCATCACCACCTCCCGCGATAGAAACACGGGACTCATGGCCTTAGGAGCAGCGGGACTAATGGCAGATTCGATGGTATAACGGTCAACGGTTGTTGTAACGAAGATTGCGGGTTCAAACTCAATCGAAGCCGTGGATTTTTAAGGGCGAAAAAATCCTTCGAAGGGGGAATTAAAACCGGCTATCCCATGTAGTAGATTTACTTGCATGTAAAAGATCCTCAAGCCTAAATGACGCCTCTGAGCTAAATTCAAATCGCGTGTTTCGTCGCCCGAGATAATACCTTCTTTCTCCGCTTGTTGGTGAAAGGAGCGTAGCGAAATTTGCGTGGTCAGACGGAAGAGCGGGCTTGACGGCCCGAGTCTCGCCACGTAAAATAAGGCATTAACTAACTAGCTAATGACCTCTAAAATTGACGCGTCCGGTATCATCAGCCAGTGCGGTAAGTACGGTAATGTACGGTAATGTACGGTAAGTCACTCAGTGTAATAAGCGGAAGGAAGTGCAGCTTACGCAGTTCCCTGTCGCTGAGCTGGTTGAGCAGCGGCGCGAGCGACTTGAGGTACTTGAGGTCGTACACCTGCAGCAGGTCTCGCTCGTGCGACGCGTCGGGCCCCAGCTGCAGGGTGACCTCAGGCTCTCCGTCGAACAGCAGCTGCAGGTACTGCGTCAGGTTCAGCTGCAACAGAAGAGGCCGCAGGCCTCGTGGCGTAATGGCTCTCCCACAGCTGGGTTCCTGACTTGACTTCACAGCCAACCCTTGCGGACATTGTTCGATTTCAGTACACAGTTCGATTTCAGACAGTTTCCTCGGGGTTCTTGCGTTTGATGTCACGCGACCCCTTGTGAAAATTGTAAAGGATAAAGCTAGATTTCAGTAGGTTTTCCCGTTTGGTGTCAGGTGGACATTGTGGTGGATAAGATTTGATTTCAGTTGGTTTACTCGGGGTTCTCCCGTTTGATCTCAGGCGAACCTTTGCGGACATTGTAAGGGCTTAAGGAAGCTTCCTGAAGGTTTATTTATTTAGCGTTAAAAGCAGTTAAACTATGTGACGTACTGTGGGGAGACGTGTATTCTGAGAATGCTTCCGTAAATTCTCGAATCCCTACTTTGTCCCATGCACTCGTTGAATTCCGAATGCAGATGGAAACGAACGTTTTGGCAAGAAATTGTAAGAAAATATAATAATTCCTAAACTAAAATAATTAGAAGTAAGCACCTAACGTTTGTTATTACGGTAATTACTGCCCCTCTGGAAAAGTACCTATTATATCGTATGTTTATGAAACATTTTTAGTACATGAGCTCAACTTATGAAATACGAACCCTCTCACTAAGATTTATTTTGGCTTGATTATGGCTTTTTGAAATAGTTTACTATCTTTATTAAAGCATTTTTGTTCGTCTTGTCGCTCCGATGTTAGAAAATCTATTGCTCGGGTTCCTCCCGTTTCCCTTGCCTCTCATTACTACATTATCATTCCCCTCAACATCGTTATCATTATTTACCCATTATTTACCCACTACTCATAGTCTCAATGATCTTACCTGAACAAGGATACTTAAACTCCTATCATTAGAGCTAAGCGCCTAACGTTCGGTACCGATTATGATCCCAGATCACCTACAGAGGAGGTTGAGGATTGTTTGAAACAACCCATATGAACACTGAAGAGGATAAAGTGAGCTCCTAGAAGATTTTGTCGGGGTTCTTCCGTTATTCCTGACTTTCATTACTGCGTCATCATTCACCTCAATATAATTTTTTCACTATTTACGCATTACATAATCACTTATGGTGTTAATGACCTTAACGGAACAATAATTCCTAAACTAAAATATTTAGAAGTAAGCGCCTAATGTTTGTTACTAATTACTGCCCCTCTGGAAAAGTACCTATTATATAGTATGTTTATGAAATGTTTTTAGTACATGAGCTCGACTTACGAAAAACGAAACACTTTCACTAGGATTTATTTTGGCTTGATTATGGCTTTTTGAAATTATTTACTATCTTTTTAAATGCATTTTTGCTTGTCTTGAGTAAAAGTAAACTTTTAAAACCATTTTCAGTTTTAGTAATCGGGAACAAACCTCCATTTTCTTGTGTAGACTCAATATGTTATTTGAGTACTCATGATGAAAGTTCCCCTCCGATTTCCTCGAGAATGAAGCTGAGGCATAGGACATGTCGCGGAAGTGGCTTTTGCAACTAATTTTTATTTTAACTACCGAAAATTTGGTAAACTGTGTACTTACAATGTTCCTAAAAGTGGTCTCTTAAAAGGATTAAATAAGAAAAGTCCTATTAAGGAGCTGGTCGGTGGTCGGAGAGAGGGTGGTCTGTTAACTAAGAATATTTGGACTCAAAATATGGGTTTCAGTGTCCGTTCCCAGAAAAATCAGTCGTTGAGTGAAGTGGTCGTGTAATGGTGGTCCTTAAGAGAGGTTTCACTGAAAATACTGTTTCACTGTTGGATTCTGTATTGCAAGGGTTTGAAGTAGCGTGTGTGTGGTTTGGCCAGGCCAGGCCAGGCGTGAACCATTTATAGAGCTTCCATGAGAAACGTTTCTTCATCGCCTACTCTTTGACGTGCGTCACTTATCTCTTTCCACTGTTACTGCAATTCGCGCGGGGGCAGGATACGTGAACACATTCTCCTGTGAATTTAATAAGCGCCAATTGGTGCTACGAAACTGCGGATAATTGCTGGTAATGGAACAAATTACTACACCTACACCCCGCTTCAATTAAAGAGTGGACCGAAATATTGCATAGTTCCGTCTCTACTGAAGCTAATATAGATCTTTTCGCGACTTCGGCTCGTCCGTGGTGATGCTTGCAGCATTTTTTCTAACGCTTTTTGTGCGAAAGGGGTGGTATGAAAGAACCTATAAATAGTATTTTTTAAATTTTATTGAACATCTAGCAAAAACATGTAGGAAAGGGGGCCAAAATATCGCCCATCTAGGGAGATGTTTATACAGATGAACTTAATGATATCACAGAAGTCTTAAAATAGTTCTAATCGTCAGTTATACTTTCATTTACTAGATGGTATTTGGATCTCTTCATTATTTATAATTTTATTTTTTCAAAAAAATAATGTTTTTTTCATTTTGAAATGTCTGTACCAATTTCCGCTCACCATAATTATGATCAACCACATTATGAATAATCAGCGTGATTATGAAATTGAAAATATCGCATACTTCTAAAATGTGATAACGTTTCAAAAATCGTTGAACATGTTTTATTATTTATTGTCATAACAAAAACGATCAAAGAAGATAAAACCCAAAGTTTTTTCATGTTCTTAAACTTTTTGAAGACAGCTCTCGTCTTCCCTTTATTGAGCTTCTCTTTGATCTTCACTTTTCGGTCTTGCCTTACAACTAGGTATATGTGTATCTCATATTTGCACAGAATTCATTCTTTTTGATTTTATATATTAAGAGCATTTTTAAAGGAAGATGTTCTATCCAGTGCGACTGATCCATATTTTCAACTTTATGGTTTAAAAACGAAGTATCGGTGGTGGCAGTACGTTTTTCGTAGAAATTAGAGATATTCAATTAGAGGCGAACCGCGTATAAGATAACTGTTCATTGCCCATGCGCTAAAAATCACGATCATATGTGAAAGTTAATGTTTCATCACTCTTCGTCTCATTCACTTTTGTCACAGTAGTGAGATATTTCTTCCCCTCCGCAAAGATACAGTTTTTTTTTTCGACCCTTAGCTACACAATTCTTGAAATCTTAGATATTCATTTAGAAGTATTTATCTTAAGTATGTATTTACCTGATTACTATTCAATTTAGGTGAAGTGTATTGTACACTGTACACTCACGTGAGGGACTATTTTGACATCGTTTCTGCGAAATCACGTTGCGAGTGGAGTCAGTGAGAAACGTGCAGCTGTGATTCGTATTCATTTAACAAACGTTTGCTAACTTCTGCCGGGGAGGTGATACTCGTTATTTATGTCATTCCGACAAATGGGGAATGTTCGCAGGAAACCAATGCATTTATGTAGCTAGAACGCAGGAAAAGTACTCTTCACCCCTTCTATAAAATTAATATTTCTTACATGAATTATTATTTGAGGCGGTATATCGCGAATTAAGTTGAAAGTGAATGGAACGAGTTCTTTGATATCCGATGATTGTGATCTGTCTGTTTACCTGCGAGGAGCATCGCCTCATTTTTAGTTTCACCATCAAAATATTAACATTAATATTTTCACAAGTTTTCGACATAATTTGTATTAATTGTATTAAATTTAAATGTATCAATCTGTTAAATTTAAATGTATTAAATTTAATGATGATCTGGCAACTCACTCGTATATTCTATCCCTAAACTTCCAACTGCACCTCCTTTGAGCATTAACAGCTGAAGAAGGCTCATCAGGTTGTCGGAAAAATACATTTCGCAGAGCAACGCGGCCTTGAACGGCGCTCAACTGTTTTAGAATCTGTCAAAATAATCGTCCGCTAGCGCGAACAAACCATACTTACTCGAAAGGTTCCGTTGGCTGCCTTGTCGAGAATAGCTTGAAGTTCGTCAACAGACATGAGATCGGGCTCCACGCCTGTCAGTTTGCTGGACTGGTTACCTTCTTGGATCTGGAAAAATACGTCGTTTATCTATATTACTAATTTCCAATGCGCATAGAAGTTAAAGAAATTTGAAATGGTTCCTTAACCTTAATAAACAGACTCAGTATTTTTATAACAATTTTTTTACTGACGTTTCGACCCTAACAGGTCTTTATCAAAATATCTAGTGAACAAGTTTGTTGACATCATATCATAAATAAACAGTATTTTGATGAAAATTTTCATTGGTATAAAAAAACTGGCCAAGTCGTAATCTTCGGCTGGACTACTGGGCTATCGGTCCGTTTATTAACGTCAAGAAACCATTACAATAAATAAACAATATCACAGACGTTAATATATTTGTTAGAAAATTAAAAGAAAGCTATGCAGCCTCTGGCCATGTGGCAAGTAACCACGGACTTTTTAGATATTCAAGAACTAAGACACGCCTGAGGGTGGGGAAACGTGATCTGAAAATTTTGAAAGGGGCCCTGAAGCCCTAAAAACGATCATTTCCGTCAATCAGGTCAATTACTTATGTTCCCAAGTTGACAATTTGGGGAACTACTATTTGAGAAGTGTCTCTCCAAAATCTGGTTTCTCTGAAAATAGTTCGACATAAATTCAAATGTATTATTGTATTCTCATGGGGTTGATTCTTTAGTGTTTCCCAGCGTGCCAACTGATGAGGTCATTAGCCTCGTAAATTTAGTGCTTGTTTTTTATCGCGGGAAGTAGCGGTGATCTTCCCCGACGGATGGCTAGATTTGGCGCCGACCTATTCATCGCCTTGCGGGGGTTTCCCTAAGCAGGTATCTCCCATCAGCGGAGCACCGCCTCAACCGGCACAAGCTCTGTTCTCGCGACAAGTAGTGTAGGTAGGGTACAAGTGGTAGTGTAGGGCATGTAAGTGTAACTGTGCCTAAGTAAAGAAACGAGGTCAAGGCAAGAAAGAGGAATCAAAGATTGCGCGCGGTCCGTGGCCCGTTTGTTAGGGTACTGCTTCGGCATTCGTCTGGTGTTGTTCGGAGAAACCACGGAAAATTCCGGATCAGAACAGCCGGCCGCTAGAATTCTCCTCCAGACAACGACTGAATTCGACCTAGCTGACAAGCTAGTGTCTAAAATCCTCACACAGTCGGGAGTGGAACTCTAGGACCTCCCAGTTAGAAGCACTGCAGGGACGACGGTTGATGCCCTGAGCCACCTCACCCGGTCCGATGGCTTCGTATGCCACACGCGGAGAAGTGGTCAAAGCATGCACCATAGGCGTAGGGTCTCTTCTGTGTTTTCCATGCCATTGTAACACCTTGAAACAACCATCAGCGTTCATCTCCAGCTTTGTTTATTATTATTTCTCAGCATCACGACGAAAGATGTCATGTGTCGGCGGAATATAAAATCTACTCCGGGTTGCAACCAGCTACCTAAGGAGCAGATCTAGGGACTGTCGGTGCCTCTACAATACTTTGCGCAAAATGTGGGCTGTTCCAAATAAAGCTATTTCTTGCACTTCCCAGTCCTTTGAATTACCTGGGAGTTTAGACAAGTTCTTACACAAATTTTGCGGAACAAATCCCAGAGCTCCGATAACTATCGGGACGACCTGTGCTTTATTATTATTATTATTATTATTATTATTATTATTATTATTATTATTATTATTATTATTATTATTATTATTGCGAGTTGGTCATCCTAGGACCACACGAATCTCATCGAGGCCCAGTCATATTCTCTCGGGGGCAAGTACGCGTGACCTTTTTTTGGGGGAGGGGATTAACACTTTTATGCAGATTTCATTTTTACATCCGAGGTTTGTTAGTCCTGGAGGAATGGAAGATGGAATGATGATGATAATGAAGGGTGAATGGACGACACACAGACCTACAGAATCACACTCATGCCCGAGGCGGAACTCGAACCCGTGATACTTCCGTCCGAGATCGCCACGGCCGCCACTACTGCCATGATCTCGGCCATCCGGATCCTCTATATTAATAATATTAATAGTAATATTAGTATTAATAATAATTATTGTTATTATTATTCAGTTCAGGCCAATGTGAAATTAAATTCTTCCCCCCAAAAACATTATTAAATCAGTTTGCGGTTGAGGTTATTAAATCAGGTTATTAAATGAGTTATTAAATCAGTTTTAAAAATATCGATGGATTTGGAGTGATGTTTTATCAAAATGGACATTTTAATTCTGAAGATCTCTATTTTAAAACATGGGGGGGGGGAGGGGTTGTTGTCGATGTCGCGTGAACCCACAGGCAAAGCCCCGTACGTCAGCCTGTGACGTCTCGCGGGCGGCGGTGCTAAGCGGCGCGGCACGAGCGCCACGTGTCGGACGTTCCGTGAACTTCTCGCTCGTCGCGGCGCCGGCGCCGCCGCCGCCCAAGGTAGTCGCGTGCGAAAGAAAGGAGTGGCTCCAGCCCAGGGCCTTGCAACTCTCCATCAAAACTGGAGACACAGCTTGAGCGTCGGAGGAGAATTCTAGCGGCCGGCTGCTCTGATCGGTAGTTTTCCGTGGTTTCTCCGATCAACACCACGCGAATGCCGGAGCAGTACCCTAAAAACGGGTCACGGACCGCGCACGATCTTTCCTTCCTTTTCCTTATCCTATCGTCTCACACACTTACACTACACTGCACACTACATGCACTACACTGCCACACCTGCCGGGAGGACCGGTCGGGAGCTTACAGCTTGTCCCGGCTGGGGCGGTGCCCCGCTGGTGGGAGATACCTGGTTTGTTAACTCTCAGAATTGTTTACCAATTCACACAGTTCAAGATGTGACAATCTCGAACACTTACTTCTCGATGTCATCATAAGTTCAACTGCAACCTCGTAAGCAAACTGATTTTAAACAACATAAAATGGGCAAAGTCTGGCTACAATGAAGGAAAATACTGCCTAATCTCTTCTGAAGATAATTAGTTCTACAGGAAACCGGTGCCATTTACCTGAGTGAAATAATACAGAGTTAAATATAGGTCCCGCCCCACGGGACAAAGGACCAGAACCCGGAAAAAGGAAAGTCCCGTGACGCGGGACATCGGACAGTCAGACGAAGAAAACTCAAAAGTGAAAGGACCGCAAAGGGCAGTAGTGCCATAGTGATCCTGGTTCGTGGGGTCGCGGGTGACCACTCCCACCCAGCTGTTTGGAAACAGCGTTGGTAGCCGTCGGCGTCGAGGAGGAGCGGATATACGTGAAGCAGAAGTAACTTCAATCACAAGCGTGCTCATGCTTCACATAGACGCCCATGCGTAACTCGATCAAACACTAACAAAAATGTTTCAGATCCCTGTGTTATCGCGTTGCTGGAGTCGGGGGAGAGGTAGTCTAAACGCAAAAAAAGTAATGTATACAACATGTAAATTACGAGTATAAGGAACGCTTAGGCGCAAAATTATAGTTTACGCCACTACTTTGCGTCATATCGGCAGCCCCACACAACGTGCGGGATTTTCCCCAACGAGGTATCTCCCACCAGCGTGGACCGCCCCAGCTAGGACAAGCTCTAAGCTCCAGACTGGATACCCAGCATGTGCATGCAAGTGTAAAGTGCGACTCAAGGTTGTGTTTTTTCGTGAATCGTGGAAACACGATGTCTATATTCTCGTCAAAAATTCGATGCGTATAACAAAGCGTCAACGTATCTGCAAAAGTATTATAAGTTACTATATTGTACATTCAAAATTTGACTATTAATTTGCATACTTTTACTATGGATGAAAATTATAGATTCAAAACTATTTACACTTTAAAAACTGTTACAAACAAATTTATTTGTATATGTGTTACATGCAGGGGCGCCCAGAGAAAACCAGGGCCACATGATCCAAGGGTATCCTTTATTTCCAATAAAAAATATCCCGCCTCCCCTAAGTCATAAACCCAATTCATTTCTCCATGCATCAGAAATAACTTGTAGCGTTCAATTTGTATTACAGATAAAAATATTTTTCATGTCCTTTGAATGAAAAAATAAAATTGGGGCCCCAATTAAGTCGGAACCTGGGGCACGTTGCCCCAGCCCCCCCTCCCCATTTCTGGACGCCTCTGGTTACATGTGTATGTTTCGTCCCGTTGGTTGTGGTTACTCTTCATTCACTCTGCTATGGTTATTCTTCATAGTGAATATAGAGTTAAAAATGTTTCTGAAAATGTAATTGAAATATTTTATATTTTCCAAGATTTTTATGTACAAGTGTGTTAGTAATGAATTATTGTAGGGTATCCTGCTGTTCACCTTAACTTAAAATGTAATGAATCACATATAATTATAATCACTGAAAATTGTATGTTATATATTAAAACTACCTGAATGTGGCGTCACCGACGCTGTATTCAGTTTGAGAAGTACTTTCACTGTCTGAAAATTTATGTTATGCATAGTTTTGTTCAAATAAGTTCTTACAGTCTCTACCATTGGAGATACCAATGAATCATAGTAGCTAATAATGTTTTACTCCTGTTCCCAACACCCAATGGCCTTGTATGTTACCTCCATACGGAATATGAACTGATAATGTTGAAATTTCAAAATTATAAACGTCCTAAAAATGTTTGCAGATTGAATGATAATGAATAGTTAGAATTTAGTACAACTACTTTTTTCTTTTGCTAATATGCACAAAAAGCACAAAAGTACAAAAAATCATCTGGAAGGTTCTGTAACATGATCATTCTCAATTTGTTCTCCATTCTCCATTTGTCGCTAGATCGTGTACAACAACATTTTATTCTTCCCCGCGTTAGCTTAGCACTTCCATATTTTTGTTACCTAATTTTTGAAGAGATTTAAAAAAAATGTCAGCCTAATTGTTTTCATTTCTACTTCTGCAATTGCTCTATTTATCGTTTTGTAGACGAATCTATATAAACATTAAAAGGCGACTGTTTCATATGTTTATGTGAATAAGATGTTAGTTAAGCTTAATAAGAATAAGTTGTTATTCACATTCATTTCAAAATCGATATTTGCACGTTTAAGAATGTAAATGTGAGAAGTCAAACATAAGAACGTAAATGTGCTTCTGTAGCATTATTCACAGTTTGGTTTTCTCCTATTTACTTGAAGTTCTTCAAGTTCAATAAGTTCCATGGTATTTGCAAATTTCATACGTTCGTAATTTCGTAGGTGTTCGTAGGTTTTTGCAAATGTACTTTTAAAAATAGGTTAATAAGGATGCAAATTAAAAGAATCTGCCGCGCGGCGATTCACTAGTCGGTATTCAACTCCAACTCAGATCTATTTGGGTGGCATGATTACTAAGAGGACAGCACTAAAACACGCACAAACACGTTTTTAGAAATTTCTTAGAATTTTCTGGCCTGATCCAAAAATGAATGATCAGTTCTCCATCAGGACAATGAGACGCGTCGAATGACACTTCGTATGTCTCGATTGGTGCGCGGGACGTGGTCTAACTGTGAGTGACGGAATCGCATATCCGCACTCCCGCACACTCCTTCCTACTGAATCAAATACTATGTAGGATGTTGTCTGTATCCTTGCATTATTTATAATCTCACACTCATGCACATGGTCGCTCTAATGACGAAATGTCGATTGCGTTCGATCGATCTATCGGAACTCGCAAAAGAAAATCACGATTAACTTCTGTTGTCTTGAAAACAAGTAATAAACCGACGACAGCAGAAGGACGAATAATGGCAGATAAGCGTTCTTTTTATACATCTTAATGCATTAGTAAAATTTTGTGTTTATACTACAAAACCACTTAATACGAGCAAGTTATAACAGATCGGGGGCTTACTACCTTTCATTTACAGAAACTAGTAGTGCTACAACAGCACATACTTTCTCAAATTATTTCTAAATTTGCAAAATTTTCGAGAATTCAGAGAGTTCAACGACAATGAGACCCACGCCGTTGTGTTAATCATATCTTCTTCTATCCGTGAAAAAAAAATGAAAAAAGTTGGAGCGGTTTTTAAGAGAAAAAAGTTTTATTTTTTTAATTGCTTTATTTTATTTAAAGATCATTCGTGTAGGAACAGATATCCGTTTGAAAGCCTCGAGTTAATTCAGTTCGGTTGAGGAATATCAATTTTGAAGAAAATCGATTGAATGATTTAGGCACTACCGTTGACCACAGACGTTTAGCCATCAATCGAGTTTTCCGTCTCAAGGATTCTGGCCCGAAGGTTCTGACCCACAAAACATAGTTTCTGGCTACATTGCTTGTTAGAGATTTTTTTTTCAAAATTTAGCAACAGGACTTATCCACTGTTTTGGTACCAGAGCCAGGCACTAAGAGTTTTTCTGCCGACAGTAAGAGTTTTTCTGGTGCATGAGTACATAACTTTCTCTTCTTAAGAAGTTCCTTCGTAAGAGCAAGAAAATAAAAATCACAAAGTTAGATTTTAATAGAAAGCTCACATTTCTTTTCGAACGAAATTCCTTCAGGTTTGAAATGTATAGAAAAAAACGTTTCTTTTGTGGATTCTCGTTGACGTTTTTCTCGAGGTTGCAGTAGTCAACTCCACGTGGGCACGATAAGGAACAAGAGGCTACACATTTTATATTATGCAATTTTATTTACATTGTCACGTACTAAGTCACACAGTTCCTTCATTAGATTCTCAAGCAGGAATCTTAATGCATCAAGATGTCTTATTCTGATATTCTCACATTACACTCCGAATTGTATGCATCTCATCGCTTATCAAGTAATTCGAGAGTTAAATTGTTTCCGTGGGGAGATATTTTCATTTTTAATTACATGGTGCATGTTTTCTTATCAGGACTGCATAAGGTTATCTGCTCTGTCATGCTGCAACGATGTCAGTGCTTAATTTTCCGTGGTATTTTTCGAGTTAAACACGCTGTTTGTCTACCGGTTCCGGTTATCAATCAGTCTCAAGCGCTGAAGGTAGTTCTGCATTAATTATACCGACAAAAAATCTTGTAGACATTGTTATTCGAGGAAGCTTTTTGAAAACGGTTTCCTGACGAACATTTTTGTTTTTGAGCAACTACTCTTTATTGCTTCTGGGCTCGCAATTCAATTATTGTAACGTGTCTTAGTAGAAATTCTGATCGGAACTTGTAGTTTTATTGTTAGGGAATACAGTTTCCCGACTCGATCTATAAAGGAAAGTCCGGTTTTCTCTCTCGGTCTGGAAAGGAAGTCCCTAGAATTCGCGATTGGGATCGACACGAATGTAGTACTCTTCGTTATCGTTAACTGCTCGGAATACCAATGAGGAAATCCCGAACAGAGTTGGCTAGTTTTAGTCAATTTTCTTAACGAAAAATAAAACCAAACGTGATTGTCTATATAATATACAGTTTTATATGACAGTGATATCCTCTAATATTAAAGACAATCAAACCAAGAATTATTTTAAAATTAATTATTTTTGTCCTAAATTCACTACATGACGCAACGTTTCGCGACACAATGTGACCACAACATAAGATGGTGTGAGACAAAGAAAGGAAAAACGTACATTAAAAAAACAGGAACTGAAAAACATATTCAAATAGAAAACAACAGAAAGGTCTCAAAACGAGCCTTTCGAAGATCGCCCACCAGCGTCAAAATCAGTAGTCCATTTTCCTTTCAAGGCATTCCGATTAGAATTGCTAGTTTTACGGTCGAGTTCACCAACCTTTGTCAAGTCGGACTTCACGATCGTCACTGCGTGGAACGTCCAATTTATGACGCCACATTAGATTTCACCGACACATTTATGGTAGAACTGTCGCTCCTTTTACTTTGACTATTCGTCAAGGAACTTACTTCCTCTTACAGAGGTTGGCTACAGTGTGAGATTAACAATTGGTTCCTCATTAGCTGCCGAATACTGATGACGCATGAGCTACTACATTTTTATAAATTGGGATTATTAGCACATTTCAGGAAAAATACTTTTTCGTTTTCTTAATCGTTCTAAATTAATTTTCCAAATTTACCTGCAGAGAAAATAAGCACGAATGCAGTCTTGTCCATCGTCACTTCCGGAAAAATCGCTCTTCTAAATAATTCTTACCTTGTTGCTAAGCCTTCGGCATCTCGGGGAAATACCACAATGTGTTGCCATAGTGAGGAAATTACAAAATAAATTATCTTTTTTGTTACAGCACAGTGCACTGTGGATAACGAAATTATATTGCAATTGCTTAATCTTAAAACTATTAATAACGTATGATGTGATTAATAACGTTAAAAGCTTATTTCTGTTTGTGGAATATTTCAGACCGGCTTATTTCACGGAATAATCATATTCCATTGTCGTAATTCTGAAGCCACATCTGCTTGGGGTGTCTCAGGGCATCAGTTGAGGTCACTGCAGTGACTCTGAGCGGGAGGTCCTAGGTCCATTCCCGAAGGTGGCAGGATTTTCGACACTAGCTTCATGGCTTCATTCTCATTCAACCGCTGTCTGGAGAAGAATTCTGGCGGCCGGCGGGTCTGATCGGTAGTTTTCTGTAGTTTCTTCAGTCAGCACCAAGCGAATGCCAGAGTAGTACTCTAATAAACGGGCCACGGGTAGCGAGCGATCTTGTCTTCCCCTTCCTTGTCCTATCTTAACCCCTTACTTACACTTACAATCACGTGCACTACACTACCACACAAGCCGGGAAACGGGTCGTGAGCTTATTATAATTTGCCTCAGCAGGGACGTTGGCCCGCTGGTAGGAGATAAATGTGTGGGGAAAACCCCGCACGCCGACGTGAAGGTTGAGGGGTGCGATGTCCCCATCCAGCAGGAGACCACACTTACGGGACTAATGACGTTAGCCGTTCACGCGCCCGGAGGCACGAAATTATCAATCAATTTAAGCCATCGATGAAAAAAGTAGCGGAAAGTAATACAGAAGATCCTTGGTAGTTGGAAGTGGACGGGACTGGGCCTAGCTCGAATTAATGAAAACTTGGAATTATCGAAAATGATTAATTTTTTAAAAATAGAAATACAGACACAATGTCTAAATTCGACTGCAAGTTTTTTGAGGATTTCCTCTTATCCAGTCTTTTTAGTGCTTCTAATTTCACCGCTAATGGAACGAATTTTCTTTTCCTTTCTGTAGAATCTATCATGGAAAAACAATGATTCCATAAACTAAATTAAAAACAAACTTTCAAAGGCGACTAAAATTGTGCCTGCTAGTACCGAACTAATCGAACTGCAATCTGCCCAACTAAAGTAATTATTGTTGTTTGATTCGGCGTAACAAAAACAATGCTGCCGCACCGGTGCAACAACAGTTCTTCGAATAGGCCAAACAACAATAAAAAAAGTTGTAGTAAATTTTTCATGTCTTGGTAATTTTTTCGGGAATATATTTATTTTTATTTATTTTAATTAATTTTTTGTAAGTCGGATTTAACTCGGATTTATGGGAAACTCGACCAATTGAGACTCGAATTATAGACTCTACTGTATTCTTCTTTTTTCGCGAGATGGTAAAGGAGAGGGGGGCAGGACTGAAATCGGCATGCAACTGGAGAAAAATATCTAGAGAGAGTGCTGGAGAGAGAGACAAAGCTAGAGATACAGACAGAGAGACAACTAGAGAGAGAGGGAGAGATAGAGAGAGAAAGAGCTGGAGAAAGAGCTAGAGAGAGGGACAGAGGAGACAGCTAGAGAGAGGGACAGAGGAGAGAGCGAACTGGAGAGAGAGGCAGAGAGAGCTGGAGAGAGAGCTAGAGAGAGACAGAGCTAGAGAGAGGGACAGAGGAGAGAGCAAGAGAGAGAGAGAGAGAGAGTTAGAGGGAGAGGTTAGTTGTGTACTCACCCGCTCGAGCGCGTCCTCAATGCGCAGCAGCGCCCTGGCGGTGGCGCGCAGGTGCGGCTCGCGCGCCGCCGGCGGCTCGGGCTCCCCGGCGCCGCCGCCTTCGCCCGTGCGCGCCCAGCGCTCGCTCAGCTCCAGCACGCGGCCCATGTACGCCTCCGTCACCGGGTCGCTGGACGTGCGCTCGTCCACGCCGCCCGCCCCGGCGTTGCGCCGCACGCGCCGCCGCCCGCCGCCCGCCTCCGACCACGCGCCGTCCGCGCCGCCCGCCCCGCCCAGCAGCCGCTCCACTCCTAACACACACACGGAAACAGCGCTCAGCACAGGCGGGACAAGGGGAAGAGATGCAAGAAGAGAAAAATAAAAGAAACAGTCGAAAGATCGGAAGAAGGGAAAGGGGAAGATGAGGGGAAAGTGAAGGAAAATGGAAAAGAAAACAGACTAGTGGTGCTAAAACAGCACACATTTTCTAGAATTATCTCTATACTTCAGTGGTTCTTTCTTGGTGCAAGGGGGTGTGTCAATACAATGGAATACCTCACGGTATTTCGCGTCGTTCTCGGTTGTGCCTCTAGGAGTCGCATGATCGTGACTGTATCGAACAGTGCTGGCGATCATGCGATTCCTGGCGGCACAGCGGAGAACGACGCGAAATACCGTGAGCTATTCCATTTTATTGACACCCCCCGTGCGCCAAGAGAGAAAAACCGAAGTATAAATTCAAATTTTACGTCAATTTAGTGAGTTCAAACATATTGAGAGCTGCCCGATTCTTTCAAGCGTCCTTTCTTTTAACCAAGTTCTTTTAACCGTGGGAAAAATGAAGAAAAAAAATTGGAGCGGTTTTTGATAAAAAGTTTAAAAAATTAAAATTGCCTACATTTCGCGATGAATTACAGGTAAATTATTCATATTTTCGAAGAATTAAACCTGACATTATTTCAAGATCTGTCTTTAAAAAACAGATGTTCTCAAAGAAAAAATCTATATCTTGAATATTGTAGTTGTAGCAAAGCGCCTCAAAAATTGCACTTTTGCAATTTTAAAAATCTGTGATCTTTCACCAATCATGAGACTTGCAGCATTCTCTTAATCGTCCTTTACGCTATCCGAGTTCAAAGTTTAATTAAATAATTGGAGTCATATTTTAGAACAATTTGAAAATGTTTTTGAAGCTTCATGTAAGTACCCTCAGAATCAAAATATCCGCTTGAAAATCCCAAAGCCTCAAGTTCGTTCAGATCGATCAGGGTATATCAATTTTGGTGAAAATAGGCGGAACGGTTTAGGCACTAGTGTTGACCACAGACAGAAAGACTGACGTTTTGCCATCAAACGATTTTTCGGTATCAAAGTTACACAAAACGGATTCTTGGTACACTACACGAGAGACAAGTCATTTTCTATTACAGGAACATGAACACTTTCATTATCAAGGCCCGGCGATTAGAGTTTTTGTGTCGAAAATTCACCGTTTTCCGGCGCACGATTACAATACTTTCTCTTCTTAAAGCTTTTTAAAACAGAATCATTCATAGTAAGTTTCTGAGAAGTGATACTGATTTGACGTTCAGAAGAGGAAACAGACGTCGGCGTTGCCCCCTCAAATTTGTTCACAACAATGACGTCAAATCGAAAAAGTAAACGCAAGAAAAAATCAAAAGGAGAGGAGGAAAATGGGATTAAAACCAATAAAGTAGGCAAAAGGAAGAAAAAGGGGAAAAACAAGTAAGCGAAAGAAAGGAAAAGGAGAAAGCAAAGGAAAACGGAAAAGTAGGAATAAAGGCAAGAAAGAAAAAATGAAGTTCTTTTGAGAAATGAACGGACTTACCATACACTCTCCGCCGATGGGGTCCTCCTGCCCCGTGATGGCCGTGCGCTGGTGTCGGTGACTCATCGGCTGAGCTGGATCGGCTCACCACTTCGGGGTACCTGCACACCAGAACACAAGATTAACCTTTCGCCACTCGCGCGCGAAAATTTTGCACCAGCATTCGCACATTGCATTCCATTCCAAAATGCAGTCTGGTAACGTATGTATGTGTTTGTCACATTGGGTCGAACTGCCGACTTTGTCGGCTAGATGAGGATGTCCGCCTTGGCTGGGCAAGATCAATTCCCACGATTGGAGGATAAGAGAGACATGTAGCGGGGATGACGTATTCCCTTCATAATTAGCAAACTCTGCCTGTGTGAACGTTTATTATGGCATATTGCGAATGGTTACGAAATTATATAGGTACTAGGAAAACCCGACAGACGTTCTGCCCTTCATCTCCCTCTTTCCCCTCCCATCTCCCTTTGTTACTGTCTCTCCCTCGCTCTCTACCTTACCCTGTCCAATACTGACTGTCCGTCTCTGCGTCTCTGCCGCTCTTTCACCCTCTCATTCACATTTACTTGCAGATTCTGCACGTCTCTGAGCAGGTGAGGTAATATCGGGAAGCGCCGGACCAGCAAAAATGTATAGAATGTTCAAGAAGAGATCATCCTGTTGATTACGGTGTGAGAAACGTTTCTTTGAGACTTTTAGCCTCAAAAATTTAGTTATTAAGGCCATAGAACGCCTCGTTTAGGAGTTATTTAACGATATAGATTCAAAACGCTCCCTAGTGTGATGAAGGTTGCATTTGATGTGAATATTTTGTTCTACAGCACCATGTAGTGCAGTTACAACAGAATTAACAACACATAAACCTTCTGGATGACAAAACACGTAGAAGTGCCAACTTTCATGGAGATCAGTCCAACCGTGTCGGAGTACGGTTGTACGAAACTCTTACCAAAGGGTCTTTTACGTACTCATTTCAAAATGCTGCACTCTGCCTCTCCCGTCGCCTCGTTCGTCAATATGTCATTCTTATGCCAAATTAGTAACAGTGCTAATACACCGGACCAGTGCAAAAAGCAAGTCTTTGTTGTACTAATTTCAAAATACTGGACTCGGCTACTCTTGTCACCTCGTTTGTAAATATTTCTTTCCTTTGCCAAATTAGTACCAGTATTAGCACCCCGGACAAGTGCAGGAAACGAGTCTTTGGCGTACTCGTTTCCAAATGCAGGACTCAGCGTCTGTCGTCACCTCGTCCATCAACATTTCATTTGTATGCCGAATTATAAATTGCACTAGTACGCCGGACAAGTCAAAACTAGACTTAAGCGAACTCATTTCAAAATGATGGACTCGGCGCCTGCCGTCACCTCGTCCGTCAACATTTCATTCGCATGCCGAATTATTAATTGTATTAGTACGCCGGACAAGTCAAAAAGCGATACTTAAGCGAACTCGTTTCCAAATGATGGGCTCACATCCACCAGTCGCCTCGTCCGTCAACATTGCATTCGTACGACAAGACGCCCTTTCTGTACCAGAGATGGAATTAACTATTTTGTGAACACTTCTACCGCTTTCAAATCAGGGACTATCGCCATGGCATGCTGTGCGCTCACCCGGGACGCAGAGGACGGCATGGCGACGATGA
Source organism: Acheta domesticus (assembly GCA_031308135.1). NCBI lineage: Eukaryota > Metazoa > Arthropoda > Insecta > Orthoptera > Gryllidae > Acheta > Acheta domesticus. The sequence continues at coordinate 42,526,392 of JAHLJT010005437.1, read as the reverse complement.
GGCGGCTGCATTTCATTCGTAGGCCAAATGCTCACTTCCTGTAATAGGCGGGCGTACTAGTACTATTCGTAATTTGGCATATGAATGAAATATTAACGGACGAGGTAACGAAGAGGAGCAGAAGTCAACATTTCAAATGAGTACGCCACAGCCTCGCTGTCTGTACTAGTCGGTCGTACTAGTACTGTAAATAATTTGGCTTACGAATTAGGTATTGACGGAGGAGGCAACGAGAGAAGCCGAGTCCAAAGTTTCAAACGAGTACGCCAAAGGATAGTTCTCTGTAATAGTCGGACATACTAATGCTATTAATAATTTGTCGTGCGAATACTATTAATAATTTAGCGTACGAATGAAATGTTGACGGACGAAGCAACGAGGGGACCCGAGTCCCACATTTCAAATGGTTACGCCAAGGGATCACTTTCTGTAATAGTCGGGCGTACTAGTACTGTTAAACATTTAGCATACAAATGAAATATTGACGGACGAGCCAACAAGAGGAGACGATCCCAACATTTCAAGTGAGTACGCCAAAGCTTCCCTTTCTATACTTGTGAGGTAAATAACAGGAACGTCATATCAGGAACTGTCGACATGCTGTGCAGTTACTGACAAGTTACGTCAGTAACTATTTCTAGTATTTCTATCACTTTCAAATCAGAAGCAATCGCAGTGCCATGTTGTTCACTCACCCGGCAATTCAGTATTTCAAATGCGTGCGCGAAAGTCTCGCTTTCTATACTAGTGTTGTAAATTATTATTTTGTGTTTCTACCACGTTCAAACTACGTGTCATCGCCGTGCCGTGTTGTTGTCTCACCCTGGCAGCGCGGGCGCGGAGGATTGTGCGGTGACGGTGAGACGGCTGCATTTTATTCGTACGCCTAAGGCTCGTTTTCTGTATTAATTGGGCACGTCAGTATTATTAATAAATTGGCATACGAATGAATATTAACGAACGAGGCAACGAGAGAAGCCGAACATTTGAAATGAGTATGCCCAAGTCTCGCTTTCTATACTCGTGACAAAAATAGCTATTTTGTGAATATTTCTACCACTTTCGAATCAGAGACTATCGCCATGTTAAACAGTGATACTACAAGTTACGTTAGTAACTGTTTCTAGTGTTTCTACCGCTTTCAAACCACATGTCATCGCCATACTGTGTTGTTGGCTCACCCGGGCAACATGGCCGCGGAGGAGGCTGTTGCATTTCATTCGTAGGCCAAATGGTCGCTTTCTGTAATAGTCGGGCGTACTAGTACTGTTAATAATTTGGCTTACGAATGAAGAATTGACGGACGATGCATTTGGTGGAACCGAGTCCAACGTTTCCAATGAGAACGCCAAAGACTCGTTTGGTAGAGTAGTGACGTAAATAACTATTTTGTGAGTGTTTCTACCGCTTTCAAATCAGAAGCAATCGCAATGCCGTGTTTTTGGCTCACCCTGGCAGCACGGGCGCGGAGGAGGGCGTGGCGACGGTGAGGCGGTTGCATTTCATTCGTACGCTTTCTGTAATAGTCGGGCTTACTAGCACTGTTAATAATTTGGCTTACAAATGAAGAATTGACGGACGATGCATTTGGTGGAACCGAGTTTAACATTTCCAATGAGTACGCCAAAGGCTCACTTTCTGTTATAGTCAGGCTTACTAACACTGTTGATAATTTCGCTTACGAATGAAGAATTGACGGACGATGCATTTGGTGGAACCGAGTCCAACATTTCCAATGAGGAAACCAAAGACTCGCTTTCAAGAGTAGCGACGTAGATAACTATTTTTTTAGTCTTTCTACCGCTTTCACACCACGGGTTATCGCTGTGCCATGTTGTATGCTCACCCCGGCAGCACGGGCGCGGAGGAGGGCGTGGCGACGGTGAGGCGGTTGCATTTCATTCGTACGCTTTCTGTAATAGTCGGGCTTACTAGCACTGTTAATAATTTGGCTTACGAATGAAGAATTGACGGACGATGCATTTGGTGGAACCGAGTTTAACATTTCCAATGAGTACGCCAAAGGCTCACTTTCTGTTATAGTCAGGCTTACTAACACTGTTGATAATTTCGCTTACGAATGAAGAATTGACGGACGATGCATTTGGTGGAACCGAGTCCAACATTTCCAATGAGGAAACCAAAGACTCGCTTTCAAGAGTAGCGACGTAGATAACTATTTTTTTAGTCTTTCTACCGCTTTCACACCACGGGTTATCGCTGTGCCATGTTGTATGCTCACCCCGGCAGCACGGGCGCGGAGGAGGGCGTGGCGACGGTGAGGCGGCTGCGTCGCCGGTCGGTGGGCGCGGGCCACACGCCCACGCCCACCAGCACGTCCAGCCCCAGCGAGCGCTGCGCGGCGACCAGCGCCGCCTCCAGGCGCCAGCCGTCGCTCGCGGCGCCCTCGCGGCCCTTGGGCGACGCCCACGACGTGGGCGGCGGGCCCAGCCCCAGGCGCTCCACCACCGCCAGCAGCGGGCCCAGCCCCAGCTCGTCCAGCAGCTCTGCACATCACCACGCGCGCAGGCCTCTTTACAGGACGAACGACACGCTAAGCGACAATGAATGGAGATGGGGTGGTGGGGCTCTGCACTTGGTCAATCAGCAGAACAAGGTGCGAGTAAACGTTCTCACTCTAAGCGACAGGGATTGGGGTGGGATGGTGGGGCTCTGCACTTGGTCAATCAGCAGAACAAGGTGCGAGTAAACGTTCTCACTCTAAGCGACAGGGATTGGGGTGGGATGGTGGGGCTCTGCACTTGGTCAATCAGCAGAACAAGGTGCGAGTAAACGTTCTCACTCTAAGCGACAGGGATTGGGGTGGGATGGTGGTGCTCTGCACTTGGTCAATCAGCAGAACAAGTTGAGAGGGATGAGATGGTCGTACTGTTTAATTGGTCAATCAGCATAAAATTGTGAGAGGGATAAGACTGTTGTTATCTTTACTTGGTCAATCAGGAGAACAACACATGAGAGATAACACTCTTTGAATGGTGTCAGCAACCTTCCAACTAGCTTTGCTTGGTGAACTGCAGAACCAGGGCATGGGATAAGATGGTTGTACAGTTTACTTGCCCAATCGTAGTCAATCAGCTGTACAAGGAACCATGAAATGATTGTGTTCTGCACTTGGTCAATCAGCAGAACGAAGGGTGTAGAATTAAATAGTCGTAATGTTTAATTGGTCAATCAACAGAAAAATGTAAGAGGAATATGATTGTTTTTCATTTTACTTGGTCAATCAGGACAACAATATGTGAGAGATGGCACTCTGCATAGAGTCAGCAACCTTCCAGCTAGCTCTTTACTTCGTCAACTGCAGAACAAGGTGCAAGGGATGGGACGGTCTTTACTTGGTTAGTTGGCAGAAAAAGGTGAGAGTGATGTTACAAGTTACATGGTCTGGTAGCAACTACGCAACTGAGAACAAGGATGATTGTACTCTTTACATTGCCTCTGACTCCACGAGGCGGGGAAAGGTTTACTTGGTCAATCGGCAGAACAAGGTGAGAGGGATAGTACTCTTTTCATCACCTATCAGCAGAGATGTAACAATACACCAGAATGATGGCCCTTTTTACGTGGCCTCTAAACAGCTATACAAGAACGCGCTGGATTATTGCAAGGTGTTACTCTGTTCTTGATCAATCCGAAGAACAAGGTTGGAGGGATGATGTCTCTTTACATGGCTTTTGACCAGCAATACAGCAAGGAATGGAGATGATTGAACAGTTAACTTGGTCAGTCAGCAGATCAAGGTGCAAGGGATGGTATTCGTTGCGTGTCATCAGACCAGCTACGCAACAAGACACAAGTTGTGTCTATCAGCAGCTGTTACAAGGCACAAGGAAATGGAACACTTTACATGGCCTATCACGATCTGTGTCAGAGGTAATGTACCAGAGTAGTTGAACTGTTTACTCGGCTTCTGATTGGATATGCACAAAGGCAAAGTATGATATACTCTTGGTCAATCAAAATAACAAGGGGCAACGGATGCTCACTCTTTACATGGTCTATCAACAGATATAAAACAAGGCAGGAGGGAACGATACTCTTTACAGAGGATATCGGCAACAAGGAATGGTGATGATTTTACTTTTTTATGCTGCCAATCACCCACTCTGTCTCAAAGAAGAATGGATATTTCCCTTTCAATCATCAGTTTAACAAAGCACAATGATTACTGTCCACTTTATGAGGTCAATCGGTATCTACTCAAAAAAAGCACGATGATTGGATTTTTTAATTCGTCAATCAGAAGATTCTCAACAAGGCACCAGGATAAATGTACTTTTGTATTTGCTCAATCAGCGGCAATTCAAAAATGCACGAAATTGATGGTATACTCCATAAATTCTTTCTTATTATATTCTAGTAAAATGTAGCAAATGACTCTGCATACTCTTATACGCTCAGGAGGATTCTACGTTGCACACAAAAACATGTCACATTCGACATTGCACAATTTTATTCTTGCTCATAGTTCTGCAACCCACGACGCTTGTGTATTGATATTTACAGGCACTTCTATATAAGACCAACCGACAACTCTGGATCCCACAAATCTCTTTCAACCGCCAACTCTGAATCCCACAAATCCCTTTCAAACACACGTAAACCCGTATTCAAACATGGTATTCTGATTTTATCACTTTTATACATTAGTCCATCTGTTCAATCGTCTGGTCTTCAACAAGGTACGAGGTGATTTGACTCGATACACTTTTGTCTCACTCTTGAGTACGCTCGAGTGGAAACTTCGCGGAGAACGAAACGTGGCTCATCAGACATCTCAAATGCTCACACAGTCCATTACGCACATCCAGCAGCTGTGGAACATCTTACTGGGATGTTATTATTCCCACACTTCACTTACTACTTAATCTGAGCAATCGCCAGGTCTTCAACAAGGCACGAGATGTTCTCTGCACCCTTTAGGCTTACGCGTTCATATAGCTAAGAGGATACTTTGCGCAAACCGAAACATGACTGATCAGACATTTCGCACACGCAAACATACTTTCTTAGGCACGTCCAGCAGCTCCGGAACCCTCGGATGTTATCACTCTGACACTTAACACACCACTTCACCTGTTCAATCGCCAGGTCTTCACCAAGTCACGAGTTATGGTACTGAGCACAATTTGGGCACACCATTTCACAGGATCGAGAGGGCATTTTGCGCAGATCGGAACATGTTTCATCAGACGTACTGACATACACTTTCTTACGCATGTCCGGCAGTTCTGCCACACCTCACACACGGAAGGTATCACTCTGACACTCAACACACATTTTCACCTGGATCTCCAAGGCACGAGGTATGGTAATGTGGGTACTTTTGGCACACGACTTCATACTCAAGAGGACACCTTGCTCGGAAGGGAACATGTCTGTTCAGACGTGTCACACACGCACACATCATTTCTTATGCATGTCCAGCATCTCTGCAACACATCACTCGGATGTTATCACTCAGAAACATAACACACCCCTTCACCTGCTCAATCGCTGTTTCTTGAACCATTCTGCCCTTAACTGATCGCATCTCGGCGCATCGGGATAGGGCGTCTGTCTTTCGGCGCAACAACCTCTGAAGAAGGGTGGGGCTACCAGCGGCGTCCCAGTCCTTGCGGCTATGGGTTGCGGGGTATGTGTGATTAGCACGAAGGCATCCCTACGACTTATTCTGGTCTTCTCACCCTAAGAAGTGTGTTTTCTCCTCGTCACACAGCAACATATACTGGGTCATTGCGAGGAAAAGTTACACTATAATCTTGCCCGGCCGGGAATGGAACCCAGGGTCGCGCCATGGAAAGCAAGTAGGCTGACCAGGAGCTGTCCGCGAGGGCCGGGATGGGGAGAAGAAGAGTAGGGGGGAAGAAGTATTTGCTAGAAGAAGTCGCTTCGCAGTCGAAGTCGATTCGCTTCGTAGAAGAAGGGGGGAGAAGTATTCGCTAGGGCCTTGAGACGCAGCGTTCATTTCGTTGAGAAAGCCATCGCCAAAAGGCAGTATAAATCAAGGGAGGATCTTCTCCCTTTGACTCCTAAGGAACCGTTAAAATTTTCCTTTTAAGGCCACTGAAGCGCTTTGAGTTACGGGTGATTAACACAGGTCATAAGAAAAAGCTAGGAGGTCCACCTAAGAGTGATATTGATTAATTTGCCTTCGAATAAAAGGGCACGTGAGTTTAAAACGCGATAAAAGTCAGTTCTTCATAGATCTATCAACTCAAAGATCATGCACTTTCTCTGAAGACATTAAAGAAAAATATATTTGTTAATTATATTTAGAAGGATTTACTTTTTTCCCTTTCATCCTGTGAGTAACCGCCTCTGGATTTTAGCTTGATTTCAGTTATCGATTTCATTTATCAGCTATCTAGCAAAATTTTCTCTGATAAGATTTTCTCTGTAAAGATTCTTCTACACATTCCCTGACTTTTTCAGAGCAATGAAATCCTGTTATTATCAGCAAGCGGTTATGGCCTACCTGTGTCCATACACGACCGATACAGTCGTCTGGCTTGGTTCACTGACTCTGGATCGCTCTCAGAGTCGTTCGTCTCCAAGTAATCTGAAAAAGATTTCACTTACGTTATTTCATTGAAATTATTTGCACTAGATAGAATTGGAGAGAATAAATTAAAAATAATATTGAGCTTCAAATGAAAAGCCGAAATTTGTATTTGCTGCATGTTTTTAATTGATTTTTACATAACAGAGATGTTATAATATAATTTTATTTTGTATTTGGCCGTTATCCTGTTGTAGACAGAGAGCTAAATTCAGCAAATAGGCTTCAGATCAACATAGTAATAACGAAATAGTAATTTATTAAGAAGTAATACACAAGAAGAGCTGTAATAAGCGTTTAAGTTTCTAACAGCACCATTTCGGGAAATCAATTATCCCTATCTTCCGGAAATTAATATTCATAAAAATGTGCTATGAACGGAATATGATGGGGCAGCATTCTGTGAGACTGAAATAATATCAGGAATGTCAGGACTACTCTGTATGGAACGTGCGGCCAGACGCGACTGTTACGAAAGGCAGATACTGAGCGACTCATTCCTTTGTTATAACGATACCAACGTACCTGTGCGAGAACTCTCGCACGCTACACCACACCGTCTTCCTTATTTTTCCACTTCCACATTAAGTCTGTAATCCATCTTCAAAATTTTAGTTTTCAAGGCCCTGGAACGCTTCGTTTAGGAATTATTTAACGATATAGATTCAAAAAAATCCTGACGTGCGTTGCGGATTGCATTTTACACGAATATTTAGATGCGTTTTTTTTAACAAATCCTTCTAATTTTTAAGGTCAAAGTGCAATTTGTCCATGAAATTCTCTTTCTTTAGATACCTCATTTATAAAGATTGGTTGCGTGTGACAGCCGCAAAGGGAAGGTATACTACAGAAATAATATAGGAGACAATTGCAGTGAAGGGTATGTGTTGTGGCTCACCCTGTATCTGCTGGTTGACGAGCGTGCTGGTCTCGATGAACCAGTCGTTGCTGTACGCGGCGTCGGGCAGCGGGTGGTCCTCCGCCCAGCGCCCACACGCGAACTTGTAGAAGTCGTTGCAGGGTTCCACCGACGTGTCCATCGACTGGATCAGGTTGTCCGCTGCGCACACACACACACGAACTTAGCCAGTTGTTCATGTATTTATTCATTTATTTATTACGTATTTATGTACTTATTTTATTTAAATATAGATAGATTTATTTAAACTGCAATTGGGTATAACCCGGTGGCAGCTAATTACAAAAACATAAAAATACACAGTCTCTCAGTAACATGGAACACTCAAATCAATAATAATTATAATAACAACAATAATAATAATAATAATAATAATAATGGTAAAATAATGATAATAATATAAAAAACCGACTGATTCATTAAACATTAAATTACATTAAAAGAAAAAAACTTCTATACTCTTCTATACTCCGCACTGAATGTTAAGACTATATAGTATATGTATTTATTTACTGTTTAATGAAGCTAACTTAGTTAATCCCGTAGCAACCGGCCACTTAAACAACGCTTTAATAGTGCGTCCGTAGCAATGGCCATTAAAATGCTCGAGAGTCATATTAAAAATACTTTAGCGAACTTTCGGGGTTAGATTTTAACAGTGCTCATGAATCTTGGGATAAATATGACGTTGACACAAAACAATTTTTGGCAATAAATGTAAAAAAATATTTTTATAATTATTTTGGTACGGATTTATTGAAAGTTAGCTAGTAGGTGTTCCTATTATGCTAGCAAAATCTCTTCTTTAATGCCTCGAACATTCCTTTTTGTTCGTCAATTATAAATCTCAGCTTTCTTATAAGTGGTTATAGATTTAGAAGGCATCAAATTAGGACTTGCAGCTTCTGTATCTTCCAGAATAACGTCTGGCACGAAAATATTTTTTGATACTTCGAAATTCTCGGACGTTGATCTCAATCAGCTTGCATTAGCAGAAAAAACATTCAATTGTTTGATAACAAACTAATCATCCAGTACCACTAACCTTTGCTACAGAAAATGGAGAGTAATGACAATTTTTAACTCATGAAAGTGATAAAAGATTATTTTGAATAAGCGATGAACCAGAAATTACAAAAAACATTGTATGTAACTCGTCTTTCATTCATAGTCTCATTTAGAGGACATAAACAACTATTATTTCCGTAAACATATTTCCTGTTTTTTTTTTCTTTTTTATGCGGACACTATTTGTAATTAGGACAAATTTGGACGAGAAGCTGTTCAAACCAACTGGCAATCCTATAATTATTGAAACATCAAATCAATTTAATTGCATAACAAAAGCTGCCGACCTGGATGGCCGAAATGGCTAGAGCGTGTGCCGATGCAGCGCCTCGGTCTGAAGGGTCGCGTGTTCGAGTCCCACCGTGGGCATGGTTGTTTGTCCCTTGTCTTTCATGTATGTGTGTCGGCAAGGAATGCCTTGTGAGTCTGCTGACCACAGGCCGAGGAGCCCGCAAGTGTCCAGTGTAAAGGCTGATATGTGTCATCATGTGGGTACCCGGCGCGGATAGCCGAAATTGCCATCCCTTGAATTTGGAAAAAGCCCCAGGAAGAAAAAAATGAAGATATTATTCTCCTATTATACTTCGGTTTTTCTTTCTTGGCGCGTGGGGGTATATCATTAAAATGGTAATATCTCACGGTATTTCGCGTCGTTTTCGGTTGCGCCGCTAGAAGTCACATGATCGCCAGCACTGTTCGATTCAGTCGCAATCATGCGACTCCTAGTGGCACAATCGAGAACGACCCGAGATACCGTGAGATTTTGATGACACACCCCCATGCGCCATGCGCGGTAAATTGTAATAAGTAAATAAAAAGGTTTCAAGCAAAAGAAGACCTAGAGAGGACCAGATATTAGAGTTATTATGACTAGCCTCTCACTATGACTCTCAGCCCGAAAACGAAGTTCACTTAAAATTGACTTACACCCATTATGTTCGTCAGCAACCCATGTGGATTCCTCTTTCAACGGAATATACGACACGAGTTCAAAGAGCTCGGGTGATCCGGCAACCTCACTAACCAGCGATTAGTTTCGGCTGGCGAAGCGCTCCCACGAGACAAGTGGATGGCACGCAACCGAGCATGCCGCGCAGCACGCGATAGCCCGCAAATGTCGGTCATTTGGGTCGAAGAGGGGCCGTTTGCAGAATCTCAGTGCCAATAGTAAATAAGTGCCAGGCATGTGAGGAAGCTTGTCATTTTCTTATTGTGATTTAGTAGCCGGTGAGAAAGATTGAACACGGCGGAAAGGGTCATCATCTCTTGCGTGATAAAATTTTTTTTTTTTTGCAGAAGGGTGCTTTTTGTAAGTAATTTCGCTTGTCAAAAATTGAGGATAACCATGGAAATATTTTCTCTCAAAACATGAGAAACTGAAGAAAATTGTATGATTCCAAGTATACATTAGTTTGATGTTTTGGGGGTTATTTATTACTTAATTTATTTACACGTTTTCGTCGACCATGAAGATGAAAGTGCTCTTTTGTAATAAAACTGTTGTCAGTCCGTCAATTAGTGATCTAAAATCGTACAGATGATATTCTTCAAATAATCATTGCCTGATCAGTCTGGCAGAATTCGAGGTCCTGCGTATTTGCAAAATTTTTTTTTAGGGAGAGGGTACTTTGTAATAAGGTTGTCGCCTATTTTCAAATTTTTCTTTAAAAATGGATCTAATTTTTGTTGTGGAATCTACCTTTATAAAAATGAAAAGAGGTCGATTGTCTATAAAACCTTTAAAATTTCATGATTTGCAAAAGTTCATCTTTGCTTTGAACACATTTTATAAATTCTTTATTGAAACTAAGTATTTCATAATTATTTTATTATTATTTTCTCCAAACAGGAAAGTTATATCGTGTCATGCGCTGTGTCTCCAAAATGCATGCTCTATGTTTTTTGAGAAATTTTGAGTCAAATCGTGTCAATGGTCCAAACACCAAACATTCCAATTTTGTCTTCCAACATTTCCTAAAGAAAGATTACAAGATGAACAAAACTAAACGTTCACTAAAGAAATATCAAAATTTTTAAATTAAAAAATAATAAAATAACTTTTTAGAACTTACGTCTTTTTTTAAGAGAGTTTTCCAAGTGATGGTTGCAGTATTAATAGGCCACAAATTCCAATACTATAATATTGTGTATCCGTTGATACAATTAAATATATGCTATTGCCGTTTCACTAGTTTTTCAGAATTGTTAGTCATATTTATTGCTAATAATACTAAAATATTGCATAAGAAGGGTAAATAATTGTAAAAATTTTAAGATTGATTGATAAACCATAAAGATAGGAAATATACCATATTGAAATTGATTTTCTTATTTTTTTAAAAAACAAAATAACTAAATTAGTCGTATGATATGCAAAGAACGAATAAAACCTATTAATTACGGGAATGAATTTTCTTTTAGTGACAAGCCCGATTATATTTACACTACGAAGATCAATGAACAAAATAAAACCCTGGATTATTGTAATTACCACTTTTTATTTCGTTACATATAAGGAAATACTAGGAGACAATTTTGTCTTTTCTGATTTTTTAAAGTAACTAATTGTAGTCTGTTATATTTGTTTTGAAAGGTTTATCGATGCACCTCTCATCAGTTGACTCGTCCAATCACAAGAATCGATTCACTCCAACGTAGAACAAGAGCATAATATATTACGCATATTATGTACAAAGGAACAGCAGTTCGATCACACAGAAAACTAACTTTGTGTACCCATCTTTTGTTTCAGAGAGAAGGCAAAGAAGTAGTTGCAAATTGAAGCTTAAGCCCCACACGAAACCCTACGTCTAAAAATACAAAGACAAGAAAGTACAAAGAAAACACTGTGATACTGACGTCGTCAACTTGCATTATTCAACAGCGTTACCCAAGGCAAAACTATAAAGGTGAGCATTAATTTCCATGGAAACGGTTATTTGTCTCCTTGCCCGCCTCTCCTGACCCAGCCTAACGACGTGTGTCTTCCATCTTGGATCAACTCTCTGTGTAGCAACCGACCGACTTTAGCTCAAAGTCAGCATTGCTGCCGTCTCTGCAGCGATTTTGATTGGGAGGTCCTAGGGTCCTAAGGCTAGTGAGAGAATGAAGTTGTGTAGTTTCCGAGTTCCATTGTGTCAATCGCAAAATTCTATTTACGCGATGTAACCTTATCTAACCTACCTTCATTGAACACCTCATTAGACGCCTCACAAAGCGTTTCCATGTCATGATGACGAAGCCGCAACCTTCGGCTTTGCAATTAACTTAATATTCACATTGACACTGTGCCACGCATTTTCATCTCAAAATGTGTAAGGGGTGACGATAGGACAAGAAAGATGAGGGAGAAGATCGCGCGCAGTCCGATGCCCGTTTGTTAGGGAACTGCCCCGGCATTCGCCTGGTGTTGATCGGAGAAACCGCGGAAAAAACTACTGATCAGAGCATCCGGCCGCTAGAATTCTCCTCCTGACAGCGACTGAATTCGACCTAGCTATCTAGCTAGTGTCGAAAACCTTGACACTAACGGAACTCTAACCCACGAATCTCCCGGTGAGATGCACTGTAGTGTCATAAGCCGATGCCCTGAACCATCTCACCCGCTACAAAGTGGTCGATGATCGTGCGCACGCTGGATGGCCTACCAATGAATTAGTTTCCCTTCAAAAAAATCTTTATTCTTAATCTTTATTCCCTATTTTAATTAGTCTTCGTAATCCCGAAGTTTGAATCTCAAATTCCAACCACTAAAACACTTGTGTGAACAAAAAACGTAAAATTTTGCACGTCAATTTTTTTATCATCCATCACAGGCTGCCAAGATCTAAATAAGAAAGAGTCTTATTTATACCACATAAACAAAATAAGAAAATAATGTGAATACGCAAACATTACAGATATTTGTAGCATAAAAAACTTAATATTGAACACTATCTTCTAAAATGGGCATTTACAAATAATGCATTTCATGCCTAGAAACACATCAAAAATGACTTGAGTTGTCCCTCAAGAATGAATGTAACTGAATAAGAAGGAAACTCAACCCTTTCTGGCCGCAGATTACTCTCACTTATCCATTTACGCTCGTTGAAAATGGAACATTTTCAAGTTATTTGCTAAGTCATCTTTGAATCATGACCTCGCGTAAATACTTCTAACTTACGTAAACATTCGTAATTGCATCAGAGAAGTTTCTAAATGCCCTTGGTATGGAAGCACGTATTCTTGTTCCTAGTTATTTTGATTGTCGTTTTATTATATTAAATTTTAATCTGTTTCCTTTTTTTAAATTATGTATTTAGAACTACAGCGATTTAAATATAAAAATATAGTTACCTTATAATGTAAGTAAGAGAACAAGTCAATAAATAAGTCGCAAAACGGAATTGAGGCAAAAATAATCAAAGTAACTTTCTGACATTTATTTCACTTTTTCACATAATCACCCTGTACATTCATGCATTTATCCCATCTCATTACGAGTCCTTGAAAGCCAGCAGCAAAGAAGTTCTTTGGTTGCTGTCGCAGCCAACGTGTAACCTCATAGATTATCTTCTGTTTCAAAATGACGGCCACTCAAATGATTATTTAAGTGCTCAAACAGATGAAAATCAGTGCGGGCTAAGTCAGGGCTATACGGTGGATGTTCCAAGAAATCTCAATGAAATGTCCGTAACAGCTCTTGCATTGGTCTTACTGTGTGAGGGCGGGCATTGTCATCCAGAAGAATCACACCCTTTGACAGGAGTCCAGGTCGCTTGCGGCGAATGGCCTGTCGGATTTCCTGCAGAGTGGTGCAGTACGACGCGGCATTCACAGTTTCGCCATAAGGCATTCACAGTTTTACCAGTTTGACCGTAATCTAGTAAAATTTAACTAGTAAGGAGTAAAATTTAACTGTTGATGGAAGTATTCTATACATGTCTTATATATACGTACGTTTATCGAACAAGTATATTTATACTGAAGAAGAGATTCAAGTTGAAAAGGAGGAAACGGCAGCCGTAGTTCAGTAAGAGCATTGCCGTTGCTTATACAGCGGCTCTCAGCGGAAAGTCCCAGAGCACGAGCCCCGACGATATCTGTATTTTCTAGATAGCTAGGACAAATTCAGCCTCGGTTTGTAAGAGAAGCTGTCTGCTGCTCTGCTCGGTAGTTTTCCATGTTTTTTCAATCAGTGTCAAGTGAAGGAGATGGTTCCTGAAAGCTAGAGAGTGAGAACACCACCAGCCGAAATGTAAATGGACACCGACACCGGTTCCAGCTGGGGAGGGACTCCGTCACTTCTCACGATATAAAATGCACTGCGTTATCGGGACTAAGCACCTTCGAATATGACGCTCCCAAAAACACTAATCAATCAGTCAAAGAAGAAGGAGGAAAGTGAGGCAGTTGGAGAGAAGGAGAATTAAAAATGAAGTATGGCAAGAAGCAAAAAAACTATGCTAGTGTCTATCGGTAACAGTAAAGGAAGGTTCCAACAATAAAGTGGCTAATTGGCGAAGCAGAAACTCCTTATCTAAACATATATATTGAAGAAAATACGCTTAGGTCCGACCCATTGCTAAGCGACTGTTTACACCTTCAAAATTTTGAATCACCTCCATCCATACGGCGTGTTCCTTCTATCTGTAGGATTTAACATTTTTACGAGGAAAAAAAACAAAAAAAAAACTGGCGACCCGCCTGCGAGTTACGTGAAACGGCCGCGAGGGGCGCATCCTTCGTTCGCGGCGCCGCGGGGAGGACACTGCGCTTGCGCAACGACGGATGCTCTTTTGTTTCGAGACACGCGACCGTCGCCAAGTGCCTGGCCTACCCTGTGATTGCACTCAATCCAAAGGCCGAGTGTACCGTCGGCCTGCCACCACGGGCAGGGTCGGGACCTCGGTCGCACATCTACATACAAGGCACTGGCGGATCCATGGGGGAGGGGCATGTGGCCATGTCCCCTCCCAAAAGGCCTAGAGCAGTGTTGTGAAGGTCGATGCCACGAACGGGAGTTTGTGGCACGAGTGCCACGACGAAATCGCCCCTTCAGGCGGTTAGTCACCCCACCACCAGAGACAACGCCATCTCCATTGTAAGACGGCGGGGTTACTAATAGTTTCCTTTCCCGACGCTAGTTGCGCAGATTAGCTCGTGGCATGCTATGGAACCTCGACGCGTACCACTGCCACAAATAGCAGGCCTTGTCACCACCAGCCTATAGTTTTCGTTTACCTTCCTTTATTTGGCATTTATACATTTGTTCATGTTTCAATTATGTAATTATTTAAACACTAACATCTTTATCATGTCTATAGTACATAAATAATATACAATATAATAACAAATATGATTATTATTTAACAAAAATCTACGATGCCTCTCCAAATGATCGGCTGGATCCGCCCCTGACCCAGGGCATTCCGCTTCTCGGTGTGATTCACATTGTTAGTGCCAAGGTCGGCATCGTGGGGACAAGGGTTGGGAGCTCTGTGCCACCCCCCACTAAGTATTAACAATCTGGGTGGCCACCATTTTTTAGAGAAAATTCTTTAACTTTCATAACAACGTTCCAAGCATGAACGCGAGGAGTAATTACATTTGAAGATAGACATTGCTTTTAATCCCTATCCGTCAGGAACTCAGCGCCGGTAGTATCCGAGGTTCCCAGACGATCACCCATCCAGAGGCCAGCGGTGTCTCGAGCTGCTTAACTTACGTGACTTCACAACCGGGGGAGGTGGCTCAGGCCATCAACTGATGTCACTGCAGTGTCTCTGACCGGGACGTCCTAGGTTTCGGAACCGACTGTGGCAGGATTTTCGACACTACCTCATCAGCTAGGTCGAATTCAGTCTCTATCTGGAGGAGATTTCTAGTGACCGGTTGCTCTGATCGGTAGTTTTCCGTGGTTTCTCCAATCAACACCAGGCAAATGCCAGAGCAGTACCCTAACAAACGGGCCACAGACCGCGCGCGATCTTTCCTACCTATTCCTTGTCCTATTCTCACCCCTCACTTACACACACACGTACATGCACTACGCTACCACAAATGCCGGGAGACCGGTCGGGAGCTAAGAGCTTCTCGTAACCGGAGTTCTGCTCCACTGATAGGAGATACTTGTTTGGGGAAAACTCCGTTAGCCGACGGTAGGTCAGCGCGGGATCTCGCCATCCATAGAGAGAGAGAGAGAGAGAGATCACCGTCATATGCCAATAAAATTCACGCACTATACTTATGGGACTAATGATCTTATCTGTTGGCCTGCCCGGAATACGACGCGCAAGCAAGTACATGACCAACGTCATCTTCACTTTAGTACGGATTCGTACGTGGAGATTGCGGAAACTGCCTTAAACGCCTTAAATGTCTCAAATCTGCCATTGAGTGCGTGATGTCGCTGAATTAAGTTTGGCCGATTAGCTGCCGATTAGCTTCAGACATACCCCGGCCACCAGAACGGAGTCTCTTTATTACTCTTCATGGCCGCAACGTTCGAAAATGCGCAGTGTTTTAGTTTCCTTGTATTCTCGTGACTGCGAGAGCACACGAGACATTTCGCAAGCAATCGATTCGCAAGTTGGTCGTGGTGATCGAGTCTTCAGCCTGTCGCTTGAATTCGAAGATGGGATCAGGAATGACATTTGCTGAAGAAAAAGGTGGAGTCAAAGCGTGAAGTATCAAAGGCATACTGTGTACAGTGTTGCCAGATTAGTCGATTTTTCACAAATTGGAAAGAAGAAAAACTTATCGGGGAAATGTTTAGTAGACGAAAAAATCATATTTACATAGTGTCACATCAGCATTTCTTACATATTGAAGCAGGAAAATAAAGAAATCAAAAAAATTCAGTTTATTTAAAAAATACAAACATAAAAATATGTATTATTTGACACTATTGTGTAAAAATTGGTAAAATAATGCACGAGTTCGGAAGAAAGTAATTTTACTTTTATTTCTCTTTTAAAAATATTAATATTTGGAAAATGATTAACCGATTCATTCTAAAAATAAATAATAACTCTAATACTAGTGGTTCCGCAACAGCACACACGTTCTCTTATTATGTATAATGGCTACGCAATATTATATTTCTACGTGAACCTGCAAAAGTGTTTCCAACCAGCTATTTTTTCTCCGCGGTGTGTCCTTACACTCATCACGCCAATTACTTCAACATCATCACAACTTAACACTACATTCACTACGCTTAAACAATACTGAATATTTGCATTTTCTTGACACCCACAATGTGTGAGTAATGTTGTTCCTTGGTGAAGAATTTACCAGTAAATACAAGGGTTGGGGCAGAAGTCATGGTAACTATTTTTTTTACAAAAGAAATATAATCGAATCACATAATTTTATTTTTCATGTGAAGCAAGTGCAGTAACAAGTATGTGTTGACAACAACAGATGGTTCTTTGAGTGTCTATATTAGCACCGAGAGCAATGTGAAATCAGTTGACTACCACCGTGCCAGATGAATAGAACCCTTCCGAGCAACGCTCCTACTTCAAAACAGTCGTTCCCTGTTGAAGAAATGCCCTGGAATGTCACAAAAAATTGACGGAAGCAGTTGGGAATAATGTCCTTCCATACCAGACAGTCGCTATAGCTCGACAACGTAGAATAAAAACTAGACTGATAATGCGCTAAAAGTGGCAAAGGAGAAGGTTCCCTCTCTTAGAGGCTCAACTTCGCCGTCTGAGGAGGAGCTGCCGTCACCGCCGCCGGCGCGGGCTGAGCTGGCGGGGAGAAGACAATCTAGCCTTGACGAACGTCCCGAACCCTATTGTTGAAGCGTGAGAACGACGTTGCAAGAGCGAATCAGTTATCGTTGCAGGCGGTCCTTGAGTTCAAATGAGTCCCCCACGGGAGCAGAGGAATGGCTTCGCCACGCCTCCTGAGGTAAGCGACGCCATGATTGTTTTCTATAAGTTGTCAAGCTATATACTGCGATTTTTCTGACTTTGCACTTGAAGGCACTCCTCAGGATGGAATATGTCACGGTATTTCGCAATGGTCTCAGTCGTGCCTGCATGATCGCGGCCGTATCGAGCAATGCTTGCGATCATGCGAATTCTAGTGGCACAACGAAGGAAGACGCGAAATACCGTGTGATATTCCGTCGTGGCCATAGGGGCTTGAGGGGCAGAGTTAGAAAAATCGCACTATAGATAGGAGAGTTTCAGCGAGGACGCATGGGGCCTGTGAGAGTGCGAACCGATGTGGCACGTTCGATAATCGAGCATCTGCTGGAGAGAGGCAAACGATGGACGCTACTAGTGTGAAAGGGCAAAAGTGGTTTCGAGAAACGCACATTCCGTGCGTTGCTGATCACTATTGAGAGAGATTTTGTGCCCTAAACAATCTTGAAATATGCTTTTAAAAATATGCATTTACAACCTAAAAATGCTCAATATGCACTTTAATATGCAATTAAAATGAACAATATTTCATTTCCTGCATGAACCTTTCTTGATAAAATTGAGAAGAAGCGCGCTTGGAATGAAAAGATATATTTTTGGGCCAACAGAATACAGAGTGTCCGGGGAGGAAACGTCGAAACTTCGAAAATAAGCTCTTAAGACAATTCTAAGCTTATTTTGTGTAATAAACTACGTGGATACTCCGAATGGTTGAGCCGCAATGAGCACTCAAAAGTTCATTTGAAAAAATTATTTTTAGGCAAAAATTTGCATTATAGAAGCATAGGAACACTTCACAAACTTGTAAATTGTTTATTATTTACAAAAGAAATTAATATATTTGCTCAGACAGAAAAAAAATAAGCGAAAAATAAAAAAAGCCGTCGAATTGTGTAAATTGGGTGCTTTTTACTTTCCCGTATACGTACGTATACACGGAGTGATATACGTAGTATAGGGAAAGTTATGTAATGCTGCGCGAAAAAATGGCAAATTTTCGGCGGAAAAGAATTAATTGCCGGGCCGTGAAAAGGAAAAAGTGGATAAAACCAGTTGCTAAATTAAGAAAAAAAATCCCCTAACACGTGGTGTAGCCAGAAACCCTGTTTTCCAGGTCCTTGATACCGAAAACCCAATTGAAAGGAAAACGTCCGTCCGTCCGTCTGTGAACACTGCTAGCGCCTAAACCATACGTACGATTTCTTCCAAAATGGATATTTCCATGACGATCTGATTCTAGTCGAAGCTTTGAGATTTTGAAAAAGATTCTTCAATATATAATTCTTCTTTATATAACACCCCCCGGGGATTTTCAAATTTTTTTCAAAAACGGCTCCAAATTTTTTCTTTAAATTTCTTGAATGAATAGAGTAAAACACAATTTTTAACATGGCATAGGTCCGATTTTCACGTACAGCTCTAAATTTTCGAAAATTGTGAAAGTTTAAATTTTTTTGGCGTCTTTCTCCAACTACAAAATTGAAGATAGAGATTTTTTCTTCAAATAAAATTTGTTCTGCATATTGAGTTCTTTAATAAAGGTCGTGTGAATGTTTTTCAAAATTTTGGTAATTTTCGTGCAATATTGCGTGCAATATGTGCAATTTTAAAAAATTACGAAAACAAGGTTTTCTCAAAAACGGCTCCAAATTTTTTTCTTTAAACTTTTGGTAGGGATAGTGGTAAATGTACTCTATCAATGATATAAAAGCTATTTTGGTCTCTGCGTTGGTTTTTTCAAAAATTACAAAAATGTAAATTTTTTTACTTGTCTCTCACGTCGTTAATATTTACATTATCGGCGATTTTTTCACATTATTATATTGACGAGTATATATGCTATCAATAATGTCAAGTAAAGTTTCTCGAAAACACAACCGTTTTCTGTGAAAAGTAGCTCAAATTTCGGCATTTTCAGAAACGCTCAAACGCCATTTTCTCGTATATGGCTGCAATTTTTTTC
Source organism: Acheta domesticus (assembly GCA_031308135.1). Classification (NCBI taxonomy): domain Eukaryota; kingdom Metazoa; phylum Arthropoda; class Insecta; order Orthoptera; family Gryllidae; genus Acheta; species Acheta domesticus. The sequence continues at coordinate 42,506,935 of JAHLJT010005437.1, read as the reverse complement.
TTGAAACTTTTGTAACGGATAGTGCTAACTACACTCTTTAGTATAGCGTAAAGTTTATTTTGAGTTATTTTTTTGTTTTTTCAAAAATTACATAATTGTAATTTTTTTGAAAGATATCTCACATCTTTAATATGCACATTACCAGCAATTTGTAAACATTATTATATTTGTGAGTGTGAGTGCTTCAAATAACTTCAAATAAAGTATTTTGAAAACTGAATCATTTTCTGTGAAAATGAGCTTAAAATTTTGCATTTTTAGTAGCGCTAAAACGCCATTCTCTTGAACGGCTTATCTTTTTTAAAAGAAAATTGCCATTTATGACTACGTTTTTGTGTTCATTAATATTCTAAAATTAATATTTCCGTTCTACCAATAGGAAACCGAAATATTAAGAAAATGACAATAGCATATTATGCAATTAGTTTAAAACGTTGTCCTTTTTTTACACGAATAACAAGATATTACCGAACGAACGACGTTAGAAGTGAGTTTTGTAATATCTTCGTACAATGGAAAAAATTAACATTATAAACGAATTGCATACACCATTTTTTTGTATAACAGTGTTATAAGGATTTTAAGAAGCGAAATTAATTATGTTAAGTTGTAATTCGTAGTTGTATTATTCATGTTTTGTCATGAGTGTTACCTAACCAACAGATTTGTTTACAAATGGCAATTAGTTTGAAAGTCGTGATTCAAACATAATGGATTTGTCTAGAAAAATTGTGGTAGAATCTGCAAAAGCAGAAAATGCTATGATAGCGAAAAAGCCTTGTAAACTTTATGAGAAAGAGTACTTAAAGTTAAGGAAATTTATGGATACAAAATATGCAAATTTATTATGCAAGGCTGCTTTTCTTTCGTATCTATCGGAGCAGTTTGGTTAAGTTAGTATAATGCACATGCTAGAATAAAGACATTTGTTAATTTAATGCATGCTTCTTTAAACATTAAGTCCAAAGCATGTAATGCGGCGACACTATAGTGCACTTATTCCAAATTAAAGGAAATGCTAAAGATCAAAGAGAATATTGATATTGGAACTTTTCACAAAGTAAGTTTACTTATGAAACACGTAAATGTGGAATATCAACCTATAAAGGCAATGGTATTTTCCCAACAAGATGTAAACACACTTCTTACAAAAGCTGATGATGAAACTTTTCGTTAATGAAGGTATAATAATGACAGTGGCAATAATAGTTAAGTTTTATTTATTAACTGATGTATTGTATTAATAACTGGTATGATTTTCAGGTTGTTGCTATTTTTGTCATATTTGGTGCTTGTAGACGTGTCGAATTGTACAATTTGTGCATCAACGATGTGAAAGAAGAAGGTTCTGTTTTGATAGTGAACAAAAAATAAATAATAAATCAATATTTACTATCGTATCCAGTGAAGAATTTAATTATGTTGAGGTCTGTAAAAAATACATTTCCTTTAGATCCTTGCAGTTAAACACACAAAAAAATTTGGTTTACAATCATAGCAAATGCAACTGTAATCCAATTTTTTAAAATAAGTTTTTTCGTAACGTATTTGATTTTACTGCGAACACTGCAATCTATTTATATGGTACCACTGCCTTCTTTAAATTCCATAACTGAAAATATATAGGGGCCGTGACTATTACGTCAGTGATGGCTCATATTTCGTGCAGAAATAGCGGTGACTTAATGATTCGTGCAATAATATGCCATACTATGAACGATTTTGTTAATGTAAAAGGGTTGTTTATAATACTGGTATACAAAAACTGTACTTTTGGCGGAGATAGATGGCAGCTGGCAAGAAAGAGTATGTGGCAATTCAATATAGCTAGCGAAAACCCAAGGAAATAGAAAACTAATACGGGAAAGTCTGTGCTATTCTGTAGCACCACTAGTTTATTTCTTGCTTAATTTTTCTTTCTGAACAAATATATTGATATCTTTTGTATATAATAAACAATTTATATGTTTCTGGAGAGTTTGTATGCTTCTATAATGCATATTTTTGCCTAGAAATCAATTTTTCAAACCAATTTTTGAATGCTTATGTTGGCTCGACCATTCGGAATATCCACGTAGTTTATTAGACAAAATGTGCTTAGAATAGAGCTTATTTTTGAAGTTTCGACGTTTCCTTCCCGGCACCCTGTATAATCTACCTTACGTCGCGTGAGAAATAATTCATTGTTAATCATCAAATTCAATGTTATTCACCTTAGTGAAGTACATTGTATTTCTTGTTGCATTTTTTCTACCAAGTTTAACAAAACATCACATCAAGAAATTTCCTACATTTGCACAAATCTTTTTTTCGAATATAGAAAATACAGAACATGAAAAATGCAAACTGTGAGAAGTTCTTTGTAATCGATGAACGTTCACAAATAAATATATTGTATGAAAAGTTGAAACATTTCAGAGATAAGTCACTATTTTAACGAAATATGTAAATTATGTCCCTATAATTACACAAATATGCACCAACAGAAAAAATCGGCGCAATATGCACAAATATGCACTAACATATTAATCTACTTAGGATCCAATTCTAATACGCCAAGAATGTACACTAAGTTCTGTTCTGAAGCAACGGACAAAAATATGCAAAATCATAGAAATCCGCTCCCTGCTGATCACAGGTTGCTATGTATCCTCGCTAAAACTCTCCTGGATATATGCGACTGTCAGGTATGGAAGGACATTATTCCCAACAGCTTCCACCGATTTCCTGTGACATCCTAGGGCATTCTTTCCTCGGAGAACGACTGTCTTGATATAGAAGCGTTGCTCGAAAGGGTTACATTCATCTCGCACGGCGATAGTCAACTGATTTCAAATTTCTCTCTGTACTAAGAGAGACACTCAAAGAATCATCTGTTGTTGTGAACACACTCTAGTACTGCATTTCTTTCTCGCTACAAATACAGTTACGTGATCCGATAATAATTATTTTAGAAAAAGAATAGTTGCCATGTTCCCCACCCTCATAGAATCATTTGAAAGCAGTCAAATAAGTGTGCAGAATGTGAAAAGAGTAAGATGTCCAGCCTTATCCCAATAACAAGGCCCCGATCTGATTCTGAATAATCGACGAGTGACTGTTGACGACAACGCCCATGCTTCCAAATCTGCATTATAAGGGGTCATAGTCTATTGGATACAGTTCCGATCTTGTCACATCTAATTATCGTCTGTTTGGTCCACTTAAAGAAGCCTTATGAAGCCAAAGATTTGTCTCTGACCTTATGCATATATTGCTTGCTGCTCAATCGAATTTTTTTTTCTTCTAATAGGAAATGCGGGGCTGTGATAGACAAAGTACATTGAATAGCATTTTACCTGTGTTGAAAAATGATATCGTTGTACATTTTCCACTGTTGTAATCAACATTGCGTTCAAATACGAACTAACTTATCTTTAGTGTTTAGAAACTCTGACAATCAATGTGTAATGTCCAACTTACCCAATAAGTAACTGATGTGATTAATTACATAACAAAACATGATTTACCCATGTCAACGCCTGGTATTCCTCGTAACTAGATGTATTGTGGTGTGTCTGTGTAAGGGGATACGACTGTTCCACTCATAGTAACACGCATGTGTTCGGAGACTTCACCTCTGTTGGCCGTGGGTGTTAGCAACGAGTCGGTCCAGCAGCATCTACCTGCAGGGCGCTCATTGAGCGCTAATCACATTTAGTTAGCACTCGACACTTTCTCGTTTGGACCTTCCCGCTCCTTCGTATGAACGCTTAGGACATAGGCAGACAGGGATCGTAAATCTAGGACTGATCTGTGTTTTGAACTTCGCGCGAGGAATCTATTCACTCGACAGACGTCACAGGGGAGGAAAACAGCTACACTGAATGTTTACGGCTGTTAACCCTCGTACCCTGAATGTATACGACTGTTATACAGTAAACCCTCGTTAACACGAACTCGCTTAATACGAATTTCGCCGTAACACGAACAAAACGTCTGTCTCGGCAAGGGATTATGGTAGTAAGGTCATTTAGTACACGAATCTTTATAACACGAACTCCGATTATTTCGGTCCCTTGGAATTCGTATTAATGAGGGTTTACTGTATTTGGAATTGTGGGTTGATTGTCCTTCTTTGCTAGCTGGCTAACGGTGTCCCCCATCTTTGGGCCTATACAGCTTTTCTCCTTGTGAAGACACAATGAGTTTTACGAAGAATCTGCGCGATGTTGCCAACACACGTTCATTTGCCCGCTCGTTAAAGAATAAGCTATAAAATGTAAAGTATTTGAAATTTGGTAAATGTTTATCGCTAATATCTTTTTTATGCATACGATTGTTGCAGGAACATTGTGAAAAAAATCAATGGAATTTGAGACGTGCCGTAGTATGTACAAAATTATTGTTCTACATTTCTCTAATGGTTCTATACTTCAGTTCAGTTAACTATATTTTTCTCGGAGTTGTTATTTCTCCATTTTCATTTTTTTTTCATTCTAAAGAAGGAACGTCTGCTGACACCTGTTGCTCTGCAAAATTCATTCACACAATCGGCTCAGTTTTTGAATGTTTTCCTTTTAGGTTCTCGAATACTTTTAAATTTTTTTGTACTTGAACTATTTCACCCTTTTCCCTGTGATCCATTTTGATCTCTTAACATTAACACACAACACGATTGACTAAATTATGTACATACTTTCCTTTACTACTATACATTCATCACCGCCATTCACATCCACCGGCAAAAATTGACTGTCTAGAATTCCCAACACTATGAAATACAAGAAAGAGCTTCTCGTGTTCATTGGAGTATTGATTTAGATAGTCCCTTCCGCTGATAATGACATAAGCATACACCTCATTTCGGCCCTGTAGGTCACACATCCTGTTTTAGATCTAAAATAGGACTCGAAGGTTAGAATGTATAAATCAATAATTAGACCAATACTAACATATGCAGCAGAAACAAGAAGCGAAACAATACGTACCCAACAACAACGTCGCTGAAATGAGAGTTCTGAGGAAAATTGCAAATCACACTCTACTGGATAAAGAAAGAAACAGAAACATTAGGGAAGTGTGTAAAATGAAGCCAATTACGGAATGGGTAGCAGACCGAAGAAAGGAATGGAACAATCATATTGAGAGAATGTAGGAGAAAAGAATCGTGAGGATTGCTAGAGACGAAAGGCCGAGGGGAAGAAGAGGAGTTGGTAGACCAAGGAGAAGATGGAAAGACTCGTTATAATTCTTGGAAAGGAACAAGTCTTAGACTTTTTAAGAAGAAGAAGAAGAAGAAGAAGGTCACACATTCCGCATCTGTACCTTGTCTTTTCGTCGCGTCTCCCGTGCGGTCTCACGTCTTTGCCTCACGTCGCGCGCGGCTCGACTTCAAAACGAACTGCAAATGCACGAAGACCTTCGGGTAATGATAGAAAATAACTTCGTCATTGTCTCCAAAACTTGGTCGCTGGGAGTATTTAATTAGACTTCAAGAACGAAAATGTCTTAGCAACCATATATTTTAATGTACAAATTAAAAATGTACACATTTTCGTTGACAATTCATTTTTTAAAGAGACACATTTTGACGTACTGTTAAAATGAATGCATTCCCCCCCTGAAGTGACTGAAATATTGTTTCGAATTTTTCCAAAATAATTCCACAAATTTTTGGATATGTTTTAAGAGTTAGTGTTTGAAAGTCAGATCCGCAGATTTGTTACAATTTTTACTATTTTTTTGAAAAATTAATAAAAGTGTTAAAAATAATTGTAATAAAATTTAAAAAGACGCGAGATTAGCAACATTTGAGAACTTTCGATCTAGAGTTACACAAATCTTATTTACATCGGTAAACGAACTTCAAATTTTATTTTTGTGCATTGCTAACAAAATAGCAACTCGCCCCCAGCTCTACTCCTACCACTACAAACAAAAGGAGTGCTCAACAAAACGTGCGAATAGTGAAGTTACATTTATGTCCAGAAGGAAAACAAGGGACCATCTCAGCATTTGTTCAATGGATAAAGGAAACTGGACAAAAATCTGATTGAGATGAGATCATTGACCGTTTACGTGACGCATTACGTTTTTAAAGAAGATAGCATAATTTCCTGCTAGGTCCATGGCAACATATATGTAAAGATATTGATAAATAAATCCAACACGTCAGTTATATATTCTGAAACTCGTTATGTTCACGGTGAACAGTGATCCTCATTCAAAGTGCATCACGCTGTAAAAAATATTTTTTTTTGGTATTTAAGGTCGCATCAACTTCTAATTCATTAGCGATCACTATTGGATTTTAACGTTATGGTATCTATGAGGATGAAACGATATGGTGATGATAGGGGTGAAAGGACGGACAGATACAACCATGCCCGAGGCAACTCGAACCCGCGACCCTTCGGTTCGTATTCGCTTCGGCTCTACTGCCTTAGAGATCTCGGCCACCTGGCCGGCAAATTCTCAATTATTTTGTGTAATTCGTTATTCTTTGCTACATGGATTGATTAAAGTAACGATGCACTTGTAAGCATAATGCAGCGTAGCGTTAAGTGTGGAGAAGGGTAGTATAAGATGGGAACGAAGAAACATTATTGTAAAATCTTGCTGCAGTGCGTGCCGAGAAGTGTGGAAATTGTGCGACAGTTGTGGCATAGTGCGAGGCGTATGGAATAAGTTACATACATGTCAGTAGTTATATCTCTGCATTTTATTATATATCTTGATAGTCCTACACTTGTCATTATATTAATAGCGACAAATAATAATTGATAAAACTTATAATTATTATTATTACCGTTTTAATTATCAACATTTTTATTTCTATTTCCTATTAATTTTGCATTTTAATTTTTGTTTCCTCTATATAAGAGAAATTCACTGTCGTCTGTTTGTACAGAATTACAGATCAAATAAAGCTATCTAATAGAGGCAGTAGAGTATGTACAAAGAGAGAAAGGAATAAGTACCAAATTTGCCCAGACGACAGAAAAATGTATTTTTCAACTCACCAGATCTGATGCATTCTTCCGTTTCACAGATGTTTTCAGCAATTTTGTCTTCAACTGTAAGGAAATATGTAATTATTAAAACGAATTTATTGCAAATAAATATTTCATGAAGGTTTTTACTTAAATGATGTCAAGATTGAAGTGTATATTTTTGGTACATGTGAATTAATTTTGACACATATTTTACGAACTACTTGCTTTTACTGAATCTGAAATTACATGTAATCTCATGTAATTTTTAGATTTTGATCGTTAGTTATTTTTTCTATTCAAATTGAAGGACATGGGAGGAGATAAAACTACGTTTTGCTGAAATTGAATTAAAGAGTAAAAATTTGCTTATACATTCCTATTACTAAAAGTAATCAACGACACATTTTACACTATTACCCTCCCATATGTTGACAAAATTTAATACACTACATAGATAAACACAAACTGAGAACCAGAGATAGTAATATCTCATTTTTGCCCAATTGTGACGCAGCATTATTGGATTTAAAATATTTCAATTATTAGTTAAAATTTCCTTTTCAATGTAAACCTTTTAATATAGACTGAAAGAAAATTATCCCAAAAGAAAAGGCACTGTCTATCAGCACCAAAATACATATAGCTTCGCCATCTGTGCACATTTTATTGAGTTCTATAGTGTTTGTGACTTGGCTCAGTGCGCAGGTTGTCCAGTCATTACGTGCTCATCAAGACTAAACTAATTGTGTTCTAAAACATTTTGAGTGGTAGTTTCGATTTTTGCTCCGTTTTGTTTGTTTTTTTATGCTGAACAGGAATCTGAAATTTGCCAAAAACATATTTCCTTTGAAATTTGTGTAATAACAAAACATTTTCTTCTCTATTTTTTTGCCTCTAAAAAGATGTCGAATTTTGGCAAAAATTACTCTTTACCAACATATTCTATTTAAACTTTCCTACAATTTAGTTCCCAACTTTTTCCATTACGCATACCGTTTAGACGCAATTGATAGTTGAACTTTGACAAATATTTGCGCAATTTACCATTAGCTAGGCTACCTATTGGAATGGCTAATCAGAAACATTCGTGTTTGTGTTCAGTACATCTGCCTGCCTTGTCAATAATTTTTTGCCATAATGAGATTTTTCGTACCGTACTTTTTGCTTGTACTTGTACTTTTTGCGAATACCAAAGAAGAAAAGGCATGAAAGAAAAGGAAGTGCAAGTAGTCGAAGAAACCGATTATTTAATTGCAGACACAGAGCTGTTTTTGCAAGGGTACAGATCTCTACTGATGTTCATCGTATTGCATTCATTAGGCGCTGACAGGAACTACTCTAAATGAAATTGTGGATGGTTTTGCAAATATCGCTTTTGGGATGCTGTTTTGGAATCTGCAGTTTGCTACCAAAATGTTCAGCAAGCTACGTGTTTTAACAAACTACGTAATGACTGGACCAAGAGACATTCCTGTACTATTAAAAAAATCGTTTTTTCATATTATACCTTTAGAAAATAGTGACTCAGAAGATTTCTACGGTGATAAGTGATTTCGTGGGCCGGGGGGCAGGGGTTCTGAAGTAGAAGCACTACTCGAGGACTGGCACCTACTCCCACAATGAAATCCCCTCTCAATGATAATGCAATGACAAATAATTTCTAAATAAATCTGAACTTACGTCGTATCACCACCACCACCAGGCAGATGACGAGCGCCACCACCAGCAGCACCAGCAGTCCGAGGGCCAGCAACAACCGGCGTTGCCTTGGGGTCTTGCTGTCTCTGCGAACATATGAAGTCAGATTCACCACTGGGTCACAGTATACGGATTACACAGTACGTTGAGGGTTGTCAGATGTGTTGCGAACTCATTCCCCACTACTTCAAAATTTCCCCAAATAACATATCCAATGAAACAAAATTTCCCAACTCTAAAACAAAAAAAAAATATTCTCCAAATAATGAACCAGCGTCATTAGATGTTCCTGATGATTCCGTTGGCCTTTAAATTGAAATACTTCAAATCAACCAATCATCGTCCTTTGTGCAGCCCAAAACCATTTACTATTTTATTTTTCTCATATTTTTTTTTCTCTACGCCTGCCATTTATTTTTCTCTTTTTGATACATAAAAATGAGATAGAATAATGTCTGTTGCTTCTTTTTTATTCATAATTATTCACAAAACAATATTTCTGTCTCGACTTCGGATAAAAATAATTTACCCCAAAAAGTCCCCAAGCATTTACCTGTCATTTACGAAACAGAACGAAAAAAATCCCCATTTTGTGGACAAAATTCCCCAATCTGGCAGCCCCCGGGACGTCATCGTACGTGCGTATCATACAGTAGCCCACCTCCGTGTTACTTGCTCTATGTTGACGGATTTGTCAGCGACTCTAGCGTATTATGCGGTGACAAGACGCCGATTTCATCCGATACTACATTGGTAGTACGGTAGAACCCCGGTAATCTGAACTAATAGAGAGTCGGGTGTGTACGGATTCGGAAATGTTTAGATTATCCGAAAAAAAGCACCGTACATATACAAATTTTTGTATAGGATTACCAGACACATTGCAACGTAGTGTGTGATGTGAGAAAATGGTAACGTAGAGTAACAACATGAGGAAGTGGCAATGTTTCGAACAACGGAGTACATTCGTACATAACCTATTGCATGCGGTAGTGGTTGCTACATTGTTTTAGAAGTGTGTGTCGCTGCTGTAAATGGGTATTGTACGTACAGTATTCAGGGTTGGGTTGGCATACATTGTGTTCATGCTTTTTCGTTCATAATTTAATACAAATCAGGTGTTTTTTGTTTATTTTTGTCTCCATCCTGAATTTTGTTCGAATTATTCGAAGTTACGGATTAGCGGGGTTCTACTGTACATCTTTGTTCTGCCAAATGTGACCAAAAAGTGAATGTTTTAATTTCCTTATGCATATAACTAAAGTATGGAAAGTATAAGTTTGGAACAGTTTTTAGAGAAATAAATTATTTAAATCTAATGAATGCATTTAATTACAGAACATAGAGCCCCTTTCGACACACACATTGATATTAATGTGTAAAATGAATATGTGTAATAATTTAGTTGATGCATATGAAATATGTCCGGATGCATGTCAAATGTAAGGTCAAAACGTTGGCTCCAAGTAATTGCACGTGTTATTTAATGACATGCCCATGAAATCCTAGGAATATAAAACCACGAGGTCATGAAACAATACGAGTTATTAATTTTTTTAACCAGCTCTAAAACTCAATTTCACAATCAAATCCATATACTTCAGTAGCAGCTATCCGTAGTTTCGCTTTGTGTCCACCAGGATCGCGGTCCGTGGCAAGTTTGTTAGAGTGTTGTTGGCACATTGGCATAAAAAAATTATTCGAATTTGGCGCCGTGGCGGGAGACTGGTTTTGATAACAATCTTTGGCCCTAATTACCAGCTCAGAATATGCATTTTAAACGTACCGCTTCCAAAAAAATCTTCCAAAAAAATCTTTAAAAATTCCCTCCAAAACCGCGTGCTATCTGCGAAGAGAGCGGGTATATAAATTTCTGTGTCTTATTTGCCTTTCGACGTCTTTGCATTGGACCTGGTGGGCCTACTTGTTAGTTCATCTCCCTTCGCCAGGTGGCAGCTCCTACCGGGCTCCGCCGCAAAGCACTCGGGTACATAAAAGATTATTTAGACACACTAGATCTCCGTTTTTTTTAACCTATGACAGCATTGTCGCCAAATTCAAACGCCGAGACAGGCACTTCACGACAGTTTTGTTTTTCGCACAGGGAACAATTTGCAATGAGAACAGGTTAAGCTCTCAAAGTTGGTACTAGTGTCGTTTTGCTTTGATCCCCGCCAAAGAGTAACCGCTGTTTGCGCACGAAGCAGGCAGAAAGCGTCTAACTTATTGCAGACGAATTAACAAAAAAGGAACTTGGTTTCACGTGAGAAACAGGTAAAAAGATAAACGATTTATTCAGTGGTTGCTTATTTCTTCATATTATCTTTTAATAAGATGGGTACATTGTGTCTTTCCAGAAATCGAGCGAGCGAACCCAATTCATAGCTCTCCCAATCTGAATATGAAGGTATCTTTGCTGCATTAACAAGTGTTGTTAGGTATTGACAGGAGAAATGGTTTCTCCGATAAACACCAGGCGAATGCTGGAGCAGTACCCTATCAAACGGGCCACGATTCGCGCGCGATCTTTCCTTCCTCTTCCTTGTCCTACACTCCTTACTTTCGCACCCTTACACTCACACGCACTACACTAACACACGTGCCGGGAGACCAATCCCAAGGTTAGAGCTTGTCCCATGCCCTGCTCACAGGAGACACCTGATTGGGGAAAAAAGCCGTCGCAGATCGGTGACGGATCTCGCAATCAAGCGGGTGGAAGATCACAGCCACCTCACACAGTAAACATATGTACTACACTTACGGGGATAAAGACCGTCGCCGCGCCCCGAATCTCTAATCAATCAAAAGTTGGGTTTCAATGGAAAGCAATAGGCACTTTCAAAAGATTGATTTTTACAAAGTACGAAATAATCGCATGGATCCAACTAGTTTCAATTATACCCTTGGTTAGTGAGAATTTGCAACCGATTATTCACTACAATACGCTCATGTGCTGAACGCTTAATGCAAACAGATCTACGCCACAGGTCGGGTGGTAAATATTTGTGAACGACGTGCCAGCCGAACGTCGGCGCGAGATGTAAGCACACCAAGTCAGACGGCGCCAGCCACCCGAACGTGACGTGATGATGCAGAAAATCTGACTTGGCATAAGACGTGACAAATGTCACTCGCGAATTTGCACAAGGTTTCCTTCACAAAATTCTTAGCTCTGTATCGAGTGAGGTGGCTCTTGGCGTCAACTGATGTCACAATGGTGACAGGATTTTCGACACTATACTTCAGTGCTGTCAAGATCGATGCCACGAGCAGGAGTCCGTGGCACGAGTGCCACGACGAAATCGCCCCTCCACATAGTTAATCCCCCGTCACGAGAGACAACGCCATCCCTATAGTAAAGCGGTGGGGTTACTATTACTCGTAATAGTTCCATTTCCCGACGCTAGTTGCGCAGAGAAGCTCGTGGCATGCTACGGTGCTACGACGCATGCCACTGCCACCAGTAGAAGACGTTGACACCACTGCTGTACATGGATTTTTATTTCTTTGTGCGATGAGGGCCTGTCTTCACGATGCAAATCTCTCAGCATTTCGCGTCTTTCTGGGCCGTACCGCTAGATGTCGCATGATCGCTGGCACGGCTAGATAGATCGCGATCATGTGACATCTAACGGCTTGACCGAGAATGACGCGAAATGCCGTGAAATATTCCATCGTGAAGACAGTTGCTCCCGTGCCAAGAAATAAAAACTCAAGTATAGGTAGAATATTAGCTCGAGTTTTGCCGCCGTCTGGAGAAGAATGCTAGCGGTCAGCTGTTCTGATCAGTAGATTAGCGTGCTTTCTCCAATCAATACCAAGCGAATGCCAGAGCAGTTCCGTAACAAACGAAACAGCGCGCGATTTTTCCTTCTTCTTCCTTTCCCTGTATTCATGCATTAACACTTACATGTACTACCATACGTAGGCGGCGGCGATGGTGGCGGTATGGGCGGCGAAGTGATTAGCGTAACGGACTGCTATACCCAAGTTCGCGGGCTGAAACCCGATCGAAGCCGTGGATTTTAAGGGGAAAAAATCCTTCGTATGCCTTCCGTCGGAGGGCAAGTAAAGTCGGCTGCCCCATGTTAGTAGATTTACTTGCATATAAAAGATCCTCAAGTCTAAATGACGCCTCTGAGCTAAATTCAAATCGCCGGTTTCGTCGCCCAAGGAATACCTTCTTTCCGCTAGTTGTTGAAAGGAGAATAGCAAAATTTGCGTGGTCCTCGGAAGAGCAGAACTCATGGTCTGAGTCTCGTCACAAGGCAACAATTCAATTCATTTATACGTGTCGGACACTTTGAACTTATCCCGAATGGGGCGGTGCTCCGCTAGTGGGAGACACCTGGAATGAGAAAAACTCCGTAAGTTCGACATGTAGGCCGTCGCCAAATCTCACTATCCAGCGGAGAACACCACCATTTCCCTCAACAAAAACACTCCTTACACTTACGGGACCAATGACCATAGCAGTTGACGCGGTCAGAAACCATTTTAAATATTAAAACAGATCGTGATTACGACATTATTCACAACGAAGCATGTTGCACTGTGTTTATTGATACTGTATTTGAATCGGTGTCGATTAGATAACAGAACTAATTTTTAATATGACAATAAGATAATACTTCATGCTCTACCTGTTTTTCGGTTACCGATTTTGTATTGAAAAACCACTTAAAATAAGAAAACCATATCATTTTCCTTCGTATTATAACAATATTCATCCTCGATTTTTAATAAGCTAACAATTAAACAAGTTTTTACCACAAATATATTATAATTATTTCAATTAGTGGAGCTATGTTAAGTGCTTCTTCTCTGCGACAAGACTTCAAAGTAGACCACTGAAGTGTTGGAATAGACTGAAAAGAACTCGTATTTTAAAGGTTGACACAATTAGAAGAATCAATTTATATTTGGTGTCAGTTATTTTTCGATATCGATACTGCAGTTTTGATATCCAGTCCACAACGTTACAGAGTAAGAAGTAATGATAACCAGCAGTTTCACGTTTTTAAATTGTCCAGAGTAGATATTCGGAATTTTTGCTACTTCCAGTAAACAATTATCGTTATTTCATGGGTGCAGCTCGTGACTTAATGACAATTATTGTGATGCAGCTTCTTTTATATAACAGGTGTTTAATCACAAGAAATCACAAGAAAGTTTGCAGTTGAAAAGTAATCAATCATTAACAAATCTACTAAATATCTTTGGCCATTTATTGAATATTTCTTTCAATTGTGCATATTACTGACACGAGAGAACTCGCGGTGGTGACGGTAAACCACACATGCCCTTCCCTATTTTCAAAACTAAGAATGAAATCAGGATTCTGTGTCCCCCCAACGAGTAGTATCAATTGATAAGAAATATGAACAGACACTCAATTTGATACCGGGAAAGGTGGCTCAGGACGTCAACTGATGTCACTGCAATGCTTCTGACCGGGAGGTCCTAGGTTCGAGTTCCAGTCCCGACGGTGGCAGGATTTTCGACACTAGCTTGTCAGCTTTACCGAATTCAGTCGGTTGGGGGAGAAATCTGTCGAGCGGCTCCTCCAATCGGTAGTTTTCCGTGGTTTCTGCGATCAACTCCAGGCGAATGCCGGAGCAGTACCCTAACAAACGGGCCACGGACCCCGCGCGACCTTTCTTTCCTCTTCCTTCCCCTTTTCACACCTTTTACTTACACACACACTCACATGCACTACACTACCACACGGGACACTACACTACCACACTACCATGTCGGGAGACCTGTCGGTATCTTAGAACTTGTCCCGGCTGCGGCGGTTCCCTCTCTGGTGAGAGATACCTGTTGGGAAAACCCCGCTAGCCGTCTGTAGGTCGGCGCTGGAAGTCGCCATCTAGCGGGTAAAATCACCACCACCTCCCGAGGAGAAACATGCAATACAATTACGGGACTAATAACCTTAGCCGTTGACGCACCCGGAATCATAAACAATCAATCAACTCGACTTTCATGACAGTAAATTTTTCTTCAGTAAATTGTATCCAAACTTCACTTGTGTACTGCTCGTTTGAAATCAGACTGTGCTTATGTTTAATCAGTACCACATTAGAGACCTGAATGCTGCATGCCAACTACCACGAAACTGTTCAATGTAAAAGTTCAGCTTATAGTACATAGTTGCGTAGTAGCTTGTAGTCCCAAAATGACTTTAAAAATTACATTTTAAAATTACTTGTATTCTAATTCGTGCCCTAAGACCAAAAAAATACTAAACTGCATGAAAAGGATTCTTTTTAGTGCTCTTATTTTTCAACAAAATCGTCCCCGTTTCTGTAACTGTATGGCAAAGAAAAGTTGGGGCAGGTGGAGTTTGACAGTAACGGTGAAGGAAATGCGTCATGCTTGCCACATGCCTCTCTTACCCCCAAGCGTGGAAATTAGACTAGGCTCAGGCATGGGGACATCGTTAGCTAGCAGGGAAAGTCGGGCAGACGACACAATTGCCAAATACATTCATTCACAACATCCAAACCGTTTGTAACATGAGCAACGGATTTTAGCGTTAACTGTACTGTAAGTGACTTCAATTGAATCTGCACAAATAATCTTGATTATAATACGTGTATTGAATTTGTTTCCTCCATGTGAACACTGATTTTTAGGGTACTAAAATAATTTTAAAATCATCGACGGTTTAGTTTCCATGTATTTCGAACATCTATTTCTAACATTTCAACATCTTTGTTTTGACATGTCTTCCTTACCACAAGGCATAGACAATAAAAACTGGGCTCAGGCTTCGGAACTGTGGTGGGTGGCAAAAGTCGGATTAGACCGACCTTAAATGCCAAATACAGTCAATAATAATAATAATAATAATAATAATAATTTCTTCTTAATAATAAGACACAAAAAATGTTAAAGAAATCGTGGAGAGACAAACCACTCCACAGACAATACTTAAAAAGAATGGACAAGGTGCAGATCAATAAAGATCAATCATTTATGTGGCTTAAAAGGGGAAGAATGAAGCCAGAATCGGAAGCACTTGTAATAGCTGCCCAAGATCAGACGTTCAGAACACATTATGATAAAGCGGTTCTCAAAATTTCCCAAGATGATAAATGCCACATTTGCCAGGAGCAAGTAGAAACCATTGATCGTATTGTCTCAGCCTGTCCAATCCTAGCAAAGACCGAATACCTGAAAAGACACGATATGGTATGTAGCTACCTCCACTGGCAGATCTGTACCGCCCTCGACGTTCCAAACACATGCCCCAAGTGGTACGAACACTCACCGAAACCGGTGACGTCTGTTTGATTGTGTACGATATTGTACGACCAACAAATTCAAACTGATCGCACGATAGCGGCAAACAAACCGGATATAGTCATCCGGGATTTGGAGAACAAATCGTGTTTACTTGTCGATGTTGCTGTACCTTGCGATCAAAACGTCGTTACCAAGGAGGCAGAGAAATGTCTTAAATACAAGAGTTTGGAAATCGAGATCAGCCGAATGTGGGGCGTAAAAGCACAGGTCATTCCGATAGTTATTGGAGCTCTGGGATTTGTTCCACAAAATTTGTGTAAGAACTTGTCTAAACTCCAAGGTAATTCAAAAGACTGGGAAGTGCAAGAAATCGCTTTATTTGGAACAGCCCACATATTGCGCAAAGTATTGTAGAGGCACCGACAGTCCCTAGATCTACTCCTTAAGTAGCTGGTTGAAACCTGGAATAGATTTTATATTCAGCCGACACATAACATCTTTAGTCGTGATTTAGAGGAATAATAATAATAATAATAATAATAATAATAATAATAATAATAATAATAATATTAACAACGACAACCAGGTTAGGTGCTACAGGGCATGCATGCAGTGATGTGACTGCAGTGCCTTTCACCGGGAGATCTATGGTTCGAGTCCTGACGATGGCAGGATTTTCGACAATAGCTAGGTAGCTACGTCGAGTTCCTTCGTTTTCTGGAGGAGAATTCTAGCGGCCGGCTCCTCTGATCGGTAGTTTTCCGTGGTTTCTCCAATCATCAGCAAACGAGACCCAGAGCAGTACCGTAACAAACGTGCCATAGACCGCGCGCGATCTTCTCTTCCTCTACCTGGTTTTATCCTCACCCCTTACACACACACTTATACTAACATCTACTACACTACCACATATGCCAGGAGACCGGTCGGAGGCTTAGAACTTCTCCCGGCTGGGGCACTGCCACGTTGGTGGGAGATACCTGGTAGGGGAAAACCCGCAAGCCGAAGTAGATCGGCGCCGGTTCTTACCATCCAGCGGGGAATGATGACCACCACCTTACGCGATAATACACGGGCTTACTTGTTATATTGCCGTGATCTGTTGATGCGCTGGGCTACACTAATCAATCAATAATAATTAGGTCACACATTTTTAGGTGCTAAAAGACTGAAAAATATTAATTTTTATGTGGAAATTGGAATTTGGACAATGCGGAAAATATTAAAAATTGGAAAATGTCTTAAAATGGAAATTAATAAATTGCCCATAGGAAACCCAGTTACCAAGATCGAGACAAATATTGAAGTAAAACGTTACACATCCAACGGTCTTCACTTTTTGTCTGTGTATCTGAGGAAACGTGAGAGCAGTTCGTGTTGTGAGTATATTATCGCTCGGAGTGTCATTGCTTGAATCGACAGTAGTGTTAGAATCGACCCTCAAGGGTTTTCACAGGTTGTGAAACAGACTCAATCCACTAAATCGAAGAACTCCAATAGTAACACCGGTGGTGTGACCAACCACTGCATTCCGAACTGGCACGTTTTTCTCCATTTATTCAAAGCCTCGAAAGAATTAATTCGAAAGAATTCGTGGTTAGGCGGAAGAGCGGGCCTGATGGCCCGAGTCTCGCCACATAAGTAAAGTCACTATTATTATTATTATTATTATTATTATTATTATTATTATTATTATTTAATTAAATTTGAAAATGCTCAAAATATGTATTTATTCATAGGAAATTTAGCAAAATTTGTAGTAATATTAGTTTCGACGAAAATATTCATTTTTACGCTTCTTAATAAAATATTAATTTGTAGGTGATATGCAACTTGGCGTATGGGAACTATGAGGCGCTACTTGAATTTCCAGTCACCTTTTAACGCAGAAGATTAAGAGGAAAAATATGTATTTACCTAAAGGTCCGAGCCATAATAATATTAATAACAATAATAATAATAACAATAACAACAACAACAACAAGTCGGCCCCCGTGGCGCAGAAGTTTGCGGTAGCCGTCGTCTGCGCTGAGGAGGCTGCAAGTTCGAATCTTTCGTAGGCATTGTTGTATTTGCGACTGTCCATTTACCCTTCATCGTCATCGTATCACTTTATAATTCATAATATCACTTCATAAAGGCTTAACAACCTTGTCTTACGAAGGGATACGGCCGAAAAGCTCATCTCCATAATGACACACGTTAATCTCTCTCCAGGAGAGAATATGACTGTTTCTCGGAATATAACGTGCAGCGTGGTCAGAAATGGCCGATACACTAATAATAATAATAATAATAATAATAATAATAATAACCCAGCCCGGATAGATGCCGCTGAGGCTGACGAGTCGCAACTGTCTCAAGCCTGAGGGGTCCAGGGCATGGAAGTTTGTGTCCCCCCCCCCCCGAAAAAAAGTCACATGCACTTGACCTCAGAAGAATTTGACTGGGCCTCCGTAGATACAAGTGGCGTGTTCTCGTGATCCTAAAGACGAATTAGAGACCAAAATAATAATAATAACAATAACAACTGGAGCGTGCACTCACAGGCAGAGCTGCCATAGTTCGATGGGCGCGCCGATGTGCGCGGTGGCCGTCAGCACCATCCCCTCGCGTGGCGTCGCCGGCGGAGTGGCGCGCGGGGGCGGCGCCCGCCGCCTTATAAGCCCTCGGCCGGGGGCGGGGCAGGGGGGAGAGGAGAGGCGACGCCCCGGGCGCTAAACGGCGCTAACCGCCCGCGACGCCACCGCCACCGCCACCGACGCGACGCGACGCGACGCACTACGTACTAGCGGCAGCAACAGTCAGCGCTCGTCTGCTGTGTGGTACGGGGTGTGTCGAAATGTAGTTCTTGGTTTTTGTGGTACGGGGTGTACCGAAATGTGGTTCTTGTTAGTGGATGTTGGTATGGGGTGTACTGATATGTTGTTTTCGATTTTATGACGAGAGGCGTTGGTGCGGAAAGTTCCGATATGTAGTTGTCGATTTTATTTCGAAGGGCGTTGGTACGGGGTGTATCGATATTCGCCTTCCAGCTCCGCGACACGACGCACTACATACTAGCGGCAGCAACAGTCAACCCTCGTCTGCTGTGGTACGGAAAGTTCCGATATGTAGTTCTCGATTTTATGTCGAAGGGCGTTGGTACGCGATGTGTCGATACTCACTTTGCAGCTCCGCGACGCCACCGACGCGACGCGACGCACTACGTACTAGCGGCAGCAACAGTCAGCGCTCGTCTGCTGTGTGGTACGGGGTGTGCCGAAATGTAGTTGCCGGTTTTACGTAGTGGATGTTGGTATGGGGTGTGTCGATATGTTGTCGATTTTGTGACGAGAGGCGTTGGTACGAGATGTGTCGATACTCACTTTGCAGCTCCGCGACGCCACCGCCACCGACGCGACGCACTACGTACTAGCGGCAGCAACAGTCAGCGCTCGTCTGCTGTGGTACGGGGTGGGCCGAAATGTAGTTCTCGTTTTACGTAGTGGGTGTTGGTATGGGGTGTACCGATAAGTTGTTTTCGATTTTATGACGGGAGGCGTTGGTACCTAAAGTTCCGATATGTAGTTGTCGATTTTATTTCGAAGGGCGTTGGTACGGGATGTATCGATATTCACCTTCCAGCTCCGCGCCGCCACCGCAGCGACACGACGCACTACGTACTAGCGGCAGCAACAGTCAGCGCTCGTCTACGGAATGTGCTGAAATGTAGTTGCCGGTTTTACGTAATGGATGTTGGTATGGGGGGTGTGCTGATATGTTGTTGTCGATTTTATGACGAGAGGCGTTGGTACGAGATGTGTCGACACTCACTTTGCAGCTCCGCGACGCCACCGTCATGAGCGACTAGCTACGTACTAGCAGAGCGCCAATCACCGCTCGTTAGCAGTGATACGGGATGTACCGATATGTAGTTGTCAGTTTAACGTCGGGAACGGTGATACGGTGTGTTGATATTCCGACGCCACCACCACCGCTAGTACTACGTACTAGCAGCAGCAACAGTCGCTCGTCAGCTGTGGTACGGGTGTGCCGCTATATAGTTGCCGGTTTACCGTGGGGGACGGTGGTACGGGTGAGGCGATATTTACTTTCCTGTTTTTTATCGTGGACGGAGGTACACAGTGTACCGATATTCACCTCGCCGCTCTGCATCGTGAATTGTTGTATAGAATATATCGATATTCTCCTCATGGCTTTGGGTCGTGGAGGCAGTATGGGATGTTTCAATACTTTCTCGTCAATTTTAGAAAACGTTTGTTATCACATTGAATAATACCTAAATTAATATACAATATTTTTAGACGAAAACCCAGGCAGAAAGTAGTACTTATTTGCAACGTAAGCTGATATTTTAATAATACACATGTACAACTACAATCTTCCCAAATTAAATTTTAAAATTACGTATCTGAGGAAAGGGGGAATTGATCTATTCCATCCTTAGTTACTGTGACTTAGGGATTATTCATTGCCCAACTCCAAAACCACCAGCCCTGTTAAGCACTAAAAAAGATAAAGTACAAAGTTTTGGTACTCGATCAATTTATTTCAAGCGCTACATATCTTTGGTTACCGTTTGTCTGTCTTCAACGTTTAATAAGACAATAGTCCCTCTTTTATCCGCAAGCAAGCTAGCATTTCCTCCTTTCAGGCCATTTATCCTAGTCACGTTGAAAGCCTGTCCAGTTAAATGATACATGACAGTTTTATTTATCAATAAGATACATTATGACAGTTTTATTTATCACTAAGATAATTTTTTCATTCAAAAGCTGAACAGCGACAACGTAGAAACATTAAACACAAAATATTCCCCGTTAAAAAAATCTGCATATCAGTGGTGTATACTGCTTGCATGCTTTGGGGTACCCGGAACAATAGTTAACTTTGACACTATCACATACTTAATATGTTGCAATTTTAACATTGAAAACACGCTTAATATAATATATTATGTATATGTACACCCATCACCAAATGTGTATGTCTTGCACAAAAGCGCACATCTAATTTACTCTGTCCGTTTACTGCCCACTCCCTCCGAACGGCTCCGAACATGTCAAGAAACCGCTCGGGAAATCGACATCCGGAGCCCTTGACTGGCCCGTAACTTCCTAGTAGAAGGGGGAGTGAATCATTTCAACGAACGCACTCTGGAAGGTGCCGCTGGGTAGCAGCGGTTTCTTCGGCATGGCTGTCTCTCAAGAAGACTGACGCGCCGACGACCGAGTGATTTAATACAGATCTCATTAGAACAGGTTACATAAAATCTTGAAAAATGTACGTCACTGAAAAAGAATGTGACCTTTAATTATTTTTAATATAATTTATCTTGACATATTTTTGTTCTCGTGATTTTCTCGGGCTATAGAAATTTAGTCCCTAGACATTTGATGCAGAGCCTTCAACATCTGGGAGTGAAAGTGGATATATACAAACTTATGCAGAAAGCAGTGGTGATAGCAACAACAAGGATAGTGCGGAAATTTCTGGAAAATTATGCATTTTAAATTAGTGTTTCATGTTGCATAAATATTGTATTTTGATTGTGCTTTTATTTTGTAAATCTGTACAATTAATAATATGAATTACCAAAAAATGAGAAAAATAAACATAAAGCTCCGGTAGCCCACAGTATACGCCAATGCAACACATCGATATTAAACACATCCATAACTTTGCAAAACACAGTTTTTTTGAAAACATGCACACATTTTTTTGTCAAACTTCATTCCCAATTTTTTACAATCAATGGACTTTAGAACCCAATATCTCGAAATTAGTGTCAATGGAGTTGTACCACTATTAAAATATCGCCTCCAATTTCAATCAGAATTTTCGCGAAAACTACTTGTTTTTCAGAGAAATGTTTCATGACCTTTTTAATGAGCTGATTTTTTTAAAACAGACTTTGTCTGACACAAAAATATCTGTCTTCAATTTTGTAGTCCACTAACTTCATTTTACGGTGGTATAACTCCTTTACACCCCCAATATTCCGCAAAGAACGTATGCTTATTCATATCATCTTCAAACAAACAAGTCTTATCTTATACGAGAAAACACGCACAATTTTTTTTGTCTAACTCCATACCCGATTTTTTTATAATAATTTAACTTTAGAGCTCAATGTCTCGAAACTAGTGTCAATGGAGTTGTACCACTATTCAAATGACGCCTCCATGTGTATTTTGGGTGGGTTAGTTATCCTCGCATTTCGTCGAACAAGGCGTCCTACATTTGCGTGTTTTGGGACAAAACCACAGAGCGTCTATAAAAGTCCAACCGGAGCGTCTCTCAGATAAGAAAACCATGACCGGAAACATTTTCCTCAAGGAAAGCACCGGCCTAGCACCGACGTAAAAGCGACGTTGTGGCTCTACAGGAAAATACACCCAATTCGTTTTCCGTTGTGTCGGAAAGTCATTCACTTCCATTGACGTATTTATTTCCAGCGTAACTCCACCTACTACGTCAGGCTATTGCGGAAGTAGCTCATCGGCAACGCTGTTGACTCTGCAGGATCGTTGGCCGGAGAATCCTAGCGCTAGTCCCACGGTGTAAGGTATACAGGTGTGTTCACTCCCAGTCTAAAACTGAAGCTTATGTGAGGCTACTTCTCACAGTTCTCGCTATATAAGCGCTGCGATCTTTATGTCTCATTTGGCAAGGTCGTGATTCATTCGACAGCTGTGGCCAACTGATTTCTAATTTTAAATCAGTGGTTTGCCGTTTCGCCGTGGAATTGGTAAAGCCTAGAGCGAACAGTTACGGAAATGGATAGGAAATGTTGTGTAAAACTGTAATAACTACAGTTAAAGATGTCATCTTAAGATGTATATCTTACACCGTGACCCAAACCGATCGTGCGCACCGTACGGACAAGCGAGGAACTAGCCTCAAACTGGCTTCAGAAAATTTGCCCCAAAGGCGGCTAGTTGACACACCTATATATCTTACAATGTGGCTAGTCCTGATGACCGCAAATTTTCGCCACAATCTACTTAGCTATGTGGAATTCAGTCGCTGTCTGGAGGAGAATTTTAAAGGCCGGCCGCTCTGATCCTCAGTTTTCCGTGGTTTCTCCGATCAACACCAGGCCTAAGCCCGAACAGAACCGCAACAAACGGTCGACGGACCGTACGTGATCTTTTCTTCCTCTTTCTTGTGCCTTCCTCCCCCTTACATAAATACACATGCTCATCCTCACTTACACTTACTTGCCTTACATTACCATAAATCGTCCGGGGAGACATTGGGAACTTAGAGCTTGTCCCAGCAGAGACTCTCCCAGGGCTGGCGATTGATGTTAAGACGAACATCGTTCCTTAGCAGTCCCTTCTTCGTTATATGTGGGGAACACTAAGGCCGTTCGATGAACAAATTCGGGCGACGTGGAATTGGTGTTTACTGAGCTACGCATGTAAGCTTGGAGTTCTCAAGGCCTGCTTCGTTTCCTTCTTTTGCTCCTTCACTATTTGCTTCATATGAAGTCTATGGGCGTCCTAGGTTTGAAGAATCTTCAAGATCTTCTGGAGTAGGAGTCTTTCATTCAACCAAGCTGAATTTTCTTTTAAAAATTTACCACACTTTCTACTGCTTTTGTCCCAACTGGCAAAGTCACTATAGTTTGCCATTGTCTTGTAAATAGCACATTTGATATTTTTTCAGTATCAATAAATTGACAAAGACGACTAATTGCTGTATTTTGGCGTCGCGGCGATCGCGAGCCTCCAACAGCATTTCACATACCCCATTTTTCAGCATTTTGTAGAAATTCGTCTAAAAAGAAGAAATGTTTGTTTTGTAATACAAATCGTCTTAGAAGTCTTAAAAATATTATTTACTCTTTTAACATACGTCAGGAAGTGACTTATGCGAGGAAGACGCAATCCGCAGTATTTAGTGCAAGCAGTGCAAACTACGTAGAAAAAAATGTTAACGCCTGTATCTCACAAAACGCTGTAATGTGCTGTAATCTGTTAACTCCGTCATTTTCCTCACACTTTTTTCTTCTTATAACAATTTGTCTCAAACCGGAAGTAAGCGAAAGTAAAAACTAAAAGCCTCGAAGAAAGTTACGATATCTCTATTGTAATGCGCAAATTTACATTTATAACAATAACAAAAATTATTTTACAGTTTATAACAAATATTTATTCACAAAAATGGAAATAGTCTTCACGGGAAAATAATAAAACCTCTCTCTACAAACTAAGATATTCAGCAGACCGGTATACTGCAAAGTTCCTGAGTACTGATTGTACCAATATGGGCTTTCTGTTTCACATTCATCACGACAGAAATCACAAGCAAACTGAACCCAACTTTGCAGCTCAGTTCCGTGGATTTAGAACGGTGCACTGAATTTCTGCTGATGTCTATGAAAGGGGTAGACATTAGTCTAACGATAGGCGAAATCTCTGCGCCAGGGGTGTAATTTGAGTTATTGGGCTTTTGGCCAGCCTTGAGGCATTTCTGGCCCACGGTGCGAAGTGGGTAATAGATTTGTGTGGGGGACCCCCTCCACCCATCATTCACCGAAAATGTACATCAAGAAAAAATACAAAACATCCTTTTTTAAAATTGTTATGTTTATCATTAAATTGTTATCCCATTGCAGTTCAATTTTGCAATGCAAAAACAGCGCATTGCTTTGAAATGTTTATATAAACTTTATAAGTCCCGTAAAGAGACGCGTTGGCCATCTCGATCAGGTTTTTGTCCAGTTTCCCTGATCCATAGAGCAAATGCTGAGATGGCCCCTTGTTTTGCTTCTGAACGTAAATGTAGCTTCACTGTGCGCACGTTTTGTTGAGCACTCCTTTCGCTTGTAGTTCATTTACAGTTGAAATTGACTTTCTATAACTCGGGAAAAAACATGTTTCAAATATTTTGATTTTTCTAAAATAATTATTTTCTAAATTCATTTTTTCGTGTTTTTTTTTATTTTTGTTATTCTGGCCCTCAAGAAAATATGCGCAGATAAATTTCTTTCCCCACACGTCATATAGAGTTTTTACTGTTTTTTTGACAAATAAATAAATAAATAAAAACTCATTTCACAATTTTTGCAAATCGATTTTGTCGCTCGTGCCGCAATAAACATTTCAAATCGCATTACCGTTGAGCCGATCTTGCAACATAGTTCATTGAATATACGTTTTCAGTCGACGCAGACGTAATACTGAGAAACTTCGTTTATTTCTGGAATCTGACGCTTATGCAATATTTCTCTCACCTTAAATTCCGAGTGGGTATTTTTACACACTCGGAAGTTTTCGGGTGGATATAGCTACCCACCATATCCGCATTATCCGCCGGATCTGGACTCAGCGCCGCTGAGGGAGAGGGGTGAAAGTCCCGCAAAGAGACGCGTTGGCCGGCGCCGGATATCACGCTGCTATGGGGAAGGATCGCAGAGAAAAATTATGGAAGAATTGAATAGTTACCCCGAATACAGATCTAGCCCACAAAAAGTCGAAAATCGAGATTTCAGTGGAATAGTGATCTATTGGACGTAATACACAGGCCCCTCGATTCTGAGGGTGCACAGGCCATTCCAAAGTATATTATTCTTTAGGAAAAGTTTTCCTATTGGCGACTAGTGATCTCTCTGCAGCAAGATGTTGGATCGATGCGAGTATGTTGTAAGCGGTAATGCGTTGATAAAAATGTGACTTCACAGTGATTCGCAATTCATAATATATTGTTGGATGTAAGTTTTTAAAGAAATAAATTAATTTACACTGATTAGAGTTTTTTCTCTTTCCTGAAAACTTTTCCTTTTGTGGGTTAGATCTCTATTCGGGGTAACTATTCAATTTTAGAGATCCCGTTTTCCCCTTGAACACGTATTCTACAAAAGTTGCAATAGACCGACTTTTGATCAAAGAATAATTCATGAAAATGTATGAGCCGTTGAAAGCAAAAGTGGTGTAAGTTAAAAAAAAACTTTGCGGAAAATGACGTGTAAACGAAAAACGCTGTTAAACTATAACGCTTAGAACAAATGACCTAAAGTGTTATGGACGTGTTAAGGAGATATCCTTTTAACTAACTACAGATATTTTGGACTGAAACATTGCTTAATAATGAAGTAATTAACTATTTTGTTGTCTTTCATTACATTTGCACATACCGTTTCTGAAAACTACGACATAAATTCAAAAAATTGGCACGGAAAATTTTCGTCAAAAATAGTAATGTGATGGCAAAATAGGGCTTTGTCATCATTTTGAAACAAGTGAGAGCAATTTTGAAGTTGCGATTTTGACCTGAGCAGTATCACTTAAAGACACTTGTTTGTTTTTTACTTTCCCGTATACGTACGTATACACGGCGTGATATACGTAGTATAGGGAAAGTTATGTAATGCTGCGCGAAAAAATGGCCAATTTTCGGCGGAAAAAAATTAATTGCCGGGCCGTGAAAACGAATAAGTGGATAAAACCAGTTGCTAAATTAAGAAAAAAATCCTCTATCTCGTGGTGTGGTCAAAATCCATGATTTGTTGCTTCTTTATACTTAAAATCGATTGACGGCATTCCGTCCGTCTGTCCGTCTGTGGTCAACGCTAGCGCCTAAACCGTTCGGTCGATTTTCTCCAAAATTGATATTCCCCAGTCGACCTGATTCTAGTCAAAGCTTTGTGATTTTGTAAAAGATTCTTTAAAATTTGGGGGTACTTTATATGAAGCCCCCCGGGGATTTTCAACATTTTCTCAAAAACGGCTCCAAATGTTTTCTTTAAATTTCTTGTATGAATAGAAGAAAATTCACTTTTTAACATGGCATAGGTCCGATTTTCACGTACAGCTCTGAATTTTCGAAATTTGTGAAAGTTTGAATTTTTTTTCGGCGTCTTTCTCCAACTACAAAATTGAAGATAGAGATTTTTTCTTCAAATAAAATTGTTCTGCATATTGAGTTCTTTAATAAAGGTCATGTAAATGTTTTTCACAATTTTGGTAGTTTTCGTCCAATATTGCGTGCATATGTGGCAATTTTAAAAAATTACAAAAACAAAAATTTTCCTCAAAAACGGCTCCAAATTTTTTCTTTAAACTTTTGGTAGGGATAGTGGTAAATGTACTCTATCAATGACATAAAAGCCATTTTGGTCTATCGGTTGGTTTTTTCAAAAATTACCAAAATGTAAATTTTTTTACTTGTCTCTCACGTCATTAATATTTACACTATCGGCGATTTTTTTCACATTATTATATTTACGAGTATATATTCTATCAATAATGTCAAGTAAAGTTTCTCGAAAACACTACCGTTTTCTGTGAAAAGTAGCTCAAATTTCGGCATTTTAGAAATGCTCAAACGTCATTTTCTCGCATATGGCTGCAATTTTTTTCTTGAAACTTTTGTAACGGATAGTGCTAATTACACTCATTAGTATAGCGTGAAGTTTATTTTGAGTTTTTTTTTGTTTTTTTCAGAACTTATATAAATGTAAATTTTTTGAAAGATCTCTCACATCTTTAATATGCACATTATCCGCAATTTGTAAAGATGATTATATTTGTGAGTGTAAGTGCTTCAAATAACTTCAAATAAAGTATTTTGAAAACTCAAAAAATTTCTGTGAAAATGAGCTTCAAATTTCGCATTTCTAGTAGTGCTAAAACGCCATTTTCTCTTAAACGACACATAATTTTTAAAAGAAAATTGCCCTTTAAGGCTAGGTTTTTGTGTTCTTTAATATTCTAAAATTAATGTTTCTGTTCTACCAATAGGAAACCGAAAAATTAAGAAAATGCCAAAAAATGTACTTTTGGCGATGATAGATGGTAGCTGACAAGAAAGAGTATGTGGCAATTCCGAATAGCTAGCGAAGACCCAGGAAAATAGAAAACTAATACGGGAAAGTCTGTGCCAATCTGTTTCTGTTTTTTGACAAATAAATAAATAAAATAAATACGGTCATGCTTAATTTTTTCAAATACGAGTAGTTTTTCTTTAATTTTGTGACAAACGTAATAGGCCGCTGTAAATTTACTGCGCTTCGGACAGCTGGATGCGTCGTAAATTAGAATGTGCAATTTTGTATATTATTTCTTTCTTCGTTTCTTACATTCGAACTTTGTTATAGACTTACACATTAATATTTTAGAAATTGTTTATTTTGAATATTTGAAATAAGTAAAAAGAATTAATAGCTCTCAGAATAGCGACAATGCAGGGTCTGCAACAATGGAATTCATTTTGCGCTCGCGAGTATCTGTGAATTAGTGTCATTGTTGTGGCCTAATGGAGCTGTATGAAAAAGGGAGTTATAATTGTCTAATTTATGTTGATATTTGCAGGCAAATATTTAGTATTGCACCAAATGCTGTACCATTTGTAGTGAGTAGAGAATTTGTTGCATGGTTTTAAAATACTCTTCCCTAATCATGGCCCAATGGAAGGCATTTCTATATTTCCAGGGTATCAGGCTTCTTTTTCCAATACAGGGTTACAAAACTTTTGCATTCTATTTTTGTGAAGTTGTAGAATTCACATAGTTCTGACAACATTGCAATGGAAATAGTGAGTTCCAAGCGAAGATGTTAGTAGCGCATAAAGTGCAACATTACAGTACTACTTAGCTGTTTCCTCTAATACGAGAAAGTAAGTGCTGTTGTAGCACCACTAGTTTTATATCAGGATTAATTTTTCTTTCTGAATAAATGTGTTCATTTCGTTTGAAAATAATAAACAATTTACATGTTTTGGAGAGTTTCTATGCTTTCCCAATGCAAATTTTGCCTAGAAATCATTTATTTAAAGTAATTTTTGAGTTCTTATTGCGGCTCCAGCCATTTTGAATATCCAAGTAATTTATTACACAAAATGTGCTTCAAATTGTCTTAAGAATGTATTTTCAAATTTCCCGGCGTTTCCACCCCGAACAGCCTATATATTGATTTAGATTTGTCAAAAGCAATATGTAGCGTTTTGGGGAGAAGCGCACGTTTTAGTAAGCATCAATCTATCTTCTCCACCTATTTATTATTCAAAGTTGAATAATCTCTTTCACATGCACTTCATTTTGTCCTCAACGGCTCTCTTAACAACACTAATTTCACTTCTGCGTCTTGCACCACTTACAATTGATCTATCAAATAGTTTGCTTTGCGTTCCATCTCGGCTATTGTTGAGGGCAGAAATTAAGAATTTGTAGTTTGCTAAGCCCTGTTTCGTAAGCTTCGCCTTTCCGACAGTAGGCTGCGGCCTCTGTGCCTTCCCCGCCTGGATTGTGTAGACGACTCGTAGATTGTAATTATTGAAAATATGCCTGATGAAATATGAGAAGAAGCTCAGAGAACCATGAAAACATTACTTCCACGAAAAGTAAAGTATGAGAGAAAATACAATATGTATGAATGTTGGAAAGTAGATAAACGAGTTTACTTCTGACTCAGACGTTTTTCTGGCGGACTTTATAGAACGGGTAACTACAACTGACGTTTATTTTTTTACGTTTGTAATATGCGAAGACCGATAAATTAATGTTTTACATGTAAACATTTAATTTATTCATGTTAAATATTTATGTAGTTTCATTACTCACCTACTTTCAAATCACTTTGTTTACTTCACCAATTTTGTCTTATTCATTTTTTGTTTGTATGCTGTTGATGCACGTTACTTGTGATGCATATTTTTTGTTGATGTTCCATGGCCGACTAGAAATACCTTGACAACATCAGTGTTAATAATGACTTAATTAAACAATTTGATCCTTTTATTAATTCTGATTGACAGTTATGGAGTTTTAATTGCATGCGTGCAATTAATATAAGTGATAATCATTGATTTTTCATAGAATAAATGAGGATATTTAATT
This sequence comes from Acheta domesticus, assembly GCA_031308135.1. NCBI lineage: Eukaryota > Metazoa > Arthropoda > Insecta > Orthoptera > Gryllidae > Acheta > Acheta domesticus. Next base: position 42,477,157 of record JAHLJT010005437.1, on the reverse strand, counting down.
TACGAAACGAAAAAAAGTAAATTATTTTGGTGTTACACATTACTTTCATTTGGTTTTCTTGAGCATTGTGCAATTTCGTTCGCAACATGGAACAGTGTGCGATGTATAAGTAGTATGTTCAAGTGCGGTGCACATGTAGCACCAACCTATTTTGTGTGGTTTTGTTCAGCATTATTTTTGCTGCTGAGCATTCATACAATGCAGTATAGGCACTAAAACAATAAATCCAAGATTTGAAATTTAAAACGAGAAATACGATATTCATTAAAAGGGGAATGGAAGTACAGTGCAATGAGAATATATTTACTTAATCTCTTGGGATGAAGCACCTTGAAAGGATCTTAAAATACAACCAACGCGACATGTTTCTTACAATGTTTTCTCAGGTTCTCTAGAATCAATTACCCGTAAGGACGTAGTAAGCACGCAACAGCTGAAGCATTTAGCAGACTGTGTCAAGGAGAACCAACCTCTTGGCCCATCCCGCCGGAATGTGAATGAAGCGTCTTCTGTTCGCAGCACTAGCGTGAGCGCGACCTAGCGGAAACGACACTTTTACGAGTCGAAACGATACGGAACTCTCATAAACCCAGGAAGCTACCGAAAGTTTGCCACGGAGCTTCGTTTGCACACAATGGCTACGGATGGCAGGTGAGAATTCGACTGTACGTTTTAGTGCCTGATGGAAATGCACAGACCCTGCTTATATCAGAAAACCAACCATAATTCAAGACTTGATATAATAAGTAAAACGGGATGTAAGTGCCATTTCTGTTAAATTTATGATTTTACCAGAATAATGATGAATGAATCAAGTCACGTAACATAAGAACCAAAGTCTAAACGTGCTTCTGTATAGTGTTACGGGGGTGATTATAAATGGCAGGAGTTTAATGTGCCAATAGGTTTAACGTATATATAAACTCATTTTTTTCGATAGTATGAAAATGGCATTTACATCTTTTTTTATTTCAAGCCTTCAGTTTATTTATTAACTTACAATTTGTTTATTTATTTGAATGGCTCAAGGGCAACATACAACCCGACCATGCGGAGTGTAGGACTGGCGATAAGGGCAACACTGAGCTTTGTATTTGCTTCAGAGAGAGTATACCATAGCCTTACTTCAAAATTGTCTCAGCTTCTGTAGCTGTGTGACAAATAAAAAAGCCAGGCCGATGGCGTTAGCAAGTTACGGTGAAGGAAAACGTCATGTTCGCCACATGCCTCTCTTAGCTCCATGCATGGCTGAAACTAGGCCCCGAGCAATGGGTACACCGTTAGATAGCACCAGGGGTCGGAGAAAAGAAAATGCCGAAACATACATTTATTTGTTTGTTCATTAGTAGGGAGCGGATTTCTATGATTTTAGCATATTTTAGTCCGTTGCTTCAGCGGATAGCTAAGTGAAATTTCTTGACATTTGGTTAGAATTGGAAGGTATAGTAGATTAATAGGTTAGTGCATATTTGTGCATATTTGGCTGATTTTTCCTGTTGGTGCATATTCGTGTAATTAATAGGGGCATATTTCGCATATTTCGTTTAAATAGAGACTTATCTCTAAAACGTTTCATGTTTTCATAAAACCTATTATTTTGTGAGCGTTCATTGATTAGAAAGAGCTTGTCACAAATTGCCTTTATTCTTCTTTTCTGTAGATGATAAAATACTTGTACAAATGTAGGATATTTCTTGATGTCATGTTTTTTTTTTAAATCAGGCAGAAAAAATTAAAGAAGACATACGAGACAATGTACTTCACTAAGGTGCGTGTTACTTCAATTAATTCTCCGAGGAAACAAGCAAGGTTACGGTATGTTTTCACAAAACTATATTTTTTTATTCCAAGCATGCTTCTCCTGAATTTTATCCAGAAAAGTTTATTAAGGAAATGAAATATCGTTAATTTTAATTGCGTATTAAAATGCATTTTTCAGAATTTTAGGTCATAAATGCATATTAAAGTTCATGTTTAAGAATTTTTAGATCATAAATGCATTTTTTAAAAGCATATTTCAAGATTTTTTATGGCGTAAAATTCCTCTCCCTATTTATTAGCAATCCTCTCGGGTGGCTCAAGGATAGCGTGACAGCTTTCCACAACTTGATCCCGGGATCGATTCACGGTCGCGGCACAATTAGCGCTATGGTGTTTCAGTATAACCGTCTAAGTTTCTAAAGTTGTGTGATGAAAGAAAAAAGCTCAGGCAAGTCAAATATGCTAGATACAGTGAAGGGACTTCGTCATGCTCGCCACACTTCTCCCTTACTCTCAAGTGTGGATAATAAATAGGAACAGGGCACACCGCTAGCTGGCAAAATGTCAGATTAATCCGAACTTAAAATGCCAAATACATATACACATTTACCTACTAGGGTTAAGGCGCTCTTCAGGTGTAATGGTCTTTGAAACCCATGAGTGATGATGTAATGAGTTAATGATAAAAATAATTGTAATGGAGAAATGGTGGAAATAGCATAACTCCACGAAATCTTGCTTGGCCCAACACAAATTCTTCGGCGATCGATCGAGAACCAAACCGGGACTCAGCAATGGGCGACATGTGCGCTAGCCATTAGACTCCGTACCTCCCGCTCAGTATTTACCATATTATCTAACAATGACCATATTCTAATTTTACCACTAGGTACCGAATGCTCAATTAGAATTTTCAAAACAAATTAAGCACAATTATCAACACTGAAAAACAATTTCTAGATATCCATTCGGAAGAGACAGATGTTTTGAAATGTATTCATTATATGCTTATTTCTAGAACAGTTTTTTACAGTATTATGAAGAACAGTTAACAAGGAGTCTACTACTTACCCATCTTCTCCCAAGTCAAGCGGCCTGATGGGGCCCTTCATATCCATCGTGAACGAGCCTGCAAGCAAAAAACGAAAGAAGTTAATGTCATGTGCTCCTTTTAAGAACAAGGGGACGGTTTGTCTCTAATATTTCGAGTTTTACTGGAATTTTTACAAGAATATCATGATTGAAACTTCTGCTGTATGAAATTGGATGTATGCATTTATATTCAACTATAATCTTTGAACTAGTGGAGTGATTCCTCTTAAATTATACCTGAACACACCGACTGAGTTAGTTCAGAACTATCATTACCATTGTCGTCACAACTACCTATCCGGGAGAGGTGGCTCAGGGCATTAATTGATTCCACTGCAGTGCCTCTGACCGGGAGGTCCTAGGTTCGAGTTTCGGCGTTGGCAGGTTTTTCGAAACTACCTTGTCAGCTAGGTCGACTTCAGCCACTGTTTGGGGGGAATCCAACGGTAGTTTTCCGTGGTTTCTCCTATCAACACCAGGCGAATGCCGGAGCAGTATCCTAACAAACAGGCCACGGACCGCGTGCGATATTCCCTGCCTCTTCCTTATTCTATCCTCACCCCTCACATTTACAATGTACTTAACTACACCTACGCTGGAAGACCAATCAGGACCTTAAAGCTTGTCCCAGCTGGGGCAGTGCCCCGCTGGTGGGAGATACCTGGTTGAAGGAAACTCTCGCATGCCGACGTGTTGGTCGGCGCTGGATATCGCCGTCCAGCTGGCAAAGATCACCGCCATTTCACGCGACAAAACATACACTATACTTACGGTACTAGTGATCTTAGCTGTTGATGTTTCCGGAAACACTAATCAATCAATCTAGGGCAGTGATGTCAAGGTCTTCTACTAGTGGCAGTGGCACGCGTATTGGCACCGTAGCATGCCACGAGCTTTTCTGCGCAACTAGGGTCGGGAAAGGAAACTATTAGTAACGCCGCCGTTTTACAATAGGGATGGCGTTGTCTCTGGTGGCAGGGTGACGAACTACGCGAAGGGGCGATTTCGTCGTGGCACTCGTGCCACGGACTCACGCTCGTGGCATCGACCTTGACAACACTGCTCTAGAGTCTCTGGTCCGAGAAAGCAATAAACAGTCGTCCACGTTTCAATGATCGACCGCGGATTCCACCATACAGCTTCGCTGCGTCGCAGACACACGCCGTCGAAAATCTGTTGAATGAGGCAAAGCGGCGGTCGTCCTTGACATTTGAGATTCTGCATGCGTGTGCATCGGCGCAGCTGGGTTATTGGGTAAACCGTGCATAATCACCAGCAATGGGGCATCTCACTGGGAATCTTCAGTTTGCACACTCAGTCAGCCGTGACTGGGTCAAGAGATGGGACTAGCCTTGGCACGGTGCTAGAGGACCGAACTCACATTATACAAGACATGAGACATAACGTTACGAGGGAGAAATTTGCTCTACAATGGCTTGGCGATTGTTCAATTTTCACAATTGCATTAAAACCTTGATAAAGCGATATTGATAAAATTGTACTTCTGGGACCAAGTGTGAATTTCTGATGTTTTTAAATGAAAAAAAATTGTAAGAATATGTCGTGTTGTTACGAATGCTTTTCCTTTCAGATTTAAGTGATTTCCCATTCAACAGTGGCACTTTTAAGTGGTTTCATATCGATGGTGTCATATAAGTCTTACAAAAACTGTTCTCTAAGATGTCATCTTTCTAAGAATATTTAATGGGTTAAGGCACATATTTGTATGAATTGATGTAAAGTAAACTTTAAAAATATTAATGTTTCAGACTAATAGTTATAAGAAATTAAAATACATAAAAATAATTGACAAAGTACAATAAGGAAAACGTCTTCTTCCTGTTTTACTCCTGACGTCACTCCGTGGGAGGAGCGAAGCTAATATGGCAACATCTCGACCAACGGATGGAGACAGTTTGACTCTGTTATTATCTCTCGCAGAAGACACGTTCCAGGTGTTAACTTCCTTTCGATGTGGAGAGTTTCGAAATGTTAGTTACCAATATTTAAAAATAACACCACAGTTGGTCCTCTGTAAAAGCACAAAAGCTTACAGAATTTGAAGTAATAACATTACTAGTAATACCCAAATAAAATCATAAGAACTATTAAATAATCAATTTCATATTTGCGGAATGTGTCAGTTATAGTTTTCTCCCGCCGGCTACTATGGCTCAGTAGCAACGTCCGTTTCCGCTGCAACGTCACTGCCCATGAGATCCTACGGTTTGAGCCCCGTCGGGGACGATTTTTCGGCACTAGATATATAGTTCGTTCTAATTCACATCCTGTAAGGAGGAAAATTTTAGCTGCCGGCTGCTCTGATCAGAAATTTTCCTTGGTTCCTCCGATCGGTAATAGGTGAATGGTGGAGCAGGATCTTAGCAATCGGAACGCGTGCAATGTTCCCTTGATCGCTTACACACACACACACACACACACACACACCATTTATATTCACTACACTACCACCCTTGTCCATTGCTCAGAGCATAAGTACCTACGGAGCTGAAACATGGACATTGAACAAAAGGGATAAATGCAGGTTGATAGCCCTTGAAATGAACTATAAGAGAAGGTGCTGTCGGGTGTCCAGGTTGGATCATGTTAGAAATGAAACAATAAGACAGATGATGAACGTAGAGAGCAGCATCTTGGATTCAATTGGCACAAAACGGTTAAATTGGTATGGACATCTCCAGCGTATGGGAAGTAATAGAGGGCCACAGAAGATCTGGACATGGGCACCTCCAGAGCGAAAGAAGCTGGAAGACAACCAAGAAGTTGGAGAAAGGACATCCAAGAAAAAAATGGAGGCAAGAGGCCTCAAAGATGGAGACTGGGAAGATCGGAAGAGGCGGAAACTGAGAAGCGAGGAGCGTCGACAGCATGTACTATATATACCACCCTTGTCGGGAGACTAGACGGAAGCGTGTAGGTTGTTCGCTGGGGCCATGTCCCGCCGGGAGAGATACTTGAAGAAGGGAAACCCCGCGTTCGGAAACACATAGCCACTCACTAAATTACTTCCCCCTTCCCTCAATGACTCAGACTTCTGACTTTCGTCCATGAACAGGCAACAGCTTTTGGGTCAACGGGTGAGACTCTCCGTGGCTCATTACACAAGCGAACAAGAATCCATGTTCGTAGTCATGGTTATTCTTGTAGCGATGTTAGGATTATCAGAGATCTCACGAAAAATCGTTTTATTATTCAGCAGAAATCCTGGGAGTAGTTTAATAATTAATTAAATGTGTTGTTTCGATTCCCTATGTTTCTGTGAACGAGACAAGAACTAACAAAAATGAGAGAGATGGGGAAAGTGCAAGAGTGAACAGATGAAATCCGTAAACAAGGAAATTAGAAGACATTACTGAAAAGTATATTTCAAATTGACAAAGACACGCACAGGACATTATGGGAATGAAGAAAGCAGATCATATGACGATCGAAACAGTATTCGAACCGGACAATCTAGAAACACAGTATATACTGCATTTTGCTAGATAGCAAAATTCTGGAAAGCGAAATAAGCAGACATCACCAACGCTGTAGTTTGCTTGTTAATTTTATTTAGAAAGACATGTTTTATACAACAGTTGTACGAAATTTTTTCGTCTTTAAAATTGATTTGAATATTTTTTTGTGTACAGAAGTACAGGATGAATAGTTGTAGAGGAAAACCCGATATAAGTAAAAACAAAATACTGTTTTTCGGGCGTCCCGCAGTCTAAGATTTTATTACTTTTTTTTTTTCAGGTAAAATGCACTTGCAGGCTGGACAGTTTTGGCAAGACGGCGGACAATGTGAGCTGCTGATGTGTTGTTTCGTCGTAAACACGGTTTGTACTAGGACCCGCAAAACAAATACAGAATTTTGAAAAAAATTGGTCGAAAGTGTTTTGTTACAATGTGTGTTAGACGGAGTAATTCGTGTAAATCTTATAAAGGGACATTGTTTTCCGTTCCGAAAATGAAGATACCGCAAAAAAATGAGTAGAAGAAGAGTATTTCTCCCAAGAGCTTCCACAGAATCCCTATGACATTTTGGGGCATTTCTCTCAAAGAGAACTGTTATCTTACTGTGCGGGCGCTGGTTGAAACGGGTTACATTGATCTCGCACAGTGGTAGTTACAGAATTGATTTCGCATTGCTTTCTGTTTGTTGTTGTGAATACACACTAGTACTGCATTACTTTCAGACGACAAATAGTGTTATGTGATCCGATAATATTTCATTTAGAAAAAAATAGTTGCCGTGACTTATGCCACAACCCTCGTACTACACTTAAACGTTTTACATTAATGATAAAATATGATAAAGCAAACTATTGGAAAAGAAGGGCAGTAGCTACACTTCAGAAGCTACTTACATCTTCTGAAGCTTACATCTTCAGAAGATGTAAGCTTCCAATGCCAATGTTTTCAACATCGATTTATTGAAGCCGATGTTTTTGCGTCGATGTTGTTTGTTCGATGTTTTTACATCGTCCATGTTTTTTGTTGAAGTGTTATTTTTGGTCTATTGTTATTTTTCGAAAATGAAATAAAATGAAAGAATAGCCAAGAATGAAAATGAAAACACAAGAATAGCCAAGAATGAAAATGAAAACACAAGAATAGCCAAGAATGAAAATGAAAACACCAGAACAGTTTATGATCAATTTATTAGTGTATTATTTTGTATTATTCAATCTGATAATGAGTAAATTGTACTTTTGTAAATTGTTAATTGTAAATTGTACTTTTTTATTCATTCTTTGGTGATTTTATTTAGTCTTAATCTGCCCCTCTGGTGGCTCATGGACAGTGTGCTAGCTTCCGGTGATGCAATTCCGGGTTCGATTTCCGGCCGGAGCAAATAGTATTAAGCGGTAGCTTTCCATTACAATAGCCGCCGTTTCTGTAACTGTGTGATGAAAGAAACTCAGGCAGGCCTAGTTATTGAATTGAATTGCCTTGTTTTACATGGCGATACTCAGGTCATGAGGTCTGCTCTTCCATCTGACCACGCAAATTTCGTCTCGCTCCTTTCACCAACTATCGGAGAAAGAAGGAATTCCTTGGGCGACGAAACAGGCGATTTTGAATTTAGCAGAGGCGTCATTTAGGCTTGACGATCTTTTACACGCACTCAATCTAGTAACGGGATTGCAGGCTGTACTTCTCCGAAGGAAGGCGTACGAAGGATTTTTTCGCCCTTAAAAATCCACTGCTTCGGTCGGGTTTGAACCCGCGAACTTCGGTATAACAGTCCGATACGCTAACCGTTACACCATCGCCAATAAGGTAGATACGGTGAAGGAAGTACATCATGATCGCCACGTGTCTCACTTACCCCAAGGCGAGGATTGTAAAAAAAAGGGCGCTTACATGGGAGCACCACAAGCTGACAAACGACGGACGACAAACCACAAACGGACGCACCACAAGCTGACAAACGACGGGGAAACGACGACAAGCGGACAAACAACCCTAAACTGCCAGTTACACACAAACTTGTAGTTTTAGCCAGTTAATTATCAACTGGTAAACAATCTATTGAAACAAATCCTATCATCCGAGGAAACAATGTTAGTGATAATGAAATCACTTTTTAACATTGATGTATCAAAACATCTATTGCTTAGGGATGCTTTTTACTTACATCAATGGCTTAACTTTTAACATCGGCATCCAGGTATCAGTCCCTGCTCGCCAACTTCCCTTAAGGCATATGAGACTAAAGGACGAAGATGTTTCTGCATTACAGAATAGTTATTTTTGTTTTCTGGATGGAAATATCAATGACAAAAGAGTTTCGAAGCGACTGATGTAATTCTTTTCCGTTTATTGACGTATGTTTTATTTCACGTCGTGCCGCATTTCCTCTTTTATTCATACCGCGAATGTTCTTTACGTGCCACGTTCAGAAACCAATAAAACATCTGAAAGATTATAATTGATTCGATTGCTCTTTGGAAATCAACTGTGAACTCTTGTGAAAATTATGTGGGTGGAAGGAGAGCTATTCCAAACACATCCCGATGCCGTTTTATTTGTAGTTTTTAATCGTGTAATTTTGTATCTAAATTCAGGCTATTAAGCAATAAAGGGCCTCATGAACTGTCTTAATACTTTAAAAAATTATTATTATTATTATTATTATTATTATTATTATTATATTATTAAATTTGTTTTGACTACTATTATTAGTATTATTATTTTTACAGAGAATAATGTAACAGAACCACGGATGAGCAAATTTATTAGTGATATGATTTCAGCGAAACACTATAATTTGATTGAAAATCGATTACTGAATATACAACATCCTAAAAATTGGATAAGTTTCAGGAAGTATTTGGAAACTCTTCAATATTTCATACATTCAGGAATACAGTATGAGATGCAAGAGATTAATTCAATTTAAATAAATTACAGAAGATGTAATTCTTTATGTTAATGCTTACAAAAACAGTGCTCTTGAAATACTAACATTTGGTATTTTTACAATAGGAATAATATTATATATTGAACTTGCATTACTTTTTTCTCGCATAGAGATGTTTACAGAGCAGTTCCTACATTACTACACTTCTTAAGACACTGAGATTACACAATGGTCTCTGCCATCCATGAATAAGTGTCTGTAGGTTTGGTTTTCGGGACGAAATGCGTTAATTTTCAAGAATTTAAGACATCTACATAAGATGGTATATTGCTGAAATGTGAAAACGGCAGTATGTAAAAGAACACTTACTCAGTGCATAGTATTCCCTCTCCTGGTCCTTCATTGTAGAATTGTCCCTCGCTCCCATAACACAACTGATATATACTCGAAACTCAAAACACCCACAACGCACGTAGTTTCCTCTTATCACTTCAAATCACTCACGACCCAAGGAAAGCGCGCTTTCGAGTTAGTTGTTGCCTGTTCAGCCTTTGGGTCACAACTGACTCAACACGATGGCCAAGTACTTTGGAGCCCAATGAGTCAACAGGAATTTGTCGCTTAATCGTTCCCGAAGACGACAGTGCAACACAACAAACAAATATCGGAAGTGGATGTATTACGTATGGGTCGTCTTTGCCGCGCACTGGGGATTTCCGGCGTCTCGGAGGAAATGCGAAACGAGAGAATTTGAGATAATAAAACACGGAAATGTGGTGTAGGTTTCAGATGGCGGATGTTGTTGGTTGAATTGGACTTTTTAAATTATAGCTAAGATGATAGTAGCGCATAAAGTGCTATATTTTAGTACTACGTAGCTGTTTCCAATAACGCGGGAAAGTATGTGCTGTTGTAGCAGCACTAGTTTACAATAGGAATAATATTGTACAGCCAAACCTCTTTGTTATGGGTTTGAAACTCTTTGTTTTCTGACTATTATTTGTAACTCTAATAAAATACTTTTTAGATAGCCCGTAGTAAAAGCGATTATTTGAAGGGAGTGCACAATGTGCTATAAGTCCAATTTTTAGCGTTAGTGCTAAAAGCGAGACGATGCTCAAATGTTCGCTAAAACTGCGAGAGCAACAAAGAAAACAAAATACATTCATTTGATCGCATCACCTACTACTGACCTTAGAATAACAGTGATTTGTAATCTTGAATTAAAATAAAATGAAGATCAGAAACTCTTACTAAAATGTAGTGTATGACTCACGTGGTATTTTGCTCGAAGAAATAAAATAAAATGCCACTTTTACCACTCGCTTCGTAAGTAACTATTTTGTAAATTTCAACTATGTTTTTGTGCTTTTATTTAGATTTTCTTTACTGTAATATTGTTCACTATTTTAAAATTAGTTTAATATACGTTAATATATATTAGTTTAATATATCATGTTGGGACTTCCTTAATGTGGTAGGAACATGTGTTCTGATAAACATATATGCTGCTGAATTGGTGTCAAGAACAGCAAACACATCCTAATCTCTGTGTAAAAGAGGACGCAAAACACACGTGTTCGGCATCCGCCATTCGAAACCATTTTTACTTTCTCACTACCGCGTACTCACTGGAGAGAAAGTTATGTAATGCTGCGTGAAAAACGGCGAATTTTCGGCACAAAAACTCTTATCACAGGGCCCTGGTAACGAAAAACCGGATAAATAGTTGCTTAATTTAGAAAAATCCTCTAGCACATGCTGTAGCACCAATCCATATTTGGGGGTCCTTGATACCGAAAAATCGAATGACGGCAAGTCTCTGTCCGTCCGTCTGTGAACAACGCTAGCTGATAAACCGTTCAGCCGATATTCTCCAAAATTGATATTCCCTTATCAATCTGGCTGATGTCGCAGCCCTTTGAATTTCAAATCCATATTCTAATCCTAGGGCATTTTCCGAAATTTCAAAAATATGGTTCCGTCGTTTTGATCCGTCCGTCAGTCCGCCAGTCAGTCAGTTCATCAGTCCTCCAATTCGCCAGTCAGTCAGTCCGACAGTCCGTCCGTCTGTCCGTCTGTCCGTCCGTCTGTCCGTCCGTCCGTCCGACCGTCCGTCGTTCTGTCCGTCTGCGGCTAAACAATAGATAGGTTTTCCACACTAACTGATATTCCCCTATTCCCCTATTGATCTGGACGAATTCGAGAGTGCGTGTTTGAAAGAAAAGCATTTTCAAGTAAAAAACCGCTCAGCATTTTTTCTAACATTTCTTTTCCTCTGACAGGAACAGGAATTTTCCACTTTTTAAGAATTCAGGATACGTTTTTCTGTCAAAAAATCGATGGTTTTCTTTTTGCGGCATCGCAATACTCTATATAAACTACGAAAACAGTACGTGAGAAAGTAAAACGCGCAAAATTCAAATTCCGTGAATCTGACGACGAAAGAGGCCTGACTCTCGCCACGTAAAATAAGGCAATTCAATCTATTTTCTTCTATTCTATTTTCTCTCTATTCAATCTATATTCTTACCTGATAATTTTTATTCCCCACCTCCTTCCCCCCCCCTGATTAAAATCCTGGCTTCGCCCGTGTCTGTGGCGACGGAGACGCAGTCTGCCTCCCGCTCGAGGAAAGCCGTGCAAAAGCGACGGCGTCCAGCGCAGCGCGTCAGGCGAGCCGCTCCCGCGCGCGGGAAGGCCCGTTTCCCCAGCGTTCGTGAGGCGCGCGTCACGCGACGCGATGACTAATCGAAGCGGGAAACGGCGGCGGCGGAACCCTCGGCGCTGGGAAGTGATGGACAGGGAACGCTCGCTTCAAACTACAAGCGTAACTTTTTCCGTCCGACCGTCGGTCCGTCCGTCCGTCGGTCCGTCCGTCCGTTCGTCCGTCGGTCCGTCCGTCAGTCCGTTCGCCCGTCGGTCCGTCCGTCCGTCGGTCCGTCCTTCCGTCGGTCCGTCCTTCCGTCGGTCCGTCCGTCCGTCGGTCCGTCCGTCCGTCGGTCCGTCCGTCCGTCGGTCCGTCCGTCCGTCGGTCCGTCCGTCCGTCCGTCCGTCCGTCCGTCCGTCGGTCCGTCCGTCCGTTCGTCCGTCGGTCCGTCCGTCAGTCCGTTCGCCCGTCGGTCCGTCCGTCCGTCGGTCCGTCCTTCCGTCGGTCCGTCCTTCCGTCGGTCCGTCCGTCCGTCGGTCCGTCCGTCCGTCGGTCCGTCCGTCCGTCGGTCCGTCCGTCCGTCGGTCCGTCCGTCCGTCCGTCCGTCCGTCCGTCCGTCCGTCCGTCCGTCCGTCCGTCCGTCCGTCGGTCCGTCCGTCCGTTCGTCCGTCGGTCCGTCCGTCAGTCCGTTCGCCCGTCGGTCCGTCCGTCCGTCGGTCCGTCCTTCCGTCGGTCCGTCCTTCCGTCGGTCCGTCCGTCCGTCGGTCCGTCCGTCCGTCGGTCCGTCCGTCCGTCGGTCCGTCCGTCCGTCGGTCCGTCCGTCCGTCCGTCCGTCCGTCCGTCCGTCGGTCCGTCCGTCCGTCCGTCCGTCGGTCCGTCCGTCCGTCCGTCGGTCCGTCCGTCTGTCGGTCTGTCCGTCTGCGGCTAAACAATAGATAGCTTTTCCACACTAACTGATATTCCCCTATTAATCTGGACGAATTCGAGAGTGCGTGTTTGAAAGAAAAGCATTTTCAAGTAAAAAACCGCTCAGCATTTTTTCTAACACTTCTTTTTCTCTGACAGGAACAGGAATTTTCCACTTTTTAGGAATTCAGGATAAGTTTTTCCTTCGAAAAACTGCCGGTTTTTTTCTGCAGCATCGCAATATTGCCCTACAGTAGTGAAGTGATGGAAAGGGAACATTCGATTGAAACTACAAGCGCAACTTTTTTTATTTGTTTACTAGGAAAATCCGGCAGACGTTGTTCTGCTCTTTATCTGCCTCTTTCCCCTTCCATCTCCTTTTCTCACTGTCTTACCCTCCTTGTCTCTGCCGCTCTCTGTCCCCTCACCCCTTACTAACACACACTTTTACTTGTACTAGGAAAACCCGGCAGACGTTCTGCCCTTCATCTCCCTCTTTCCCCTCCCATCTTCCTTTCTCACTGTCTCCCCCTCCTTCCCTCACCCTCACCCTGTCCCTCTCTGTCTGTGTGTGTCTCTGTCTCTGCCGCTCTCTGTCCCCCGCATTCACATTTAATGGCAGATTCTGCACATCTCTGAACAGGTGATGTAACATTGGGAAGAGCCGGACCAGCAAAAATGTAATAGAAAGTTCAAGAAGGTTTCATCCTGTAGATTACGATGTGGGAAATCTTTGAGGCTGAAGGCCATAGAATGCATTGTTTAAGAGTTATTTAACGATATACATTCAACATGCTGCCGAGCGTGTTGCGGGTTGCATTTGACGTGAATATTTAGTTTTGTTCTGCAGCGCCATGTAGTGGAGTTACAACAGAATTAACAGCACATAAACCTTCTGGGTGAAAAACAAACACGCAGAAGTGCCAATTTTCATGGAGATCGGTACAACGGTGTTGGAGTTTAGCTATTAGTTATTAATTTTATTTTTTATTTATTTATTTTATTATTTATTTATTTAAAAAATGGCAAAAAAATTCTTTCGAAACAAGGAGGAATGAAGACATGAAGGTCGGCATAGAGTCCGCTCAAAAGAATAGATAGATGGATAGGTGAATAGATGGATTGGTAGACAGATGGATGGATAAATGGGTGGGCATATAGGGGGATGGATAGGTGAATAGTAGATCTCTGCAATCAGGCGAAAAAACAACCGCTCGAGACTCTCGGGCTCCGCGCCGACGCTCGGCGAAGGGAGGGGGACCTTGCTTGGGGGGGAAGAGATAGCTGTTTAACGGGCATTTCGACCGGCCGCCTTGCGGCTCCCGCCGAGACGCGGGAGTCGCCGAGCGCCCGGGCGCTCGAACGCTCGGCCAAGCGCCGGACGGGATATATGGGATATAAAGTCGCCGCACGTAGTGATCGCAACTCTTTCAATTCATTCTAATCGAAAAAAATACAATTTCAATTAAACGATTAATTTGTTGAAAAAGTAACAATTTATCGATTGATTGGAAATAACTTTATAGAGACAAAACAATATTAATATTACGATGTGAGAGACAAGTAAAACTAGTGGTGCTACAGAATGGCACAGACTTTCCCGTATTAGTTTTCTATTTCCTTGGGTTTTCGCTAGCTATATTGAATTGCCACATACTCTTCCTTGCCAGCTACCATCTATCACCGCCAAAAGTACATTTTTTTGTATACCAGTATTATAAACAGCCCTTTTACATTAACAAAATCGTTCATAGTACGGCATATTATTGCACGAATCATTAAGTCATCCCTATTTCTGCACGAAATATGAGCCATCACTGACGTAATAGTCACGGCCCCTATATATTTTCAGTTATGGAATTTAAAGAAGGCAGTGGTACCATATAAATAGATTGCAGTGTTCGCAGCAAAATCAAATACGTTATGAAAAAACTTACTTTTAAAAAATTAAATTGCAGCTGCATTTGCCATAATTGTAAAACAAAAAAGTTTTTTGTGTTTAACATGTAAGGATCTAAAGGAAATGTATTTTTTACAGACTTCAACATAATTAAATTCTTCACTGGATACGATAGTAAATATTCCGGGCTTATTTTTTCTTCACTATCAAAACAGAACCTTCTTCTTTCACATCGTTGATGCACAAATTGTACAATTCGACACGTCTACAAGCACCAAATATGCGAAAAATAGCAACAACCTGTAAAACATTCCAGTTATTAATACAATACACCAGTTAATAAATAAAACTTAACTATTATTGCCACTGTGATTATTCTACCTTCATTAAAGAAAAGTTTCATCATCAGCTTTTGTAAGAAGTGTGTTTACATCTTGTTGGGAAAATACCATTGCCTTTATAGGTTGATAGCCCACATTTATGTGTTTCATAAGTAAACTTACTTTGTGAAAAGTTCCAATATCAATATTCTCTTTGATCTTTAGCATTTCCTTTAATTTGGAATAAGTGCACCATAGTGACGCCGCTTTACATGCTTTGGACTTAATGTTTAAAGAAGCATGCATTAAATTAAGAAACGTCTTTATTCTAGCATGTGCATTATACTAACTTAACCAAACTGCTCCGATAGATACGAAAGAAAAGCATTTTTGCATAATAAATTTGCATATTTTGTATCCATAAATTTCCTTAACTTTAAGTACTCTTTCTCATAAAGTTTACAAGGCTTTTTCGCTATCATAGCATTTTCTGCTTTTGCAAATTCTACCACAATTTCTCTAGACAAATCCATTATGTTTGAATCACGACTTTCAAACTAATTGCCATTTGTAAACAAATCTGTTGGTTAGGTAACACTCATGACAAAACATGAATACTACAACTACGAATTACAACTTAACACAATTAATTTCGCTTCTTAAAATCCTTATAATACTGTTATACAAAAAAATGGTGTATGCAATTCGTTTATAATGTTAATTTTTTCCATTGTACGAAGATATTACAAAACTCACTTCTAACGTCGTTCGTTCGGTAATATCTTGTTATTCGTGTAAAAAAAGGACAACGTTTTAAACTAAATGCTATATGCTATTGTCATTTTCTTAACATTTCGGTTTCCTATTGGTAAAACGGAAATATTAATTTTAGAATATTAATGAACACAAAAACCTAGTCATAAATGGCAATTTTCTTTTAAAAAACATGTGCCGTTCAAGAGAAAATGGCGTTTTAGCGCTACTAAAAATGCAAAAGCTGAAGCTCATTTTCACAGAAAATGATTGAGTTTTCAAAATACTTTATTTGAAGTTATTTGAAGCACTTACACTCACACATATAATAATGTTTACAAATTGCTGGTAATGTGCATATTAAAGATGTGAGAGATGTTTCAAAAAATTACAATTATGTAATTTTTGAAAAAACAAAAAAATAACTCAAAATAAACTTTACGCTATACTAAAGAATGTAATTAGCACTATCCGTTACAAAAGTTTCAAGAAAAAAATTGCAGCCATATATGAGAAAATGGCGTTTGAGCATTTCTGAAAATGCCGTAATTTGAGCTACTTTTCACAGAAAACTGTTGTGTTTTCGAGAAACTTTACTTGACATTATTTAAAGCATATATACTCGTCAATATAATAATGTGAAAAAATCGCCGATAATGTAAACATTAACGACGTGAGAGACAAGTAAAAAATTTACATTTTCCTAATTTTTGAAAAAAAACAACCAATAGACCAAAATGGCTTTTATGTCATCTGATAGGGTACATTTACCACTATCCCTACCAAAAGTTTAAAGAAAAAATTTGGAGCCGTTTTTGAGAAAATCTTGTTTTTGTATTTTTTTAATGTTGTACATATTGCATGCAATATTGCACGAAAACTACTAAAATTTTGAGAAACCTTTACGTGACCTTTATGAAAGAACTCAATATGCAGAACAAATTTTATTTGAAGAAAAAATTTCTATCTTCAATTTTGTAGTTGGAGAAAGACGCCGAAAAAAATTCAAACTTTAAAAATTTTCGAAAATTCAGAGTTATTTGTGAAAATCGGACCTATGCCATGTTAATAAGTGTGTTTTACTCTATTCATACAAGAAATTTAAAGAAAAAATTTGGAGCTGTTTTTGAGAAAATTTTGAAAATCCCCGGGAATGTTTATATAATGTACCCCCAAATTTTGAAGAATGTTTTTCAAAATCTCAAAGCTTCGACTAGAATCAGATCAACCAGGGAATATCCATTTTGGGAGATATCGTACATATGGTTTACGTATGGCTTTGTATATGGTATTTCTACGGACGTAGCAAGTGGCTACTGTAATAAAACTTGTTAATTTGTGTTTCTCTGATTTTTCCTTATTTTCCCGAGACACAACAACAGATCTTAAAATAAGGTCAATACGATGTTTAACGTTTGGAACGAGAGTAGGTTTCGTGTAATTTTCCGCCAAATACAGGCAATTAAACAATAAAAAACGAACCAAAATTTTCGGATCTTTTTTCCACCTAAATAAAAAGGGACGGTAAAAAATATGGTGCCAGTCGCATTTTCGGCTATTTTCCGTATTTTGGAAAATTGCATAAAGTTAACATTTTCCTAACCACAAATTTGAAGATAAAGATTTTGTCTCAGTAATTGTCTGTTGTAAAAAAACAGCTCTTTAAAGAAGGTTAAGTACAATTTAAAAAGAGTAATTTTGGGGTAATTTGCGCTTGAAATTTACGCGCTTGACGTAATTTGCGCTTGAAATATTTATTAAAAACTTTTAATAAAATTATTTTTTTCAAAAACAGCTCCAGGTTATTACATTTATTTCCACGGATAAAAGGGATCCCTTAATGAATGGCACACGTCTCATTTTCGTTAAACTCTCCGTATTTTCGAAAATTACAATAACATTTGGAAACTACGAAATGGAAAATGGAGAAGTTTTTTTAAACAGAATCAGTTCTAAAATATCAGTTGATTAAAAAAATTAATGCACTTTTTTTACAAAAATAGTAGTTTTCATGAAATTTCTTTATGAAGTTTTTCGTTTTCTACATGAATTATACTCATTAATCACATGAAAAATCGTTTATTATCACTACATTAATGGTACGCATGCAATTAAAACTACACAACTACCCATGAGAACTCGGAAAAAGGCTCAAAATATTTTTTTGATATTTACATTGGTAAACACGCACTTACCCCCTTAGAAGCTAACCATGTAAACAAGTCTTTAAGGACGTGTCCATAGCAACAGCCATTAAAATGCTCGGAGTCCATTATAGTTATTTATGTATCAAGGGCGTTAAGTAGATGTTTTTGCCCCGAGGGCGACTTCCAAACCCGAGGGCCTCTGGCCCGAGGGGTTGGAAGTCGCCTGAGGGGCAAAAACATCTAGTAACGCCCGTGGTGCATACAAAACTTTATGGTTTACTAGTTCGTTGCTGAATAAAACAAGAATTCGAAACATTTTATAATATTTCTTGCGTCTAAAGTGAAAAGACGCATTGTAACAGTCATTTGTCAATATGACGTCAGATAAACAAAACAGAGTGTATATCTAATTTCTATTGCATAATCATTATTGGACTGATTTGTTCGTACAAAATGAAAGAATATTGTGAAGTTCCTGTGGAAATTCTCGCAAAAGCTAACAAAACTATGGACAGTGGTTTCCATTAAAATCTTGAGAAATATATAAAACTCTTTATGGTGTATTTGAGATTTACCAGCGTGAATAACAGTGTAAATTGCGCTGATGAAACGGTACTTTTAGGTTATTAGCGCCTATTGTCAAACGTTATTTACAATATGTCAAAACACCAAAAAATAACATTTCGAGGATGTTAGCCGATGTGCCTTAAATATCTTATTACTATTACGAGTACCGCCACTAAAGAAGAATATAATTATGTCACTAAAAAAGATGGTACGTAACAGTGAAATGCGAGTGAATGATGGCAATTATAAGTTCACGGAAACATTTCAAAATTTCAATTTTCATATCAAATAAGCAAAATAAGCTTTATAACAATTTATTTTATTTATTTAAGCATTATGCCATTTATTTATTGTATTTGCTTGCATCTTAACTTTACAAAATCGAATTCATAACTAAGTTCTGTGTGTTGTGTTGGTATAAGAGCGGGCCATAAAGTATTCAAAAGGCCCTAGGGCATAAAGAAGCGAAAAGGCCCGCAAGGGTATTAAGTATACCGTTACGTGTTTTGTTTCAGGTCTGTAAACACACAGCAATGAACTAGTAAACCATAAAAAATATTTTAGCGGACTTTCGTGTTTAGATTTTATCAGTGATCGTAATTCGGGATAAATATGACTGGCACGAAACACAATGTTATGGAATAAATGTAAATAATTGTCAGAGGAATATGTACCTGGTAGTATGTTCCTTTCTCTTGTATATTGTTCATGGTCAAGTCTGCAAGAACACCCTGGCAAGCACCAAATACTCCAAAAACAAAAATTACCTTCAAAAGGTATATATGACCGTCAGCGTCTTCTAAGAACCTATTTACTTGCTCATTTAGGCTTGTAATTAGCTTAGATTTTTTCTTCAAATATTCATTAATTTTATAATAGTACATTCAAATACATTTTAAACAATTAGCCTTCAGTATTCACTATTATTTCAAATTATAGGGAATGAATAACGTACGTGGACACAGTCTTGTCACTTATTTTTATACTTTTTTACGTTCCGTATACGTACGTATACACGGATATACGTAGTATAGGGAAAGTTATGTAATGTTGCGCGAAAAAATGGTGAATTTTCGGCGGAAAAAATTCATTGCGAGGCCGTGATAACGAAAAAGTGGATAAAACCAGTTACTTAATTTAAAAAACATCCCCTAACACGTGGTGTAGCCAGAAACCCTGTTTTGTGAGTCCTTGATACCGAAAAACCAAATGAAAGGAAAAAGTCCGTCCGTCCGTCCGTGATTGTACATAAAAGCCCCTCCGACATTTTCAAAATTTTGCCAAATTTTTTATTTAAATTTCTTGTAAAAATAGAGTAAAATACATTTATTAAGGTGGCATAGATCCGATTTTCACGGATAACTCTGAATTTTCGAAAATTGCAAAAGTTTGAATTTTATACGGCGTCTTCCTCCAACTACAAAATTGCAGATACAGATTTTTCCTTCAAATAAATTTTTTTCTTCACAGCAAGTCCTTTTGTTTAAGGTCATGTACATTTTTTTGAAAATTTTAGTAGTTTTCGGGCAATATGTCCAATTTTACAAAATTACGAAAACAAAATTTTCTCAAAAACGGCTTCAAATATTTTCTTTACACTTTTGGTAGGAATAATGCCTAATGTATTTTATGAAATGACCAGACACTATATTGCTCTATTCTTTTGTTTTTTCAAAAATTGGAAAAATGTATTTTTTTTACTTGTTTCTCACGGCGTTAATATTTACATTACCAGCGATTTTTTCACATTATTGTATTTACGAGTACATGTGATTTAAATAATGTCAAGTAAAGTTTGTCGAAACCAACCGTTTTCTGTGATTGATTCGTGTTTCCGGGCGCGTCAACTACTTTGGTCATTAGCCCCGTAAGTGTAGTGGGTATTTTTCCTCGAGAGGTGGCGGTGGCGGATCTTTTCCCCGATGGATGGCGAGATCTGGCGTCGACCTACCGTCGACTAGCGGGTCGACTTCCCCTCAACCAGGTATCTCCCACCAGCGGGGCACCACCCCAGCCGGGACAAGCTGCAAGCTCCCGATCGGTCTCCTGGCATGTGTGGTAGTGTTGTGTATGCTAGTGTAAGTGTGTGTGTGTAAGAGGAGAGGATAGGACAAGGAAGAGGAAGGAAAGATCGCGCGCGGTCCGTGGCCCGTTTGTTAGGGCACTGCTCCGGCATTCGCTTGGTGTTGATCGGAGAAACCACGGAAAACTACCGATCAGAGCACCTGGCCGCTAGAATTCTCCTCCAGACAGCGACTGAACGTGAAAAGTAGCCAAAATTCCGCACTTTCAGAAACGCTCAAACGCCATTTTCTCATTTATGGCTGCAAATTGTTTCTTGAAACCTTTGTAACGGATAGTGCGAATTACACTCTTTAATACGACGTAAAGTTTATTTTGAGTTACTTTTTTGTTTTTTCAAAAATTATATAATTCCTTTGGAAGATCTCACACCTTTAATATGCACATTATCAGCAATTTGTAAAGATTATTATATTTGTGAGTATAAGTGCTTCAAATAACTTCAAATAAAGTATTTCGAAAACTCAAAAGTTATATGTGAAAATGAGCTTCAATTTTCGCATTTTTAGTAGCGCCTAAACGCAATTTTCTTTAAAACTGCACATACTTTTTAAAAGAAAATTGCCATTTAGGACTTAGTTTCTGTGTTCTTTAATATTCTAAAATTAATATATCCGTTCTACCAATATGAAACCAAAAAATTAAGAAAATGACCAAAAAAATGTACATTTGGCGGAGATAGATGGCAGCTGGCAAGAAAGAGTATGCGGCAATTCCGAATTGCTAGCCCAAGGAAATAAAAATTAATACGGGAAAGTCTGTGCCATTCTGTAGCACCACTAGTTTCAGCATACTAAAGTATGCCTTGAGACTAGTTGGTTTTAATGTTTGTGATCGTTCGTTCAAAAGCGGTAGCATAATTAATGTTAATGCTTCGAACATTCCTTTTCCGTCAATCACAAAATAAATCATAACCTTTTTTATAAGTGGTTACAGATTTAGAAAGCATCAAACTATATCTTGCATAGTCTGCTTCCTCCAGATTATCATTGGCACGAAAATATCTGCTGATACTTTCAATTCTAGGATTTTTTTCTCAATCAGCTTGCATTACCAGAAAAAGCATTCAACTGTTTAATCACTAACAAAGTATCCAGTACAATCAACCCTTGCTACAGAAAATCGAGAGAAATGACAATTTTTTCTTAACTCATGAAAGTGATAAAAGTTTATTTTCAATAAGCGATAAACTAGAAATAACAAAAAAACATTGTATGTGACTCGTCCTCTATTAGTCCTAAGGTTAACTACTCGGCTTCGCAATCGCTCCGCCTCGCAGTTAACCATCCGGCTTCGTCCTTAAAAACCTATTTAGAGGACTCGTGACATAAATAACTATTACCCGTTCTGAAAAGCAAGCTAGTAAATCTTTCTGAATTCACTAAGTCACTATGGTGATCGCAAATAAGCAATACAAGGCCTACTAAAATTGGTCTTGTTTAGAATGAAAATGACGTCATCGAATGTAAATATAGAATGCTAAATATATATATATATATAAATATTTATATATATATTTATTTATATATATATATATATATAAATAAAGTTTGAATGGAAACGAAAATATACTGAACGTAACACGAGTATAATAGCGTTTAATTGCACTCGTGGTAAATAAAGAAACTCTCTCCTATGCATCGTGCAATTATACGCCCATTTATAGACTCATTTCGTTAATTACTATAATGAAATATATTGGTGTCCCACCAACCTCGGGCCACAAGAAAAATCCTCGGAGAAGAGGAATAGATCCAAAGTATATGAAAAATAATTAATTTAATTTTAAAATAAAAATTCAATTTTCAATTGAAAATGCCAATATTAGCCCTTCTGCTACGGAGGAAGGTAACTTAGTTACTCCAACGCATACACGGTGTGATCAATAAGTGACCCGACTGATTAAATAACTTGTTATTTTGATAGATACAACTTATTCGAATTCGAATTTGACGAATGCCCATACGTGTTTGTCTTTGTTCAGCTGTCAGTACTCGCGGGACGAATTTTGACGCGACGCGCGACATGCCCAAAATTTCTGTCAAAATGGTCTGACAGGATCCAAAACTAATGTTCATTTCAACGTCTATCTTTCTAATAATTAAACGGCCAGATCTTCCTAATAACACTGTTCTAGAAGGGTTTTATTTCTGAGATAAAAGTGTGTGATTCATTATGAATTTGCAATGGTAAGTTCATATCTGAAATCAAAATGTCGCGTTCAGGGATAGTTTTTCAGTAATTTTAACTTTTATGTCATGAAAAAGGCATTATTTTATGTAAATTGAGAAAAAGTTTGCAAATAACACTCGGCAAAATGGACTCCTGTATTAATGTTGTAGTATTCAAATGTTGGTACTTTTCTTTTGATTGTATACTTTCATAAACACTGCTTACCTCAAACCTAGCCTCACTGTCACTGTCAGGAATCTTCAAGTGTGAGAACGTTTAAAGTGATTTTTTTGTCTTTGGTGGTGGTACAGAAAGTGACAAGTAAGCTGATAAGAAGGAAAGGAGTAAATGAGAATGTCTTTGTACAGCATGAATGAAAGATTATTATGATATAGTTTTGATTATTCCAGAAAATGTCTCGTCGGCGCTCCTGTCGAGATACTCTTTACAACCATTTGCTATATCTGCGGAGAATTTACATTTGTAAAAAACAGGAATAGTATGTTGCGCATCTTCTTCTTGTAAATTAATTAATTGGTGGAAAGAAAAAGAAAATACCATGTTATTTGCTGTACCTATGGTATGGCAAAAACCAAAAGACCATAGATCAGACTGTTATTTCTGTGTCACGAAATTTCGAGGTTTTAAAAACAAGTCAAAGAAACACATTGCTTACCCGGCCCTACCTTAGCGCAAAGGCCAGTTACACACTCTACAGTCTTCCGGTTCCATTTTAGAAAATATTTTCAAATTAATTATATACAGTGAGAATAAATGGAAGGTATATAGCTATTTCAAACTCATTGCATTGCTATTAGGCATACAACAAGGCTACACAAAATATGCTTGTTTTCTTTGCGAGTGGGATGGCCGCGATGGAAATTCCCACCACATAAGAAACAAAAGACCGGAACGAAATTGGGAAGTAGATAAAAAAATGTCGAACGTCAAAGTCTGGTAACTCGTGAAGATATCCTTCTACCACCTCTTCATATCAAATTTGGTTTAATTAAACAATTTGTAAGGGCGATGGATACAACTGGCGAAGTGTTTACGTATCTTGCTGACAAATTTCCTCGCCTCTCAGCAACAAAGTTAAATAAAGGTGTATTTGTAGGCCCTCAGATCAGAGAACTTCAGATAGATAGAAATTTTGAAACATGCCTCACTGACGCAGAAGCACGAACGCAATGTTTCAAGAACGAGTCAGAAAACGTCCTTGGAAGAAAAAGAGCTGAAAATTACAATGAAATAATGAATCAGATGATCAAAGCTTATTAAAAACTTGGCTGCAAAATGTCTTTAATAGTACATTTCATGGATTCTTATATTGACTTCTTCCCAGAGATTTCCAGCGATGAATCGGACCAACACGTAGAGAGATTCCCTAAAGATATATCTACGATTGAAAAAAGGTACGAAGGGAAGTGGATGCCTACAATGTTGCCTGACTATTGCTGTAGGATCATTCTAGACACGGAAGACACTCGTTACAAAAGAAAAAAATAAGATATGTAAATTGTCGTTGCCACATTTGTATAATTTTCTCTTTTTCTGTATGTCTTCCTTTAAAATACATGCTACAAAGTGAATTCTTTTGTGAATATTGCCTCTGACAGAACCTTCCTCGGCTTTCCTAATATGATAGAGTTAGAGTATGTAACTGAAATCAATCATGAAGATCAATATAAATTATTTTATTGCTATTTCTTGAATTCCGAAAAATAAGTTAACATTTGTAAGAGTACCGAAAGATAAAAATCAGAATTCCGGTTAAACTATCCCTGACAGAGAAAACTGAAAACAGCTATGGATTCATCTTTGAAATTACTGTGAGAATCACAATTTTCCTCCAGAAATAGAAAAAAAGAGAAGTTTTTGTAGAATAGTGTAATTTGCCCGCACCAGATCGCTCACCAACTTGACGTGGTTGGAGTCTGTCGATGTGGAAGATCACCCCGTTCACAATTCGTCATCTGTCGAGGTTCTGCCCAATTTGAAGTGACTATACCACTCAAAACACTGGCTTCGACTCATAGCTCCATCCCCCAAAGCTTGTTGAATCATTTCGAAGGTTTCCGTAGAACTTTTGACAAGGTTGAAACAAAATTTCACGCACACACGCTGTTCCTCCAACTCCATTATTGCCGTTGTACGAGGTGACGAACAGGTTCACGCAAGTACCGCAGTTGCTGCTTAACGGCTCAACCTACACAAACGCGACAGCTGCCGTTTTACTTGTCAAATGTTTCCCTGGATGACGCAACCATCCTCGTTTAGATCCGTTGAACGGTTTGTGCGCAATAAAATCAGTCCGGTCTTTTATTAATCACACCTTGTATTTTATTACCTTTTATCATCTTACAATATTTTTACAAATCGAATTTCTTCTGTAGTGGTTTTTTACTTATCTACTTAAAATACCTTGTTGAAAAATCCATTTTGATTTTGGCTGCCATTTCAAGGCTAGAATTTATTACGGGGTAACTATCTTACCTCCTTTGGTATTGTATGTTCGAGAGTTAATAATGTAGTTTGAGGTTATGTTATCAGCGAGAGATAGGAGGTAGTGTTGTGGACACGTCTACAAAGTGTTATTCTTAGTTGTGTGTTAGTATGTGAATATGTCGATGGATTACAGTCTTGAAAGATTTGAAAAGTTATTAAGTTTTCACAACCTAGACGATTTATGTGAAGAAGACTGTGAAGTGTATAGATTGTTTAATGAGGGTAATGATAATAATATAGAGGTTACAGAAAAATGTTATATTATTTGTGCTGAAGACGAGGAAAACGTAAATCGTGATGTATACATGCGGATATTTGCAGATTCGATGGTGTGACGGTTAGCGTGCCGGACTGTCATACCCAAGTTCGCGGGTTCAAACCTGATCGAAGCCGTGGATTTTTAAGGGCGAAAAAATCCTTCGTACGCCTTCCGCGGAGGGGAACTAAAGCCGGCTGGCCCATGTTAGTAGATTTACTTGCATGTAAAAGGTCCTCAAGCCTAAATGACGCCTCTGGGCTAAATTCAAATCACCTGTTTCGTCCTATAATACCTCCTTTCTCCGCTAGGTGAAAGGAGCGTAGCGAAATTTGCGTGGTCAGACGGAAGTGCGGACCTGATGGCCCGAGTCTCGCCACGTAAAATAAGGCACTAACTAACTAGCTATACATCAGTTCAGAAAATATTGAAGAGTATCATGTTCGAATAATACAATGTATTCTAAAAGTGACATGATTTGGCGTTCGAGAACTCGTCATGGACGAAGACCAGCATGTAAAATATATTGTTAAAATTGCTAAATATTTTATTAATATATCGAATATATAATTTGCCTAACCAAAACAATATTACGACAGGTAGGACAATATTACGACAATAATAAATCTATTTGGAATTTCCCTCTATATGTAGCAACTCTATGTACTAAACATGTGTTACGAAGTGCAATTTAATAATATATTCATTTTTCAGTCAACACGATATTTCCGGTACGAAATATAACTAACGATACGATCTGGAGAAATAGAAAAAGCATGCATCGAATTGACAATTTGCAGTCACTGACAGGAAATTAATGACACGAATATGAGTGCAGTACACGAAAATATGTTTTAGTCGCAGAGCCAGTGCATTAGCAGCAATTCCTGAGTGCAGTTGATTTTGTTTTCTCGGAAATTGAAAAGCAACATATCTGTTTTGCGATGGTGATGGGGTGGTACAAAATTGTGACTTTAAATCTGAATGAATAAAGAAAGAGGTGTTATTAATTAAATAATGAACGCTCGTTTTTAAATTTACATGCTGAAGTCAAATTTAAAGGCGCTTATATCGAAAATGCAAACTGAATTTTAAAAAAAATTATAACCTATTCTAGAATACTATGAGTATTTTCTAATGTAATACATATACTCTATTAAATGTAATCACTCTTTACTTTGTTAATGTCAAAATAAATATTTAGAAATGTGAAACTTCAATCGTTACAGACATTAAACAATAGTAAATAAATAGTTGCCTTGGATGCCGCCTCGCAGAGAAAATGAATCGACACCTCGGAGGACGTAGCTGCCAATAACAAGACGATCCACGCCAGTTTGTACCACCGTCGTAAGTCTGAGGTGCTTCTGAAAGCGGGCGACGCTGCAGCCACCATCGCCCGGCGGGTGAACTACACTGATCCGTTCGGCATCAAGTACATGATCGCCCGGCCACCGCCAAGATAGGCAACGCCAAGATCACTGCGATGGCCACACAAAAGGGGGGGCAGCTGAAGACGGCGTCTCCAACTATCACCAGGTACCGCATCATCACCGTCACCGCCATTACATTCACCAACATCACCATCACCAACAGCACATTCACCAACATCACCACAATCATCATAACAAAAATCACCACCATCACCATCACAAACATGACCACCATCACAATCACAAACATCACCACCATCACAATCACCACCATCACCATCGCAAACATCACCAACACCAACATCACCATCTGCAATAACATCTCCGGCTGATTTTAGCTTAGAGCCAACATTGTCAATGTCTCTGCAGCGGCCTCTCATCTGGGGGGCCTACGGTTCGAAGCCTGTCGGTTGGTGGGATTTTCTACCCTACCTACATACCTAGCTCGAATACAGCCGCTCTCTAGAGGAGAATTCTAGCGATGAGCTGCTTGGATCGGCGGTTTTCCGTCGTTTATCCCAATTACACCCGGCGAATGCAGTACCATAACAAACGGGCGATCATTCCGCCCACTTCCATGTCATATCCTCATCCCTTATTTACACTCACACTAACGCTAACGTGCACTACACTGCCACTCATCCTGGGATATCAGTAGAGACCTTCGAGCTTGTCCCGGCTGGGCGGTTCCCCACTGGTGGAAGGTATCTTGTTGGGAGTATCTATTAGCCGTACGTCGGCGCCGGATCAGTGTTTTTTCCGATCAAGGCAAACAAATGATCCACGGACTGAGCGCGTGGCCCAGCCAGAAACCACATTTTATGGCCTCTGTTAGCGAAAAACCGACCAACAGCAAAACGTCTGTCTATACTCAGGGGGGATCGTACCCTCCTAGGTGGGCACGGTCTCTGGTAAAGAATCGTAGACGATCACCCGTTCCTCGAGTCTCGCAACTCCACTCAGGTCGTTAGCCCAGCGTGTAGGCAGTGAGTAGGCGATGCTAAGCTTCTGGCTGTCGGTTCAACCCGGCAGCCAACCAGTTGGGCACCTGGCGCGTCGACCTTAAGGCGGGATTGGGTGAAGGAGACCTTTTGAGGTACTCTGGAATCCACATTTAGAAGTCCGGCGGGAAATTACCTACCGTCAGGTTGCTTTGGTAACAATCCAACCGAGATCGTTAGGCTGAAGGTGCAGGCAGTGGGGAGACGGGATGGGGACCCCGAGCCGCCTGGATCTTAGCTCAGGTGACCCCCAGTTGGGCTCTTGGCTTCGTCGTGGCAGTGGCCCAATACAATTGGGAACTAAAGCCTGCGCAGGCTTTTGTCCTTCTCTTGTAATATTTTTAGTTAAATTATCATTAAATTTGCCAACTTGCATGGTTGGTAATATTTCCAAATTAAACATTTTTCTCCCGTGTCATGTAATACTATAAGAGACGGCAAACGATCTACACATTTCATTTTAATAACAAAACCTGGTGGCGATGGATGTCATTAATGCAAAATTGAAATATAATACCTACTTGTTACGTGTATATTTAGACCTTTATGATTATTAAAAATCCTGCTTTAATATCATTAATAAAAAGTAATACATTCCTTTTTAATGATCAGTTTAGGCTCTCTAATTGTTTGGAAACATTTTTCCAGTGTATAATAAAAAAGTCTCATTTTGATCTGTTACAGATTTTGATTGGTAGAACGCAAATACAGCATCGAAACATACCAATGTTAGAACTTAATCTGCCACTGGACTGGTCTCCTCTGAAGAGCTGCAACAGCTCTCTTGCGGCCATTTGGACTATTACAATATTCATCTTTTTTAAAGAGATGGTATTGGTAGAAGTATTACCGGGGGATAGAAATTTCAGAAACCTATTTCAGAAGTTATCAAAATGACTTCTATGTTTTCAGTGGATAGAGGTTCACCTTATAGACGATAATAGTCTTGGTAGTTAAGTATAACGTAACACGATTCTTTGAAATACAGATTCACCGAAGAGCGTGTTGGTTATGGATGAATCTTTGAATGATATTATATTTATTCAATTCGCTTTCTGAACGTAAAAATGGCGTAATAATTATTTTAAAGAACTAAAAACGTAAATAAGGAAAAATAGCACAAACAGATGTACAAACTTTTCAAAAAGCGCTATTTTATCCTAAGGAAGTGCAATATGCAAAATAGCTTGAGAATTCACGTAAATAATATGCACATAATTTCATTATTGAGTAGGATTATATTTATTAGGTATGTTATCAACCACAGTTCTTTTTGATATACTGAACAGTTACATGCATCATCACACTGCCGGACGCTAAAACTAGCAAGAATCAAAGTCAAACATACTCTTGAAATATCAATCACACGTTGCGAAAAAAGGACAGACAAATAACCTATACGAGAATGAAACAACGTTTGTTATCAATAATAATAATAATAATAATAATAATAATAATAATAATAATAATAATAATATTGTTGCCAGAACCGAGAAGAATTCGTAGCCATGCCCTCGTTTTTCAGAAAATTATTAGCGTACATTATTGTCATGTGTTATTTTTCAGTTGGAGGAAATTCAATCAGTAATACTTCAACCACTCATACCCTTATTAAAGAATTATATTTTGCACCCCGATTACCAAAGAACAACAGTCAGAAAAATGAGAAAGTTGTATTTGGATACGTTTCTTATATTGGAAACCTGAAAAGAGCGAGATTTTGCAACTGGCAGTGGGCAAAAGAATGGTCCATTCACCCGAAAGTCAGTTATATTGTGGCAAAGCACCTGGGATATGTGGAAAATTGCGTTCCCATAGCAAACCTTACCGATCAGTACGACAAGCTTCGTGCAGGAAAAATCCACTTCGGCACATCACCAATGTACCAGAATTCCATAAAGGGTTACGATTTCGACTTTTTGTATCCACACGACAATGAAAACCTGTGCATGTTAGTGCGAAAGTCACCGCCTATACCGACCAGTGTGTTGTTGACTGTCCCGTTCACCATTTGGGTGACCATTGCTGTGTTCCTTACACTGTTCTTCGCAGTCCAAGTGTGTGTGCATCGCCGACGTTGGAGAGAAGCTCTCTTCGAAGTCATCCAAAACACTCTCACTGGGACTTTTGACTCCCGACTGCGATCCACAATGCTATGGCTCAGCATCATGAGCTTCTTCGTGTCCAACACCATAGCCGGACTACTCACAGGGACGATAATCATTCCGTCCTCAGAAAAAGCCATCGACACTTTAGAACAAGTGGCGGCTTCTGTCAAAACGATCTTCGCCGCTTCGTTCCAAAAAAAATACATGTCTGACGTGAAAAAGTTTGGGGGTTTAGCGGCAGTTTTGATAGAAAAAATGGAGTTCATGAACATTATGAAAATTGGAAGTGTTCTTCCTCTAAAAACAGCCATTCTGGGAAACCCAAAGGAACTATCAATGGGTCCTCAACAGATTGGGGCGATCTCGAATGGAGTGTATCAGTACCACAAAGTGAAGGAGTGTTTCACGGACACAGGGTATCTATCGTTCGGGGTGAAGAAGAACTGGTCTGGAACAGAGCGGGTCAACAGTCTGATCCAGCGACTTGTTGAGGCCGGAATCGTAACTAAGCTAAAGGAGGAGCACACCTACAAGTTTTTGAAGAGGTTCCTTCGCATGCACAACTCCACCAGAAAAACCATTCCCAAAAGCTCCTCCCAGACGACAACAGTTCTCGCACTGAGTATCTTCGACCTGAGAGAAGCCTTGTCAATGTGGTGTGCCCGTTCAGTGGCAGCCATTTTGTTTTTTATTGGAGAAAAATATGTCGGACTGTGTCGGTGAGAACATCTGCGACGCAACTGTTGCATTCGATTCATTGTTTCCCAGTTGTTGCAGCCTTCTCTTGTTTTTATGCAGGCGCGAACTCGCATGCACAACACCACCAGAAAAACCATACTCAAAAGCTCCATCAAGACGACAACAGTTCTCGCACTGAGAGTATCAGACCTCAGAGAAGCCTTGTCAATGTGGTGTGTTGGCTCCGCGGCGGCCATCTTGTCTTTTCTTGGAGAGAACTGGGTCGGACGGCCGCGGTCTCCATGGTGGGAACGCCTGCGGTGCAACAGTTGCATGCGATTCGTTGCTTCCCCCGTTGTCGCAGCCTTCTGTTGCTTCCGGAACGTTCTCTGTAGGCGTGAAATCTCGTTCGTGAGACCAGTTAGAGAAGCTTGGTAATCGGAGACTATGCGGACGCGTTTTCAGTTAGGCAGTCGTAGGGTACATTTCATATTAAAACGTTGGATACCAAAATAAACTAATTTGCAAAGCGTTTATTCGATAATTGAATAATAATAATAATAATAATAATAATAATAATAATTGTGTAAAAATGTCCAAAGCATATAAAAACTGCAATCTGATGCTGCTTACAAATACCTCGGAATACAACAAAATATAAAACTTGACGACAGTGAAATTAAATATGAGTTTACCGAGAAGTACAAGAAGAGGGTAACCAAAATACTAAATACGAAGCTAGCTGGGAAAAACATAATTACGGCCATCAACAGCTGGGCTGTACCTATGCTGACATATAACTTTGGTATTGTAAAATGGTCTGATGTGGATCTAAATTCATTGGATAGACTTACTAGAGGTCTTCTTACAAAATTCAGATGTCTGCATCCTAACTCTTCTGTTATCCGTTTGTATTTACCTAGAAGAGAAGGTGGTCGAGGGCTACTCAATATTTTTAAACTCTGCAGAACCCAAGAACGAAAAATGAGAGACGCTATACTTAGGTCTCAGGATTCTCTCATGCAGAAGGTGGTGAGTGCTGACAATGGATACACACCACTTAATTTAAGCACCCAAGACACGAATACTACAGTACCAACTCTAAAGGAGGAAATACAAAATTGGCAACAAATGATACTTCATGGTAAATTTCCGAACTCTCTGTTGGACCCTATGATTGACAAATCTGCGTCCTTGAAGTGGTTGAGCAACGGTCTCTTGTACCCGAAAACTGAAGGTTTTGTAGCAGCAATTCAGGACAGAGAAATAAGAACTAAAAACTATGAAAAACATATCTTAAAAACAAATGATATTGATAAATATAGTAGATGTGGTAACAATGAAGAGTCTATTGAACACATAATGGCTGGGTGCAGTACTTTGTCAGAGAGTGCCTATTTAGGCAGACATAATCAAGTGGCAAAACTCATTCACTGAGAAATAGGAATGAAACTTGGAATGTTGAGGAATAATGCTCCAGCATATTACAAGTATGAACCAGATGCTGTGCTCGAGACGAAGACGCACGTCTTGTACTGGGATCGGCCTATTATGACGGATAAAACAGATGATCACAACCGCCCTGATATCCTCATAATAGACAAAGAAAAGAAAACAGCTTCTATAATCGAGGTCGCAATCCCTTTGACTCGCAACTTGCAGAAGTCCGAAGCGGAAAAATTAAGAAAATATGAGAACTTGGCAATCGAATTAAAAAACATTTGGAAGTTGCACGAGATCTCTCATTTCCCCATGGTTATATCAGCTGAAGGAGTTATCACCAGGAACTTTAAAAGAAATCTGGAGAAATTAGATATCAAAAATATCTTTGACGAAGCCCAGAAAGCCACCCTCCTTCAAACATGTCATATTGTAAGAACATTTTTAAATGAGTGACATACAGGTCAGGATGAATTTCCTTCCTGCGCAGTCCGAGCCTAGTCCTATAACATCATTGGACAGGTATAATAATAATAATAATAATAGTAATAATAATAATAATAATAATAATAATAATAATAATAAATCCGAGGTTTGGAGCATAGGGCATGGCAACTATATTTTGTTGGAATACCAGCACGGATGGAAAAAGTGAAATACATTGTACACAGATGAAAGGATAAGGTAATGTGTTTATCATATTATCTAAATGTATTGAAATTACTGTACTGCTTTCATGTTCCAAAGTATTTTACCAAATATGAGTTTGCAAAATTTCAAAACTATTTCATACTAGCGTTATTTGGCAGACGTTGTTCTGCACTTTATCTCCCTCTTTCTTCTTCCCTTTCCTTTTCTTTCTCCGTCTTACTCTCTTCGCCTCTGAGTCCTCCCCGCTCTCTCTCCACCTCGCTTCGTCTCTCTCCGTCTCTTTCTGTTCCTGTGTCAATGTGACTGTCTGTGTGTGTGTGTGTTTCTCTGTCCCTGTCGCTCTCTGTCCCTCTCATTCACATTTGGTTGCAGGTTCTGCATGTCTCAGCAGGTGAGGTAATATCGAGAAGCGACAGACTAGCAAAAATGAAATAGAATATTCAACAAGATCTCATCCTGTAGAGTACGGTGTGAGAAACGATCCTTTCAGGCCTTGGGCATCAAAATGTTTGTTCTGAATGCCCTATAACACTTCGTTTAGGTGTTATTTAATGATAGAGTCAAAGATCCCACCGAGTGTAGCGAGTTGCATTTGACATGAATAATTAGTTTTTTTATTCTACAGAGCCATCTAGCGCCATATTTTCGATATTTTAAAAGCTATTCTGCTATTCGAGGTGGATGTGTATCCAACAAAAAAAATCAAAACTGGTCCAGCCGTTCTTGAGTTATAAATGGTGTAACCCAAGGTAAACAAGTGTTTAATTTCGCGATCGGTTTTGCCACCAGAGCGCCCCTAATTCGTCTTAGCCCAAGAGATGTGACCCCGGGTCCCCGGTGAAGAAGCCGATGAGGGGGTCAGCCATTAGCGACTCACCTCGGCGCGAGGCCGACTTTCTTGCCCATCACCACTCGGCAGCTCCGACTGCGTACAAACCAGTGATCTCAACATTAGAGCTGGATGCACAACTGCAATGTTTTCAAATATTAAAAATCGTGACGATCATTTTCCGTTCGGTTGGCTGCGATCAACGTCTACCTACAGACTGTCTTACGAGTTAAATGCGTCTTGTGCGTATTATTCGATTGTAAAGAACGCAAACTGTCAACTACATGTGCTATAAAAATAGATGAGATATTATTTGTTTGTCATAATTTCAATAATTTTTTTTTTGATTTCCGACTACTATTATTTGCTATAAGTTGATCTAACGAAATTATTAAACATACATTACTCAAACCAAGAATATTCCCTTGCGTAGTGTTAAAAAATCTCTGCATGAATGAAAGACTGAAGTTTGTTGAAGTTTGTAGATAAATTGCAATTTCAAAGTATTGAATATTAGTTACTTCTAACTTTTCATTAATTTTTAGTGAAAATAAAAGAGAATAAATGTTTAAAATTGGAATGAGACGTTAATTCCTGCTATTTGGTTTTGAGATAACCAGGACAGAAAAGACGTTCATCGTCTTGGCGGACCGTCACGATGTCTGAATACAGAATGTTGCCTCCAGTCTTCGCAAGAGCTCACTGGTACAAACATTTCCCAGAAGTTGGTACGAGCTTGCCTCACTAATACTGCACTATTAAGACATGTCGCCGCGAAGAAATGTAGAACTGCAATCGCAGACACACCCGCGTGGCAGTATCCGTTCCTTTTCTTTGGACAAGTCGCCGCAGATGCGGCAGCTGCGAGGCAGACGTCGTAGTTCCCGTGAGAACCAAAACATCAAACTAGTGGTGCTACAGAATGGCACAGACTTTCCCCTATTACTTTTCTATTTCCTTGGGTCTTCTCTAGCTATTTGGAATTGCCACATACTCTTTCTTGCCAGCTACCATCTATCACCGCCAAAAGTACATTTTTTTGGCATTTTCTTAATTTTTCGGTTTCCTATTGGTAGAACGAAAATATTAATTTTATAATATTAAAGAACACTAAAACCTAGCCGTAAATGGCAATTTTCTTTTAAAAATTATGTGCCGTTTAAGAGAAAACGGCGTTTTAGCACTACTAAATATGCGAAATTTGAAGCTCATTTTTACAGAAATTTTTTGAGTTTTCGAAATACTTAATTTGAAGTTATTTCAAGCACTTACACTCACAAATACAATAATCTTTACAAATTGCGTATAATGTGCATATTAAAGATATGAGAGATCTTTCAAAAAATTTACATTTATATAATTTTTGAAAAAACAAAAAAATTACTCAAAATAAACTTTACGTCTTATTAAAGAGCGTAATTATCACTATCTGTTACAAAAGTTTCAAGGAAAAATTTGCAGCCGTATATGAGAAAATGGCGTTTGAGCATTTCTGAAAATGGTAAAACGGTAGTGTTTTCGAGAAATTTTACTCGACATTATTTAAAGCGTAAATACTCGTCAATATAATAGTGTGAAAAAATCGCCGATAATGTAATTATTAACGACGTGAGAGACAAGTAAAAAAATTTACGTTTTTGTAATTTTTGAAAAAACCAACCGATAGACCAAAATGGCTTTTATGTCATCTGATAGAGTACATTTACCACTATTCCTACCAAAAGTTTAAAGAGAAAGTTTGGAGCCGTTTTTGAGAAAATCTTGTTTTTGTATTTTTTTAATGTACATATTGCAGCCGTGATAGAAAAAGGATTTTTCCTGAGCCGTGATAGAAAAGGGATACGAGTTGACACCGCTGTTAGTGCTGCCAAAATTTTTTTCTTGAAGTTTGGTAATTTATTTGTATAAGGGAATTTAGTAATGAAAAACGAGATCACAGTTCGTAGTAACCGAGTGACGAAACTTTGAAGAGACAGGATTTTGAAATTTATATAAAATTCTGACGAAAATGGAAGGCGAACCACTTCCAGTAAAAAGATGGCGGGATGCTACGAACGGTTGGAAGCGAGTACACATGTCGTCGGACAATTTTGCTGAGGAAACCAACAGGGAAGTTAATAGACTGTTAAGGTTATTTTCTATGTAGGAAGATAAAGTTGTTTTGTTTCTAGATTTAAGAATAGCTGATAGGGAAACATTTCGAAATAATCGAATAAATAACTGTGACAATTTTTATACACTTCTTCCCCCTTTTCTTGTAGTATAACATGTACAATGGGGAAACATTAAACAATCCTAAGAGTATACGCTCACGATACCCGAAAGATATGTTAAAAATTCCATGAAAATAAATATTAACTATAAGAAATCATGTTGAAATTTGTAGATTTTGATTCTAATTTAAAGATAATTTTCGAATGTATGTATGCAGAGCAATATTTAAGAATGAATAATGTATCGCAAAATTGTCTATTGTATGTGCATTGTTTAGATGTATACGTTAGAAATATATTGGAGTAATTATGAATCTCTGTAAATTATGATTCAAGAGTGAAAGGTTATATGTTCAAACGTTATGTATTAAAAATAAAAATATACAAACCTTAGAAAGGCAGAATTGTTGTGCATGAAGAAAATAAATTTAAAAAGTAGAAGAGTAAATATGGTTCGCATGTCAATATCTTGGTTCTATGTACCTGCATAATTCTATATGTGTACATGCGATTTAAAACTTTGGAGCCTTTTAGAGACAATATCGTTTGAGTGTTTTAAAAAATGTGCAGTTTTCAGCTCATTTTCACAAAATGGGTATATCGTACCCAAAACTGATGCATTAATTTTGCTGCTTTTTTCACACTTGCTTTTATTTCTTTTGCTTTCTGCTCATTTGTTTAGTAATATATCTTTAATGCTGTATTATTACTATAATTATTGTAGTATTTGTCGTTGAATTATTATTATTATTATTATTGTTATTATTATTAAATTCTGCCACCAGTACTTGTAACTATTTGCAAAATAAATTTATATTGTGACGAACCTGAATTACGAGGTTCGTCACAGGTGCTAAAACCCCATAAAACGCAAAAAAAAGAACGAGAAAGAGAGCGCGGCGCAGTTCAAAAGAGGCGCGCCCGCGGATGAGGAAGTTGTCGCCTATAACGTCGTTCACAAGTCGCGAGAAAATGACGCAGTAACTGGAGGGGAGTAGGAGGCACCGCGTTACCCCTGCGAACCGAGGGCATAAAACGCGGATCCGCAACCGGATGGTTCTCTTTAGCTTTTCGTCAGTGGAGGAAGAAAGATCTCTTTAGCTTTCGTCAGTGGAGGAAGAAACATCTCTTCAGATTTTGTCGGTCGGAGCAGGCAGCATTTCTCTCCGAAGCGTTGGTGGCCGACGCCGAAAGATTACGCGAAGGAATGTCAAGTTAGTTAGGAGTATCCGACGTCCAAAGGCGTCTAGCTAGTCATCAGCAAAGTAATTAAAACATTTGTGAAGATTCTGGCAGT
Organism: Acheta domesticus; assembly: GCA_031308135.1. Classification (NCBI taxonomy): domain Eukaryota; kingdom Metazoa; phylum Arthropoda; class Insecta; order Orthoptera; family Gryllidae; genus Acheta; species Acheta domesticus. The sequence goes on along the minus strand of JAHLJT010005437.1, from coordinate 42,440,020 downwards.
TACGGCATCGTGAGAGAGGTCGCCTCTGAAATTGGTAACAAATTGACGCTCAGATTACATCATAAAATCTGTAGCCGAAACGGAGGAGAGATCTAGTACGCGGCGAAAACTATACCTCACGCCGGCGTGCGAGAAACAACGGGCGTGAGTAAAAGAACGCGCCGGACGAGATCCGAAGGCGGACGAGCACCGTACAATATCGGACGGAGGAGTCGGGACCGAGGCGGACGAAGAAGACGGAAGAAGGACGACGGAGCTGGGAGCGCAAGAAAGAAGAAGGACGGGACCACAAGAAGAAGGAGACGGAAGAAAAACGGCGACGGGAGTTGAAGACGGAAGACGGAAGAACGAAGACAGCGCGTCGCCGAGTACCGAGGCCGCGGCGCGGAGCGCCAGCTCTGGCAGCGACGCGACAGCGAGCGACTGGGGACAAGGCCACCTAACCGCCAGGAAGGAGAGGTAACGAGGCTAGCGAAAAATATAGGTCAAGTTCGCGCCGTGTCGAATGAAGACGTTAGGAGTTGTTTGGGGAGGTTATAGAATGTAAAGGATAAATGACTTTCATGTTACCGTGTTAAAAACACGAGCCATTTTGACGCCTGGTTACCTATTAATTTTCTTTTGTAAATGAATTAAAGTAAAGGTGTTAAATTGTATCAAAGTGTGAAGGAAGGTGCGCTACAGAGCACTGTTCATTATTCAGTTGCGAAAGAGTTAAAATCGAGTGTTCAATAACATTGGTAGAGCGCTGCCGTGATAAAGTTAAAGCGCAAGCAGAATTTAATCAGTTGGTTTTGTTAAAAGAATTACGAATTTTACTGGGACAGTAATTATGTTAAGAATTGGCAGAAATTTTGGTTACGTGATTTTTAAAGAGGATATAATGTAAGCTAATGACTTATTTGGAAAATTGAAAGAGAAAAGTGACGAGTTGTGTCTGTAGTAGTATTAGTTATTATTTTGGAATCATTAAACTTTTGTTGTTACTGTTATTTTTGTGTTCCTGTGTTTGGATTGCTCTCACACCCCAAAGATTTAAGTAAGCTCGAAAGAGCAGATATTTGACGCACCCGCCCTGACGCCCGATTGTTGTAGAGAGGATTGGCAGATTATATAAATAAATATAAAAAGGGGTGTTACGGACGGGTTTGCGTCAGAATATAAACTTTTAGTTTTCAAGGAACTTTATTTTAAATCATTTGCAGCGTTTGCACTCAATGCCAACGAGTCTCATGAGCCAATGAAGCAGCCTATGAGAACCCAACAGAAGTGACAGCCGGCATCACATCACTGCCGGTCAAACCCTCGCATCTTGCACACAGACAGGGGTGTTTATTCCATGGAAACCAGGGTAGCATTACTTCCCCTATCGTTTCCTTGGATATCTTACATTTAAATACCACTTGACTAGTAATTTAGAATCATTTACTTGTATTCCAAGTAAAAGTAGTTTAAATTGGGTGCGACATTCTTATCTTTCGAAAATGAGCACGTAATTATTGTCACCATTAGATGAGTTGAGTTTGCCTGTACTTTCCGGGTACTCACTGTAGTAACTGGACTAAAGAGAGAAGAAATGTTACGTCGGGTGTGGGCACGTCACTTGGAGTTAAAGAAGATATAATTTCCGTTAATAATTAAAAATATTTTCAATAGTAAATTGAATGAATATTTTATGAGAGGACAATATTGGGGAAGACAAATGAACTTAGATTATGCAATCGGGAAAGGATTGAATAGCATTGATCATACTACTAAACAATGTAAACAAGACACACTGAAGTGGAAGAAGAAGAACTTCAACTAAAACTCCAACATACCGTACTGTGTCTTGTAAGGAGGCGAACGTAGAGCAAGAAGAACGTTTGCTAAATATTACAAAGAACGCATTGTGACTTTGGAGAAGGTAGATGTGGTGCCGTGAGCAGGAATGTTTTTACAAAGTTTAATTTACTTCGGGAAAGTACGAAAAGTAAAACTGCGCTAAGAATTAGATACAAAGTAATAATAATTCTTTGAGTGGAAATTTTATTCGCCGAATTGTGATAAAAATAATTTAGAATTAAAAATAACTCAGTGTCAAAGAATACAAAAAACTTTAACAATTTCACAAAACTCTTGCATTGCTATGAAAACACAAAATGAAAGGTACAGTGACTAGGCGAGGCTACCTGACTGATACAGTAAGAAAAATGAACTTAGTGTAAACATTGCAGAATGTATTGAAGGCTACGACGCACACATGCCTAGATTTTTCAAACCAGACTACTCTCATAGTACCACAGCTCCTCCTTTTCACACAGCTGTCTAGTAGAGGGTCTTAATGCACATAGAATAAAACGCCCTTCGCCGACGGGAATGCTTCACGCCAAAGTTTTTGAGCATTCCCGTGAGGAGCGATAAGCTGCCCACCGCACTGCCCGTTCCGTCATTGCCCAGCCCTCTTCCCCGCTAGCCACGCCAGCTCCGACCACCGCCCCGAAAATGACACCGGGCGCATGGCAGGGGGTGTCTAGCTGGCCGGCCGGAGGAGGGGGGACGGACGGTGGCGGGGGGAGATAAGGGCGGCGACGGTGGTGGTGGTGGTGGTGGTAGCGGCGCCGGCCCCGGCGGCAACGTCGGCGGCGGTGGCGGTGACGGTAACGGTGACGATGTCGACGTGACGTCATCGGTGTCGGCGGCGTGGGTGAAGCCGCGCGGCGAAAGAAGACGCCCCATGCGTATAGGCGCGGGGGAACAATGATTAATTAATTAACTTTTTTAAATGGGACGCGCGAATTTTTGAGTTGGCGCCCCCATAACACACTGGTGCAGCCTGGAACTCCCATAATTTGACGGGAGTATTTGGTCATAATTTCACGAGTATATAAGAAAAACGCATATGCTAAACAAAAATGAGGTGGGTACTATTTTTCTTGCGTCAAAACGTCTTATCGTCATTGGGGTTACTAATTTATTGTGAAATAGTTGATGTAAGCTGCCTTGGCCTCTGAATTTGTCGATTCAGTCGGCGACCAAACAACAGCGGTCACAGCACATCAGCCTATTCAACTCAATAATTCAAAATACATTGTTTACTATTATATACACACGTTTAACATTATTTTAAATTTGGCAAAAGTATGTATTCACGAAATGATGCAAAACAAATTTATATGTACGAGTACAATATTTTTCAATATTACTCCATTATTTTTTCGTTTCAATACAAGATAAGCGATTAATTGTAATTAAAAAATCGTAAAATCTGAAATTGTGAATCATTAGCTTCTGTGGAGTATTGAAGCTCCACGAGACCCCCTTCCTTTGGGTGAACTATTGTGAACAGCGTGGCAGGAAGCGATAACAAAGGTTGCGCGAAGTGACTCGGTGGCCCCCACGCAGTGCGCCATCGCCTTTGCGACGAAATTTCCAGGAAAGGACAGGAAGCAGTTGAAAGGGAATGGTCGAGATATGTGCACAAAGCTTTCCTCGAAAGATATTGAGTAGCTCCCAAGATTATAAATAAAACTAAAAGTACCAAGAGCTCAAAACAATGCTAGGGTGACTGAGGCACCCCGCGCGCGCCTACTGCCAGGTTATGAAACTAAGACCTGCGTTTCAGATGCCTGAAAGTTACAAGAACAACAACAACAACAACAACAACAAAAATATTTGGAAAAAGCCAACAAAAATACAAAGTTGGAAGGTACTAATATATTTCATTGCACTTGCATCTAATTTTAGCAGAGCATTTGTATTTACATGTATGCATAAAATGAAGGAAAATTAATGATTTTATGTTCATTAGAATAAAATAGGCAATTTCCAAACATCCAATGCCTAGTCATTACAAAGAACAGAATTTATCTCTAAAACTTTTGAATGCCTTTTCTTGGAATTCACAGGCAGAACTGCAATAGATCCACTTGAGGTTCTCCAGTGCGTCCGACGAGTCGATTTTGCCTGGACGGGGTCCGCCGGTTGCCGACAACCGGGCGAGTCTCGGTCGGCCGCCGGCTCCCTGGAGTCCGCAACCGACTGCGAAGGACAGTCGAGCGCGTGGTCTCGAGAGAAGAGAGGCGAGCGAGCGTTGGTCGGTAAAAATCACGGAGAATGCAGACCTCTAGTGAATAGATCAGGGCCATTTTCACAGCATTGGTGGCCTTTGTACCTAGGTTAATTTGGGCCCCCCATATTCTTACTTTCACCTCCCCTTCAATGCTTGAATATAAAGGAAACATCCTATTAATCCACATTGTATTTTGTACTTTTTAAAAGTATTTTAAAAATATTTGTTAATTTGAATTTAATATTATTCAAAGAATAAATTTAAACATATATGTATAAGTAAGAGTAACAGTTTCATAATTACATTGAAAAAATACTACAAATTAAATTTTTAATTTTTTTATTGAATTGTAGAATAAAAAAATTACACGCATCATCCAGCAACAGTCCATACTAATGATGGGCGACACATCACTTCGCTATGCCAATTTCTTGCTTATAGTTTTATTACACATTACTTTGTTTATTTTATTTTTTGAAAAAAATAGTTTTAAATATTTTTTCAGAAACAGAAAAATTCGTTGATAAATTAATTGATAGAATGAACCATGTTCTCTTATGGGGGGAATTCTGAGAGAGAATTACGAAAGGGGATTATACAAGGGAGGCATTAAGATTTTATATGTACCACGGGCGTTAAACTGGTTCTAAAAATTAGAACCCTTATAGCGTCTTGGTGCATAAATAACTAGTTTTCGTTTCACCTATTTCTCTTCTCTTTTTCATGTCCGGTTTCTTATTCCTTTTCATTTTTCCTTCGTATTTTCTTTTGCGTTTTTCTTTTCCCTTCTTTGTTGTTTCCATTTTCCTCCCTTGCAGTAATTCATTGACCTATTAACAATTGCAATAAATACATCCTATTTCAACAGTGTCATCCACAGAGTCGTGAAGTTGCCAGAAGTAGTAGAAAGTAGTAACTCACTTTACTCACTTGACCGGTAAATAACATTTTTTTCCCTTTTCAACCATTTTCCTTTATCATGTCCGTTTCTCTTTTTCTTGTTCCTTTTCCTTTTTCGTTCGTAGTACTTTGTTTTACGTTTTTAATTTGTTTCTTTTTCTTTTCCCATCTTTGTTGTTTTCATTTTCCTCCGTGGCAGTAATTCATTGGCCTTGTAACAATAACAATAACAATAAATACATTGAAATTCAACCGAGTCATCCACAGAATCATGAAGTTCCCAAAAGTAATAGAAGCTAGCAATTCATTTTACTTACTTGACCCGTATGTTTTCAACCATCAGTCTTACCTTCTTCATGCCTGTTCCTCTTTTTCTTGTTCCTTTTCATTTCTCCTTCGAATTTTCTTTTGCGTTTTTATTTTACTTCTTTTTCTTTCTTTGTTGTTTTCATTTTCCTCTGTAGCAGTAATTCATTTGTCTAGCAACAATAACAAATACATTGAAATAACTTTTTTTTTCTTTTCAATCATTTCTCTTTCATTTTCTTGTTCCTTTTCTTTGTTTTAAAAAATTTTTTTTTCGTTTTACTTAACATCTTTTCTTTTTCCCTTCTTTGTTGTTTTCATTTTCCTCCCTGTCAGTAATTCATTGGCCTAGCAACAATAACAATAAATGCATTCAACTTCAACAGTGTCATCCGCAGACTCGTAAAGTCGCCAGTGCACCCAACGAGAAAAAAAGTGCGGTGTACACACTGACCTTCGGAGGGTAATAGCGGGGCCACCCGTTACGCAACGAGCCACGTGCGGGTCTCTTCCTCCTGTCGGAGCACCCGCGGGCGCTACCTGTTGCGCAAGCGCTCTCGTAAACTTGACCCACATTTCGGATCGTCCTCTTCGGAGAAAGTAGGAGCGAAAGCAGTTCTCCCTGGCGACGCAGAAGGCCCGCTGTTAAAGCTGACCTCTCGTACGGACGCTTTTCCGGACTACTGTTGTAACTCGAAAATTGAGATCTTAGCATAAGTCGGTCCAAAAATATGATTTTTAACGTTGATCGATTGATTCTTTTTTCCGGACGTGTCAACTGCTACAGTCGTTTCTCTCGTGTAAGTGTAGTAGTCGTCTAGTAGTAGGTGTAGTGTGAAGGAGTGGCTGTGTTATTCCACCGGTGAGATCCGACGCCGAGCCCAGCGGCCAGCAGGGATTTCCACAACCAGGTATCTCCCACCAGCGGAGCACCGCTCCAGCTGGGACAAGCTCTAAGTTCCCGACTGGTCTCTCGGCATGTGTGGTAGAGTAGTGAATGTAAGTGTAACTTAGGGACGAGAATAGGACAATGAAGGAGGAAGGAAAGATCGCGCGCGGTCCGGACAATGAAGAGGAAGGAAAGATCGCGTGCGGTCCGTGGCTCGTTTGTTAGGGTACTGCTCCGGCATTCGCCTGGTGTTGATCGATGAAACCATGGAAAACTACCTATCAGAGTAGTCAGATGCTAGAATTCTCCTCCAGACAGTGCCTGGATTCGACCTAGCTGACAAGCTAGTGTCAAAAATCCTGTGATCGTCAGGACTCGACACCTAGGACTTGCCGGTCAGAGGCTCTCTAGTGCCATCGGTTGATGCTCTGAATCCCTTAACCGGTGCATCTTTTAAATGAAATAAACCCTTTTTCAGGTATTAAAACAATTGCTGCCCGGAAACATTCATCACTGTTTCGTGAATGGAGATCGTAATTCATTTTTATAGAAGAATGTTACCTAACAATTATAACTTTTATAAAATAGTTTTTAATAAATTAAAAGGTTTTTTATATAACTTGCAAGGCCATAATGCTTACTAATCGTCGATTAATTGGAAGCAAATAATGTTAAGGAGCAAGCGAGGAAATTAAACCTGGCTCTCTTGTACAAAACGAGTGTACAAGAGAATGGTTTATGTCTTTGGTGTTACAAGCCGTATTCATGGATAGTGACGTATACCTGCTCCGATATTTCAACGGTAACACACTATCATCCCCAGCATCGATAATCCTAGGATTCCATCGAGTTCCTAGGGTTCGAGTCTCAGTAGTGGCAGTTTTTCTACTCTAGCCACATAGCTACATTGTACTGGAAGAGAATGGTAGCGACCGGCTGCTGATCTGATCGATAGTTTTCCGTGGTTTCTCCGATCAACACCAGGCGAAAGCCGGAGCAGTACCTAAACAAACGGGCTATAGATCGCGCGCAGTCAGTACTTCCTCTTTTTTGTGATATCCTACCTCTTTTACACACTCTTAACATATGAGTACTGGATACCTACAGTAGCAAACATACCGGGAGACAGGTCGGGAGCTTACAGTTTGACCCGGCTGGGGCGTTTTCACTCTGGTGGTGGACAACTCGATGTGAAAAACCACAGCGAATAGACGTGTAGGTCGGCGCTGCATCTCGGTATTCAGCGGGGAACATCACTGCCACCTCTTGTGATGAAGCATGCACTACACTTACGGTACTAATTATCGTTGCAGTTGTCGCGTTCGGAAAGACGTAAAAAAATCAATCTGTCGCCGCGAGAATCAATACTCACAAACACCTTAGACGCCGTCCATAAATTACATACAGCAAATTTCGAGTATTTTCAATACTCCCCTACCCCTCATACCACACTTCCCTATCTCTATGTAACGCAGCGTAACGCTGCCTCAGACCCCCTCCCTCCCCCTTTAGCGTTAATATGGATGATCCCTTATTATTTTTAATATTAAGGGATGGTCCCTTATTTACTTCTTTTTATTAATTTATGGATGATCCCTTATACGCCACAAATTTTGGAACTCATTCCTTAACCTACCCCCTTTGACGAATAGAAAGCTGATGCGAGATTGGAGGATTAAGCAGAGAAACAAAAGACGGGAACTCGCGGAACGAGGGCAGGAATTCCGGTGCAGTGGTTTGAATGTGCCTGGTTGAACGTCGTGTTTCATTTCCTACCAACGAATTTTAAATTTTATAAATTTGCATGAAGTCTGCTTTTGTGAATACACACTTTAAAAATGCCTTCAAGAACAGAATCTTGAGCCAAAAGAAAGTCAGAAAGTATGAGAATAATCATATGATGAACATTACGTTCGGTTCAAAACATGTTTTATACTCCATTTGTGGGATACACAATATATTTTTTATATCAGAAATTCTTTTCAAACTATTTTAGAAGCAATTGCGCAACAGCCGTTTCCATGGTAACTGCGTTGTACGTTAACGTCTTTGTTAATTCAGTGAATTTGCTTTCGGTTTTTGTCCCCAGCAAAGTCGGAAGTATTGTGGAATAAAATGGCGGTTGGAAACTACGCCTTGCACAGGCTCAGGTTAGACGAAACGGCAACGAACAGATAGATCCCTACCTTCACTTCCCTCTTGGCCCACATCGGCCTGTGCGCAATTGCAAGGGAGTACCCTTACCTATATTACTAGGAAAACACAGCAGACGTTGTTCTGCCCTTCATCTCCCTCTCTCCCCTCCCACCTCCCTTTCTCACTGTCTCTCCCTACCTCACTCTCACCCTGTCCCTGTCTGTCGTCTCTGTATGTATCTGTCTCTGCTGCTTTCTGGCCCTCTCATTCACATTTACTTGCAGATTCTGCACGTCTCTGGGCAGGTGAGGTAATATCGGGAAGCGCCGGACCAGCAAAAATGTAATAGAATATTCAGATAGAGGTCATTCTGTAGATTACGGCGTGAGAAACGGGCCTCAAAATTTTAGTTTTTAAGACCCTAAAACGCATCGTTTAGGAGTTATTTTACGATATAGATTCAAAATGCTGCCGAGTTACATTTGACGTGACGATTTAGTTTTGTTCTACAGCGCCGTGTAGTGGAATTACAACAGAATTAACAACACATAAACCTTCTCGGGTGAAATTCACATAGAAGTGCCAACTTTCATGGAGGTCGGATTTATATATATATATATATATATATATATATATATATATATATATATATAGAGAGAGAGAGAGAGAGAGAGAGAGAGAGAGAGAGAGGGAGAGAATACATTATTGCCATATCATGCTATAAAAACCGAGCGAAGTGGTTGAGTGCGTAGCGCGCTGGATTCATAATCGGGATGTCCAGGTTCGATCCCCGGGCCGCCCATCCTGACCGGGGTTTTTGTGTTTTCCCTTGGTCATGCTGGGATGGTCCCACGCTCTCATCTCCTACTTCCCCACCTACCACCTCCTGCCATCATCCTAGCCCTCTTACCCCTCATCATCACCCTGTCTCTTCAATCCGTATAATAATGATAATAATTATTATTGTTATTATTATTTTTATTATTCGCAGCGAGGATAAAGTTGCTCGTGATCTACTGCACATGAACTTTGGGTAAAGCTAAATGAGCAACAGTGATTTGCCACCTACGTGCTTGACCATTGTGAACCTGTGAATCCCCACACTCTGAGGGAAACTGTACGTCTATACTGGTCAGCGAGTCACCAAATGGCTAACTTGCCAAGGGTGGGCGTTGGAAAACAAACAACAAACAAACATTTTGTTATGAATGTTTTAGGAAGTAAGACATTTCGTTTCCTAGTTCGCGTTGTTCTCTATCGCGATGTCGCAGTCGCCTTCCAAATATGTGAATCGATTCCTGCAAGAGGAACGCGATAAGGTATAGAAAACGAAAGTCGAAGTAAGTAAATGTGTGAATCCAGAACAAGATCTCTAAGATCTCGCACTTTGCTTCCTAATCCGCTAGAAACTCTCAGCTTTCCATTTGGGAATTACAGACCTGCGTGTTTCACGCCTGCGACCCCAACGGCTGCAGACGCTAACGGAGCCTTGACAGACAATGGGAGCATCGAAAGAGAGACACTAGCAGAGGTGGCTTAGGGCATCAACTGATGTCACTGCAGTGCCTCTGGCCGGGAGGTCCTAAGGTTCGAGTCGCAACTGTGGCAGGATTTTTGGCACAGCTTGTCAGCTAGGCCGAATTCAGTCAGTGTCTGTTGGAGAATTCTGGCTGGCGGCTGATCTGCTCTGTAGTTTTTCAATGGTTTCTCCGAACACCATCAGGCGAATGCCGGAGCAGTACCGTAACAAACGGGCCACGAACCGCACGCGACGTTTCCTTCCTCTTCCGTGATCTATCCGCACCCCTTACTAACACACACTTTCACTTACACATGCTCTACATGTTATACATGCTCTACACTACCATACATGCCGGAAGAATGGTCGGGAGTTTAGAGCTTGCCCCGGCTCCGCTTGTGGGAGATACCTGCTTGGGGAAAATTCCATTAACCTAAGTCGGCGGCGGACCTCGCCATCCAGAGGGGGAAGAAGACCGCCACCTCCCGTGATGAAACATGCATTACACTTACGGGGCTAATGACTGTGGTAGTTGACGCGCCCGGAATTAGTAATGAATCAAAAAATGATGAGAGGGGCGAAGCCTGGCACCATTTGCCCACATTTCCGGTCCGAGTCGGTGCAAAGTCAGCGGTAATGTTGACTCGGAGCTACACTCACCCTGTTTGGTTGTTAAAACACCTTTTTATTTACGTCAAAAACAGTTAAAAACTGTGTGTTACGAGCTATGGGGAGAAGTGAATTCTCTGCACTTTTTCATAATTCTGTGATCTCTATCCTAAGCCATATTCTAGTCGAATTTTGAATACAGAAAAAAAGCGTTTTTTCAATTTTTGTAGACAAAATATTCGCTTCTATATAATAAAATCTATTTTCAAAGGTAAATTAGCTATAAATTTGTGCCCTTAACCTTCATCATGTTCTTCAAGAAAGAATAATATTTTTTGCCGCGACAATATGGAGATCGATAATTTGTATAAATATACTTCCCACTGAAATTTAGCAGACGTGCACTAATAATGAAGTTACATTTATATCCAGAAGCAAAACAAGGGGTTATTTCAGCATTTGCTCAAAGGATTAGGGAAACTGGACGAAAAACCTGATCGAGATGGGGATCATCGACCCAGAAGCTGTATAACCTATACTGTTATTCGGGATTGGGAGAGGAATTCGTGTATCCTTGTTATTTTTTTCTTAACACCATTCACGTAAGCTCGTTAGCATCTTCTTAGTGTTCTAAACTTGGCAATATTCCGCAAAAATAATCGCAGTCAAACAGGTGGAAACGCATCTCGGAGCAGTCAGTTCTAAAATGGTCTACGCGAGAAAGATTTACCGTTAGGTTTACGATGTATTATGCCACAGAGGCCTTTCGAATGAAAGTGAAAGCAGCAGAAGAGAAAGTAGCCAGGAGCGCACGGTGTTAAACCAATGATGGAACGCGGTAGCCATCAAAGAAATTCGCATCACGTTGAGCTACAATAACTAGGCTAAAATAAATTTTGAAACAAATTATATAATGAATGTGAATAATGTAATATATGAAAGAAATATTTCAATGCGAAATCCAAAATAAAAGAATAAAGGGCCGTGTGGTAGAGCAACAATAACTAGGCTAAAATACAATTTAAAACAAATAATACATTGAATGTGAACAGTGTAGTATATAAAATAAATGTTTCAATTCGAAATGCTAAAGAAAAGAATAAAGGGCTGTATGGTACGGCTAGAATAACTAGGCTAAAATACAATTTAAAACAAATAATACAGTATATGTGAACAGTGTAATATAAAAAAGAAACTTTCCAATTCGAAATCTAAAATAAAAGTATAAAGGGGTTGGTCGTATGATAGAACGTAGTGAAATTGCTCTCGCTGTGTGTAAAATGTTACGATCAGGGCTCGCATTGTGATGACATGTCATCTTTTCATTGGTGCATTCTAGACGTAGCAAACTTGAAAATGAATGTTTATCACGACCTATAGGTAATAGAAATGTATTATTATTGGATCTTTTCTGTCAATTTTCGTCTTTTTTTTTTCAATTTTTAGCTCGTGTTTTGGGCATTTGAATCATTTTTGCACATTTTTACGCATTTTGTTTCCTTTTGTTTATTATGTTTTTTGTTAGTGAATGTTTCATGAAATTATGACATACCAAAACAAAGTTTTGATTGTGTCATCAGTTAATGACGAAATTCACTACTGCAGTGGACTGTTTTTCGAACTCTCAAAATTTGACGGATCTCCGGTAACTTCCTTGACCTTTCAAAACTGACGGTTCGAAGATCGGAACTAAGGATTACATATCCCCTAAAGTAAAGATTTTATATTAAAAACAATTTTATATAAATACATTTTATTTTAAATTGTAAAATTCTTTGAATAATTAAACATTTTCATACAAATGTTTTAGTGTTTGTTCAAAGATTAGATTATTTTTAAGTAATTTTTGGTCATTTTCCTCTTTTTTTAAGTTATTTTTATGTTCAGTTTCGTCTTATTTTAAGCCATTTTTAGGTCATTTCCCTTTTAAGTCATTTTATAGATCATTTTCAAAGACTTTTTGGGTCATCAGAATCCGAGCCCCGGTAATGATTTTGGTAATGGAGGTTACTATGGGGTTTAAGGAATTAGTGTTGCATTAATTAATGTACATGGACGTTACTGCTCAACACAAATCGTCATGAGTGATTAGAGCATAATTACGAGTGACTACTTTGTCTACATTGATCATAGATCTGAAAATAGGGGAAGTAGAGATAGAAGTTAAAAACTTTTAATAATCTAATTCATTACAATATTGTATAAAGGGCGAAAACGTTATTTTTAACACATAAATTGTTTTAATTCATTGTGCAATGTAAACACAAGATACATCGTAATAGGTCTATGTCATTGGAACTAGAGAACTCTGATTTTATTGTTTTGAAACTAAATTGTAACTAGTCTTGTTTCGTAAGTCTTTTTTTTTTGTCATTGTGATTCTTTATTACATCATTGTATGGTCACGTAGACATACACATGTATGTCACTACTATTCAGCATCCTTCGAAACAACAAGAAGAAGGGGGAGGAGGAGAATAAGAATAATGAGAAGAAGCCGTCCTCATGGTGCAGACGATTACGGCAGCCGTCGTCTGCGCCGAGGAGGCTGTAGGTTCGAGTCCTGCATAGGCATGGTCGTATTTGTGATTGTCCCTTCATAGCTCATCATCATCCTATCACCTCATAATTCACACTTCAAGCCGTAACAACTTTAACGTAGCGAGGGATACAGCTGAAAAGCTGATCCTAAAAATTACACACGTTAATCGTGTAGCGTGGTTTGGAATGACCGACACGCCAATAGTAATAATAATAATAATAATAATAATAATAATAATAATAATAATAATAATAATACTTCCAATTCAGTAAAATAATATCCACCAATAGCATGAGGCAAAATTTAAAATGTATGTTTAATTACAACATAAAAGAAAATGGTCGTTCAATACAAAGAATTAAAAGGTTTAAATATAATTTAATTGAACTACATTTTTAATTTTAGTTTACTTATAAACAATTACATCAAATTACTTTTATTTTTATTTACGCATTTTAAAGTGATATTAGTTCCTGAATCTTTGAAATAAATACACACATTATATAATGTGAAGGATTAGGATCCATAGTTTTTAGGCAGAACTTCACATCCTTCACATTACATAATTGATTAAAAGGCAGACTAAACGGGTTGAAATAAGTACACACATTGCTAACTTTTACTGATGTAACAAAAAATGCAAATTTTGTCTATTTTTCTGCTGACCATTAACATTTTCTGGCGGAACACAAGTGGTCTGGCATTTTGGAGAACCCGCTCACCCCACTAGTGCCAGTAGCGACCAGGTAGAGAGGTAGTGAGTGAAGCGGTCATGAAACAGTTAAGTAGCGTGTGTGTCAAGCGTTTAGCAACTTAAGAAAGTAGTGAAAAGTGTTTGGCGAAACGTCCCCAGAGTAAACGAATATCAAACGTGGTTGTCAACATAATGACTCAGCTTATTCTTTGAAATTTAAAATTATGGATTAATGGGAACTGTAAATGTAAGTAGCCTGTTTCGGATCACATAAAATTTATTGAATTTGTATAAGTAGACAATCAATACACTCTATTAATTGCATAAAAGTTTATTTGAAGGATCAGCAGATATAATAGCGTAGGTCCTTACCGCCACTGACAACGCATTCTTAATTAAAACTAGTTTCATTCACGTTATTCAATATCTATCCTTTATATAATTTTTATATCAAAAGCAGTATTATTTTCATTCTGAATATAATATGTAGTGATGTGTAGTGAAATAAATCAAGGGATTGTACCCTATTCATATATATTAAATATGACGAATTTTCATTGATATTTAAACTTTTTGGTTTACTATAAAAGAAATGTTTCATGCATTATGGATTGAAATAAATTTTCTTCCAAAAGAACTTGAAAAAATTGTGAGGTCTCTAAGAAACTCTCGTAAAACCGTAATAACTTCAAGTAAAATGATGGATAATGAAAATTTAATCTAATGTTAAAATGTTTGTATTCGAAAGATTTATACATAACAATTTCAAGAGTACCCGGTACATCGTTTGAGGGTTGTTGTACCATTGTAAGTCGAATTAATCTTTCGAGCCCGGTACAAATGGTATAGTTTTCGTGCAGATTCTTTACATAAACTTCAAGGTCTAAAATGTATGTATAAAAGCTAAAAGTCGCGCATACACGGTCTGGTCTGTACTTTTTCTGCGTGAATTCTGTATGAATCGCCACAAGACACCGCTAGGGGGTCTACCGGGTAACAACGGAACTGCGCTGTCCGAGTTCTTTCAATCATGGAGCTAAGAATACATGCTTTCAGTGACGGTACTTCTGTGGTTGCGTTAGGTTGTGTGGTCTTTATAGAGAATGAACCATGAGGAGCATAGAGAAGATAGGAAGGCAGGAATAAGGAAGGAGGTTGTTAATCTCCTGCTTCTGGACGTAAATTTAGCTTCACTGTGCGCACGTTTTGTTGAGCACTCCTTTTGCTTGTAGTTCATTTGCCGTTAAAATTGATTTTCTATAACTCGGGAACAAACATTTCTCAAATATTTTTATTTTTCTAAAATAATTATTTTCTAAATTCATTTTTTCGTTGTTTTTTTTAATACTGGCCCTCAAGAAAATGTGCACAGATAAATCTCTTTCCCCACACGTCATATACAGTTTTTACTGTTTTTGACAAATAAACAAATAAATAAATAAATAAATCGCAATTTCACGTCCCACAGACGCACCTTCACACACCTAACCACAAAATCGAAATGGTCGATTACACGGCGTAAGAGTCGATTATCATAGCGTCGGGTTAGTGACCGATTCTGCCGCTAGAGGGCTTGAGTCAAACTGTAAACAGAGTTCCTAGATGCAGAGAGTAGCGCAACCGCTGCCATTAAATAGCCTCTCATTCGACAGCCCCTTCTGGCACCAATGAGGAACTGAAGGGAAATTATAACAATTGGTGACATTATGAAGATTTTTAAGAATATAAATATTGGTTTGGGGTAGATTCATGGTTCTCAACACAGAGAATACTACACATTTCCCATTTTCCTGATAAGTGGGCATAAAATAGCTGGGTCGATGGTACAATGGAATGCGCTACTCTCTGTATCTAAGGACTCTAACTGTAAAGCTTTTTGCATGAAAACATTACGAACATGCACAAAACTTTTCATGCAGAAATCGTGTAGTCTGAACGGCACGTTTTCTGTTCGTCGAATCTGTACGAAAACTATGCCGTGTACACCGTGCTTCACGAAAGAGGCATCTCACCGACTGCGTTGGCTCAGTGTTGTCGCCTCTGTAGCGTCAACGGGAGGTCCGACTGTTCTCGACGACGCCGGCGAAAGTTGATAGATTACTAATTCTTTAGTTGATTATTTCGTGTCTCCAGGCACGGGCAATGGCCATTAGTCCCGTACGTGTAGAGAATGTGTTTATCGATAGCCTTCCATCCCACGAGATCCCACGCCAACCTACACGTCACTATCAGGGGTTTCCCTTTACTATTTAAATCCATAATTCTGCCAAATATGACTTATGCTTGCCCAGTTTGGGGATGTGCTGCGACTAGCAATCTCCAAAAATTATCAGCCATTCAAAATATATTTCTAAGAAGAACTTTAAATGCCCCCTGGTTCATTCCTAACACCCAGATTCGCAGAGAATTAAAAGTGCCCTCACTAAGCGACCACATGACACAAATAGCCCAAACTTTTTACCAAAACCTTCACACTTCCCCATGCTCCTTAATCTTCAGCCCAGGTCGCAATGCTGCATCCCCACGTAAATCCAAGTATCCCAAAGACCGATTCAAACCACCGTAATCCTCCATTACTGTCAATTGATCAAACTGAAACAATCTTCAACCTAACTTCATTTAATTTAGCACTATGATTACATTCTTCCGAGTTATAAACCACTGCTTATGGATGGCCATTCCCAAAAAGTTAATAACTATGTACTGCATAATTTAACCTCCTCGAAAGACAAGTATGTCGAACGAGAAGAAATAAATTAAAAAAAAAAAGAAAAAAAAGGGGTTTCCCTGTTTAGTTATCTTCCCCAAGCGGGGTATAGTAAGGAGCGTGGTGTAGGTATCTCCCATAAGTGTAGCGTGAAGGAGTGGCGACATTATTCCACCGGCGAGATCCGACGTCGATCTACCCGTCGACCAGCGGGGATTTCCTCAGCCAGGTATCTCCCACCAGCGGAGCACTGCCCCAGCCGGGACAATCCCTACGCTCCATACCAGTCTCCCGGCATGTGTGGTAGCGTAGTGCATGTAAGTGTGTGTGTGAATAAGGTGTGAGAATAGAACAAGGAAAGGAAGGAAAGATCGCGGCGGTCCGTGGCCCGTTTGTTAGGGTACTGCTCCGGCATTCGCCTGGTGTTGATCGAAGAAACCATGGAAAACTACTTATCAGAGCAGCCAGCCGCTAGAATTCTCCTCCAGACAGTGGCTGAATTCGTCCCAACTGTCTAGCTAATGTTGAAAATCCTGCCACCGTTGGATTCGAACCCTAGGACCTCGGTTAGCGACACTGCAGTGACATCAACTGATGCATCAACCTGATGTCACTGCAGTCCCTCTGACCGGGAAGTCCTAGGTTCGTGTCCCGACGGTGGCAGGATTTTCGACACTAGCTTGTCAGCTAGGTCGAATTCAGTCGCTGTCTGGAGGCGAATTCTAGCGGCTGCTTTGATCGGTAGTTTTCCGTGGTTTTTCCGATCAACACCAGGCGAATGCAGGAGCAGTGGCCTAACAAATGGGCCACGGACCGCGCGCGATCTTTCCTTTCTATTCCTTGTTCTATCCTCTCCTCTTACACACACACACACACTTCCACTAACATGCACTACACTACCACACATGCCGGGAGACCGGTCGGGAGCTTACAGCTTGACTAGGCTGGGGCGGTGCTCCGCTGGTGGCAGATACCTGGTAGCGGGGAAATCCCGCTAGTCGACGGTTGGTCGGCGCCAGATCTCGCCATTCAACGGAGAAAGGATCATCGCCACTCCCGAGAAAAACACGCACTACACTTACGGGACTAATGACCTGAGTAGTTGACGTGCCCGGAAACACGAATCAATCAATCAACTGCATAGATCAACTGCATCAAATGCATAGAAACACAGCTGGTGGGGATTTTTTACTCCATGGTTGTACCAACGTAACGTCTGCGCTTGTCATTTGAGGAAGGTGATGACGCCAACATTGGAATCCTAGCCACTTGCAAGAGCAGCAGATTTTGCAGTGACATCATTTACTCTTGTGGCCACCAAGTGGATATTAATGAACGAAGGGGTCTAAGCATCACTTATCTTTCCAGATTTTTTGATCCCAAAATAAAAAGTTCATTTAATTAACATTTAATTACTCGCGCCTCTTTCTGACGTAATTACTCGCGCGGCGCACTGAGTGCGCCAACAAAGAAAGATTGTTTATGTAATAACAAAAACAATAATTGCGATAAATTAGTTATTTACTAAAAAAATTATAACTTATTGCATAAAATAATATTTGGTGTTAATTATATGGTATATATGAAATTTACAATACGAAATATATTGTATGCCACTAATAAGTCATACAGTTGCATAAAGTTGATTGTAAAGTTTTAAGTCACGGAACGCGCCCAAATTAATTATTAATTCAATAGAAATAGTTATATATTTATAAAAAATTAATAATTATAAATCTCTTAATAACAATAATAACATTAACACTGATAGCACTGAATCTCTGAGAATATGAATATAATAAAAAAGTTTAAAAAAACTAGAGCAATATATATATATATATATATATATATATATATATACATATATATATATATATATATATATATATTTCTTGTATTTACTAACAATTTTATTACATTTTATTACACTCACGGAAATGATCCAATGAAGTGGACAATTATTTAATTTTGAGTTTACGAAAGTTGGTCGAACTAAAAATCGTAGTTTCCAAGTGTTGATCCTCTGCTTTTTGTTTGTTTTCCAAGTTACTGAGATAACGGAACACAATATATTTTATCCACATTTCATGCCATTATACGTAATAATTGATTTCTACGTCTACTTTGAAAATAAATTATTCTTTTCTGTATTTACACTATTACTCGCGCGGTGCACACAGTGGGCCGAAAACGTTTTGTAGACAAAATTCAGGTAGCTTACTCCCACGACTTCCAACGGAGGAAGTGAAACACGAATTCAAACTTTTAAAGAAACTCAAAACAAAGATTAGCGGAAGAGATAATGCAATACGATGCTCGTATCGTCTTTAGGAACCAAACGAATGCAACTGGTGCACTCCAGTGCGCCAGCGCAAGTAATTAAAGTTTGACAGTTTAAACAGTTTCGAATTGAAAACACTCTGAAGTAAAAATAATATAAATTTATTTAAACTGCAATTGGGTACAACCCGGTGTCAGCTAATAACACAAATAAGGTAATATAACTGACTTACAAATTATAAAATAATAATGCTAATAATAACGATACAATAATAACAATAATAATAATAATATAAAAATGGCTGGTTCATAAAACATTAAGTTACGTTCATTAAGAAAAATAAAGTTCTGTAATCTAGCCCGGCACTGAAAGTTTGTAAAATTAAGACCATACCACACTGCCCTGGCACTGCACTGCACTGCACTTCACTTCACTTTACTTCACATGACTACTCCCTTTAAAACACTGCCTTCTTTATTTCTCTGCTCTACACTCCACGAAACCTCACTGAACAGAACAGGACTGGAATGTGGTATTCGATTCCTACAGCACTGAAATCTGGTTTTCGATTGAAATTGCCCGTGAAAGACCACGCAGCGCAAACGAGGCAAGGTTGGAAAGGCGGCAATGCTGCCACTGCCAAGGCTCAACTGTCAAGCACAAAGAATTATGGTTCAATATACACATAGGTCGAATTCAACCGCTATCTGGAGGAGAATTCTAGCGTACGGCTTTTCTGATCGGTAGTTGCTCGTGGTTTCTCCGATTGAATCCAGGCGAATGCCGAAGGCGTACCTTCATAAGTGAACCACGGATGTCCGCGAACTTTCTTGTCTCGTTCTTTATTCCCTCTCTCGTTCCACATTTCATCTTCCATGCAATGCATTACCACATATGTGGGACTGCCGGACGGGAGCTCAGAGCTTCTCCCAGCTGGGGCGGTGCCCCAGGCAGGTACTTGGAGGGTAAAATTTCCCCATAAGTCGATGCATAGGTCGGGGTCGATCTCACCATGCAGCTGGAGAGAAACACCCCATATCAGGTATAAATAAAACATTCACTACACGGCATTAATAACTATAGCAGTTGACGTGTCAGAAATCATTAATCGATCAATCAATAGAATTATTCATTGTAATACTCTGTTTTTCAGGCACTTCTATTATTTATAATTACAGGTTTTCGTACGTAATACGAGCTTTAGAAGGAGCTCAAACACTTAATCGTATTCAATTTCTTTCAATATGTGAATTATCGTGAAAATTCCACGAAACGGAGTATAATTGTAGGGGGGATTAGCAACCGTCCTCTGCGCTAATGTATTCCTGTGGAGTGGACCGTATCAAGGACATTCTCCGCTCAAAAAGGACTACAACGCTCGTTGTGTTAACACGCACTGCTCCCACTGAGGAAATAGTGGCAAGGTGACCGCGCAGATGATCCAAGCACCACGTCATCCTCCAAGTGTGTAACAAAGGACTGTTTGCAAGTAAGCCTCTTAACCAAAGTCATTGCTTCAGAATGCGCAATGATGATGCTCGTAACGAAGCCGGAGAGCCTAGCTTGCGGGGTGAAAGTTTCGATGTGGTGAGTCATCGTCGATGAGTATCACCATGTTACACATCTAAATTCTTTTGGTTGTATTTTTTTTTATTTCTTTGTACGTATAAATGATCAGTGGTGTTTTTCGTTTTATGTGCCAACAAATGAAAGTGGTTTAGCCTGTGCGAAAATGTTGCAATTTTTTTGTATCTGAAAGGGCGAAGAAATATCAGAATTTGGTGACCATAATTTTGATCTTGTGATAATTTGATAAAGTGCTTGAGAGTAAATGCAAATATGATTGAGAGTGGCGAATCTTCGAACTTTAAGGAATAATTTTAAAATATCATCGCGGATCGTAGAGTTTGCACATTGTAATTCTAAAAGTTAATCACTATATACATAGGTATTATGGTGAACCATATCTAATGGTGTTAAAGGAAATTTTATTTCATAAATATGACGGTCAAGTAATAGAAACCCGCTGAGGTATGAAATTGGCAAGAAAGACTATAAAGTGATTCCTATTAGTGAGGAATAGTAATTTATGCAATTTGTTTATAATGTTAAGCTTTATTGCATGAGTACATGTTTTGAAAGCGAGCGACGTTAGGAGCTAGTTTTCAAATTTGTAAGAATGCAATAAATCAACATTATAAACGAGTTGCATACGCTATTTTTTTGTATGACAGCATTATAAATTTATAAGAGAATGAAACTTAAATTTGCGAAGAACTTTCCTGTGATGACTCGGGGATTTGACATCTGTGCGAGAAAACTGTGGTCGGCTGTTCTGTTTACTTCTACCTCCCCCTAATTCTCTCGCTGCGATTGGCTGAATGTGATGACGCGATCATTTGAGCCGTAAAATCAAATTCGTCATCATTTGTGCCATAAAACGCCTGATTATAAACGATTTCTTGCAACAGAAAAGGTCGTTTATAATGCTGGAATACAAAAAAAAAATTTTTAAACAGAAAATATAAAGACAAAAAAACAAGAAAGTTAACTAAATAAAATGGTGACTGACCAATTGAACTTAGAGGACTTTTAGAAAAATTAACAGATGAATAGGTGCATAGAGGCAAAAAAACAGCATTGTTATAACCGCCTCGTGCACAGCAAGTTTTTATAAGTTGAACCAGCCGCTGAGAAATATGAAGTAATCAGTAAGAGGGCTACTATAAACAATGCATAGGGTGTTTTGTGAATGGAGAGAGGAGAACAGAACCAATTGAGGATGTGATGGTGTTCGCATTGTGAACGAGGAAGTGCGGGTAATTTTTTGAGTAGAAAGTAACGTGTGGGAAGAACACGGTTAGGGAGTTCAACGGTAACATTAGACGAATAAGTCGGTAATTATTAGGAATATGATTGTAAATTAGTGGAATTAGGCTTGTCAGCTAGGTCGAATTCAGTTTCTTTCTGAAGGAGAATTCTAGCGGCCAGCTGCTCTGATCGATAGTTTTCCGTGGTTTCTCCGATCAACACCAGGCGAATGCCGGAGCAGTACCCTAACAAACGGGCCACGGAGCGCGCGCGATCTTTCCTTCCTCTTCCTCGTCCTATCCTCTCCTCTTACATACACTTACACTATCATGCACTACTCTACCACACATGCCGGGAGACCGGTCGGGAGCTTACAGCTTGTCCCGGCTGGGGCGTTGCTCAGTTGGTGGGAGATATCTGGTTGAGAGGAAAACCCCTCTAGTTGACGGTAGGTCGGCACCGGAGCTCGCCGTCCAGCGGGGAAAAGATCATCGCCACCTCCCGAGAAAAACACGCACTATACTTACGGGACTAATGACCTAAGTAGTTGACGCGCCCGGAAACACCAATTAATCAACGAATCATTTGGAATATCGTGTGTTTGGAAAACGGAAGGAGCCAGGGCATGGCCCAGAGATAACGGAGTCTCCGGGGCTGAAAGGGAAGTTCAGTCGACTCCGGTTATAGTGAACTTCTGGGGACTAATATTTTTGGTTCACTATATCAGAGATTCACTACATGTGATGATGTCAAAATGAAATAGAATTTCTCCACAATTATTTATTTTATTAATACGGTGATACAGCGAAATACATTAAGAGCAGGAACTCAAAGTTCTAATATCTTTATTTCTCCTTAAAAAAAGTCAATTATATTCAATTGTTCGCTTCGTACACATTAATTTCTCTAGTTCCTTCTCCAGAGTTTGTGCTCTTTCAATACTTGAATATGCGTGCAGTCTTGACACCCTTCCATGCCTGTTGCACTGATTGATGTTTCAGTCTCCAAAGGCCCTTTTACTCGCCTAATAACACACGAAAAGCTTTCGGTAGCGGACGGCGCAAGCGACTAGTGAAACATCGCTTTTTCCGCGCAGCACGGCGGGTATCGCCAGGCTGTGACAGACGCGTTCTTCCTCTCGCCTACGTAGAACTCAAAGTGCTCGCCTACGTAGAACTCATTTCCGCGGAATATCAAACAACACCAAGCGTGATACTGAGGCAGAAATCGCGCGTTGCCGCCGCCAGTTGTAGCCCACGCGGGGCAAGGCCGCAGTGAAAATGATTGGCACGAGGTCACCAGTAAGGTGCCCATTCCAGGACCGCTACCTTCATCTCAGGAGAGACTACTTTTATTACGACCCTTGGCCGAAGATTTTTTTTACCAAGCTGCCTGGTGATGGAACACGTGACACTGAGGCGATATACTATTTCTTTCCAGGAGGGAATTAATTTCCAGTACATTGTATTTCCGACGTTCACTAGAGCCGAGGTTCAGGTTCACTATAACCGAATTTTCTTATGCTTATTTGTAATGTAAGTGGAACGGGACCAGTGACTTTGGAACATTATAACCGAAGGTTCATTATATCTGAATTCACTATAACCGGAGTCGACTGTAATTGAAAATATGTCATAGGCATAGAACACGTCTAGTGGTAACACGTTTAATTGCTGGACTTTTCAAAATTCTAAAGGTAAGTCATGAATGACGTGAGTCTATGTATGATAGGTTTTCATTATTAAATGTACGTGATTAAATATTAATTATTTTATATTGTTCGTATTTCATATTTATTTCAATTTGTGCGTTATATAAACTGCTGTGAAAACGAGAAGATTTTTTAGATGCGAGTTTTTAGTTGGCATTTAAGCGGAATTAACATTTTTATGAAACGCTCATTCCAGATGTTGAACCAAATGGTTGTCGTTATTATCATGAGTAGTAGTAATGGTAGTATTTTCGTGTCATCGATTAATAATTTCATTAAAACTCCAGTCCCTATACTAGGCGACATCGTCAACTTACCTAATATAAATTAATACGATCTGCATAAAAAGCCGTATTTGTAATTTTGTGCTTTAAGAGAGATAAGTAGTTAGTAAGAATATTTATATGAGAACGCTCTAAGGTATGGTGCAATATTAGGAACGACAAATTTGGTAAAATTCTTACGAAGTCCGCACAAAGATCTTTAAAATGATACCATACTTACCTTAAACGGTTCAGTACTTTGACTGAAAAAGGAATCTCTCCAGTATAAATAACAGGTAAGATTAAATGTAAGATTAAATGTAAATTCTCCACAGTGAAAAAATACCCAGTCTATACCATTGAAGAGCGTGAATTGGCGAAATTGAATCTTTGAATTTTTGTATGGGTCCCATTCGTTTATGCGAAAGGGGCTAGAAAATCTGCTATGAAATCTTGAAGATTCAGCATCATGTTTCCACCTCTTCAACAATGATATGTAGCTTCAGTTTTTCACATATTTATTTCGTTAGGTGGATAAAATGTAAATATTCTTCCAGAATGAAATATGTATTTTGCCCTAAATTCAAATCTTACATTCTAGCATACAGGAATTTTATCTCGTCTTCAGTGCTTCCTGTCAGATATATAAAGAAAAGCAAAATGTAAACAAAATAATTTATATAAATACAGAGAAGGATAAAATTAATGCAGTTAAATAATAAAATATCTCACGTAACCAAGTTCTTTTATTTCTTTAACGTCAAAAAGCTGTGAGATCGTGGAGGAGTACATTCCAGGAGATTGTAACGAATATCAACGGAACGCAGAAAACAGTTCACTTCCTGAGAAATTAATTTCTTGAAGAAAAGTTTAAAAAAATTAATGATTACATGTTTAAAGTTAGCACAATAAATACAAGATTATCAGCAGTAAGTCACATCCATGTTTTATTATTTTGCATGAAAACGCGTAATGTCGAAAATTAATTTAAAAAAAAATAGTATGACATCCTCCAGCGCAACACTTCGCTGATAGTGCAACTTCTTGTCACAGGGAGCGTGAGAAGAACCGACTCACAGAAAAAGGAAACTACTAAATCAGTGCCGCAAACGAAAGTAACACGCAAATGCCTCGGCTTCCTTACACCGCTGTGCCCCAGGCGCTTTATATGTCAGTTTCACACTCGCATAAAAAGCGGCGCGGAATCACACCCCGTGGGCAAGATGGTATCTCCCCACTGCTTTTTGTTCCGTTCCGTAGCTCGTGACAAGGACACCTTGCCTCTCCTCCTGGAATGAAGTCAAGTTCAGTAAGTACCGGAGGTGCATGCAGGTGCAAGTAAGCAAGCCAAACTTCATAGATCGTGAGTTTCTAGCACTAGAACTCTCAATGGTGTCATTACGCCCAATATTTCTTTCAAAGACCCATTTAAAAGAATGTCTCCATACGTTTTCTCTACGAGTATAATAATCGAATAACATGTAGCACACCACATATACATTCAATAATGCCACTTAACCGTTATCCGGGCAACCGTGGTTCATTGGATCCAGATGCAATTTTTTAAATATTTTTCATGAAAACTATCCATGGTTTTCGGAAAGTGTTTTGTGACTTTGTTTGCGGTGGTGGTTTTTAATTGTTCCCGCAACCATTTTACGAAAGCGTAACTGAATAATAAATAAAAAATCTTAATATTTTTTCAGCCGCAACCGGGCAAGCTGTCCATTGGACCCAGATCTCTTCATTTGCGTGTAATATTGCATTTTCTGGTTTTGTTTGGTCGATTACTTGACTACTTCGTACCCAAGGGACGGACGAATGCCGGATTGCGCAACATCTTTCCATCAGGAAGTTATCTGACACTACATGTGAGCGACGCCTACGTAGTGTTGCAGCGGGTTAGTATGTAGCAGAGATAGGAGAGTGATTTATTGAAGTCGTGTGCGGTCCAAGTTTTGCAGGAAAACTGCACAGCGACAGGAATGTTGCTGACCGTGACTGAATCTTAGAAAACATGTGATCACACGATTACTTATTGTTGATATTGCAAAGAATTTGGTTCTTATGCAAAATGTAAAGAGTCAAACAGGATAAAATAATAAGAGTCGCCAATCAATCACACACGTTTTTGGGAAAGAAGCAGCTTCCACAACTCAGACAATTTATAACAATGCCAAAAAAGATGTTGTTTATGCCCTTGGGAAAGAAGTAGGAATCAAAGATATGTAGCATCTGTTGAAAACCCCTCAGTAATGAGAATACCCAGGTAAACAGTGATTGCGATCTGCAATAAAAGAAAAACTGTTTAAAAAACAAATGTAAAGTATTTTGAGAGATTTTGTTAGATTCAACAACTATATTAGAGCGTTCTGTTTCATTTTCCACGTCCAAAATGTACACCTGTAAGCATAATACCGTCGCAAACACTCCTGGGGCCGTTGGAACCCGCTTGCCTGACTGCGTCATTAAAATCGGTTGCCCGGAAAAGAATTAAATGCATTAATGATAATCAAGGGCGCCCAGAGAAAACATGAGTCTGAGGGACTAGATCCATGAGGGCTCCTTATTTCCGACACAAGTTCCTCATATTTATTATTATCACCATTATTTATTAGTATATTTTAAACTGAATCATATTTCAACTTCAGTTAAATATTTTTTTCAAAAAAAAAACGTACTAAAGGAAATAAATTTTGTATAAATTTTCGAGGTCCCACTTAAGTGGGGGCCAGGAGGAAGTTATCTCAGCTGCCCCATCCTCTACCCCTCATGATAATTACACAAGCAATAAAAACGAGTTTGGGGAAATATTCTTCCATTTGTGTTTTATTATTTTTGTTGTGGTAACATTTTCACAAGCATAAAAAGTTTTCAGAAACCAAATTACAGATGGTAATTGCAAACAATTCGATTTTGATTCATATCAAACAAATAAAATTCCAGAAGATGATCTGATTTGTTACTTATTATTACAAAACACTTGCAATTCAGTACAAAACAAAGAAAAGTAACAGCAAATAATAACTAAACATTTCATTAATGTATTTATTTACAAATAAGCTGTTTTTATCACGGCTTTTCTATTTTACGACCAGTGCATACTGAGATGGCG
Source organism: Acheta domesticus (assembly GCA_031308135.1). Lineage (NCBI taxonomy): Eukaryota > Metazoa > Arthropoda > Insecta > Orthoptera > Gryllidae > Acheta > Acheta domesticus. Next base: position 42,413,486 of record JAHLJT010005437.1, on the reverse strand, counting down.
ACCCTCAATCGATTCTTCGACTATCATCGACCCCTTTACAATATCAACATCCCCAACGGGTCAGAAACGGGAACTTCACAGCTATATCGATTTCGATAGAGTTTTCGTTTCAAGGTAAAGTATTTTGTCGTGGATAACTTAGGTTTCAAAAAGCCCAAATTCCTTTTTTGGAAGGCATTTTATTGATTACGAGATTGCTAAGTGTCTTTGATTATTTACTGGTCAAAATTAGAAAAATATTATCTCTAAAGATAAAAGTCATTAAAATCAAATAACAATTTTACTACATCAGATAATAAAAAGCTAGAGCTTTAGCTAAACATTTTGAAACGTTCCTCAAATTCTTCTTTTTTTTCTCGAAATGTAATTCAAGGATTATCATATTCTTTCTACACAGTATCGGAATGAGTAAAAGTAGCTTTTCCTACTGAAATTATCAAATTACTAAACTTAAAAATGGTCGATTTCCCAATTTCTAAATTAAAAACTTTCAAAATTGATAGTGAGCTTTGTCAGCCATGTCTATTTATGCAAAAACTACTTTCCTGGAAATCTACATTAATATTATCTATACCAAACCCAACAACGATCCCAACAACGATCCCTCTGAATAAAAAAAGTTCGACCAATTAGTTTATTGCCAACATTGTCAAATATATTTGAAAAAAGCTATCTTGTGTATAATAAATACATTAATTGCTGATAATATTCTTCCCAGTGTGGATTCTGTAATAATTATTCTACAATTAATCAATTATTAAGAATCACTGAGTTTCAAAACTACATTTAACTTTAGTTTTATCTTTAATACTTTACCTTTAGATACAGGAAAGAGCCCTTGAATTAAGTATGAAATGATTAGGTACTATTTAAACTTTGTTTTATTTTTAAATTAATTTTGCTTAAATTGTAATTTTTCTGCTATTGACAGGTTTTTACCCTGCAGTCCCGACGGTGGCAAGGTTTTCGACACTATCTTGTTAGCTAGTTCGCATTCAGTCACTGTGTGGAGGAGATTTCTAGAGGCTGGCTGCTCTTATCGGTAGTTTTTCGTGGTTTCTTCGATCAACACCAGGCGAATGCCGGAGCAGTACCCTAACAAACGGGCCACGGACCGTGCGCGATCTTTGCTACCTCATTCTTGTCCTATCTTCACTCCTTACCTGCCCACCCTCTCACTCACTCACATGCACTACACTACCACTCACGCCGGGAGACCGGTTGGGAGTTTAGTGCTTGTACTGGCTGGGCGGTACCCCGCTGATGGGACATATTTGGTTAGCCTGATGGTTTGGTTATCTGGTTAACCGCGCTAGCAGACGGTAGGTTGGCGCCGGATATCGCCATCCAGCGGGGGACGATCACAACCACAACCCGAGGAAAACATGCACTACATTTACGGGACAACTGAACTTAGCCGTTGACGCGCCCGGAATCACTGATCATTCAATGAATTCGTCCTGGTATAACAAGTAATTGTTCACACCATAAACTCACCTATATTAAACACACGAGACACATCTCTGGTATCTTGCCAGGATCGAAGCCGTGTCGTCTCTATGACCGGTTATTTCCATGTTTTCGTCCGCTTACTTAGAAGCGGTTGTCGGAGCAGTATCTTCACCAACGGACCAAAAGAGTTGCTTTTACTTGGCCTGCTGCCGATGCTGGCACTTTGCCGGAGATTCCAATGCAGGTGTAGAACAGAAACTCGTCGCCTGCTCGGTGTTCGATGGCGTTGGATTTTTTTCTTGTTCTGCTGTGCATTCCCAGAAGCGGATTAACAACTTTACCGCCTGTTGGCACGCGAAAATTGCGAACTATTTTTTAAGATAAACCAGGAAAAAAGTTGTGTATAATATGTTCAGAAATTGGACACATTTTTTTCTAAAATTATAAAAAGTTTAATTAATAATTTATGTGTGTTTAATTAATAATTTATGCGTAATCATATATTTTGATGTTTAGAAATAACAAATTCATGTTTTTTAGTTATGCATATTTATTATTCTACCATTGGTCTACCGGTAATTCTTAAAACTACCTAGATGTCTAGATATAACACCGCAAAATATGAACGAAATAAAACGTCTTCAAACATATTAACAAAATTACATGTATTTAAATATGTATAATTTGTAAAATTTATAACATGAATTATTTTCTCGATGTAACATGAAGACTGCTTCGGTAATTGTAATTAAATCTTCATTCAATAACGACTGAAAATGCTCACTTTGACATTTAAACAACGCTCATTTTGACTTATCGCAAGTCACATAGAAGAATGTGTTATCAGCCTGTTAATAAATTAATTTTCGAGCAAGTTAGGTATTTGCCTATATTGTTGAACTACCACGAGTGTCTTATTCCTACTAACACAGCTAGAATTGGTGGAACATGTATTACTAATTTCCGTTGTGCACTGCAATTGATAGAAAACTGTAAAGCCTCCGGCCATTTAAGAGGTGTCTGTGGTTTTGTTAGGTATCAGGAATTGAGAAAACATTGAAACTCATTGAAACAGCTGTGATTTAGTCCGAAAAATGAAAATATTTGATTGTGATATTCCGTGTATTGTCATCTTCCTCGTACTGATTGAATTCTAATGCTCAAAGCGTTACATCTTACGACATAGCTGACGTTATGCAACAGCAAGGAGCCAAAGAAGAGGTCGACAACTATTAAATATTTTCTATTTACGTGTTGCATTACAGAACCGCAACTTTTTTCAGTTCTTCCTATGTAAAGATTTGTTCTACTTTATACTATATATAATGTATAATATTATTGCTGTATTCGTGAAGTATTTTTTTGTGAAAATATTAATTTATTCCAGAGTTAGGGGAAATCGTATGTGTTATTTAGCAGTGTTCGAACAACGTTTTAAACGACGTGTTTGGTGTCGTTCAGCAGTATTTGTGGCACTGCAGGTCACTAGTTATCATAATTATTCCTACCTTTTCGTAATAATTCGCAGCTATTGTAATTTTTTATCATAAACAAAAACCATTAGATTTTTACATTACTTAGTGTCAAGGCTGTATCGTTTAAACTACTTTTTGTAAAAAAAGAAAGATGCCCATAATGGACAACCATCTACTTACAACACTGAACAACTTTCAATGAGAGAAAAGATGTATCCATATCAGTAAGACATACATGCTTAAGAGAGCATGCTTATAAACTTCAACACACTTATAAATACACGTGTACACTAAGTTTAGGTATTTTTTCTGTTTCCTAAATGAATTATAAACTTGTTAAATTCTGAAGAACTTATGTTTGGTACTGTATTATCACACATCTTGAATATAAGATGGAATTTATATTTTCTCACACTAGACCGGTTATAACATCGCATTCATATATTTGAATTCATTTACGGTATTTAATTCCTTTTATTCATTACAAAATAGTCATTTTCTTGTCATCGGGCAGGTGTAAAGTAAGGAATACCTAATGAGAAAAGGCAATGTATCATTTATGAGCATGCTGTGCGGCGTCATGTAAATTCTAATAGTAATTTAAAATCGAGGAGTCGTACAAAATTAAAATAACTAAATAACTAAATAAAACGGAAATGCATCTCAATATGTCAATAATACGATTTCTGAATAATTTCGAATCAATTTCAAAATTACAAATGAGAATTAGTTTCTAGTAAAATCCATTGAACAGAAAATTTCTGATAAGTAATAAGAATCTAATATTTTCAATAAATAAGACATTTCATTACAGAGACTTCAGCAAATTGTGTTCGATATAAATGTCATATTTTTAAGCACTGAAGAACTGAAAAAGTGTTTTGTAAGAATTTGTTCGATGAGACAAGTAAATTGCCGTAATTCGAAGATTATCTCCAATCATGAATCAATTTTTTTTCGAGGATGCGGAGAAAACAACAAAATTTTTAAAACTAAAAGTGAAAGGTCACGATATTTACATTAACATTTTGTCAACAAATTCTGAACAACGTAGGTATCTATTTGGCTAAAGAAAAAATAACAAACATCGATCAAATTAGTTTCAAATTTGTATATTCTGTTATTACAACTTGTAAGTCAGTGGTCTTCAACCTTTTATGACGAAAATCCTATTTCCTTTTTAGTGAAACTCTAAGGAGCATGCATCCTTTTTAGTGAAACTCTAAGGAGCATAACAAATAATATGACACATAACACAAATATATCATTTTTATGTTACAATGCCTGCCAGAGTTACTTAACATTGTAGTCTACATGTGTGTGTTTTATATTTCCTTACCTACTTTGCAATGTTAATGAATAACACAAAGCACAATGACATTCATGACTTCAGATAAGGCCTGACATTGTTAGTCATTTAATTTCCATATTGGCTTTTATACAAATACTCCTTCATTCCGAAGATATTCATTACAAATTAAGCACACTGGTTTTTCTTGAGCATTAATGAAAAACTAGTGGTATGCCCATGTTGCTGGAAGTTAAGTAATGTGGTCGAAATTAATGTTTTCTGCCGCCAAAAATTAAGACACTAGCCGCGTGCGGCCCCAAGACAGTTTCAAGACCACTGATGTAATCAAAACATTTAGCCGTCTTCACATGCAATTATCCGAACCCGTTTGTTAAAGACTTACTTAACCTTTGTAACTACATGTTTGCTCTTCTTTTCCGCATTTTCACTTTTTTAATTTCTCCTACACGTACGTATATACGTAGAAAAAAAAGTTATACGATATTATGATACGCTGCTGAAAATCGATTTCAACATTTCTTCGAAAAAATAAGTTTTGGGGTCCTCTGATATCCTAAAAAAATTGATTTCCATTGCACATCATCCGTCTATGAATCGCGTCTAATCTATTTGTATTTGTTTTTCCAAAATGTATATTTCCCGATCGATCTGGCACGATTCGAAGGGCTGCAACAAATTCACAGAATTTTGAGGTTCTTCACATGAAGCATTTTCAATTTTTTTTTTCTAAAACGGCTCCAAACTTTTTGTTTAAATTTCTTTTGAGAATACAGTGAAGTACTACGGCATTACATATATAAAAATAAAGATGGCTTAAGACCTATCTTCACTGTTAAGTTTGAATTTTCGAAAATTGCAAAGATCTAAAATTTTGAAACAACTGCATTATCTATATAGAAGGCAGAGATTTTTTTGCAATGAACTTTGTTCTTTGCAATTAATTATTTAATTACTGTCGAACATTGTTTTCAAAATAATAGAAGTTTTGCGTAATTTTGAGTAAAATATTAGCAATTTTAAAAACGAAATTTTATTAAAAAGGCTCCAAAATTTTCAATGGAAATTTGTATATAGATTCAGTTTATTCTTAGAGTAATATTTCAATTCTAGTAGAAGGGCGTAAGTGTGTGTAAGCGAGGGGTGATGATAGGACAAGGAAGAGGAAGGAAAGATCGAGCGCGGTCCGTGGCCCGTTTCTTAGGCTTCTGCTTCGACATTTGCCTAATGTTGATAGGAGCAACCACGGAAAACTGCCGAGCACAGCAACCGGTCGCTAGAATTCTCCTCCGGACAGCGACTGAATTCGACCTAGCTAGTGGCTAGTGTCGAAAATCCTGCCGCCGCCGGGACTCGAGCCCCGGGACCTTCCGTTCAGAGGCACGGCAGTGGCATCAATTGATGCCACTGATGCAGATATCCGAGGTTTGGAGGTTTCACTGGGAACTTCTCAGAGAGGCGGTAGAAACCGTGAGGGGCAATGGTCAATCGATTAGACGCCGATAGAGAGCAGCTGGGAGGAGAGTGGGGGCAAAACCAGAAAGCTACCTTGGAAATAAGAGCAAAGGAAACTACTGCCAAAATGTCTCTGCCATTCTGTAGCACCATTAGTTTTCTGTATTTGGTCATTCATTCACGTAATATGTAAATAAATAAAACGGTTGGATTCTGATTTCATCGACGAAGGTCAGCTTTGTAGAAAATTTAATAATCGTTGCCTATGTGTGCTGAAATAATTAGCGTATCGTGAAGGAAGTTTCACACATACAAGAAAGTCTGTTTTCTAATTATATGTTTAGGATAGAGAGTGAAAATGTTTAAAAATACCACATAATGTATTTTAATTTGATAATCACTAATGGAATGTCTGAATGGTAGACACATTACAGAAAGTAATAAAAGTAGTGTTTCTTGAGTATAATTTCACGTAGTTTTAACCAATTATTCGAGGAAGATAAATAAATAGTTTGTGGCACTGTGGGTAGCCGAGATTGTTAAAGGTTATAGCGTCGGAACGATATTCAGGCAGTCTTAGGTTGCGGTCGCACTTCGAAACATGAAAAATTGCTTGTCTGCTGTGGCATAGGGGACTTTCCCAACCACTATATATTCTCTTTCAATTCTCTTCCTCTTAGTAACAATCCCGTCCGTAACCGGCTATTAGAACCTAGATAATCCTGCGCGGTACTTCGGCACCTAGATATTGATGATTACAAAAAATCAATGATGAGATGAGCGTAAGATTTGTATCTACAGCTGAGGAGGAGCCCGGACCAGTTTTGAAATAAATAATTGGAGGTAGTAAAGTTGACTGAGTCAATTTTCGCTTTTTAATTTTTTTTACACGTGCCTTCAATAAGTCAAACTTTTATTTCATAATTTTAAGTGTCATGTTAGTGACAATAATACACTACAGGAAAAGCACCTCATAACGAGAATTTTCCTCCTATTAATGTTATTACTCAATAATTACTAAGAATTTTAAAAAGATGCATGACAGCATTTAAGATCTGCAAATTAATGGAATTGTGGAGAAAACATGTAAGCCTTAAGAGTCAATATGGTTGAAGAATGGCTTGGAAAGTTGAGACATATCACAATATTTCGAGCAGCAAGGATAGACGCCGGAAATGAGATATGTGTTGGACGTTTATTTGTCCACAATTTGCATTACTTTTTATAGTTTAATCAACAATATCTCTGTTTGTTTATTACGAGTAATTTATGAATGTAAGAACAGTACGTAATATGTGGTTTTACTTCTATGCCTCCAGAGATCAGCACAACGTAAAAATCGCTTGGATTTACTGTGAAAACTTAAGAATCTCAGATATGTAGAGACTCCCATAGCTTATTTTTTTATATTTTGTGTGTCGGACGTGTAGTACATAACGCCATATAATTGAGGGATAAATTGCATTGAGAAAGAAAACTCTGGTTGTAATATTGTAAGTGTAGGACACATTCGAAAATTAAATTGAACTAGCTGAACCCTTGTAATTACATCGCACGAATGGAAGAACTGCAGAAGAGTAACTGCAGAAAAGGACAACATATGCACTGTACAGAAAATGGAAACCTCCTACAGAATATTGTTTCATGTTGTTCATTAAGTCTCGAAGACTAATGCAATGAGGAATTTTCCAACTACAAATTCTCGAACAATCAATATTCGTTGTCAACACACTTAAAGGTGCTTATGAAAATGTAATTGAATTGTTTTATAGTTTTTTAAGATTTTAGAAACTGGTCGACTAAGATCTGGAGTGATATATAAAAGAAAAACTTGCTATCTCCGTCATTTAAAAACGTAACATTATAATCATACTCGTTCTGAATGACGAAACTTCGAATGCTTCCAATAGATTCGGACAACCAAACAACGACATTAACAAACGACGCTGAGAACAAATGACGACAGATAAACCTTTATTCCTTTAATACAAATATATTATCGTAGTATAGTATTTATGCTATAAAACCAGTAAAGAGTAGGAAGCGATAAAAATCTAGGACCTTTCATTTAAAGCAAAAATCCAAAATTTGATTGAGTGGAACGCTCAAATTTTTTTCTAAACAAAAACCTTAGTATTTTAATTGTCAATATTTTTACAATTTTCAAAGTGCCCGAGGTTTTAATGAAAATCGGAAGTAAATCGACCTTATAAACACACTTGCTTCGAATCGAGCAAATACTTCAAGAAAAAATGTTCAGCCGTTTTCTAGAATATTTTGAAAAAGTAACAGAACGTGGATGTTAAATATCGCTAAATATTAAAATACCTTAACAATCTCCGAAACACCTATTAGTAGATCTTACTCCTGGCGTATTTACCAAGTTTCAGCACAAAACACTTATCTGATGGAGTTATGCATAACACGCCCATCCAGAGAGACAGACATCCGTATTTTCCTGTACACAATTACGCAAATCTCCTTGTCTCCCGCATCAATCTTAATCATTTTAAGAACAGCACGAATACACCTTAATACTATAATAACAAAAAGCGAATAAGAATGAGAAGAGAAGTAAAATTAATTTGGTCGCTAGTTTTCATAACTAACATTGGATATTCTGGGTTTAACAAATGAATTGTCTCACCACCCCACGGCCCCTGAACGTATCGGTATACTCTAAAGCTGTCATTCTATTACTAATAATGTCGTTTATCATTTTTTTCTTTTTTTCTTCCTGGGACTTTTTTCAGCGTGAGGGGATATCGATTTCGACTATCCGCGCCGAATACCCGCTGTGTCCGACATGGGGACACGTATTAACCTGTTTACACTGGACACACTTGCGAGCCCCTCGTCCTGTGGTCAGCAGACTCCCAAGGCCTTGCACAACAACATACACATATGAAAGACTAGGGACAAACGATCATAAACACGCCGGGTCTCGAACGCGGTACCCTTCAGACCGAGGCGCTGAGTCGGTATACAGGTAGAGAACGACGTCTATCATTTCATCCATCTCTAACTTTACCCACAAGAAACAAAGGAGAAGAAGTAAAACATAGGATCTCTCAAGGAAGAGTAGTGACAAGACTGTTGAATAATGTTTTGTGTAGCCAAAAAATAAAAAGCAAGACAAAGATAAGAATATACAAATCATTGGTTGAAAATGTATGTACATATGGCTTAGAAGTTTGGATTCTTAATCAGAGCGAACAAAAATTAAAATCAATGGAAATGAACTACTGGAGACGCTGTTACGCCTTACACTCCTGCATAAAGTACCCAATGTTGACATAAAAAATCAAATGGGTATTAATATTGATATAATGGATGTAGTAGGTGCAAAAAGATTGAGGTGGTATGGTGATATCCAAAGGAATGACGGAAAGTCGGTGGCCTCAGAAAATTTTGAAATGCTTACCTCAAAGAAACAGGAAAACCATGACAGACCGAGAAAAACATAGGAAAAGGAGATAGAAAAGGCAATGAAGGAACGAGATCTTCAAGAGGAAGATTGGGAAGATGGAAGGACGTGGCGACTAGGATGCGAGAAGCGGCGTCAGCTGTAAAGAACCTCGCTAATACTACTACAATAAATGTAGCGTAAATCGTTGGCTTGCGGGTGAGATATGTCGGGTCGGTTTTTCAGGTCTTGGGAATATTCTAAATGGTTAACATTTTCCTACATTATTAAAATTTCCAATTTTCTAAGTTGGGAAATATCTTTATATTGTAAACATTTTTCTAAAACCGAATTGATCTTTTCCACGTTTTTAATTATATTTTTTACTAAATAGATTGATAATACACTATTTTATTATTGCCAATTTTCTCATTATTACTATTATGAAATACACGTAAAATCATTTTACCATTATCTTTCAATGTTCTCCGTTTCTCTTAGGACCTGAACTTTTGACTTGATGTGTTTTCGCTGTGATGTGTATGCTGACGAGATTCCCTCCCTTTCTAGTTTTCATTTAGGAGTATTTCAGAAATACGTACGCAATCATAGCTTCTACTAAAACCTCTTTGAAACAAGTAGAAGTACATATTAATACTTCACCGATTTAAACAATCCCCATCAAATCCATTTCAATATGTAACTTGCCTAGTCACAGAAAGACAATTTCTCTAAATTTTGAGTAAAATCTCATAGTGTTTAACTTTATATATTTGGGATCAATTCTTAAATTACATCCCTAACTTGAAATTGATAACTTTAAACATACAAATGCTGTGACAGCATTCCTCCTCCACCAACTCTTTCCTCCCTCGCTTTCATTCCTGTCTTCTATGTGAGAAAACTTCCACTCAAATTGCGTACGTATTTTTCATTGAATGACTTCCTTCTAGTATGCACTAATGTAATACAACTTTCAAAGTGGTTAGGCGGAAGAGCAGGCTAAATGGCCTGAGCCTCGCCACAAATAAAGACATTTATTTATTTATTTTATTTAATTACTACTAAACAAAAGAGCACTTACCCCTGCTCTCGCGATCTTGAATATACTTCGGCAGCTTCTCCTCCGCCGGCGCCGCCGGTGGCGGCTTGTCTTCCACGGCGTGACCGTTCATCTCGCGGCGGCACTCCCCGGCACTCGCGGGCACTTCCCCGGCACTCGCCCGAACTTCCCGGCCCTCACCGGCACTGTAGCACGCGCGGATCCGTCTGACTCCGTCTGACGGCGGCGGTGGCAGCGGCGGCGGCGGCGTATGTCGTCTCGGCGAAGTCTCCTCCGCCTGCTACGTCTGGAACTAATTGCGGGGGAACAGGTTTCCAGGAGGCTCGGCAGAAGACGGCGGTAGGGTGGGAGGGGGGGGGCCGTGAGTCACGAGTTCCCAAGGCCACCCCCGCACCGACGACGGCGGGAGGGAGAGGGGGAGAAGAAGCGAGCTTGGGATACGGTGGAGCCAAGAAAAAGGGGAGAAAAAAAAACGATGTGGGCGAAAGAGAATTAAAAGGATTAGGTTGCGCGAAAACGCTTGTAAATTCTGCCAAGTCCCCCCACCAGCGATCTCAGGACGAAGAGGTAGATAGTTGAAAAGAAAAAAGAAGAAAAGATTTGCACGAAAGGTGGGGAGAAGCGAGCAGGGAAAGAGTGGAGCGATTTTTTTTAAACATGTTTAACGACGAAAGAGGATTAAAAGGGATTAGATTAGCGCAAAGAAGCGCATGTAAATCCCGCCATTTTTCTCCATCAGTGACGGCAAGACGTAGGTGAAGTGGATGGAATTATAGTCGAGACAAAAAAGAACACACGATTTGGACGAAAGGAGGGAGAAGAAGAGAGTAGGGAAACGGCAGGAGTCAAGAAAAAATAGAAAAAACGATGTGGGCAAAAGAGAATTAAAAGCATTAGGTTGTGAAGCGTGTAAATTTTGCCAATTCTTCCCACCAGCGATCTCAGGACGGAGAAGTGGATAGTAAAGAAGAAAAGAAGAAGATATGATTTGGATGAAAGAGGGGAATACATAGTGATCAGGAAAAGTGTGGAGCGAAAAAAAAATTTAAAAAATGTATAACGGCGAAAGTGGATTAAAAGGGTTAGGTTGCGTAGAGATGCATGTAAATTCTCCCCAGCAGTGAAGACAGGACGGAGGAGGAGTGGATGTGGTTAAGTTGAGGAGACAAAAAAGGAAGACATGATTTGGACGAAAAAGGGAGAGGAGAAGCAAGCTTGGGATACGGTGGAGCCAAGAAAACTAATGGTGCTAAAGAATGGCCCAGACTTTCCGTATTAGTTTTGTATTTCCATTGGTCTCAGCTAGATATTCGGACTTGCCACATACTCTTACCAGCTGCCATCTATCGCCGCCCAAAATACATTTTTTTTTTTGACATTTTCTTAATTTTTCGGTTTCTGTTGAACGGAAATATTATTTTTGAAATATTAAAGAACATTAAAATCTCGTCCTAAATGGCAATTTTCTTTGAAACATTTGGAACCGTTTTGAAGAAAATGTCGTTTAAGCGCGAATGTAAATTCAAAATTTGAAGCTTTTTAATAAACAAATATTTGAGTTTTCGTAAAACTTCATTAGAAGTCATTTGAAGCACATTAACCCACTAATACAATAGTGTTTGCAAAATTCTGAAAATAGAAGGAAATAATATGGATGAAAGATGGGAAGGGGCAGTGAGCAGGTAAGCGGTGAAGCCAAGAAAAAAATGAAAAAACGATATGGGTGGAAGAGAATTAAAAGGGTTAGGCTGCTCAGAGATGCATGAAAATTCCACCAATTCTCCCCACCGTCAATCTCAGGACGGAGACGTGGAGAGTTGAGAAGAAAAAAAGAAATGATTTGCATGAAAGGGGGAGAGGAGAAGCGAGCAGGAAAAGTGTGAAGCGAAGAAAAATAAAAAAAGTTACAGCGACGGAAGAGGAGGGTTACGTTGCGCAAAGATGAACATGTAAATCTTGTCTTTTCACCCCACCAGTGACGGCAAGACGTAGGTGATGTGGATGGGGTTATAGTTGATACAAAAAGGAAGACATAATTTGGGAGAAAGGGGGGGAGAAGAAGTGAGTAGGGAAACGCTGGATCCAAGTGAAAATAAGAAAAAAGTGATGTGGACGAAAGAGAATAAAAGAGTTAGGTGATGAAGAGATGCATGTAAATTCTGCCAATTCTCCCCCCCCCCAGTGAAGGCAGGACGGAGGGAGAGTGAATGGGGTTAAGTTGAGGAAATAAGGATACAAAAAAGGGAGAAATGATTTGGATGAGAGAGGGGAGGAGAGCGAGCTGGGATACTGTGGGGACAAGAAAAAAATAAGAAAAATAATTGGGCGAAAGAGAATTCAAAGAATTACGCTTTGCAGAGATGCATGTAAATTCTCCCAATTCTTCCCGCCAGCAAAGGTAAGACGAATTAAACTTAGATGAGGAAAAAAATAGCAGGACAAATGAGAAAAAGAAGGTGTTTTCCCTTAATCAGTATCACCAACAGGGCTCCACCCCAGTAACGACAAACTCGAAGCTTTCGACGTAGAGTAGCGCATGTTAGTGTAAGAGTTTGAAGGTAAGGAGTGAAAATAGAACAAGGAAGAGGAAGGAAAGATCGCGCGCAGTCCTTGACCCGTTTGGTGAGGTATTGGCCCGGTATTGTTCGGAGAAACCACGAAAAACTCCCGATCAGAGCAGCCGACCGCTATAATTCTCCTCCACACAGCGGCTATCGACAAACCTGCCACGATCGGGAGTCGAACCCTAGGACCTCCCAGTGAGAAGCACTGCAGTAACATCAATTAATGTATAGAGCTACCTAAGTCCGCGAAAGTAGGAATGAACTAAATAGAATTGAATAGTCGACTGCCAACAGTTTAGGAGAGCAATAAGCGAATGATCACTACGAAGTATCAATGATTAATTTCTCGTCAGATCTTACACTCTTACCTATTAAGCCTATAACTGCACACTGGGGTCTACTAGATACCAACAGCATTTGAAATTCACCACCGAGAGGAAGTTTCTGACGATAGCCGCATAACACTTTACGTATTTGAATTATATCCTTAGCTTGCCCTCATACTACTTACAATCTCAGATGATGCCAATTCTTCACCGAGGATAGAAGCTAATTCGTCAGTGGTGCATCTAGGGTACCACAGTGTGTTATTTTTTTTAATTTGTTTATTTTAAGTCGCATCAACAGCTATGGTATTAGCGACTACCAATTTGAACAATACATAATATTTTCTTTAATTATAAAAACAATGATAATTGATGATATACAATGACAATGATAATAACACAATGACACAATACTCTCACAATGACAAAGATAATAAACAATAAATAAACAGAAAAATTATACAGAAAAATTTAACAGTTTTGAATCATATTTTAAAGGATTATATGTCATTTAGGAAATTACAAGATTTACAGAAATGTAGTATTTTTTTGATAATCCTCGGATGTTAGGATTAGTTCATCATGTTCATCAATATTCTGCTCGCGTCTGTTGTCCTGAAATAGATTACAGTAGTATAGCAAATGATGGATGTTGAGAGAGGTATTGCAGGGCACACAGATGGGAGGGGGATCTCTGGTTAGAAGATGCTTGTGACTAAAATTACAATGACCAGTTCTTATTCTTGATAAGATCACCTGTTCTTGTTTAGAAAAGTCTTTGGAGGTTTTCAAGGAGTAAAAATTTCGAATTTTTTTGTGCAAATTGCTAGACTTGAATGTTCTCCAGTAATTATCCCATATCTTCTGCATTTTCTTTATGGAGTGTGACCACAGATCAGTCCATATTTTTGGAAGTTGCTAAAACTCTTCCGATTTCTGGAGTTGTCATCTCTTCCTCAAGGCTTATTATGTCATCTTCAGGTATCTCTTTGTAATTTGGGAGCCAGGTCATTACTAGAGTCTTGTTGGATTGCATGCCATTGTACAGTTCATGAATGTTGTCTATCATTGTTGCACTCGAGCCACCATTGCATATTTTATTGATTGCTTCAATAGATGTGGAAAAGACGACAATTTTTTTTGCTGTGAGATTCCTTGTGTTATTTTTGTTTGTTCTGCAAACAAATAATAAAATTGTAATAGTAGTCTTCCTCTAATTCTTATCCGATGTGACAATGGGAATTCATAACATTTTCGTTTCATTTGTATTAATATGTGATATGATTTCAACGTGTATTTGTTTTCTTTTAAAATCTGAAGAAATATTGTATGTTAAATGATAAATTTTACTTTTTAAATTCCAATTTTTGTGTTATTTCTTGTTTCTGTACATTGGTAATTGAAAATAAAATACAATAACTCACATTAGAATCATACATAATTTTCTGAATTCTTTGTGACTAAGAATCTTTGGAGTCCCTGACACCCCAGTGTGCACTTTATGTAACAAAAAATGAAAGTGCAGTTGCAGAGTTAAAACATTCAGTGATTGCATCAGATGCCATCTCCGCATCGTCAATCGAAGAGGGAAGGGAGGGGATGGAGAAATGGAGTGAGGGAGCCAAAAAGAAAAGCCAAGAGAAGCCAAAAAGAAAAGTAATCAGAACGAATCAGAATTAAAACAGATTGCGCTGATGTGCTTGTTAATTTTGCCATTCATTTCAGGAAGGAATGAGAGAGAAAGAAAGAGAAGAGTGACGCGGAAAACAAAACAGAGTTAAAAAATGTAAAAAAACCTTTTATCGATCACATTCAAATTGAATTAAATTATGTTCAACAGAACTTGTGGCATTAGGCGAAATTCGTAAACAAAGTATTTAAATTAGACAAATGTTTAATTCTTCTATCAAATACGTGTATCTGGAAAATTGATTATGGGATAATGGTTCTCAGTTTTGTGAAAACTTGCGTTAAGATTGGAAGGATTTCTTAATTCGAGATAACGTTAGTAAATCATAATTGGTTCGCTTCATGTAATTTCACATTAAGAATTAATTTGCAACCATGAACGATTACCCAATGCATTCGTGTCACAATTCACGTTCAACTCAACGAAATAGGAGGATGGGGAGGGGAAGAAATGTGGACAGGGGAAAGGGGAGAAGCGAAGAGGAAAAAACGTATGTTCTCAAGAAACAGACTAGAACAGTTAGGTTTCCAAGAAATGAAGTCATTGATTCGTAAATACCAGGAAACTGAAAAAAAACGAGGAAACAAGAGAACCTTGACAAAATATATTACCGATGATTCATCTGGCGTACAAGACATAAAAGGTTAAACATGAACAGATGAGCAAGGCAGAGATTAAATTAAGGAAATGGACGCTGGTTCGATATAAACGGAATATGTTCTCGCTCCATTTAAGAGACATAATTTCAAATTGTACTAGTATATCACTAGCACAGTTTGTGAGGTTATGAAAAACCCCTAAAATTACTCAACATGCAAAAAAGTGAAATTTAATAATGTATTCAATTGGTTTTGTTAGCACATTCCTCAATCTCTTTCTGCGCAAAAAATGTGCCCTAAGTCATGAAATATTCCAAAAGCTTAGTACAGGAGTGACCTCCGGTGTAGAAATGAGGATATGCACCATTCGTCTCTGGATACTCGGTTCAAATTTTGAGTAATGTGAAATTTTGAGTAATGTGAAATTTTGAGTAATGTGAAATTTTGAGTAATGTGAAATTTTGAGTAATGTGTATCTTCCTCAGCGGGACAACGCCTCAGCAGAGACAATGTTTCAACTTCCGATTGATCTTTCGTCATGTGTGGTAGTGCTTGTGTGTAAGTGGAAAGGAAGGGCGAATGAGGAAATAAAGGTCGCGCGCGGTCCGTTGCCCATTTCTTGGGGAAAGAGCTCCAGCATCATCAAATCAGAGAAATCACGAAAAACTGCCGATGAGGGCAGCCGGCTGCTAGAATTATCCTCCAGACAATGACTCGTTGAATGCTACCTAGAATCTAGCTCATGTCAAAATTCCCTCGCTGTCAGGACTCGAAACCTGCAACCATCCTCAAACCTGGGACCTTCCTGAAACCAGATATATCCCTGAAGCCTGGGACCTTCATGAAACCTGGGACATCCCTAAAACCTGAGACATCCCTGAAACTTAGGACATCCCTGAAACCTGGGACCTTCCTGAAATCTGGAAACTTCCTGACACCTCGCGCTTTCCTGAAATTTGGGACCTTCATGAAACCTGTGAAATCCCTGAAACCTGGGACATCCCTGAAACCTGGGACCTTCCTGACACCTGGGCTTTCCTGAAATCTGGGACCTTAATGAAACCTGGCAAATCCCTGAAACCTGGTAAATCCCTGAAATCTGGGACATCCCTAAAAACCTGGGACCTTTAAAAAATCTGGGACCTTTATGAAACCTGGGAAATCCCTGAATCCTGGTACCTTCCTAAAATCTGCTACCTTCCTGGAACTTGGGACATCCCTGAAAACCTCCTGAAACATGGAACTTTCCTGAAGCCTGGGACATCCCTGAAACCTGGGACCTTACTGAAGCCTGAGACCTTCATGAAACCTGGGACCTTCCCGAAACCTCGAATCTTCCTGTAAGCAAAGGCAACTATGTTGTTGCCGAGCCGTTACTTGTCTATGAAAAATGCATGTGGAAAACTGTTTCCTCCTTCCTGTACACTTATCATCTCCTTTGTTTTACTGTATTTTAAACCTGTGGTTCACGCGTTGTTGCTGTACAAGGCGGTGACGACTTCGGGAAATCTCACGCCAGGGACAGCAGCATACGATTACGTGAGGTCTGGGCGACAGTCCAAATGCCAACCTTTTCTCCGAGTAACTGCCTTCGCCACGCACTTCGCGAAAACGACGTTGTAAAATTTGCTCCAAACGTTGATTGATTGATTCGTGTTTCCGGGCGCGTCAACTGCTCAGGTCATTAGTCCCGTAAGTGTAGTACGTGTTTTCCCCGGGAGGTGGCGATGATCTTTTCCCCGCTGGATGGAGAGATCTGGCGCCGACCTACCGTCGACTAGCGGGGGTTTCCCCCCAACCAAGTATCTCCCACCAGCGGGGCACCGTCCCAGCCGGGACAAGCTGTAAGCTGCCGACCGGTCTCCCGGCATGTGTGGTAGTGTAGTGCATGTTAGTGTAAGTGTGTGTGTAAGAGGGAGAGGATAGGACAAGGATGAGGAAGGAAAAATCGCGCGCGGGTCCGTGGCCCGTTTGTTAGGGTACTGCTCCGGCATTCGCCTGGTGTTGATCGGAGAAACCACGGAAAACTACCGATCAGAGCAGCCGGCCGCTAGAATTTTCCTCCAGGACAGCGACTGAATTCGACCTAGCTGATAAGCTGACTAGCTGATTCGACCTAGCTCATTAGGAATCTCCCCCCAGCGGGGCACGACCCCAACCGGAGAAGCTCTAAGCCCCCGACCGGTCTCCCAGCATGTGTGGTAGTATAGTGCATGTTAGTGTGTGTATGTGTGTGTGTAAGGGGTGAGGTTAGAACAAGGAAGAGGAAGGAATGATCGCGCTTGGTTCTTGACCCGTTCGTTAGGGTACTGCTCCGGCTTGGTGTTGATCGGATGATTGATTGATTGATTGATTACTAGTGGACGCGCTAATCTAGTTGCTAAGCTTGTTTGTCCCGTAATTGTAGTATATGTTTTGGCTCATGCACTGGCGGTGAGCTTGCCTCGCTGGATGGCAAGATCTAGTGCGATCTACCGTCGAGTAATGAGGTTTCCCACAACCAGGTATCTCCCCCCAGCGGGGCACCTTCCCATCCGCGACAAGCTCTAAGCCCCCGACCGGTCTCCCGACATGTGTCGTAGTGTAGTGCGGGTCATCATCGACATTGTTGATATTTCAATGGTTCTGGGCCCGTTACTTGCTACACTCATTAATCCCGTTTCTAATAAATCTTTTATCCTGAGAGGTGATAGTATTTCTCACCCGCTGAATTTTGATATCCGGCGCCGACTTAGCACGTCACCTTGTGGGACATTTCCCCTCCATGAATCTCCTGCCAGCTGGGACAAGGTTCTTAGTCTCCGGACTCGTCTCCCGGGATGTTTGATAGTGTAGAGGAGTACGTACAACTGTGTCTAAAGAGTAGGCTAGGAAAAGGATGAGGAAGGAAAGATCGCGCGCGGTCCCATTTCTTAGGGTACTGCTCCGGCATTCGCCTGGTCTTGATCGGAGAAACCAAGGAAACTACCGTACAGAGCAGCCGGCCGCATAAATTCTCCTCGAGACCACGACTGAATTCCACTGAGCTGCCTACCTAGAGTCGAAAATCAACACTAGCTAGGTACAGTGCCACTGACGAGTTTCGAACCCCAGAACCTCCTGGTCAGAAGCACTGCAATGACACAAATTCGTACCTGCGCCACCTGAGCCGGTAGGGATTGATATTGTTAGTCTTATTAGATTAGATTTATTACTAATTCTGCAATTGAGTTTGAAAACTTGGTGGCAGAATACACTAATTTAACATAACATAACAAATTGACAAACTTTATAAATGAATATGAGTATTTCACCGTGCGAGCTTTCATAGCTCTCCACTTTACCGCTGTGTTGATCACTGAGCTGTAATGTCTTTCTTACTGTCTCTGTCTTTCTTCTTTATCCTCAACTTCATAACACCATTACACTGATAATAGTTCGATTTGCGAATGAATATTTTCCAACGTTTGTTTTCTGACCATTCTCATTTTTTTACTGTTTCCGGAATAGATTCCTCTTGATATCATGTTAATAATTACTTGATAATAGTAACACGAAGTAAGTACGTAAGGTCTCCTCTAAATATGAACTAGTATTTTTTATACATTTCTTTATTCGTTGATGCAGAAGAAAGATCATAAAACCATTATTTTTTAGTTACGAAAATAAATATATTTTGAAAATAGTATGTTTTACTAGGCAGACAGTTTATAGTGTAAAATACTTTCTTAGAGACCGTCTAGAGATAGAAGTTATTTGGACTGAACATTTTTAGTACCTGCCTGGAAACGTGCCCAAAATTCTTTGCGAACTAGTAGTCAGCGACAAGAGTTAAAAAACAAAACATGTACTTTCCCTAAACGGAAAATGTAATATGTTAACGTGGTTGTCATCACTCAGCAAAGAGCAAAAGTGGCTTTCCACGACAGGGCCCATCCGACACCACCCACACCTTTCCCTTCTAGTCATGGAAATATCCAATTATATCAATATCTTGGTCCATCATTTAAAAGACAGGAAAAATTCTTGAAATAACGTTTATATAATATTAAATGAAAACATATTCTTCACTACGTTTTGGAAATAAGTGGTTTCTATCATCAGGTTACAAAGCAAATAAATATATATTACAAACAATGGCTTGGTACAAACGGAAGAATTACAAAAAATTAATGTACACAAGTCAACAGAACGCACCTTGTTAAAAACGTCAGAAAATTTTAATATATTATCTAACACTATGAAAGGAAATATTCAATATCTTGCAAATATAAAGCAAACTGCCGTTGTTCTGAGCCACGAAATAAACAACTAGGATCTTGCGCAAACTATTCTCCTTCAAAACTATCCTCCAATTTTGGTGGGTGCGATTCATTCGTTATTCCGGGGCGCGACAGCTGCTAAGGTCATTAGTCCCTTAAATTTAGTGCATATTTTTATCGCGGAAGGTAGCAGTGAAATTCCACTGCAGGCTGGAGATCCGGCGCCGATCTACGTGGTCTTGCGGGGATTTTTCCCACAACCAGGTATCTCCCACGAGCGGGGCGCCGCCGGGACCGCCCCAGCCTGGACAAGCTCTAAGCTTCAGCCAAGAGTGGTAGTGTAACGCATATGAGTGTAAGTAAGAGTCGAGAAAAGGACAAGAAAGAGGAATGGAAGATTCCGCGCGGTCTGTGGCCGTTTGTTTAGGACTTTATAGCATGGTCGGATTCTGCCGCTGTCTACAAGAGAATTCTAGCGACCGGCGTCTTTGATCGGTAGTTTTCCGTGGTTTCTCCGATAAACTCCAGGCGAGTGCCAAACAGTACCCTGACAAACTGGTCATGGACCGCGCGCCATGTTCTTCCTTCTCCTATCCTCACCCCTTACTTACACATGTTGTATACTAAAATGAGAAAATCAACCACTTTGTTTGGTATAACAATTTATTATCCAAAATGCCAAAATCGTAATCCAAATACAAGCCAGGTCCCGTTCTCCGAATGCGTAGCAGTCCCGTTGTCGTAGCGTGGTCTTCAGAAATCCAGATGCTCTAATCCTGTAGCGTAGCGCGTTCGTCGTATCTCGTGGTCAGGCTTCTCTCGGCGGCGATGACTCGTTCTCCAGACTCCAACTCGAACTGCCGTAGTGGTGCGGCGCCGCGCTTATATAGCGCCGCTGGGTAGGGGGGAGTGCCACCAGCCCCTCCGTTGCCCCCACCGGGGTAGCCCCGCCGTTGGCCGTGTGCGTTCGGGCGAAACACGGCTCCTTGGCGGCAACCGGCGTCGCTTCCAGCGACCCTCGTGGCGACCCGCCGATCTATCGGCGTGGCGGGCAGCGCTTGTAGTTCGTGGCATCGGCCACAGATGCCACAACACACACTTGCATGCACTTCACTACCACACGTGTCCGGGGACCAATCGGTTGTTTCGGGGGTGTCCCGGCGGGGGAGATAACTAGAGGGGAAGATTTCTCGCATGCAGACTAGCAGGTGGGAGACGTATCTCACTATCCAGCACAGGAAGAACTCTGCAACCTCCTGACGTAACAACCATTCTCTACACTTAAAGAATCTAATGACCATAGTAATTGACGTGCCCCGAAATATCAATCAAGAGCGGACCGGGAGGGGTGGCTCAGTGCATCAACTGATGCCACTGCAGTCCCTCTGACCGGGAGGTCGAAGGTTCGAGTCCCGACGGCGCGGCAGGATTTTCCACACTTATCCAATTCAGTCGCATTCTGGAAGAGAATTCTAGCGATCTCTCCTTCCTCTTCCTTGTCCTATCCTCAACCCTTACACCCACACTTATACTAATATGTGCTATATCACCACACATGCCGGGAGACTGGTCGGGAGCTTGACCGGGAGGTCGAAGGTTCGAGTCCCGACGGCGGCAGGATTTTCCACACTAGCTTGCCAGCTAGGTCCAATTCTATATTAAGTTGGCTGTCCGGGTGACGCCGCGTCCATGGCAAAGGTGCCGACGTTTCGGTCGCCATTCTGCGACCTTCCTCAGGGCGTAATGAGGAAGGTCGCAGAATGGCGACCGAAACGTCGGCACCTTTGCCATGGACGCGGCGTCACCCGGACAGCCAACTTAATATTGACTCCGGCCGCGGAAGCCTACGCTCTCACTAGGTCCAATTCAGTCGCATTCTGGAGAAGAATTCTAGTGATCTCCCCTTCCTCTTCCTTGTCCTATCCATGCACTACATGCACTACACTACACTGCCACACCTGCCGGGAGACCGGTCGGGTGCTTAGAGCTTGTCCCGGCTGGGGCGGTGCCCCGCTGGTGGGAGATACATGGTTGAGGGGAAAACCCCGCTAGTCGACGATAGGTCGGCGCCAGATCTCACCATCCAGCGGGGAAAAAGATCACCGCCCCCTCCCGGGCCTTATCTTCGCCGATGTAGGTCTGTTATGATAACTCGGACGTACTAGCTCAGGCCCACTTTGGTTTATGGGAGACGCATGGGAAGGAATTACGGGTGACCCAAGGCCTGTTATGTATAGAGCAGCTTTGTCATTCGCTTGGAAGAGGGCCGGGTTAACCATTTAACGTAGGATGCCGTCTTGGTTGATTTGATTCGTGGTTCGTTCGTGATTCCGGCCGGTCATCTAGAGAGTTCATTAGTCCCGTAAGTGTAGTGCGCGTTACATCCCGGGAAGTTATGATCATCATTTGCAAAACGCATTATAAATCGCAAAGCGTAAAGTACGAAAAAGATTTCTTTTAAAGCTACTTTCATCAACACAAATTCAACAATTAAAACTGCTTTTGTATAGTCATAAACATCTCCCAAAAATGAGAAGGAAATTCTCAGAATTTCAAATTGCCATGTTCTGCCAGTGTCGTATTGTAATTTGATATCTCGTGCAAGAGACTGGCAAATAAAGCTATCCACACATCGAGAGATAAAGACTCACAAACAGAAGGACATTCAAAAATTGTGAAAACATAACAACACTTTTCCGAATTAAGGATTCCAAAAAAATGGATTCTAAGTTTACGTTCACGTGAAAATAATATAATATGTATACGAGGAATAGTACAACTTTTTCGGTATCAAGAACCAACGAAACAACTCTGTGCCAAACTACCGACACTTTTGGTTATAGCATTAAATAACTTTCCCTGTTCGGAGTTTAAGAGAAAGTAAAAATTACGCGGTGCACTATAACCCCAACAAGTCACGACTGTGGTATCACTGCTTTAAAATCGCACCCGTCGAGTGGTAGAACGCCATTGGCATCCTGTGGCTTTTGCCGTCACCTCACGGTCAGAAGTACTCCCCACAAGGTAGTGACTGCCGCGACGAGAATTAAAAGATGTTCAGTGACATCACACGTGAATTCTTGTGGTAATTTATTTCACTGTGTTTCTCATGTAATTATACTAAGAATTAAGACCGACTGAGTTGGCTCAAAGCATCAATGTCAGTGCAGTTGCTCTAACCGAGAGATCCTAGTGTACCGAGTCTCGACGGTAGCAAGATTTTCGATACATTCTAGAAAGCTAGGTTGAATTCACTGGGAAACGCCGGCAGTTCTATTCGGTAGTTTTCCGTGGTTTATCCGATCAACACCAGGCGAATGCCAGTGTACTACTCTAACAAATGGCCGACGGACCGCGCGCAATCTTTCCTTCCTCTTCTTTGTCGAATCCTCACCCCTTACTTACAAACACACTTACATGCGCTACACTACCGCACATGTCCGGAGGCCACCCAGGACTTCAAAGCTTGTCCCGGAATGGTGCCACGCTGGTGGGAGCTACCTGTATGTGAAAAATCCCGCAAGCCGACTTGTCGGCGCCGGATCTCACCATCCACCGGGAAAAGATCGCTGCCATCTCCCGCGAAACGAAGATGTACTACACTTACGGGAGTTGTGACTGTAGCGGCTGACGCGACCGGAAATGAAAAATGATCTAAATATTACTACAAGTAGAACGACGTTCATCGCGTAGTGGGTTTTAAAAAATTCTTTGCAACTTTTTTATTCCTTTCAAATCGTGGAGTTTGCGATCTGACAAGACACCATCTTGTTCCGTTTGTTGAGTGACGAGTTATAGTCATAAGTAATATCACTCGAAGTGCTGTGCTAGCCGGTAAATTCACGACTCGCGTAGCGAGGAGTGAATTTACCGGCTAGCACAGCACTTCGAGTGATATTTAGTGTGACTATTTCACGGATAAACACATTATGTGATTTGAAAAGATAATTTAAATCACAGGAATTACGAAAAAGGGAAATATTACTCAAAATTACAACCGAAAAATGAAAACCTTTCATTCAGTTCCGACTTATCACTGCCTCCTGGAATAACTTATAATTAACCGTTTGTTGAGTGACGAGTTATAGTCATAAGTAATATCACTCGAAGTGCTGTGCTAGCCGGTAAATTCACGACTCGCGTAGCGAGGAGTGAATTTACCGGCTAGCACAGCACTTCGAGTGATATTTAGTGTGACTATTTCACGAATAAACACATTATGTGATTTGAAAAGATAATTTAAATCACAGGAATTACGAAAAAGGGAAATATTACTCAAAATTACAACCGAAAAATGAAAACCTTTCATTCAGTTCCGACTTATCACTGCCTCCTGGAATAACTTATAATCAAGTAACATTTGAATAACAGTTTAATGCAGAAAATGATTTCAAATATGTTTCAGTTTTATGATAATAAAACTTTCGGAAAACAATTATAACAAGGCTACTGTCAAGAACATTTATTAAAAGCACAATTATTAAAGTTGTAGGAAGTTGGTTTCCAAGTCTTGGTCTTCCGTTGAAGTATTTGAAATGGAAGATGTACAAGATGAATTAGCAGCGGAATTCGTCAATTTCGAATGGGTTGAACGCACGTGTGCACTCATTAAAGTATTAAATGAATAATTTTTTATGTAACGTTCCACATAGTTTTGATGGCATACTCTTTGTACTCTTCACAATCTAATCTTCGTATATTAATTGCCTAAAACATGTGTAATTTCTTCATTTGTAGTTTGTGCTGTCCATTTGTATTTTCTGCCTTGACAAAATTCTTGAAATTCTTTTAACACTTTTTATGCTCCTTTTGTGTGTTCGGCACTGAATCTTAATAAT